>JAJHUQ010000064.1:2457500-3057500 GCA_035773235.1 Eospalax fontanierii | reverse complement strand
TGAGGAGATCAACAGGAATCTCCATCTTCTACCCAATGTGTCTCTTGGATTTGATTTCTTTATTGTCCCATACACTGAAAAGAGTACTCAGAGGACTTTCTTTGTTTGGCTCACAGGATTGAGTGAGCCCCTTGCTGATTACAGCTGGAGATAGGAGAGCAATTCACTTTCTGCAGTTACAGGACCAACATGAGTATCTTCTGCCCAGATCAGGACACTGCGGCATCTCTACAAATTGCCACAGGTGAGAGAAGATGGTGTGGGGAACAGGAAACCAATATTCCTTTACTGAATGTTCAGCTGTCTCCAAGGAGAAAAAGGAGACACTTGAAGAAAAGATCAACCAAGAAGCAGGTGAGAATACAATTGTTAATCTATCCGCATTTCTTTAGCTTGTGGGAGAAAGAAAGGAGAAAGGAGGAGAGAGTGGATGAGAAAAGGAGAGGTTTGGAAAACTCTGAGATATGTCAGTAATTTTCAGGTGAAATATATGTATGTGAGATGTGGCTTTGAAAACAGGATACGCATTTCATCATTGCTTCAGGACTGAGATGCTCTTTGATTCCAGTGGTCTTCCTCTTGTTTCAATCCTGTTCTCTCTTCTCTTCAGGTGACTTTTGATACTAACTTGTGTGACCGAGAAAAGTTTCCTTCTCTCTACCAGGTGGCCCCCACTGATAGAAATCTGCCAACTGGCATTGTCTCTTTGATGTTTCATTTCAGATGGACCTGGGCGGGGATACTCATATCAGATGGTCACAAAGGAACTCAGATGTTATCAGACTTGAGAGAGGAGATGAGAAAGAATGCTGTCTGCATGGCTTTTCTGGAAATGATCACAGCTGGATGGACTCCATTCTCTCATAAATTCTGGAAAAATATGGGGAACATCCAGGAATCATCAGCAAATGTAATTATCATTATGGTGACACATGGTTTAACGTGGAATATTGCACAAATAGAGTGATCTGGAAAGTCTGGGTCATGAACTCACAATGGGATGTTACCATCCATGATGGATACTTCCTGTCTGATGCATTCCATTGGAGTCTCACATTTTCACACCAACATGAGGAGATGGTTGAGTTTACAAATTTTACCCAAACAGTTAATCCTTACAAATACCCAGGAGACATTTATCTTCCTAAGTTGTGGTATTTAGTCTTCAAATGCTCACTGTCTAGATATGATTGTAAACTTTTGGAGAATTGTCAGCCCAAAGCTTCTCTTGGATCTGTTGCCTAGAGCCATCTTCGACACGGTCATGAGTGAAGAGAGTTACAGCATCTACAATGCTGTGTATGCTGTGGCCCATGCTCTCCGTAAGATGACTTTTAACCAAGTTCAAATTCAACAACATGGGGAGGAGGAAGGAATGGCATTCTTTCCCTGGCAGGTATTAGCTCTTCCATTATCTTGTAACATCACAAATGTGACTGTGTAAGTCTTTTCTCCAACACTCAAACAGGGTATTTTAGACTTTAATATATTTAGTAAAAAAAACTCAGGGTACAATGTGCTTGCTTCTCTGAGGTGGTGCTAATGCAGACCCGTGTGTCAGTAGCACTGAGAAATTGGATCACACTGGTAAAGAAGAAAAGCTTTAAATCAATGTCAGTTTTTTTCACAAAGAACTCATAGTCTTTTTCTCAATTGTTTTACTAAGAATATTTGTGATTTGCCCTATATGTTTTCAGAACAGAAGTATATCCCTAAGTGTTAAAATGATACTGGACACTATAACTATGGGCATTTACCTAAATTAATTATCCAATAGATTTCAGTAATGTCATTTTCAGCCTGAATTTTAAAATTTGTACTGAAAACAAATGAGTCTGGCTACCTATCCAAGGATTTTAGATCTACCAAAATCCACATTCATTTTGGTGTGTTTGGGTCAATGTTTATTCTTGAACAGACTTATAACTTAGAAATGTAAGTTCCATGCCGTTCAGTTAAGATTCATTTACTCTGCCTCTCTTATACCTACATTAATGCTGCACTTTACACAAGTATTTAAAATCAGTGAGACTCTTTTCATTATTATGATTAGCTTATATCTCTATACGTCATTTGTAGCAGTTTTTCATACATCTCTTTCAGCTACACCCTTTCCTAAAAAACCTTTTCATGAGCAATCACATGGGAGAATATTTGGAAAGAGACTGGGAAAGGAAGTTAGGTGCAGAATATGACATTCTCAACTTTTGGAATTTTCCAAAGGGTCTTGGACTAAAGGTGAAAGTAGGCACATTTTCCACAAATGCTCCCCAGGATCAACAATTGTCTTTATCTCAGCACATGATACAGTGGCCTGCCGTGCCTGCATGGCCCTGGGTCCGAGTCTCTGCGAGGGGCATTGGGATTAAAGAAACACACAGCACTCTCCTGAGTAGGATTGAGGAAGCTTCTTTTTTTACTTGCGAATCAGTCCCATATATATATCCCATACAAATGTTACAAGATTCATACAAATCAGCAAGGGGTAAAAAGTTCAGGTTCCCAGGAAACTTCTGGGTATGTAACGGTACCTGGTTCTGAATAATTTGGTTTGGCATTACAAAGAGAGTACATCATGGATTTTCCAGACCAAGGCACAGGTGCAGATCAAAACAAGCTATCCACAGGTTTCAGGCCACAGAGTAAGATCGGGCCATCCCGAGCATTTATCAAGAACAAAACAGCTCTAAGAGGCGAGCCCCATGACCTAGGTCATGTCTGATTTATAGACAGCATATTACAACCTTGAAGCATATCTCTGTACTGCAGACCACAAGTTCCTGGTCCCATGACTTGTTCCACGTCCCACAGATCACGGGTTAGGGACACAAAGCTCGAAAGATTGCTCAGGTACATAAGGCAAGGTCTCATGGCCTCTGGGAAGGGCCTGTTGTCAAGAGAGACCTAACAGCCACCATAGCAGGGCTATGGAGAGGCTTGCGTTGGGAGGCCTTATTCCCCACAGTGGCCCATAGAATTTACAAAGGTTTGTTGTATCCTATGTTAATTCTTAAAACTTACACAAAAACCATGATAGATGATATTTGATAATTCATCAGAACCCAATTAATATCCAGGTACTAGTGAAAGCCACATAGCTCCTACCAAGGAAGGTCATTTTCTCATTCCCTACTTCTGATACATGGAAATGTGTATTCTATTAATGTGTCTCTTTGTTTATATATTTTATAGTATAAACACCACATGTGTATTGTTTACTATCATTTTGTTTTACCAAAATACTCCTGCTAGGACCTTTAATTTGACAGCCCACTTAATTAACTTTAATGTGTGGTTTAACTTTAGATGTCACTTTTCTTTCAGGCTTATGGCCTAGCAGAATAGATCAGTGCCTTGCTATTCAAAAATATATGTAAGAAGAACAACTTAAGGAAGGTTGCACTGTTCTTGGCTCATAATTTGAAGATAGAGTTCCTCTGTATTGTGAAATAAGGGCTGTGGGAAGCTGGTGTCAATAGTCACTTTACACTGACAGTCCACTGCTCATGTTCTCTCCTTTCAGTCAGTCAGAGATCCTACCCAAGGAAACGGGGAGCTCACTACTAGAGTGATTTGTTTCATCCCTTAAATCTTAGATAGTGATCCCTCAGAAATATACTCCACCTTTGTTTCCAGAAAGATTCCAATTCCAATTTCTCTTATGTTGGGAATCAAATTTCACAGTCTGGAGAGAAATAAAAGCTAATCACCACAGTGTCCTGTTAGGATCAATCTATAGTCACAATATGCCCTTTTAGGTCATGGCCACAATGGTACAACTTTTGGATACTTGGTTTGAACTCTTTAAAGTTTCCAACTTTACATTAAAATTTTTTTTTTCTTTTTTAACATATAGGAGTGTCATACTCACACATATTTAAAGGCAAACATGTCAGGCTCTGTCCAGAGATGACAGAAGAGTGTAAAGTCCCCTGCAAGTTGAGGTACAAATGGTTTAGCCACCATGTGGGAACTGGGATTTGAACCTGAATCTTCTGCAAGAACACCCAGTGCCCTTAACAAACGAGTCATCTGTCCAGCTCCATTTTTTTCTGGTATTTGAACAAAGCCTGAATCACATGGGCATGTGTAGGGAACACCCTACACAATCAAGTAGCACCAGAAATCATTATCTTCATTCACATGTGAAAGAACTTTCAAATTAAGTGTTAAATACATGAAAACACTGTTTACCAGGGTTTTCCATAAAACTCCAGAACTTAATAATTTTTCCTTTTTCTCAGATTCCTCAATCCTTATCCAGTAATCTTTGTCTTCCTGGATTCAGGAAAATTGCCCAGGAGAGCAAGGCTGTCTGTGGTTTTGATTGCACTCCTTGCCCAGAAAATGAGATTTCCAAAGAGACAAGTAAATGCAAGTGTCTCAGATAAATTTCCAGCGTCACCTTAGGATGCTTAAAAAACTAAAGACATAGAATAATTCTGCCAGAGAAATGCAGAGAGAAATAATCTGTGTCTTTTGTTTATAAATTTAAGTGTCATAGTTTATTAATTGCTTCTTCAAATTGCACATCCCATGTAGTGAAATCATGCTTTGATAAGCTTTGTTGATTCATTACAATATCATGCTTTTTAGAGAATTATTTTCTGATCATACAGAAACAGGTCGAGGTTCACCTATTTATTTAACTCACAGTGCTTTATGTTCCTACTCATCATGATTTTCAATTCATATTTCAGTCTAATTTGTGACTCACATCTTGGGTTTCTTATATCTTTAAAGAATTTCTAAGTTTGAAAATCTTCAAGGATACTAGGCTTTTTGAAAATTTTACTTGATTTCTCCTTTAGATAAATAAATGGGTAAGTGTAGATAGATAGATAATTGAGTATGTGCAGGTAGGTAGATGATAGATAGATAAGTAAATAGGTGATAGATAATAGATAGAGGATAGATAATGGAAAGATAGAGATATCCATAATTACTAAATTTTGAAATTATTTTCAAAGAAAATATAAATATAGTTCATAGAACAGAATATGATGGACTACACTATCTCCATTTGGTGAGTAGGCAGTAAGCACCCATAGCATTTTTTACTATGAAGAAAAATTCAAAAAGCAAGATTTCCATATCACTTAACAATGGTGAATTTATAGTCACTTCTGCAATATTTTGTTTTGAGAATTTGATATATTAGTATGGTCTTTGCATTGTTTCCATCTCTCCAAACCTCCAAAAATCTCCTCTCATGTCCTCCACTCCTATGTATTTCTTGTCTTTCTCATTATTATTTTTACATATACATATGTGTGTATGTTTATAAATATGTATATAACTGCATCCATTAAAGAGTGGGCATGTATATCTGTATTTAGTATTTAGTATTCCTCTCATGGAACTAGTCTCTGCAGAGAAATGATTCTCCCACCCTCCATATTGATTGATTTCATGTCCCTCTTCAACTTGAGGTGGAACCACGTGTCTCTCCCACTATTCACCTAGGCATGTCACAGGTTTGGTCACTCTGCAGATCTCATTAGATCCCCCTACTGTGAAGATGCCATTGGTTCAGCTTCTGTGTAACAGCTAGAATGTATTAGCTAGCAGCATATCTCTTGTCCTAGGCTATTACATTCTTTTACCTCTTCCTTGACAATGTTCCCTGAGCCTCGAGTGAAAAGGTTGCGTTGTAGATGAGTTACTCATGATTGGGAACCGTACAGTCACTGGTTCTCTGCATTTGACCAGTTGTGGAACTCTGTAATACTTACAGTACACTTGTGTCTTTGTTTTTGGAGACTCCTGGACTAGCCTGTCCAACAACTCAGTGGGCAGTTTCCCATGTTTGACAATGTGATATTTGTTATATAATCATAAGCTATGCACACATGCACTAATGTAAAGATGAGTATTTTTCTGTAGGATTATTCAATACTCTGTCTCCTTTGATGTTTCAATCTACCTAAGCATTATTTATGTCTCTTTCCTCTCTTGATCCCTGTATTCTCCTCCACCCAAAATTAAAGTACCCTGAATTTCCCCATATTTCCTCTCCTGTTTCCTGTTATCCCTCTCTCCCCAGCTCTATTTTCCCTCCTTAGTTTCTCTCTACTTTCCTGGATCATTCAATTAAATCAGGTTACCAACACACATTTGAAGATTTGGAACTAAGATCCACAAAAGTACAAGGGTGTGTGTTGCTTGGTTTTCTGCGTCAGGTTTTCCTCACTGAGTGAAGCAGTTGCTTGTTCCATCCATTTACATGAATGTCATGATTTTCTTTTTCCTAACTGTTGAGCAGGTCCCCATAGTGTAAATGTACCATATTTTCACCATCTGTTCGCAGGTTGAGGGGTATTTCAGTTGGTATCATTTCCTAGATAGTGTGAACAGACAACAAACATGACTCAGTAAATATCTGTGTTCTAGGAAATTAATTCTTTCTGGTTGTAAGCCAAGGAGTAGTAGAACTGGATCATGTGGATTATCTATTTTTAGGCTTTATAAATTTTATTTCATTAAAATTCGCATATGTCATACTAATATCCTAACCACATTTGTACACCCTCACCCATCTATATCCTCCCATACCATCAAAATATATTTCATACATTCTTTCATATATATTAAAGCCTATTGAGTCAAGCTGGTCTACCCTGACTACCCCCAGTGCAAGTTCAACTACTGGTATCTGGTCAGCCTAGCTAGAGTCACTTCCTTGAAAGATCAGCTCTAACCCACCGAACAATAATCAGGTGCTATATACTATTTCTCCAGCTAAGATTCGGGCCGCTCCCCATTTCCAGTTCAAAATGCTATTTTTAGTTTGTTGAGATTTCTTCACACTGGTTTTCAGTGGCTGAACCAGTTTGTGATGTCACCAGCAGTGAATGAATATGTCCATTTCCCTACAACCCTGGCAGCATTTGCTATCTCTGTTTTTCTTGATCTTCCCAATTCTAAATGGGATATGATGAAATCTTAAATTAGTTTTGTTTGCAGTTCTCTAATTACTAAGAAGTTGAACACTTTTCAATGTACTTCTTACGGTTTTTATTTCTTAATTTGAGAACTCTCTGTTAGGAATAATTGCCCATTTTAATTGGTCATATTTCTTCTTGACTCTTCATTTTTATTTCTTTATACATTCATTAAATTAATCCAGCATCATTCAATGTAGATTTTCCACAAGAATATTAATTCTGTTGTCATATCTTGGAATGACTACCTCATTCCACTCATTTTTTTTTTGTTTGTTTTCTAGAGTGCATTCTCTGAACAGACTTAAAATCATTGTTTTTAATTTTTTAATGATAGTTCACCAAGTCATTTTCACCACATGCAATTCTATGGGCAATAGAAATTGTAGAGAAAATGAGTTGTTTTGGTCTTTTGCTTTGTATTTGTAATTTGTTAATCTGCAGTTATTATGTTTGTTCAATCTTTTTTTTTCCATTCTATGCTCTGTTTTTTATTTAAAATTTTTTTTTACAATTCCAGTCTCTCTTTTTAGTTCCATTGGTAGAGCGTGAATGTTTCAGTGGAGGAATGAGTCTTAATAGTTTTGAGATATCATTTTACTCATTGTGAATGTTAATTAGGATAGAAAGTAGTATTGTAAGTCTTCCTCTGAGGGAGAGCAGTTTCCTAAATCAGCTAGAGCCTCTTGCCTCTGTTTGTTACCTTTGCTGTAAGACACAGAACTGTCCAAATGAATGTTGCCTAATTGGAAGTCAAATCTGATCAGATCTAGAGATTACTGCAACTTTCTCTGAATCAACTTGAAGATGTGAAACTTGCTAATAACCTTTGGGAATAAATCTGAGTGGAATCAGATCCCTACTTTGATTCTTCAGGTTCCTGTCAAAGTGACTAAAGATGAAGAACTCCCCAAGTTCACATGGATTAGACTAAAGTCTGGTCGATCACCTGCAAACTCCCCTGATGGACCTGCTGGGACATTTGGAACTTTTTGGGTAGCAGTGAACCATCTTTAAACCGTAAATCACTCCCCAGCTTGGATCAACAGCTTTATAGGAACATATTATTATGCTTTATTTATTTTCTTGAGATTTTGTACATATATAACACACGCATATGTGTTTGTGTGTGTGTGTGTGTGTGTGTTTGTGTGTGAATGTATGTGTGTGCAAGTGTTTGATCTGGGTTGGTCTCTTTCCAATCCTCAAGAGTCTGACTTCTACTCATAAATCTATCTCATATTCCATGACCCTTTCTTAGATTCTTTATTTTTTTTGTCTCCTTTGAGAAATGGTCTCCCTGTAGCGCCAGCTACGTGGACGAGCTGGACTCCATATCACATACATTCACCAGCCTCTGCCTCCCAAACGATGAGATTGAAGGAGTTTGCCACTATTGGAACTCTTCATGGGAGGCTAGTGAAGGTACCAATGGGTACACAATTAGAATCATTAAGTCCCCAGTACCCAAATATGTTTGCAAAATATAATCAAAGATTGAGGACCATGTGTCTCCTTCCACAACTATCTCTCAGTTGATGTCCAATACTTGAGGGGAATTAGTGAACACACATGTATTTGTTCACTGTCTCTAATGGCATAACCTCTGTATTGTTCTCTGAAGATATTTTGAAGCCCCCCCAACAGTGACCACATCTTAAAATCATTTATCCCATCAATTCCACAATGTTTCTTGAGTCTTAGATGAACGAGGTAAATGCCTTTTTGACGGATTGTCACTCAGCCATCACATACTCTCCAGACCTGTGCCCATCATACATACCTGGCTTCACTGCAGGTTCCGGAGAGGAGGCGTCTCTGGTCAACACACAGAGTTTTTAGTCTCTATGAGTATGTACACAACTATTTGAAAGGTAATTTTAAAATATGTCAGTTTACCTAAACAACAGAGTGGTCATTCCCAAAGGATTTTGGGTGGGGTTTCAGGAGAAGATTCGAAATCTCTCCTATGACTTTACACATGAAGATACCATTTTAAATAAAGTACAAAGCCAACAGCAAAATCAATGCTCTCAAAGTAGAAAGAGAAAATAAGTTTCATATGAAAAGTTAGCTTGAAAGTATATCTCCAGGGATACATTGATTAAACTGGTTGTTTGGCTTAATAAAACAAAGAACATGAGATACACAGATAAATTTTATTCTAACTGAATATAAGGATCATAATATGGTAATAATGTTTATGAATGAAAATAAATTTAAGACAAAATGCATATAAAATAATTTTGTTTATTAGAATGAAACAAAAAACTTACCCTATCTAAATGATATTAATAAATAAACCAGTGTGGGCATATATTTAATTTAGTTTCTATTCTATAATTTTGAACAGTGCTTTTAAAAATGTTTCATATGTAGGACCTTCATTTTTCTTAAAAGACAGGACCCTCACTTCAGCCATTAAAACCTCCTTGTCAGCTCACCCCTCCCTAACTGAAAAGTCCCAAAAGTCATAAGGGCTATGTCAGCATCTCCTGTCACAAGAGCCATGTCAACAACTCGTGGTATGTGAGATAATGTCTGGGATAATAACAGAAAAAGCCCCTTTCTTGTAAAAATAGACTTCTGGTTAAAACATTTGTCCAGTCAACATTTTGTAATGTGTCACAATGCTTGTGGCATAAGGTTGGACTATGTAAAAGTTGTGTTTTTGTAACCCTGGTCTGTGCCACTCTATATCCTGTATGTCAATATATGATAATCTTGTGTTTTTTTGCTATAAAAGCTTGGTCCGAGCAGGGCCAGTGGGGGGCTTGGCTTCCCGAGGCTAAGTCACCCACTTGTACAAGTGAAATAAACCTCTTGCTGTTTGCATCTGACGGTCTGGATTCTTGGGACTGACACTCAGACAGCCTGAAGGGGTTCGAGTCCCCTAGGCTGAGAGTGGGAGTGGGGCGAGGCTCCCCGAGGTTGGGCTCTCAGGCAGCCCTGGGAGGGGTTCGAGTCCCCTGGGCTGAGAGTGAGAACCAACACATAAATGTTTTACCTTAACTCAGTAGTTCTGATCTATGAGTAAAGTAGTTATTTGCTACCAAATATTAAAACAACAGTTTTGCTGGTGAAATTTTAAGGACTTTAGCAATATAACAAACACAGAGAAGAACCAGTGCCTTGAGAAAACTGTTACCTTTCTGGCCTATGAAGACCCCTGGGGGATGGCACTCAGTAGCATGGCTCTCTGCTTCCCTGCACTCACAGCTGCTGTTCTTGGGGTCTTTGTGAAGCATCAGGACACTCCCATTGTCAAGCCCAATAATCAGGTTCTAAGTTTCACACTGCTCGTCACGGTCACAGTGTGTTTTCTCAGTTCTCTGCTTTTCATTGGCCATCCCAGCACAGCCACATGTACCCTGCAGCAGACCACATATGGAGTTGTGTTCACTGTAACTCTACTGTGTTAGCCAAAACTATTACTGTGGTTATTGCCTTCAAGGTCACTTTGCCAGGGAGAGTGATGAGACGGTTAATGATATGAAGGGGCCCTATCTACATCATTCCCATCTGCACCCTCATCCAACTAGTTCTCTGTGGAATCCAGCTTGTGACAAATCCTCCCTCTGTAGATAAAGATGCTCATGTTGAACATGGCCATGTCATCATTTTGTGTAACAAAGGCTCAGTTACTGCTTTCCATTTAGTTCTGGGATATCTCTGCCCCTTGACACTTGAGACTTTTGCTTTGGCCTTTGCTTCCAGGAATCTTCCTGACACATTCAATGAAGTCAAGTTCCTGGCATTCAGCATGCTGGTGTTCTTCAGTGTCTGGGTCAGCTTCCTCCCTGTCTACTACAGCACCAAGGGGAAGGTCAGGGTGGCTATGGAAGTCTTGTCCATCTTGGCTTCCTGCGCAGGCATCCTAGGCTTCATCTTTGTGTCCAAGTGTTACATTATTTTATTAAAGCCAGATAGAAACTCAATTCATTGCATCAGGGACAAAACCCATTCTGGAAGAAATAAATATCTATGATTTTTGTTCAATATTGTGACTTTTGTTACTTTGTATTTAATTTAAGTATGGCATGTGAAACCAGTCCCGAATTCCTTGAATTTTAGGAATATAATAGAGGATTTCTTTCCATTGTCTATTATTTCTTCTCGTAACATATTGCTTCTTTGTGCTTGACCCATCATGTTTTCAAACAGAGAATCCATGTTTCATTCTTTGGAGAAAGGCTAAATTATGTGGTCCTGGCTGTTTATGAACTTCTTATGTGGACCAAAGTTGTCTTGAACTCTCAGAGATCAAACTGGTTCTATTACCTAAGTTCTTATGTTAAAATTGTGTACACCATGCCCAGCCTCTTTTGGATTTTATTCATCTTCCTGTAATTCAGACTATTAATTTAAATGTTATTGATTTCATTTTTTATGAAATAAATACACAAAAAATTGTATACAAAACAAGGTGTCTTCCCATAAAAATTCATGTTCTTCTTTAATTAATTATGATTAAAATCTTCACAAGTTATACATTTAGCAATAAAACAAGAAAATAAATGATGCAAAGAAAAGATGGGCTTAGAACATGAAGAGGGAGTTCGTCAACAAAGAAGTAAAATTGGTTCAGGAACACCTTAAAATAAGCTCAGTGTCCTTAGAAAGTAGAGACATGCAAACAAAAGCAACTTTTGTACACCATTCAGACTAGCTAAGATCAAGAGAACTGAGACACCAAAGCTGTCCATGATGTGGAGAAAAGGGAATTCTCATTCACTGCTTATGGTGATGAAAACACATGCAACCAGTATGGAAATCTGTGTGGAGAACGCCTAAAAATCTAAAAATGTACTTACCATATAATTGAGTTACACCACCCTTGACGTGTACCCAAAGGACACGTTCTACTGCACAGATGCTTCCATACCCATGTTCACAGCTGCTCTCAATAGCTAGAAATTGGAAACAAACTTAATGTTCCTCAGCTAATGAGTGGAAAATGAAAATGTGGTAATATGTATAATGGAGTTCTACTCCGTGTGAGGAAAGACAAAATTATAAAATTTGAAGAAAAGTTAACGGAACCAAACACTGTGATTGTAAGTGATGGCATTCAGACAGAGAAGCGAATAGTGCTTGTTCCCCTTTGCTACGGAATTTAGCACCAATCTCATATGTGAGTGTGTATCCTGATGTAGAAACTGGCAAATGGAAAAGAACAACAGAGGTAAAGGGAATGAAATAGCATTGGACAAGGGGCTAGTGGTTCACAGACGTTATCAAAGGAGAAATGGGGGAAATGAGGCTGCAACTGGAGGGAGTGGGAAGACCTGAAGAAGCCACGGGGTTAAATGGGAAGAAGGAAGTCATGAAAATGGAGATAAAGGGAGCAGGTGTCATGAAGGGGAAACGTGGAAAACAGGGGCACCTAAATTGTGGAGGGAGGAGGGATGGCATACAGAGATAGAGAGAGGAGAGAGGAATGAAGCCTAGCTGGTGTAAAAAGTCATAAAGAAGTGTATAAGCATAGAAATGTTCTGGAAATTCAACATAACATGTGAAAAGGAGTGCACGTGTGCGTCTGAAGGCTGCGTCACAGCAAGCACAGTGCACAGCAGGAGAGCGTCCTTTTGAGTCCCATGTGCATCTGAAGGCTGCATCACAGCAAGCTCAATGCAAAGCAGGAGAGGATGCAGGTGTGCATCTGAAGGCTGCGTCACAGCAAGCACAGTGCAAAGCAGGAGAGTCTCCCTTTGAGTCCTGTGTGCATCTGAAGGCTGCGTCACAGCAAGCACAATGCAAAGTAGGAGATCCTCCCTTTGAGTCCTTTGTGAGGGTGGCCCAAGAGACTCCCAGAGCAACACAGCCTATAGACACAGACTTTGATTGCCTCCAACAATTGAATATCTGAATGTCAGACGTAATTGCTGAGGAATTGATTCAGTTCAGACACAGGCCTTGGAGCTGGAACTGCCCTGGAAGTCATCTTCCTGAAGATTAACTCTCACAGTTATAGAGGGCACTGTGCATGCTGAGAAAGAAAAATCAGCTAGTGACCCCACACAGCTGTAACGCATAATAACCACAATAACCGACACAGCAAACTATCTCCATTAGTGCAGCGCTGGTGACACTCCCTGCTTTCCAGTTGAACTTACAGTCCTCTCAATTGGAGGGAGAGGACAACTAAAGCCAAATACACATGACAGGACACGTCACGGATCCTGGGGGGTGGGGAAACTACTCCTGCCATATATCTAGAGAACTGAAATGTCTTACTCTGTCCTAAATATGGATCCTTATATTTACAGACTAGTACACCATACATTACTCATCACAAAAGCATCAGATGGAAGATATACTTTAACAACATGTCACATACAGGGAATACATACCTGAGAAACATCGAGCTCCAAGTGACACATCTGCAGTGAAATTTCAATACATAAGCCTCATGAAATATAGTGAAACGGTGTAAAGAGAATACTGATATATATATCTCAACTCTCAGAAGCAAAGCTTCCTTATACAGCAGAGTGTGGTGTACACAGAAGGCCATAACCAGCCAAATTTTAGAGAATAAGAGACAGTAGAGCTGTGTCCCTGGCTAGGAGTCCTACCATAAACTTCAGCAACCCAGGGCTTAGAGACTATTGTGGAAGAGGGTGCACAAAGATTGTAAAAGCCAGAGTTGATGCATTAACATAAGAGTACAGAGTCAGACCTTGGAAAACATGCTCACACAAATTTGCAACACTAGTCAGAGTATGTGTAAGTCCGATGCCAACTCAGTTATACAAAAACACAGCATAGAAATGCGGAAAAGAGCAGCCAGCACCAACCCTAGCAGAGGAACTCCTGGACACTCATTCCTGTGTGGTGAGGGGGAGTAGATTTTAAGGGAGTGACTCTAGACTGGTTGACTAGACTCCACCAGATAATCTTGTCCCTAGGGATTTCTGGTTACAAATACTCGACCAGATAGGACCTTACATATGTGACAGAACACATGAAATTTGGTTGGAGAGCTATGGGGTCACAGAGAGGGGAGTAACTCTAAAATTGACTAAGATCTATTATATGAATTGCCTGAAAACTCATTAAAATAATCTTTAGAAGAGTACCACATTGATATTTAAAGTTTTCAATTTAATTATTACTCTATATATTGTCCCGCCAGCGGAACAGCAACTAAAGCTTGAGACTCTTTAGGAACCTGAAATGAATAGAGACAAACAGACGGAACACGCAAAACAGACGGCCTGGGAAATCTCTCTCTTCAAGCCGTGCACCTTTATTGTTCCAGGGGGTATTTATACAAAGTTTTGGGGAGTCAGGAATACAGATGCACCCACACAGGAATGTGGTAATTAACAGAGACAAAAGCCCACCATAAGGTTATGTGCATATCAGGAAGGTGGCACTAAGAGGGGAGGCAGTGGCTTTGAACCAGTGCTAAAACCCTAGTGCCGTCAGAGCTTCCTTTTTAGCTTAGCTCCGGTGAGATAAAGAAGGTGAGCCATTTGGTCAGGCCCCAGGACCTTCCTGTGAAACTTAGTTACAAGGATTAAAGACTGAGTTTACCTACAGGTGGTCACAGGGGGTGGAATTTTCCTAGAGCTGGTTTCTCTGGAGATGAAATCAAACTATAAGCTGGCTGTTTTCTCTGACTCCTGGCTTACAACAATGTATTAGAGGTTTTTTGTATATTTGTCTAGAGGTGCACTGCATATGTGCTATGCTCGTGTATGTCAGAAGTGAAGATGTTTCAGGTCCCTTCGAAGTGAGAGGCAGGCACCATACTGGTTTTCAGCAAGAAAACCCTGTACTCTTCACCAAAGATCCATTGCTCCGGTCCTTTTTTGAAAAAAATAAATTTTTATTGATTCCACAATTTCATTGAATGAATTTATTTTGATATATTTGATTATATTGATATACTCCCACAAATCCCAGCCACTCATCAGACCCGCACTGGCATAGCATCCTTTACTATGTATTTCTTCTATGTACATATATGTTTTTTCATTAAATGCTTCTTTTTTTTAGAGGCACATAGTCTCCAGTCCTCTCCTCCGAAGTTCTCCCAGGTGTGAGTGTATGCTGCACAGTCTCGGCAACCTACCAGGCATCCCACCAGTAAAGAAAACAGATTCTTCTTGCTAAGCATCCATCAGTTGTCCGTAGAGTCTCAGCTAAGACTGGGGCTTCCCCTGCATCTACTGCATCAATGTTGAGTCCCTGTCAAGTTTCAGCTTGAAAAGATGTTTTCATACGTACATAAGGACTGTGAGTTCATACATTCAAATGCCCACACAGCACAGTTTCTTATTTATTATTTTATCAATATTTAATTATTTATTAATAAACTCTGGCTCTTACAATCCTTCCATCTCCTCTTCTAAAATGATCTCTGAGGCATAAAGTAAGAATGTGCACTACAGGTAGCCTGTTTCTGACTGCGCTTAAGCTTATTTTCTCAATATTGACTCTTCCAGGGTTCCTGTGTTAATTTCGATCTTCTCCAAGGAGAAATTATTGGTGAAATTGAAAGGATGTTGTTGTCTATAAAATATACTAAACAATGAGATACTGTATTTAATACTATGTGTTTAATTTAATATTACTGTGTTTAGTAGCATGTATACTTAGTAAAATGAATGTACTAGTCTCTCCCCTATGTCCTCTTTCATTTTATCATCATTTTCAATTTCCAAAAAAAGTGTAAGTCACATTTGATTATGTGTATGTACCTTTTACTTAAACAATTCTCATCAACATGGTACTAATGTACCACAGATAAGATCACTGACTACTCTTTCAGAGGACGTGGGCTTGATTTTCAGCACCCATGAAGGCATAGTCAGGGCTCTAAAGCAGTCTCAGAGGAATTTTTCCAAGGCCCAGAGAGACAGGGTTGGAAAAATATGTGGAGCACACTCCTAGCCAGAAAGGTAGCCTGAGTCCTCAAGCAGTGGAAAGGAATTGGGATGGTTCTAAAATAGGGGGATGGGAGGAGAGGGATTTGGGGAACTTTCCCCCTGATGCTGAATTAGGCATTCCCATGAAGCTTCAGAGGGACAGGACCAAGACCCAAGGAGAGGGAATGGAACCTAAATGTGCCAGGTCTTGGTAGACACCAGGGAAACCTGAGCCCTCAAAACATATTTTTATGACTCTGATTTGACAGTGGGTCCAGTATGTCTCTGAAATTGTCTCATTTTCCCAGTACCAGAATTAGGAATTGACATAGATATACTAAGAAGATGGCAAAATCCACGTGTTGGGATTCTGACTTTTGGAGTCAAGTGTCTTCTGATTACAAAGACCAAATGGAAGTTGTTAGAGTTAATTCTAGAAAAAAAATGTCAAAAAACTCTCACGATGCTGTAGAAACTGCAGATATTAGTAACACCATCAAGGACTAGAATGATCCAGTATGTGAATGGGTGATTCCCACTGTACCTTCCTTTAACTGCCCTATGCAGAAGTTTTACTGTATGAACAGCCATAATGGGAGATTAATCGAGGCCGTAGGAGGCTGCGCACATAGAAGCATAAGTGTGGCTACAAAGCCTAAGGCCGGGAGCTCCTTAAGTTGCACATGAACCTACCAGGATTGGCCAGATGAGCAACATATCTGTTGTCCAGGGAAACTTGTTAGGAAGCTTGTTCAGGAAGTAAGCAGCTGATTTCATTAAGGAAGTTCCTACTCAAGCCTTTTTCAGTAAGGCCTGAGGACTGCCAAGAGGAATTTTCAGACTAGGTAAACTGCCCAGAACATGCTCAGAAAAGCTGAGCCATATGGAAGTAATAGGGAGTAGCCAAGCTGTCAGGAAATGCTCATGCCATCTTAGATTCCTGTGAACCCCAAGAGGGACGTTTATGGCGCTAATCACCTACAGTAAAATTAGAAAGAGAGCCACACGTGGTGTCACACACTTGTAATTCCAGCACTATGGAGGCAGAGGCAGGGGAATCTCTGAAACTGAAGCCAGCGTGTTCTACACAGTTACTTCAAGGTAAGGGGAAGCTACCAGTAGAGCACAGTTACAGCAGAGAATAGTTACTCCAGACCAAAGCAAGTTACGAAGGAGGTTTTCAGGTCAGAAAGAGTTTCAGTTAGGATAAAACAAAGTTATAAATACTGAAGAAACAGTAGAGATGCAGGTCCAGTGGGATGGAGACGTGATGCCTGGGTACTTATGTGTTTCTCAGTGTTGTGCACACAATGTCTCCCTGAAATGACCTGGATGAGATGTGCTGCCTGGCCAGCTGTAGTGGGAGTGGCGGGAAAAACACACAGCAAAGCAAAATCAGCACCTGTTTGCCAATAACAAACATTAGAGAAGAAATTCATGAAATAGAAAAAAACAAGACAGTGAAAATCAATGAATGTAAGAGTTGGTAATCTGCTAATATAAACAATAAAACATATCAAAACCCAGGAAACTAAAATACAGAAAGAATAAACTCAAATCAGAAAAATCAGAAAATAAAGTGGAACAAAAAAACAGATGCCGAAAAGATGAAGAACATTATAGTCAATCCTTTAAGAACCTATTAAATTTGAAAGTCTACAAGAAAGGAATATATTTCCGTGTCCATAGAAGCCACCAAATTTAAACCAAAAAATCAATAGCTTAAACAGACCCATAACAAATAAAGAAACTTAAACAGTAGTTCAAAGACTCTGGACTAAAATTATCCCAGATGAACATGGATTCATAGCATTATTCTACCAGAACTTCCAAGAAATTTACACCCTATGCTACTCAAATTACTCAGAAAGTTTGACTCAGAGGAAAACTTCCAAACTCCTCCTGTGACATCTGTATTGCTCTAACATACAAACCAGGAAAAGATAGGCCCATATCCCTGATGAATATACGTGCAAAATCCTCAAAAAACACTCTCAAGTCACATATAGACACACATGAAAATGTTATCCACTATGATAAAGTAGGCTTTCCTCCACATACATGGCTGATTCAATATATGTAAGTCAAGAAATGCAATAAATCATATAACTGAACTTAAATACAAAAATCACACGATCATCAATAGACACAGAAGAGCCTTTGACAAAATCCAACATGTATTATTGATAAAAGTCTTAGAGGAAATTAGTCGTGATGGAACATGCCTGAAAATAATTAAGGCCATATACACCACCACTATGGTCATCAGAACTCTAAATGGAGAGAATCTGGGAGCATTCCCACGAGATTAATGAACCAGACAACGCTGTCCACTGTCCACACTCCTTTGCAATAGAGTGCTTGAGACTCTATTGAGTGGTAGAGCCGTGAGAACAGAGAAGCAAATGAAAGATTACTACTTGGAGAAGAAGTCAGATTATCTTTCTTTGTAGATCATATATCAAATATTTTTTAAAAATCCCCCAAATTTTCATCAGAAATTTCCTAGAAATTATCAATATTTTCATAAAAGTGCTTGATTGAAAAATCAATCTACAAAAATCAGCAGCCTTTCTATCTACAAATTGCAAAACAATGAGAGAAAGGGTTCTGGGAATCACTTCCATTCACAATAGTTTCCAAAAACAAAATATCTAGTGATAAACCTCACCAAAGTCATTGAAGATCTGTAGAATGAAATCTTTAAATCGTCAAAAAAAAAAAAAAATGCAAAGGCCTCCCATGCTCATGGACTGGTAGAAACAACATAGTGAAAATGATAATCCTACCAGAGACAATTTAGATTCAGGACAATTCTAATAAAAATTACTGTGGCATTCTTCACAGAATAGATAAATGTATCCTAAAATTCACATGGAAACACAAAGGAGCCCAGGTAGGCAACGTAACCCTGTGCACAAAGAGCAATGCTGGGGGATTACCATGCCAGACCTCCAGCTGTATTAGAGCCGTAGTTACACAAACAGCATGGTTTGGCACGGAAGGAATAGTAGCTCAGTGGAACAAAATAGAAGATCCAAAGTGAGCACACACAATTACAACCACCTGATATTTGAGAGAGTGTACCAGAACACACACTGGAGGAAGGAGTATGTTCAAGACACAGTACTGGAAAATCTGAATCTCCAGCAGGAGCAGAATATAATGAGACTGTGGTATTTCACCCTGCACAAAAGTCAAATCGGTATGTGTCAAAGAACTAAATGTCAAGTCTGAACTGCTGTAATGGGTAGACGAATGCAGAGGAAGTACCCTGCATGATAGCGGTGCAGAAAAGGACTTTCTAAGCAGACAGCAGTCACTCAGGTACTAAGGTCAGCAATGGCTAATGGGACTTCATTGAACTGGAAAACTTCTGTACATCAAAGGAAATAAAAAGGGACAAACAAGTGAAGAGGAACCCTACAGAGTGTGAGAAAATCTTCATCGATTCATCATGATACCCTGAATCTAAATATCCAGAGTGTACAAAACACTAAAAAAAAAAATAATCAAGAAAACAAATTACCAGATTAGAAATGGTCTATACATTTGGAGTGATCTCCAAAAAGAAATTTAAATAATGGCTAAGAAACACTTTACAAATTGTTCAAGAAACAGTACCTGAAAGGAGAAATCTGCCTTTGAGTTCCTGTCCAGGGTGGTTGAAGGGACACCCAAAATTACACAGATTATTGCCATAGGCATTGATTGCCCCCTAGAACTTGAAGGTAAAACGTTATTTTTGAAGACAGGACACATTTCTGAGACCAGATTTGGAGCAACGGAGCTGGAACTAACTTTGAAGCCACTTCCCCTGAAGGCTAGCTCTATGCAAGCTGCTAGGGGAGAACATCAATCGGTGGTCCAACAGCAGCTTCATGACCAAATACCCAAATCAGTGATGTGGAGAGCATACGAACACTGGGTCAGTAGTGGTACTTTTATCTTAGGGGCAATCAAGGGCTACCTAATTGGTCTTAAAGCCCACTCAATGGAAGGAAACTCGTGTTAAGAGGGAATTAATGAATCTCTCAGCTTTTCATTAATAAAGCTCCCTCATAGAACAGAGGGCCTGGAACACAAAAGGTCAAAAATGACCAAAGAGTGTAGATTAGAAGTCTGCAGGACGTGGTTCCCTGGACAGGACTCTTATATTAAGTTTCACTGACACAGGTTTCAGGGAGCACTGAGGAAAAGTGGGAGGAGGGGAAATATAAGAGCCCCTAGGGAGGTGTGTGACCATATGGAAATAGAATCCTACAAGTTTCGGTGGCCTTGCTCATATGAACCTACAACAATAGTTTGGACATGCTCAAGACCCATGCAAACTCAAGCAGACAAAAAACCAACACTGAACTAGAGAAACTGGTGGCAGTCAAGAATATTTGCTGAAGAAATATTGGCAACCAATTTCTGTTTGGTCAGAATGAGCTAATCACACGGTGATGAATCCTGAATAGACCGACTAGGCCTTAGTGGATGAACTTGCACTTAGGAACATTTGGGGATGCTAACATCACAATAGACTTAAAAGTTGAAAGAATGTATGGATTCCAGTTCGGGGGCTATAAGAGGGTGTTAATGGGGAGGGGAGTATAGAAATGATTAACGCTGATTGAGATGCTCTGTATGAAATACACAATGATTAAAGAAAAATAAAATAAAGTAGGTAATTTAATTTATTACAATGGAAAGGGATAGAAGGTTGGTAACTGGATTTAAATTATATTTAAGGAAGAGCAAGAAGTTCTAGGGTGCTATGCATAGTAGGATGTCAGCAGTTGACAATCTTGCTTTGTAAGTTTCCAAAAACTCAGAAGAAATGATTTTAATTTTGCCCTAAATTATGCATGTTTGAGGACCTTCATTAATATGCATACATTTTTGTATTTATTCAAATGAAATTATGTTTTTAAAAAATTGAAGAGACCTGATAGAGAACTGGTAAAATGGTAAAAGGACACATTTCACTTTTATAGAATGAATTAGTTCAGAAGATCTATTGTACAACATAGACACTGTAGATAGTTACAATTATAGTATTGTAAGCAAAAAGATTTAACGTTTCCACTGTAATCTTTAACGTTTTGGTTAGGTCTATTCCCAGAGGTTTTATTTTTTGAGGCAATTATGAATGGGAGAGTTCCCAAGAATTGTTTCTCTGACTACCTGCTATTCCTCTACTGATTAATGTAAGTTGATTTTTTAACCTGTCACTTGGCTGGAAGTATTGATCATTTCCCACAGTTTTCTAGTGGAATTTGGGGGCATCTCTTTTGTGTACAAAAGAGCACATCATCTGCAAATAGTGAAAATTTCACCTCTTATTTTGCTATTAGTACATTTTAAATTTCCTTCTCTTGTCTTATTACTCTAGCAAGAGTTTCCTTCACCATATTAAAATGGAGTGCTGATAGTAGACACCTTGTTTGGTTCCTTTTATTCATGGAAATGCCTCCAGGTTTTCTCCATTTGAATGATACTGGTTCTGGGTTTGTTGTATATAGATGAACTTCTTTGAGGTCTGTTCCCTCCAGTCCAGTTTCCTCTAGGACTTTTAACATCAATGTTTGTTTGCTTTTGTCAAAGGCCTTTTTTGCATTAATTAAAGTGACCATGTGATTTTTGTCTTGAAGTCAATTTTTATGAATTATTAAAATTACTGACAACATGTATTGTATGTGTTGTAAACATATATTGTATCAGGATCTCTGAACTAAACCTGATTGCCTGAGAGGACCAAAGACCTGGGATCTGAGACTAAGGACATGTTATTCACATAGCCAAGTTCCAGCAACTGGCCCCGTATCAGTTTAGGACATAAATGCCAGGGGTGCGGCTATCTGTTGTAGACTGTGCTGAGTGGGTGAGGGTCGTGGAGGAGCTGAATGCTTGGATCAAAGACACTTGCCAATGTGGAGCTGGGTAATTAGCAAGGGCTGCATGCTGAAGGTGTGGTCTCAAGAGGACTATTCAGAGTGTTAGGGGAGGAGCCAGTGTCTCTATGGAGATGCAAAGGGCAGGGTCAGGACAAGTCTGAGCCGGGAGGGGTCGCAGTACAGCAGGAGGGGTTAGAACCTGGCTTCAGGTCACAAGTCACCGGAAGGCCTCCTGATAGGGCAGGTCAGGCCAGGTGTTTGTGGGGTGGAGCCACAGCATTGGCGTGTGGTGTGCATATGAACATGGGCATGTGAATGTGTCAGCCGTTCTGGGGCAAGGCAGCCTCCTTGGTTGGCTCTGTGTGTAGGTTGAAGCTGCTCACTGCCCGCCACCGGGCCCCAGGCATCACGGAATACGGAAGGTTTACACCCTGCAGGTCCTGAATTTGCACAGGCGGCCACAACATGAACTTCATGTGGCTTCGGGGGCGAGGAGGGAAGGCTGTGTTTTCCCCCGAGACTGAAGTAGGCCACAGAAGTGAAGGTAGTCTCTGAGTGGCTCTGAGAAGTTCAGGAGTGACATGGAGCATGGCCAGCCTGATGGGAGGAAGAAGCTTCAGGGGTAGTCATTTGATTAAAACAAACAAACAACACCCACTGTATTATTTATGCCTTTGTTGGTATAAACTGAAAAAAAAAAAAAAAAAAAAAGCTTATGGCCCTTACTGGGAAAATAGCTATGAGTGGTGGTGTTGGTAAAAGTGGAAAACGTGGGAGTTAGTAAGACAATGATAGCTCATAGTAAAATGTGCTTTTCTCATGTAGCTGAGTTGTTACAGAGAAAAGTCTGTGACTAGTGCAGGGGATCCTTCCAACTGTAGAATGTATTTCGGCTAGAAGGTCGACATATGTGTTATGTTTTTTATTTGTGCATGGGCATCTATCATCTATCTGCTTCAGTGACCTGTGTGTTTGTATGTTGGTGGGTCTACCTTCCACAGGCTTCCCAAAGACACCCAGGGCACCTCCAGGAAGACACTGTTCCCTTCTGTCACCTTCCTAGAGGCTCCACCTCCTTCCTCCGCTGTGTGGCCAGTGAAGCCATGAGCTCTGCACACATTGCTGGACAGGGATAACGGGGTGCTTGAACTGGGGAGGCAGGAGGGAGGCTGGACAGGGAGAGAGATGAGAGTTGAATGGAGCTATGGTGACTTGGTAAGGCCGAGGGACCGTGTTGTCTTGGAACCCCCTGAATAATATACATATGGTGTCTGAACATCTGTGCATGTGTATATGTGGGGGCTGTATGGCAAGGACTACAGTGCCAGGTAGGAGAGACCTCCCTTCGAGTTGTTGGTCCGAGTAGTCAGGGACTCCCATAAAAACACAGGCTAGTGTGTTATTTCCAAATACTCAGAGGCAAGACCTATGTAAATGAGCTTAAATCTCTAGCAACAGGAGTGAGCATATGGGTGGCACGTAAACACAGTCAAACATACATGGCCGGAGAAGTCACAGAACCTAGAGAAACCCCATCACTGTCAAATCTCTAGACAAAGGAAATATCTTACCATAGCATAAATGTTGATCCTTATATTTACAGACATGGATGCCATATAACACTCACCCATCAAAAAACTTCCTTTGGCTGGAGGGACGGCTCAGTGGTTAAGCAAGCACTCTTGCCAATGACTTGAGTTGAATTCCCAGCTTCCACATGGTGGCTAAGAACCACCTATACATTCAGTTCCAGGGGATCTGTCACCATCTTCTGACCTGTGTGCATTGTATGACATGGGTCCACTTACATCCATACATTCAATAGCCTCATACAGATAAAATAAAATTAATAAATAAAAATTTTAAAATGCTTCTTATTTTTACAGACAATTATACAGTCCATCACTCATCAAAAAAAGCTTCTTTCTGCAAAAGATGGAGGCTACTGCAGAGTTCCACTACTAGCCACACACAGAGAATGTACTTCTCTGTGATGCCCACCCATAGGTGACAGATTTAGAGGAACCTCTATACCTAAGGTTGAAGGAACTCATTGGAACACGTGTTAGAAAGACTACCTGTGCATTCCTCAACCCTCACGGGCAAAGCTTCCTTATACAACAGAGTGTTTGTAATCCAGTTTGTGCTGGTTCTTTTCTTTTCACAATTAACATACTCCTCTCTTTTATAATAATATTTTTAATTATTTATGCTAGTGTTTGCCATATATTTTTACAATTTATACAAGTTCACTTTTGAGTCCAACATATCTGTTAAATTATTTATGCTTGTTTATTTGTGTGTGTGTGTGTGTGTGTGTGTGTGTGTGTGTGTGGTTATGAGGTGCCAAACAGGAGTCACCACACACAAAAGAAAGGCAAGATAGATTTTATTTCGGCCGGGCTGACGGGCTGACTTCTGAACTCTAAGCGGGTGAGTTCGAGAAGCAGCCCGGATTCATTGCAGCACCCAGCTGTTCTAGGCAAGTATAAGGTTAGCTTCAAAAATATCCAATCCCAAATTCCCATCCAATTCCCATCCGAGTCCATAGAAGCAGATGTTTACATTTTAGTCATTGCCTTTGTTTCTAATTGAGACACATCCTGGCATTGCATCTAATCATGAAGACCAAGAGCAAATGTCAAGCTCAGAGTTCCTTTTCCTCAAAAAATAGGATGTCACTGCTGTAAGATGGAGTCCTTATGGTTTGGTTAGGGACCATTATCACTTCACAGACACAGATGTGGTCATTAACAATGGTTATTTGTTTAAAATGTTTTGCATGGGATTAGATACTCTCCTTCCACACAAGATGCCTGCATAAAATTAGATACCTTTCTTTCACATAGGATGTTTGCATAAGATTAGATACCAAACCGTGGTGGAGGGTGAAGGGTGTGGGGGTGGGGGCGTGTCTTAAATTCTCATAAGGTCTGGTGGGAGGCAGGGAAAATGAGTTTACTCTGTTACGTGTGTGTGTGTGTGTGTGTGTGTGTGTGTGTGTGTGTGTTTGACTTTGTAGACAGGAAAACCTAGGTGTTATTTTTCAAGAGACACCACTTTCTGTGTTGAGGCAGGTCTCTCACTGGGACCACTGACTCATTGATTGAGCCAGGCTGGTTGTCTAATGATCCCTAGGTATCTTTCTGCTTTCCCCTTTTCAGCTCTGGGATTTCAAGAGCAAAG
This sequence comes from Eospalax fontanierii, assembly GCA_035773235.1. Taxonomy (NCBI): domain Eukaryota; kingdom Metazoa; phylum Chordata; class Mammalia; order Rodentia; family Spalacidae; genus Eospalax; species Eospalax fontanierii. The sequence goes on along the minus strand of JAJHUQ010000064.1, from coordinate 3,032,609 downwards.
CACTTTGCCAAATCTTTTCATGGGTGCCCCAAGGCAATCTCAACTCTCCAAGCTCATCCAACAAGCACTTTTGACTAAGTTAAGTTCCATTCAGACAGACATTTTTACCCTGATGTCCTTCAGTGCAAGTTCATCCACTGGAGTCTACGCAGCCTATCTAAAGACCACGGGGAAGTCTACTTTGCCCCACCCACAGTAATCAGTCTCCAAACAGTTCCCAGGCTAAGTTCGGCCCACTTCCCATTTTTCTTGACCCACTCTGGGTCCTTATGTGATTGAGTTGGCATGGATCTTGTTTTCAATGCCACTGTTGACACAAGTTGACACGAGCAAGACTGTAGAGGCCTGAAAGCCTGTTTCCCTGTGTTCGTAGACCAACAATGGCTCTCACAATATTTCTGCCCCTCCTCTACAATTGCCTGTGAACCATGATGTGGAGAAAGGGGAACGCTTATACACTGCTGATGGTGATGAAATCGCATGCAACCAGTATGGAAATCTGTGTGGAGAACTCCTAAAAATCTAAAAATGTATTTACCCTTGACGTGTCCCCAAAGCACACATCCTACTGCAGAGATGCTTTCATACCCATGTTCACGGCTACTCTCAATAGCTAGAAGTTGGAAACAAATTCAATATCCCTCAGTTAATGAATGGAAAATGAAAATGTGGTACATAGTGGAACAGAGTTCTACTCAGTGTAAGGAACGACAAAATTATAAAATTTGAAGAAAAATTAACGGAACCAAAAACTGTGATAGTAAGTGATGGCATTCAGACAGAAAAGTGAATGGTGCTTGTATCCTCACTTGTTCAGTTCAGCACCAGTCTCTCATACGTGAGTGTGTATCCTGATGTAAAAGCAGGCAAATGGAAACGAAGAAGAGAGACAAAGGGAGTGGAACAGCACTGGACAAGGGCATAGTAGGAAGCAGATGTTACCAAGGGAGAAAGGGGGGAATGGGGCTTGACAACCGGGAAGGGAGGAGGGAAGGACCTGAAAGGAGACACGGGGTTAGATGGGAAGAAGGAACTCAGGAAACTGGAGCTAATGGGAGGCAGATATTATCAAGGGGAACTGTGGTAAATAGGGTATGTAAACTGAGGAGAGAGGAAGGAGGGTAGTCAGAGAGAGGGGGGAGAGAATAATGAAGCCTGGGTGGCATAAAATGCCATAAAGAAGTGTATAAACATGAAAACGTTCTTGAAAAATTAACTTAAAATATGTGAACCTGAGTGCATGTGTGTATATGAAGTCTGTAGAACTGTGAACACAGTGCAAAGCAGAAGAAGCATCCCTCGAGTCCTCACTCTTGGTGGCCCGGGAGACTCCCAAAGTAACAGCCTTTGACTGCGTGTCTCCAACTCTCAAGTGCTAGGAGAGCAGGTGTGTGTCACCACCCCAGACTCCAGAATTCTGAGTCGTTCTTAAGCAACTCATTCACTTCACTTGCCTGAACCCAGTACAAGGAAATCCACCGCTGTACTTGACAGAAATGTCCTGCTTTTAGCATGACAGCTGAATCTTACCGTGACAAGCACAGACACTCCACAGAGAGTGAACCAGTGCACTCAGTATGTCCGGGCTGAAAACTTATCTCCAAATATGCAGAGAGAGGGCTCCACTGTCCGTCAGAGTGCAGGAGGGGAGGAGGGGGACTGATATCACTGATCCAGCAAACTGCAATCATCTTCACACAGCCCACATTTCCCAAGTGTCCTCTAATCAATCATGATTTCTTCGGACCATTACCTAGGACATGGGCCTCGACAGGCTCCCGATGGCTGAGGTGAGAAATGATGGAGTTTGGAGTGACCTGATTTTAAAAGCCTCCCACAGAATACTCTAAAGAGGGGGTGTGTGACACTATGATAAATGAAACAGGTCAGGCACAAATGATAGATTCTGTGTGATGATACTGAACTGAGGTCCCTAGAGTCACCAGAGTCATGAAGACAAAGAACAGTGTGTTTTGACAGGTGTTCTCCCATTTTCACATGTATGTACACATGTCTACGTTTACAGATATAAACATTCATGCCCATATATGCATAAACAAAATAAATCTATAAACTCAAAGAAGAAACCTGAAGCTATGTAAGGCAGTCAACACATTTCTGACTAAGAAGTACACTTCATTTTGAAGTTTAAAGTTGGCATTTTGAGATGGAGAGATGGCTCAACAGTAAGAGCACTGCCTGCTCCTGCAGGGAACCAGGACTCAGTGTATAACATCCACATGGTGGCCAATAACCACCTATTACTCCAGTTATTCGGGGTCCTGCTTGAGGGAGGGCGTGGGTCAGACTCCAGGAGATGAGATGGGAGGTGAGGAGTCAGCCTCTGGGTCCTGTGTTGCTGAGAGCAAGCCATTTATTGTTTGGGTTAACAAGCTTATGTAAAGAAAGAGAAAAGGATGCTATGCACAGTTAAGCAAGTAGGCAAATAATTTCACAATGTAAGTAAATAGACAGAGAGGTTCAACAACATAATCAGATAGAAGAGGGATGGAAATTGTATTTGGGATGGTAATCACAAAAGCAGTGTTATAAAACGTAGTCATGGTTCACTTGGGGAAGGTGGTTTATATGGGAGTTGTATCAAGGAGTGTGGGATCTTTTCCAACTGAAAGAAGCCTTTTCTGAGAATAAAGAGTGCAGCAGGCTCTTAACCCAGCCAACTTTTCCTGCATGTTAGGCAGCATTCCATCTGACAGGAGTTACAAGACTGCTATCTTCAGCATCTCATTTAGCAGGGAAAAGTGGCTGCAGTTCCAAAGCCCCAAGCTCAATTCGTTTTAAGAGACGCTATCTTGTCCATGCACAAGATCCAGGGAATCTGAAGCCCTCTTCTGATCTCTATCGGCATTGCATGACACAGGTGCACTCCTATACATGCACCCAGTACAGTCACATTACCAAAAAAATATTTTAAATATTCATGTTCTGCAAGCTGTCATAAAGCACTGTTTAATAATAAATATTACAAAAATTGAACATACTTGAACTTGTCACATGTACAATAAAAAGAGGCATAAAACAATTGCTTAGAAAATTTTAAACTTTGTGGAACATTCAAATAAATACTCACAGTGAAGCAAAATAAATTCTGGCGCCCGGTTACATGGAGTAAAATCCCGAGTTCCTCTTGGTCAGCTTTGGATGGAGGAACAGAAAAGTGCTCTAAAGTGGGTGCCAGCTGCAGAGAAGGCACGGGTGACCTCCTTGCTTTTATCTCTCACATATGTCCACATCCAATACTGACACTCAATGTTAGTATCTCTTTAGTGTATTTTGCCTCTGTATGTACACTGGGTTTAGCTTATGTGACTTTTGTCCTAATGTCTCCCTTAAGTAAAAAGGAATGGGGGCAGTTCAGAAAAAAAGTATCATCTACAGATGAGGAGAATGAGTAAAGAAACAGAAGGGGCTGATACAGATCCCAGGACCTTTGGACTCAGGTGTGAGAGTGGTTAACAACTGCATGCTTCCTTTGCAGTCACCTGTACCTAGCATCACAGGATGTGAAATCCCCAGGGTTCTCAGAACTGACACAATCCGTTTCATCAGTCCTGGACTGATGAAATATTATTTTCTAACTGAAGAATTGGGACATCATTTTATGTTTAAATTTTAAAGTCACATGAAGTTCAGTTGCAGAGTGATGTCCTGACTAGAGGATCTAGGGCCTCCTGAAACTGTTAAGCAAAATGGGACTGGGAGGAACATGAACTGGAGGATGAGGAGAAGTAAGATCAGGGCCCATGAGTGTCTCTCCTGGAGTAGGGAATATTAAGAGTACTATACAGGAAATGATGAACATATAAAGGAAGCATCAATAAACTCCCTTACCCAAAGTAGTACTGAATTATGGAGTATTGTTGCCATTTTAAGCAGCTATTTTATGTGTCTCTACAGGAAACACACATCATGTATTTACTTGGTTAAGATATATGTCACAGACAATAAATTCGGATGTATTTTATTTTTTAATGTAAATAAGTTAGTAGCATTTCTGGCATTTTAAAAGTTTTGTAACCATAAACTTTACCAAATTCAAAACTGCCGCGGACTGTCCCTCTTGGAGACTGGACACCGAGGGAGAGCAGGGGTGAAGGCTTAGGAGAATTAGGATTCGGCGAATGACAGACACGACTGAGGATGAAGTTTGAATCTGCTGCAATTTACTGAAGTTTTTCACTAAGATTTTATACAGTTACAGGAGAAAATTGGCAAGTTTTACAAGCTTTGACAAGGAAGAGATACACATCTAATCATTATACTTGTTTTGTCTTTTTCAGCACGTCTTGCGGTTTCTCAGTATATCTTGTTGTCATAGCCAGATGGGCATAACAGTACTGGTTTTTTAGAAACTGGACTGGCACTATTAAACACATTTTTAAAGTTTCTCATGGCCCTGGGTCAAAATGACCTTTAAGATATGCTTCATATGAAATATTGTTTATATTTTTTGAAGTACCTAGTGGGAATTGCCAGACTCTGCAATTCTTTGTTTGAAGAGCTAGATTTATTGTGACTATTTCCTATTAATCTTTCTAGTTGCACTTTCTCAAGGTCACTATTTATTTTTTGTATCATTAACTCTTTTTGCTCAAGTGAGTTCATAAAGATCCCAAAACTATTTTTTAAATCATTATGTAGGTCATAAACTGCTGAGTTAAAAACCTGAATCAGGGGAGGAGACATCTATGCCAGTTCTTTGGAACTCACTGATTCATTAAAAACATTTTTTGCTTTAGAGAAAGAAAGCGTGTGTGGGCATGAAAGTAAGATTTATGAGAAATCCAGATAAGAAAGCCAGGGCTGCGAGCCGTGACCAGGAACACCATGGGTGTTTATAGAGTGCTCGTTCAGGTATCAGGAGTCGGGCTGATTACCAGGGAACTGCTGGGGGCAAAGCTCCGAAAAGCACACGTCCCCCCATCCTTCAGCACCCACCATCTGGGAGACATGTTGTCATACAGACGTTGCTGTGGATGCGCCACAAAACTATTTCGCCCCCAAAAGAAACCTTGTTCCCATTAGCATTAAACATTATCCTGCCTGTTTCTGACCCTAGTAACCACTAGGCTCCTCCACACAGTTCCCTGTACTGGATACTGAATACACACACAGTCAGAGACTATGGCCGGTGGAAGTAAACTAGAAAAGAATAAAGTAAAGGTATCGTAATAGAGGGCTGCAGTCCTCCAAATTTCAGTATAGGGGACCCAGTGGCTCCATTGGTGTGAGTTAGAAATCTGTCCTCACTGACTAGATGAGAGGGAAGACGTATGTGTGCTAGACTCCAGATGGATCCAGGATGGGAAGCTTGAGTTTCCATGTCTTCAGATTGCCGAAGATTACGGATACAAAGACGGGACAGGCAGAAAAGAGGCAGTCTCCTGTAACGAAGCCCAGGCCCAGAAACACTCCTGTTGTAGAAGAGATAGGGAACCAAAATGCCAGGGAGAATAAAGGAAGGCTGTTATCATAGTAATGGGGGGCTACCTAGCAGTTTCAGTTTCAAGGATATGTATCACCTATGCCTCCTCCTGGCCTGTGACTGCACAAGAGGCAGTCTCTTCTCCTGGTCCATAAGAGCATACAATTTTCAGGAAAATGGGTTTTGGCATGAATTTTTACTGAAATTTTGTAAATGTCATATACTTTGGTCTTATCTAGATCCTCTCCCAAATCTGGACAACCCTTTCTAACACCCAACAAAACTCTGATTTTGGTTTACCAAGTTTATATCCTTAAATGTCCTTTGAAATGGGTTCATCCTCAGGAGCCTATTTCGACCCAGGGAAGCAAGGTTTCCTCACACAAGAGGACCACTACATGCCAGGATGAGCAAAAGCTAAGGGAGAAATTTCAAAGTGGCAGAAAGCTGAGGGCCTGCCAAGGTCATCAATGAGGCTAAATGCTTGCCCTGAATTACATGGCGTATCCTCTCCAAAAGGGGATAATGCAAAATGTGATGTTTTTCAAAGGGCCAAGTAGATGAATCAGTCAGTAATTTCCTTGCTGTACAAAACTGAAGACTTGAATTTGAATGTCCACCACTCCTGAAAAACACCAACTGTGTTGATGCATGTCTATAATCCCAGCACTGGGGCTGTCAAGGCAAAAAGAACTCTGGATGCCCTCGGGACAGTTAGTCTGGCAAAATGACTGAACTCCAGGTTCAGTCAATACCCAGTCTCAAATACCAAAATTGTGAACTATCAAGAAAGACCCCAGGGTTGAACTCTTGCCCTGAATGCACAGATACACACGTATGCATGTGTATGTTCTCTCACACATATGTTCACCAGGTGTATATCAAACAAAAACATAGTAAAATTAAAGAAGTTAAAATTTATATTATCAAGAAGAAATATTACAGAAGAAAAAACAGTGAAGTGACAGGAACCCAGGTTTGTGCCTGATACCGGAAGTGATCTCCCAGCAGGAGTGGGGAACAGCCCGGATCAATTGCCTCACCCGAGAAGACTCTGGACTGTTTCCTCAACCTCTATGCAGGCTTGTGAGGACAATGTTGGCCCTATACTGCAGTAAGAGAAACTACTGGAGGGCCAGAGTAGGAAAATGGTTTCTTCACATCAGTCATCCTAGAAATTCAGAAAACCCACGCAATTCAAAGCAGCATTCAAGCTCTGTTTCCATTGGTCATCTCACAGTATCACGTAGTCTCCGGGGAGGGAATTCCTCCCCCTGCCCTCTGAGCCAGCTGAGGTCCTGTTCGATCATCCTCCATTCTCTGGTATGGCTGGAGCACAACAGCCGTGCTGGAGACGGAGACCCACCCACATGTCACTGCCGTTGAGTGCCTCTGAGAGGACAGTCCCAGGTTGCCCTGGGAAGAGAGGATGGCCAACAAGTACTAAACTAGGCAGCACCAGCCATGACGACCCTGGCTAGACTCGTGGGCGGTAAGCACTGCAACAAGCAGACCCGTGCGCTTGCCCTGGTGGGCCCAGTGAACTGGCCATGAAGAGCTCCAGGATCCACGCCTGAATGCATTTCAAAACTTCACCCCGTCAGTTTCTTTACGCACACAGAATCCCACATTTGACCAATGTGCAGAGAACCAGAGGACACAGAATGCTCATTAGGGAATAGGACACCTGTTTCAAACTTTTGAATTGTTGGATCCTGTAACTGAATGTGGGAATGCGGGGGATTATCAAATGTTTGGCAATAGTGAAAGGTTTCTGAATGCACAACAATGAAAAATTAATTAAAAATAGAACTCTTAATGAATGTGATCCACCTCTGGCAGTGCTCACCAGTGTTGTATCCTGGGACTTCCCTACATCCCCTGTTCTGTAAACTTGCACTTTGCATGTCATCCCACCAGAAAATGAAAGAACAGTGCTTCCTGGGCTCAGATTGTAGACAATTGTATGTCAGCCATCGCTTGGTGGATACTGGCTCAGTCAATTCCCAGGCGGGGCCTGAGGTTCTGTGCTAGGCATGGCCTCTTCAGGGATGTCAAGTGGCTCATTCAGTTAGTGACTAGAATCTGTACACAGCACCTGTAGTCTGCATGGGGCTAAAGGTGACAAATTCTCCACGGTGCAGCAAAGCAGAGGCTGGTCCAGGACTGAGGTAGTAGCCAACTTCTGGCTGGGCATGTACAGGTAGCCACATAAGTTCTTCAGAGAACAGAGAGAAGCAGCTGCCAAGAGCCAAGGATAAGTGCCCTTGTTGGAGTGACACATTACTCACCAAATGGCCAGAGGAAGAGAAGGATCCATCAAGAACTGTGTAGCCTCCTGGGATTCCCTCTGCAGCATCAACGTGGTGCTGTTTGCACCTGGATTCAGATCTGCAGTGCACACAGCCTGGAATCCTCAACAGCTCATTGGGCATATTCCACTGGTGCTGCCTCGGAGCCTGAGAACAGTCCAACAGTCTTTGCACTGGCTTTCCAGGAGGCAGATCCTCACATGTTCTATAAGAAAGGGATGTGGTGCAGCTTCCTTCTCTGAGCTTTGGGGGAAGGAGTTCCTTGTAAAGAAAGACAGGAGAGGGGAAAATTCCAAGAAACTTTGTGCTTGGCTGAGAACAAAGGTGAGACAAGGCTGGAGGATATTTGCAGTCCAACACAGAGACGCCACTGCAGAAGCCTCTGACCTCTGATTGGCAGCCACTGACTCCATGGTGACATTTTATTGTTTATCTATTATGGTAGCAAATAAGAGTTCCTAGAGTCCTAGAAGTGAAGAGCGAGTGACAGAGACAGACACAAAGAAGTAAATGGGATCACATGTCACATTCAGAGTGCATGTGGGTCAGAAGGATGTGACTCCTTGACATTCAGAAACTGGTCTTGGTCCATCACTGTAAAGAGAAGTTAACGATTAACACAACACTGGGGAAACAGCAAGCACACAGCATCCTTGGAAATGAATGCTTGGATAGGATGTCATATTTCATTTCCTTGAGGCATATTGAAACAGTTCCCCTGCATGTGGGTCCTGATTTACATCATTGAACTTTGTGTGTCTGGGGGGAGGGTGTCCTGTTGAACCAAGTCTCCCTACAACCCCTCATATTTCCCACTGAGTTTCATCCCCAGGTCTATTTTTCTGTTCACATCATTTCACACATTCCACGGCTGGACTCTTGTCTTTTCCATATCAATTTGCAGGAACAGTCCTTTGTAGCATGGGTTGGTAATCTCAAAATGAATCAGTGTTGTGTCAGAGGCAAACCATGGCAGTCATTGTGGCCTTGAGAAGGATGGAGTCAGGGAATGCAGGTGGGCAGAGTCAGGGATGGGTCAGGGGCCTGTCTCAAGCAAGGATGAGGGCTGACCCAGCAGTTGTCAGGCCCTGTTTAGAGGAGTGTCATGCACAAATTTTGTCACAGGTGACAAAGAACAAAAGAGTCCTACTATCAATTCTATCAGGCCAGGATGGAAGGGCAAAGTCACTGAGAATTCATGACTCTGAGTAACTATCATTAGTTATCATTTAGTATCTTCAGGTCATCAAACTTCAAAGTAAACACAGAGCAGAGTTCGTGGAAGCGATGAAGACGGAAGGCTTCCCTGGAATCCACATGCCTTAGGCAGACAGGCTTAAGGGTGGGCTGTCCTTTAACCACATGCCATCTCACCTGAACATCCCTGTCTTAGAGCTGTCAGCTGAGCTTGGACTCATGACCCAGACCCTGGCAGTGAAGGCAGAAATCAGGGCAGTGCAGTCATCTGGGGCCAGCTCGCTTGTCTTTGACCTGGTCTTCTAATCTGTGAAGTAGAGCAGGAATGTCATTCTCCTCCTCAGGGACTGTCTCAAACAGATTTCATGGGGTGTCTCTAAAGCATGTGGAAGGTCAAAGAAGTATTTAAGGTATCTGACAACAAGGAATGTGGGGCTATCCAGGGGCCTTGGCAGGCCAGCCTGCTGTACATGAGGTAGAACTTCTGTAGAGCTGTACTTTTACACTCTTACTGGATATTTCCCACAGCACACTACTTTCTCAAGTGAGTTTGCTTCCCTAGGGCTCCAAGGAGGGGATGATTGGAAAGAAGGATGCCAGGGTGAGAGGAAGGAGCACGTGCCTTTCTGTGTATTTTGTTCTGGGGCACTCTTCTGTCACAACAGGCACACTGGTCCTTCATTAGCACACACCTTCCCCACACACATTGACTGCCCCATGTGCCAAGCAGCACGTCATCAGCTCAGAACCTCTGCATCATTCTCATCATTGGTAGGAGTGCCCATCCAAACCATTCATGTCTGCCTACTGACACTGATGTGCCCCAAGAGGAGGGCCATGTTTTCTTGGCTGCTTGACCTTACATTATTTAACTGTATCCTAATCCCCTATGAGTCCTGTTTCAGACCAAGACCTCACAAGAGTGACCGGTAGCCACGTGATTTCTTATCAGTTCTTTTAAACTGCATCCTGGTGAGAGTAGTGCTAACACATGTGTGATAGAACAGGCTGCACAGGCAGGAATGTTGGGGCCCCTGACATGATAGAATGATGTGGACTTGAGGATTTAACTCCACGAACCTCTGGAGCAAGATACAGGACCTAGGTTCTAATGTGATATGGAGAGATCAAGAGGAATGTGGCCACCATGTTACAGGTCAGACGTGCAGAATGGAGAGTTACAGGCTTGGAGACCTGAGCTCAATCCTTTGGGCATCGGTCACATGCTGTCCTCACCTGAGATCCTTTATGCCACATTGGGTGGAAAACTGCAGGTCAAGTTATCCATTCTTTCAGAAAGGCTCAGGTCCATTCAGCATCAGCCAGTGAGAAAGACCAGAGCACGTGAGAATGGCAGTCCTGAGGTCGGGGCTCAGAGAACTGCAGCACCTGGGGGCGAGGGCAGAGATTGCCACAAGGGAAGATCTGGGCATGTGGAATTTATGGGCCCTCTTGTTATGGGAGGTGCATATACAAAGCCTTGATCATAAGATGTTTCCTCAGTTCTGTTCAGGAAAATGGAAATCTCCCCCTAATGTGTGCATTTAACATTCCTTTAAGATCACTTAGCACAAAGTGAAGAAAGAGCCCTTAGCAAGAGGGAGGAATGATTGTGGTCTGTTATCTTACCATCATGTGACTAACTACTGAGAAAATGAATATTAGTTACTTCATGTAGATATGATAAAATAACATGACCAAAATCATTAGGAGAGTTTATTTGGGCTATGATTCCAGAGGTCTACATGTCTATAATGGTAGGGAAGGCACGGCAGCAGGACCAGGAAACAGAAATGACATCTGTCACTCAAAGGAAACAGAGATTGAACTGGAAATGGGACATGGCTATAATCTCTCAAGACCCTCCCCACCTGTCCTCTACCAGCTAGACTCCATGTGTCAAAGGTGTCATCAGCACCCAAAGCAGCGCCACATGGTAGGAGGGGAAAGGAAAACTCCAATGACAAGAATAGACTGAACGAACTGTCACCAAAGCAGTCCACAGGGAACACGTGAAGGAAAAGGAAGCGCTGAAGACAGGACTCACCACACCCCAGAGCTTACAGAACGGAAGCAAAGGGAGGCTTAACTATGGAAATATAAAATAGGACCACGGACACAGTAAAATGACAGCAACCAAATGACAGCTTTCCATGATTACTCGAACATCAAGGGCATCGACTCCCTAGTGAAAAGAAAAAGGCTAGTGGAAAGGAGTAAGAAACAGAATCCATCTTTCATATTTTCTTCAAGAAATTCATCTCAGCTTCATGGATATGGTAAAAGAGTGGAATAAAATATTCTTAGCAACTGACGCTAAGAAGCATGCAGGTGTTCCAGTAATACATGACAAAATAGACTTCAAATTAAAAGCATTTGAAGACATAAAGAGGGTTACTTCATTCTAATAAAAGAACAATTGACTATGGAGTTATTACACTCATGGAAATATACGTCCCAGATTCTGGTGCACCCAATTTCATATAGAAAAAAAAGTATTACGAGATTATAAAACACAGATTGACTGCAACTCAGTTATAGTAGTTGTATTCGTCACTTTTCTGTGGCTACGATAGAAACACTGACCAAGGGAACTTGTAAAAAAAAGAGTTTATTTAGCTTCCAGTTCCAAAGGGCCAGGAGTCCATCATGGTGGAGAGCATGACCACAAAAGTGGCTGGAGCAGGATCGGAAGCTAAGCCCTCATGTCTTCAAGCAGACACAGGAAGTGGAGAGTGAGCAGAGGCCCAGCAACCCTTTCAGAATGCTCTAACCTGCCCCAGTGCAGTGCTTCCTCCAGCAGGGCCACATCTCCTAAGACCTCACCAGACAGTGCCGCCACCTGAGAACAGAGTGTCCAAATACTCTGAGCCCGAGGGGACGTTTTCATTCAAACTGCCGCAGTAGGCGTCTTCAGTACCCCACCATCTCCAAGGGAAAGGCCACCTGGATGAAGAATAAACAGAGGGATATCTGAACTAAATGACATCTGACCTCAAATAGATCCACCAGACATCTATGTCACATTCCATGCAAATACTGTGCTTCCAGCAACCCATGCAAGTTTCCCTGAAATTGACAGTATACCGGGGACAAAACAAAGCCCAACCAATACAAGAAATTTTAAATAATTTTATGCATCCTCTCAGATCATAAGTCAATACAGCAAATAGCCAACAAAAAAAGAAGCTCTAATAACCACACAAACTCATGGAGACTAAACAACACACTCCTGAATGATAAATGAGTCAAAACAGAAACTACGAAAGAAAAAAAAGTATTGCTCAAAGTAAATAAAGTATATTTCTCACATATATATATATATATGAGAAAGAGCACATATAAATGATTTAACAGTAAAACTCCATTGTTAGAATTAATTTTGTGAAAATACAGGACCCAATAAAATGATGGGCAAAGAACTTGAATAGAAAGTTCTCAAAGAAAGGAATAAAAATGGTCATGAAACACTTTAAAAAGCGCTCACAACCCTTAGTAATTAGAGAAATGCAGGTAAAGACCACTTTAAGACTCCATCTTTCCCTAGTCAGACTGGCTAAGATCAAGAGAATGAAAGACACCAAATGCTGACTAGGATGTGGAGAAGGGGACCCTCATTCATTGCTGGTGGGATGCAAGCTCGTGCACCACAGAGGAGAGCAGTGTGGGGAACTCTAAAAAACTAAAACTGAATATACCATGTGATCCAGTTACGCCACTCTTTGGCATATACCCAAAGGCCTGACTACGGTAGAGATCCCTGTACCTCCATGTTTCTTGCTGCTCTCCTCAAAATAGCTGTAAAATGGAAACAACCTAAATGTCCCTCAAATGACAAATGGAGAAGGAAAATGTGGCACATTCACACAATGAAGTTCTACTCAGCAGTAAAAAAGGTGGAATTGTGAAATTTGAAGTTAAATGGATGGACGCAGAGAGTTTATACTAAGTGAAACCAGCAAAGATTGCAACACATAGCCTCCCGCATTTGTGGATTGTAGCTCCGGTCCCTTATATGTGAGTATATATCCTGATGTAACACCAAGAACCAGGAGAATGGAAAGGACACACAGAGGAAAAAATAGAAAAAAACCCTAAGTAGAGATATAGTAGAGAACAGATGTTGGGGGGTGGGTGAGGGAGTGGGAGAGGCCAGCCGGGAGGGAGGGAGGGACGTGCAGGGAACCATGGTGGGGGAGGAGGGAACTCAGGAGAGGGGAGATGGTGGGAGGCGGATGTTGCTCAGGGGAGGGGAGGGATAATCGGGGCTCTGGGACTAAGGAGGGAAGAAGGAGGCCAAAAAGGAGAAAGAGAGTGTAGAGATCGATGGATCTTGTGGGACAAGGGAAACCAGAGGGAAATGGGTTGCTACTGAAACCCCCTGAGAAATGCACATACTACAGTGTATGAACACCAATACGTGTGCATATCTGGGGGCTGTATACCAAGGGACACTGTGCCACACAGGAGAGACTACCTTTCAGTGCTGAAGAGAATGGTCCATAAGACTCCCAAAATAATACAGGTTATTGCCAAGGTTCTTGCTTATCTCCCAGAACTGAAAGATAAGACACTAATGCTGAAAAGAGGATATACTTCAGACATACGACATAGAAGCCTTCTACCTCAAGTTTACTTCTAGTGCTAGAAGATAACATAAAAACTGCTAAGAGAAAAAGTCAACCAATGGTCCAACCCAGCCTTAAGGACTAATAATAATAATGAATAGCATAGCAAACTACCTCTATTCATGCAGTAATTGCACTGTATATAATACAGTAACATCTGTGTGTGTCGGGGGGGTAGTAATCAACAGCTATCAAACGGGACTAAAAGTCCTCTCAATGGGACTGTCCTTATGGGTGGTTCTGTAAACCCACCCAAATACTTGTCAAACAAGAGAATATACATAGAGAATATACATGCGCAGTTCTCGGTGGCACATCTACAGTAGAACCTCTACACTTGAGCCTCATGGAACATAACAGAACAAGGGGTAGAGAGCAAGCAGGTGCATCCCTCGATCTCACCAGTGTAGCTTCCTAAAACAACAGTGAGATTCCCACAGAAGGGCATAACTAGCCAAGTTTAAAGAGTAAGAGACTGCATGGGACGCCTACAGTAAACCCCTCTCAACCATGGCTCCGGAATGACTGAAAAGAGGGTACAGAAAGATTGTAAGAGCCAGGTCCGGTTCATAAACATAGAGAAACAGGCTTCCATGTCATGGGAAGCTTTCATATGTCAACTTGGGGCAATGATGGCATCGAGCACAGGATCCAACCCAGCTCAATCAGACACAGGCCCAGAGTGAAGCGTGAGAGGTGGGCTGGCCCTCGCAGGGAACCAGTGGAGACTGATTACTACTGGGTGAGAGAGAGTAAGCCTTCATCATGATCTTGACATAGGCTGACTAGACACCAGTGAAGGAATCTGCATCCATGGGCATCTGGGTACAAATAAGTCACAGGATAGGACTCAATATGCAGAGCAGAACACATGAAGTCTGGGGGCACTAGACATGGATGGGAGGGTCCAGATTAGATTAGGAACTACTGATGAAATGTGCAAAAGTTCAATAATGAAATATTTAAAACTAAAAATAATTCTACCATACAATCTTGTCATAACTCCCCTTGGCATATACTCAAAGGACTCATCCTACTCAGAGACACTTGTGCATTCCTGTTTGTTTCTGCTCTTTTCCCAATAGCTAAGAAATGGGGACAACCTAAATGTCCCATAACTGGTGAGTGTACAATGAAAATGCAACAAATTTACTCAATGAAGTTCTACTCAGAGGGAAAAAATCCACCACATCATGCAATTTGCAGGTAAATTGATGGAAACAGAGCTAAGTGACATAATTCACACTCCGAAAAACAAGTGACATATGTTCCGTCTGATTTGTGAATCTCAGATCCTGATCTGTGAGTATATATCTTGATGTGTCCATACGATCTAGGAAAATGTGACGAATCATAATATTAAAGGGAAAGAAGGAGCACAAGAGAGGGGAGTAGGAGACGGATGTCACACAGGGAGAAGTGGGGAGAGTCGAGGTATTTAACGAGGCAGAGACGAGGGAGTAGAATGCACAGATCCATGGGGCAAAAGGGGAAGAAGAACCTCAAGAGAGAGGGGGCATGTGTTGTCACTTTGGAACTGGAGAAGATGGGTATATAATAACTGGGAGGGAGAAGTAAGGGATAGATAGAGAGAGGAAAAGATAATGTTTAGTTGGTGTGAAATATCACAGGGAAAATAATTAGTTCAAAAGTCTACTGAAAGGCCCACACAAAATATCTGTATAGATGTGGACGGTTATAGCAGAGGCCTGTGTAACAGAACCAGACAGGAGAAACCTCGTTAATGGTGTTGGTCAGGGCAGGCCTAGAGACTTCCAAAATAACACAGCCTATTGCCAACTTCCATCAGACCCCACTGCTGAGCACAAGGAGTACACTGGACACGGGAATTAAACAGTAGAGCTAGAACTGACCTGGAAGCCTAGTCCCTGAAGACAAGCTCTCCTCCAAGCTTCTGAGGAAGAAAATCAATGGTCGAACCTCACCATACAGCCTAATACCCGTGACATTTATCTTAAAGGTATCAACAACTATCTAACTGGATTGAAACCTGCTCACATGAAGGGGACTCATGAGTAGAACTGTAAATAGAGCCAAATACAAATGACAGGAAAGTTGTAGGTCCTACAGAAAGTCCTTCTCTGTCACCTTCTATGACAAATGCCATTTCCTACTGTATGCTAAATATGCATTCTTGTATTTACAAACAAGCATAAGTCTCATACCTCACCAAAGAAGCTTTTTTTGTAACAGACAGAGGATATTACAGTATACCACAACAGGTAAACCAGAATAAGTGTCTGTGAGATGCTCAGCCCAAAGTGCCCCATCTATGATGGGACTTCTATACCTAAGTATCATGAAACACAGAGGAGCTGGGGGTGGAAAGATTGTTTATATATCCCTCAGCTCTGACCAGTGAAGCTTCCACATGTAATACAGGGTGATTAACACAGAAAGTCACAACTGGCAACATGTAGAGAACAAGAGGCTGCAGAGTGCCTATTCCTGGTAGGACTCCTGTACTAAGCTGGCCACCCACGCCTCGGAGGTTGTGGTGGAAATAGGGCAGAAGGACTAGAAGAGCCAGTTTTGGTGAATGACCACAGAAAACAAGAGTGTACTGATGACTGGCACCACATGGAGGGTAACAGCACCCTGTGACTCCGGTTTCTGGAGATCTGATGCCCTCTTCTGACTTCCATGTGCATTACATAACAGGGGTGCACAACACACATGCAGGCAATATACTCATACATGTAAAATAAAATAACAATATTAAAAAGCACTATTTTAAAACACAAGTGAATTCACATTAAAGAAAAGGGGCTGGGAAGTGGGCTCTGCATTTAAGAGCCTGGCTTGAGGAAGACCTGGCTCATTTCCCATCTCCCACATGGTGGCTAACAGCCATCTGTAACTCCAGTTCTGGGGCTCGGAAGCCCTCTTCTGACCTCTGCAGGCATTGCATGACACAGGTGCACTTACATGGATGCAGGCAATACACTCATACACATAAAAAAATAATAAAATTAAAATGAAGACGAGCAGGAAGCAGGCTCAGTGCACTGGTGGAACGGAACTTTACGTGAGAGCGCAGCTAAATCTAAGTTTTTATTTGTTGTCAGATGATCCCAGAGGTTAAATTTACTTGAATAAAATCCTCTGACTCTTCGAACTTGGTTATAGAGCATGTGTGGAATGCAGTTTAGAAAGACTAAGTTATCCTTGATTTTGAAAGACAGGGAAGAAGCTAAAGATACTGAATGCTGTTGAATACAGAGGGCTGCAAGAATATTTTATCAGTGTCTGTAGTCCTAGGTGCTCTAGAGGATGAGGAAGGAGTTTCAGACTCTCCTCATCAGCATAGAAATGTCTTATCTTAAAGTGATGATTTAAAAAATAACAAAAGGAGCTTGTTTCTATTAATAACTTTTAGCTCAAGAGATGTTATTCACACATATTTGTGGAATTATTAATTTATCTTCCTTTATAATGTGATAATTTATGTAAGTTTTATACTAAGTAAAAAAGTAAATTTACATAAAGGGGAAGCTGGGCACACTTACACAAACTGATAGTTCCAACTACTCAGGAGGCAGAAACTGGAGGATCACTCAAGACCAGAACTTCAAATCCAGCTTGAGCATTGCAAATAAGGGGAGTGTCTCAAAGATCACCCCACAGACAAGAAGGTAATAGAATTCTTTTTTAGTCTTTTGATTTTTTTCCTATTTTTACACAGGAAAATACTACATACTTGCTCTTGGCCATTTCAGTTGCATTCTCTGCTGAAGGCCTCGCTATGCTGGAATCAAGGTACATGTGAACAACATACTCATCTGCAGACTGCTAAGGAAAGATTCAGTTCCAAGCTTCCTCCAGTGTTACGGCGGCGTGGATCGAACATGTCCTACAAAGCTCCACAGGCTGGAGGCTGCTGGTGCTGCTGAGAGGTGGTCGGGGAAGTTAGGTCTTTGGAGAGCGCATTTGAAGAAGATGAAGGAACTCTAGACCCTCCTTCTCCCCTCACTTTGCATTCCAAGGTCGGGAGCTGAATCGTCATCCTTCCAGCATGGGCTCCTCATGCTAAAATGACCTGTGCTGCCACATTTGAAGAGAAGCCAGGTCATGTGAATAGGGCAGGAGTCCTTTGAAGCTGCGGCTTTCCTTCTTAAGCGGATTTTCTCAGGGTTTTGTCACAGGAGTGCTTACTAAGTAACCCCTCAAGTAACAATCAGTTTTAGGTTATTTTAATCTTTGGAAAATATAGTGGTTTTCAACATGGGCATGGTGACACATACAAGAAAACCCAGCCCTTGAAGGCAGAAGGAGGAGGAGGATAAAGATTCCTAGACCAGAAGACTCCCATGAAATCACAGGCTTCCGACCAACTCCTGGAATCACTGATCCATTGATAATCACTTTAGTTTTCTGTTTCAAGAATGCCATTATATATGGTTTCTCTTATTTTAACAACTTCTCCAGATAAATGGGTTACAAATAAAAATGATCATTTTGAATCACAGTTTGAGCCTGCAGTGGGGTTGTGCCTAAGGGTGGGGATTGTGGAAGAGCAAAGCTGTGTATGTCAGGGCGGGAAGCAGAAGATATGAAGAGGAAGTCATGGCCTCACAGTCCCTTTATAGAGTTTCTCCACAATGACCTAAACCTTCCAAGTATACCCTGATTTCTCACTCTCCTGCTACCAATACACAAGTGCTGGGGTTATAGATAGGAGCCACGAGGAACCAGATAAAATTATAACCATAGTGACCTTGGTTATGGAGTAGCACGATGAGCATATAGGTATAATATTTCAATTTTTTTTTCAGGGAAAGTTGATCATATGAATTTCTTGAAACTGTTACATATATAGGTACCAATTCTTTTTTAATTTCATGAAAATCACTGTGCTTTATGTGACTTCAAATTCTCAAATCCTTTAAACACATGAAAAATATGTATTATAATTAATGTTACTCAAAAACGGAATCCAAAATATTGAGCAAATTGCTAGGGTATAGTTATAATTGGAAGTATGTTGTGTAGTAGTTATCCATTTATTTGGATAACATATCAAACACTTAAATGTGTCCATAATAATTAAACCATTTATAGATTTACATGCACACTTTGATAACAATGAGCTAAGGTCTACAGTGTAATGAGCCTTGTAACATTAAATGATTACTGTACTTTATACTGACTTTGGTGCCCAAGTAAATGTTTACATTTGTTTCACCAGAAAAACAACAATAATTCAACCTCTAGAGTTAAACTACTAAATATTCCTGGTTTTGATGCATTATAACACGTGCAAAATTATTCTAACCTTTACTGCTTGACAGACTATTCAAGAGAAATGTACATGGAGGGCATGTTTAATGCAGCTCATGTAAAAGCAAACACACGACATTCAAATCCAACCTGCAAGCAGGCTTTCCAGAAAATTATACCAGTAAGGTGAACCTTACACGAAACAGTACAAAACAGTAACAACCTATTCAAAGAAATTTGAGGCATGAAAAGGCAATTTGAATCAGAGGAGAAAGGTAGCCAGTCATCCAATGAGGTGAGCCCGAAAACCCAAAGTTGCCTTTGTCATGAAATAATTACAACAAAAATGGGTTTTACATCAACCACAAGAACTATATGAGACTACCCTCAAGGGGTGACAGTGACTGAGCAATGGACAAGGTTCCTCACGTGAGTGAGCAAGCACTAAGTATGTGTTAATGGTCGCAGCTGATCGGCAGCTCCAGAGGCCGCACTGATGCCATTTCTGAAGAACAGGTATCAACTTCAATTACAAAACAAAGTTTCTCCAGAATAACAGCACTTAAATTAACAATATGTAAATAAAATCACACAACTAGTAAGTCAGAAGCTTGAAAATGAAACAAAACATGAAATCACAGAAATAAATCCCGAAACCTCTAAATATTCTTCAAACATTGCAATTTTACACAGACTTTGAAGTTCATGTGCTTCCTGTGTGCTGAAAAGTGGAAGACATGTTTGAAATTCTTCAACTATGAAATGTAATATACTACATAGCAGACTAAAGTTCAAGGAATGCAACTAATCGTCATAACATCTGCCTAGGGAGTACAAAGCCTCAAGTGTCTCCCAAAATAGCAAGAAAATAATACAGAAACTAGGAGAGAACAGAACATGATTGCAGAACTCAAAAATGCATCAACTTAGAAATTGAATAAATATAAAAGCAGGAATACTGAACACAAGTGATTAGAGAGAATTAATGAAGATAAATTGGGCTATTAGTCCAATTTCTGATGCTGTAAGAAAATGCCTGAAAACGTATAAAATTGGTTAAACAGGAGTACATGGCTCATGATTTAGGAACTAAAATGAACAGGATGAGAATGCCAGAATCTGGCAAGAGTTTTCTACCTCCATCATTCTGTAGTGGATGACTCTGTTAAGGCAGCAAACTCCAACACAATATTCACGAACGTGAGCACCATGGAGACCAGGGGAAAGATCCTAGCTGGCCAGGATTTGGAACGCAGGAAGAGATGACTAGTCAGACCACAGAGGATTTGGGCAGTGAAACTTCCCCACTATTACAGTGGTGGATATAGTCACTAAACATTGATCAAAACCGTGAGATGTACAACGCAAGAAGTGAACCCTCTGGGGGGTGTGGGGTGCGTGCCCATAAGAACAATTTTTCAGAGGGGAGTCGGAAGGATGTAAGGTTTCCTGCTAATATGATGTGGCAGGAAATGGGGGGCCTGCAGAGATGGCTCAGCATTAAACCAAACTGGATGCTCTTCCAGAGGACTCAGGTATGATTCCCGGCACCAGCATGGTGACTAACAGCTGTCCTTAACTCTCATTCCAGGGAATCCGTTACTGTCTTCTAGCATTCATTGTCACTGTACACTTATGTCATTATAAGCAAAGCACTCATACACATAAAATGAAATAAAATGATAAATAAAATAATTAAAAAGAGGAAATACACAAAATTCCAGAGCAGTGCAACGTGTGAACTTTCAGTGTGGATACGACAGTTAGGGTTAGAACAAATGTACCCTGTGATGGCTTACAGTGAGTGAGGCTTACAAAGCAATTCCTTTATGTATTATTTCTAACCCAACATTTAAACACTTCATTGTATTAAAGAAAAAAGAAGCACATAAACTACACTGACATCAGGACCAGGAACTCATGGCTAGACAGGACATATGCCGTATGGAAGAACCTACTACTGATATTTTGCAAAATAGACACAATATTAAATTGTCTCCTAATGGCTTATTGTCATACCCATAGATGACATCTCTCAACTCTCATCAGAGAAAATTCTGCACACAGCAAATGGTGATTAACACAGATATTCAAAACTGGCCATCATGCAGAGAATAAGAAACTTCAGAGTGCTTACACCTGAATAGGACACCTGGATCAAATCTCTGGCACCCAAGGCTCAGGGAACATGGTGGAAGAGGAGCGGAAATAAATGTAAGAGCTTGAGGTGGTCGATGACCACAAGGAACCAGAATTTTCTGCACATCTGAGTGCTTCATAAGACCTCATAATAATGGTGAAAGCAGGTGCAAGACCCAAAGACACTCAGTCCACAAAAAATCCTAGCACAGAAGTGAGAAGTGAGTGAGAAGACCCCACATCTAGCTGAGGAAATATAGGCAACCAATTGCTGTTCAGAGAGGGAGGATCAGTTTTCTTTAAAGACGTAAAGCAGGATGGGTAAGCGAGGCTCCAATGTGCATGTCTACACTGAAGAGCACTTGAGGACACAAATTTGACTCCTCTCTCTGTCTCTCTCTCTCTGTCTCTCTTTCTAATTTATATGTGTGTATATATATATATAGTGTGTGTGTGCATATAATATATATGGGTACACACATATAGGTGTATGTGTGTGCGTGTGTGTGTGCGTGTAAGTATATGTTATACGTAAAGCAATGAAACTCTCAGAAGAAAGACTATGGCTTAAGCTTCAGGACATATGATTAGTCAGTCAATTCTTGTATATTCAAATAAAGTAACTGAAAACAAAAGAGTAGACATCTAAGGTAGATTTCAACAAAATAAAGAACTTGCACACAGAAGGAAACTATCAACAGAACGAAAAAGCAGCTCACAAAATTGAAGAAAATACTGCATCTTCTATATTTGATAAAAGATTAACAGCCACAATGTACAATAAAATGCTGGAGGAAAAGTTTAACTAGAACGATTTAGTAGCTATCTGAAGGGATAGATGATTCATCATCGGGGATGCAGGTCAAAACCACAAGACACCACTTCACACTCATTAGGAACACTACTGTCTTCATCTATTTTCCCTGTTAAGACAGAACATCTCAAGTGGGTGATTCATGGAAATGTGTATTCATCACTTGTAGAGGCTGGGAAGTCCAAAATCAACATTTTGATATCAGATGAAAGTAATCTTAATCTTAACAAGTTAGAAGTAAGAGAGAGAGAGAAAGAGAGAGAGAGATAGAGAGTGAGAGAGAGAGAGAGAGAGAGCGCTCTAACTCACTCCCATAGGCCCTTCTTTCAGAAGCATTAATCCTTTTATAAGGGCAGAGTCTTCCTGCTCTGAAAAATCTATACGTAGGTTCCAGCTCCGCACACAATGGGACCGGATATTAAGTTTCTAACATGAGAAATCTGGAAGACACATTCAGACAGAAACATAAACATCAAAAACAAAGACTGTTTTTGGCAGTAAGGCAGATTTGTAGACCCAGCACTTGACAGATCACAGAAGAAGGACACAAGTTCAAGACGAGCTTGGGCTAAATAGGTTGCGTGACAGTACAGCACAGAATTTTCCTATGATCCACTAATTTTGTTTCTAGGAATATCTCCAAGAATTCCTTAAGAGCACTTTCACAGATTAATATAAAACCAATTTCATACATTTGTTTACAACAGCCAAAAAGCTAAAAGTAACACAACTGTCCACAGTCAGGTGAGTGGAAGAACAAAATGTAGTATGTACCATCCACAAAATATTGCTCAACTGCTCAACTCTACAGGTCGGAAAATAATGGCACATGACACTGCATGCGTGATCCTTGAAGGAAGAAATCTAAGTAAAACACAGCACTTTCAGAAAAGGCAAAACCTATGATTCCATTACACCAGATACCTAGAGGAAACAAATCCTTACAGAGAGGAGAATAATGATGAACAGGAGAGCAGAGTCTAGTTTAGGACAGCAACACTCTGCAAATCAGCAATGTCATCAACTACACAACTATCCACTAGAAACGTCAAGATCTGATTTTATGTCATGTAAATTTATCACAGTAAATGTAACAAAGTTAAATTACATCAAAAACAAAAATAAAATGAAAAACTATGAACTGCTACACAGTGACAGAGACAGTATTAGCGCCCGAGTGTCATAGTTTCTTGATGAGGGTACAGAAGCAATACTGAAATCACGGCACTTGCCAGCAAAACCCGAAATGTGAGAATTCAATGAAACTAAAATTTCCATCATTTCTCTGGCTGTCTGCTAAGAGCACGTGTAAAACACAAATTCCTGCTGTACAAAACACTAATTTTAAGCATGAACTATACATAATAGGTTTCACTAAGACAGTTTATGAATGTACATAATTTGTTTTAAACACATTCACTCCCTATTTCTCTCTATTGCCTCTGACATTTCTATTGATCTTCTTCCCAAGTAAGTCCCCTTCTACTTTCATCTTTTTTGTGTGACTCAATGAGTTTAATAAGAGCTGCTTAAAGGAACATGGATCAGAGTTTACTTACAGGAGTATAGGATGCATGGCTTACACCACTGAAGGGGATATTTCTCCACCTCCAAGCAGTCATTCATTGTCAGTAGATCATCCAGGAAGGCTGGGTGCTTATGTGGCATCCTACATAGAAATCCTTAAGCACTCATGAATCCTCACAGAAAGCTGGAATCTTTTAATCTTCCTCTCTCTATGACGGAATGTTGAGGCAGTCAATCTTTTATTTGCACTTTATTCTCTGAAAATTTCATCCCTGTATGTAACAGGTTCTGGTCAACCTCACACTCTTATCTGATTTACCTACCTCCCAGTGCCCTGCCCCTTCCTCCCTCTAGCTCCCCATCAAATTTTCTTATCTTCCAATCTGTTTATGGTTTTGTTGTTGTTCCTGTTTTGTAGTGATCCAGGGGATTTATCCAGGGCAGATCATATGCACTTGAAAGGAAATCTATCCAGTGAATCAGGAATATCTAATCAATGGTGACATCACTGACTGATGGCCACACCCCTCCACTGCCATTCCTCCTGTCTGCAGGGCAAAGCCCAATGAGCCCTTCAGCATCTACGACTGAATGTTGGCAGGGTCAGTCTTCTGCATCCCCTATGCAGAAAACTGCAGTTACTGTGATGTCGTGAGAGCCATGGCCACGTCATGCTCCTGATGTGCCTTTCATGATGCTCTGTCCCATTCCCCAGCTCTTTCACTCTTACTGCTCTCTCTTCTGAGATGCTTCTTGAACCTTGTAGTGTTGATAGCCTCAGTGTGGGGTGACATGGGTGTTCTATTGAAGGCTGAAGACTCATTAGTCATTTATTGTCAGAACCTTGATCAGTCATTAATCTGTGTTAACTGTCACTCACCTAGTGAACCACCTTTGATCAAGACTAAGTTCCACTCACCGGTGAGAACATTCCAACTAGCCTAGGCTACATTGTGAGACTGTTTCAAACAAGAAAAAGTAAAACCAACCCCCTCAAATCTAGGTACATATTAAAGCATATATTCATGCATCTTTATCTAATTCATCATCCTGCTTTTAAGATGTGGTAAAAATAAATTACATATTTATTCACAAATATTCTATTTAGATAGTGTAAACTAGAAATCACACACATACAAAAAGTATCTTTAGTAAAATGCAAACATTCTTTACTCTCACATCTCTACAAATTACCTCTCATTAACTACCCAGCAGAAACAAATTTACATTCACTCAATTTTGTCCTAAGTTTTTCTGGGCCACTATGCTAATAAAAAGTGTCATACACTTCTCCATTAAATGCCTGAGCTCATTAGGATGGCTTTGTTACAAATGAGTTCTTTTAATCAAACCCGAGCCTGCAACCTCTCTGCCTCAGTTGCCTCCTCACATTTTGTCTTTCATATCCATGTGGGATATCTTCAGACAGCCCAATTCTACATCTTTTAAAACAGATAATGAGCCTCTCCCACTGTCGTTGCCATGGCCCCACCCTTCTAAGGACTTTCACTGTTCTTAAAATATAAATCTCAGCCAACTCTCTATTGAGAATATTGAAGAATAACCTTCAGATTTCTCTCATTTCTCAGCTTTCCACACACAAACACACAACAACACACAAGGAAATTACATGGACATGTATTAATTGAAAACTGGAACTCCTCAGTTGGATAGAACTGCCATAAGATCCATAGTCTATTCTACACAACTAAGCCGAGGATAATTACATCTCACAATATAATAACTCATAACGGTTATTTTCCATAACCACTCATGTCTACTTATCTAGGAAATTTCTATAAGGAAATATCTTCCTAACATTGTATAAAGGGAAGTACAATAAAGCGATGGATAAAGGATAACATTCCCTCATCTGAAGTCTCTTTTAACATCAGCCTGGCTCCTCGAAGCCTTCTCCCTGTGTCCAAATTGTCACCGCGTCCACCTGAGCTTCTCCAGGCCTGCTCTGGCCCTGGGTGGCAACTGCAACATGCAACCCAGTCCCTTGGGAACCCAGGATCTAGCAAGGTATGCCTGCTCAGGCCCAGGACTCCCAGGACATCTTCCTGTACTTTGGGGTACATGGCAGTTTGTGCGGAGGCAAGAAGAACCCAGGGCTCCAGTTCTCGTGGACCGTGGCCACCGACCCGACAACTCAGTCTAGTATCAGCTAAGATCTAGGGTCTGAAGACCCCGGCTCCATCCCACGTGCTCAGAATGGAAATCTGGACTCCGATTCTCGCACCATCGCCCATTACCCGGTTCTGAGCTCCAGCCCCCGAAGCTCCATGAGCAGAAAGACTGAAGCAGGATGTGCGCTGGGAGCCTGGAGAGGCCCTGAGTATGATGAGTGCTAGACTCAAGGCCTGTTGCCAGTGAGGAGCTGGCTGATTGGCATGGGCGCGTGTTGAGGGCGTGGCATAAGGGACAGGTCAGGCGTGTTAGGGGAGGAGCCAATGTCTCTGAGGGTGTCTAGGGGCGGGGGCGGGGCAGACTTGTGGGAGGAGAGGCAGCAGTGTGCCTGAAGGAGATGGAGCTTGGGGCTCTGTTGCAGGTCTGCTGAAGGTTTAGTGACACATATCAGAAACCTGATTCTACGTCATAAAGACAGGAAGAAAAATGTATAGATTGCTTTAGATATGATCATTTTCACAACGTTATTTCTACCATTCCATGAGCATGGGAGACCTTTCCATATTGTGATATCTTCCTCTACCTTTTATTCAAAGATTTACAATTTTCATTGTAGAATTATTTAATTTCTTTGGTTAGTGTATTCCTAGACTTTGGAGATGGGGTGTGTATCGTGAATTATTAGTTATTCATGAATGCTTTTTCTGATTGATTGTAATTGGGCTGTAGAAAGGCTACTGGTTTTTTAAAATTTGAAATTGTAACCACCACTTTGCTTAAAGTAGTGATCGTTTCTAGCAGTTTTCTAATGGATTTTTTTTGGGGGGAGATCTCTTACATATATCTTCTGAGAATCATGATAATTTGACCTCATCTTTTCCAGTTGGAGCTCCTTTAATTATCTTCCCCTGTCTTATTGCTCTAGCCAGTTCTCAAGGACTATTTTAAAAAGTAGTGGACATAGTAAATACATTTGTCTGGTTTCTGATTTTAATGGAAATACATCCAGTTTTTCTCTGTTCAAAGTAATGTTGGCTTTGCATTTGTTGTATGTAGTTAATTCCTTCGTTTTATAAGACCTACCCAGACTAATTTATTTTCCCCCCAAAACTGTTGGATGTGGATTAATACTTTGGTGTCTGTTCAACATACCCAGTATCACACCCTGAAAGAAAACTGGATCTCCATCTCCCTGCACATGTCATTATTCACTAGTTCCTCAGCTAGAGCTGGGGCTCTCCTGCACCCCACGACACTGGAATTTTCTCTGCATTGTGTTTTCACAGGACTTGTGTATGTTATCACAATAGCTGTGGGTACAAATGTCCAACTTCCTTTTGTCTATGTTGGGGGAGGTCTCAAAGTGTACTGTAAACATAGCCAAATACATATGGCTGGAGAGATCATAGGTTTTAGAGAAAACCCCAAGACTGTAACATAGACTAACATTATTTCTCACTAGGTGAAAATTCTGTATCCTTATATTTAAAGACAGTTAACTCAGTCACGGCCCACTCAAGAAGCTTCTTTTGCATCAGATGGAGACTATTGCAGAGTACCACAACTGGTCACACGTAGACATTGTCTGTGAATAGCCCAAGTCTAAGTGGCACATTTACAATGTAATTTCTATTCCTAAGGCTCATGGAGCATAGAATAAGAGTTAAAGAGGACACTGAAGAATCTCTCAAGTTAATGAAGGTCCCTCATGCAACAGAGGGTCAGGAACGCAAAAGGCCAAAAATGATGAAAGCATAGAGCTTAAGACCTGTGGAATTCTTATCCTTGGACAAGACTCGTATATTAAAATTCACCCACCCAGGACTCTGGGACCATTGTGGACAAGGGGGGCAGAAAGACTGTAAGAGCCAGGGAGAAGGTGCATGACCATAAGGAAATTGGGACCTACAAACTCCGGGGCCCTGACCACATGAACTGCAGCAACTGTGGCAGCAGCACAAGACGCATGAAAACTCATGGAGAAAGAGACAGTAGACCAAAACCTTAGATGAAAAACTATTGGCCACTGTTTGCTGCTACATGACAAAGAGATGCTCTTCCTAAAGCGAAGGACTCAAGGTAGGATGAATAGATGTGAATAGATGAGCTGGCGCTGAGGAAAGTCTGGAGCCACTAACATGACACAGAAGGCCTACACAAATGACATAATGTATATATTCCAATTGGGGTGGGGGACAGGCCATGGGGTGCCAGTGGAGAAGGATTATAAAGATGATTAGGATTTATTGAGGTGTTCTGTATGAGATACACATAAATTCAAGGTATTTCTTATACATACTTGTTTTCTTCCTTTGAGAACAGTCTGTTAGTATCTATAGACCATTTTTAGAAAATTGTGTCATATCATTTCTTGATTCCTCATTTTATGAGCTCTTTGTATATTTTCAGAGTTGATCTTCTATCACATCTTTAACTTTAAAGTTTCTCTCCAGTGATGTGCATTTCATCTTCATTCAAATGGACAATGCCTTTGCTGTGCAGAAGGGTTTTAAGTTACTGAGGTTCTATTTGTCATTTGTTGACCTTAATATTGGAATAAACTGTGATTTAGAGAATCCTTTCCTGTACAATTATGTTGTAGGCATGGCCTATGTTTTCTTCTGCTTCAACATTTCAGATTTAACATTGACAAAGTTAATCCACTTGAATTGATATTTATATAACATTATTGATTTGATTCTAACTACTTTCTACATGTGAAGACTCAGTTCTCAGCATCGTTTGTATTAAGGATAAGTAAACATAAGTAAGGATAAGTAATTGTATGGGTAGGAGGGGAAGTACCATCCTAGGTTGGTAGTCTGAATAGTGGAAAGGACCTTGCTTATTCCTTCTAAGGCTTCCTTATTCAAAGTTATTACTCTATGAGGCAGAGAAGTTGGGGTTAACAATCTGAAAAATGGGACCAATTCACTCAGCAATGTGAACCCAGGGCCAGAGCCAACTGAACTCCCCAAAGAATTTTTGACACCCTGAGTCCATCAGTGGCTCCGGGAGCCTCATTGTGGTTTTGGCTGTTCAGGGATGGTTGAGACAAATTTCTGAGTGCAAGAAATTAAAAGGGAATATACTCTGTATTTTGTCAGGGGCCACTGTGAAGCCATGTTCTTGCAGACCTGATATAAAATGTGGCATATTTTCCGTAAGCAAATCTAGTGTATCCATTAGGACCATTAGGTCATCCACACAATGGTAAATATCAATGTGTCCTTTAAGGCTTCGTCTTATGATGTGAATGGCATGGGCTACAGCCTTTTGGCAAATGGTGGGACTATTAGCCATGCTTTGTGGCAGGTATCTACATTCATATCTAAGGCAGGGCACTTAGTGTTGAGCACCTGCACTGAGAAGGTGGTAGGAACTGCCCTCTGTGCCTGCGTCACATGTGGGGTAGTTTGGGGATCATTTCCATCTTCTGTTTCAGAAGGTGAGAGTGGTGAGCATTTCTAACCTCATGCGTCCGGGGGACCAGGAGCTTAGTTCTGCTTTCCCAGGGAAGAAGGCTTTTGGTACCGGCCACATCTCCTACTGCTCCCTGTCCTTTTTTTTCATTAACATAGTGCAAAAAGAGGAACTGTGGGTGGCAGTCACATCATAGGTGATGACAGAAAGGCATTGTTGAATGACACCAGTGGTAGGGTAGAAAAGAGAAAACTGCCAGCCCTCCTTGATTTCTGCCTTTCTGGACAACATTAACACCCTGGTCCAAGCATCCTGATCAAATATTTGAGAACCATCAAGCCAGGGGGTGATCTTATGGATAGTTTCACATATTGCTGTAGCCTGCTTTTTGCTAATCTCAATCCCTCTAGACTAAATATGCATGAAGACAGTTGCTCTGAGGATTGCATTCTGAGAAGGGGAATTACCTGTCATGGGGATCACTCAAGGGTCCACAAGGATTGCGGCAAACCAGGGTCCCATGTTGGGAGCCAGATGTGGGTTTCACCTGCCTGCAGTTGGCCCACACTCTGCCAATGGTGAGTGCAGTGGAGCTGAACGAAACGCTCTGGGAGAACTTCATGAGTCAAACTCAACTTTTGTTTCTGCACCAGGGTTTATATAGTATGCAGGAACCAGGCGCAGTAAAGAACATTTCTAATCACTCTATCATTTCAATGGTCAGAGCTATCACACGCTTACATAACACACAAGGCTACACATTTAAGCAGGGAGTCATAAGCTGTCCATGAGCCTGGAAACCAGTGAATTGCCAATCAGACAGGCTTCCGTAGTCTCCAGCGGAGTCAGGAGTTATTTTATCAGGGCAGCATGGCACTGGAATGGCAAGTGTGCCATCTTGATATACATTTCAAAAACCTATAATATGACATGGCCTTAGGCCAGAAAGTGGCCTACATTGGCCTGTTCAATTGCATCTTTATCTCCAGTTGGTTTTTCTTCAATATTTTTATGTCATTTTTGAATTCACATTCTAAACCCTGAATTCTTTTTGTCATTTCATTCTGCAATATATTTGCATTTTCTTTAGCTTCTTTCAATTTATTTATATCCTCCTTCTGTGTTCTTTAAAGTCCTTAAATACGTTCATCATGCTTATGATTATGTTTCAGTTCTCTGCCCTGGGGATCCTCTGGCAGTTCTCATTATATCTCACTTCTATAAGACTATGGGAGTTGATGGATTATCATATTCTCAGATAATATTAACATATTATCTTGTTTTTCATAGTATTTATGTTTTTCATTATAACTACGATCTGGTCCACAATTCCCACTGTGGAATCAGAGCTGGAACTGTGAGTGTGGGGAGTGTAAAGGAGTGGGCAAGTTATAACTGTCTCATCAGGGCACATGAGTTCCTGTGGTTCTAATCCTAGTGAAGGAAGATGGAAGAGGAAAAGGTGTGTTTTGACTAGCTTCCAGCATTCATGATCCACAGTAGTTCCTTTCCTGCACAAGGAAACCTTCAGTATTTTTGAGAACTTCCGTTTCATTGAGAAGTTTGTCAAATCTTGAGGTAGATGATAATATTTAATTTAAAAAGACCCACATTTTATAGCCTTTAAACATTTCTAATAAAATGACTTGTACAATCACAAATAGAGAATTTGTGGAATAACTTTATATGACAGACATCTATTTTAAATGGGAATAATGACAGTTTCTACATCATTAAATGTCAGTGGAGCGAATAAAGCAGATATAGTTGCATGTATCTGGTCACAACAACTCAAAACAAGGAATTGGAAGCATCATTAGTTCCAGGTTACACTCCAGAAAATTGGGAAATCTTGTGCCCAGTGAATTCAGGAAATAATAAAGTTTACAATGTCTTTGTAACTGAATAAACAGAGAATGATCAATGAGAAACCACGTAGAATAGAGACACAAAAAGTGAAAGTATACACCATCATTGAAAATTATGAAGAGTTAAATGTTATGATCATTCATTGTATATTTTGTGTAAATTGTCACTTTGGAAACACATTTAAAAAAATAAACACATATTTCTCTATGCTTCAGACATTTTCTTCTTTATTTTCTTTTAATTTTCTAATGTATATTTTATTGAGTTTTGTGCATTTCATATAATAGATTTTAATCAAATTTTGAGCCCCTCCCCAATCCATGGTCTTCCCCAGGATTTCATCCATTCTGTCACACATGTTAAGTCCCATCTGGTCAAGCATTTGTGCCCCTATGTCCCTCAGAGTAAGTTCATCCCCTGGAGACTTCACAGCCTGAGTCACGCCCTTAAGTGTTTACTCTCCCCAACTCTCCAGCATTCAGCTGTCAGTATTTCCTCTGGGCAGGACGAGGCTTTCTGCCAGTTTCCCCAGTTCTATGCTGGTTTTGTCTGATTGAGTCGGCATTGGTCTGCATGCTGTCACCACTGTGCTGAACTCATATTAGCAAGTTCCTAGAGGAATGAGCACCTCTGCTTCCTTATGTCCAACACAACCATGGCTCTTACAATTTGTCCACCACCTCTTCCTCAATAGTCTCTG
Source organism: Eospalax fontanierii (assembly GCA_035773235.1). Taxonomy (NCBI): domain Eukaryota; kingdom Metazoa; phylum Chordata; class Mammalia; order Rodentia; family Spalacidae; genus Eospalax; species Eospalax fontanierii. The sequence goes on along the minus strand of JAJHUQ010000064.1, from coordinate 3,001,180 downwards.
AGCCAGGGGTGATTGAAATTTAATATAGGTGTCCTATCCAGGGTCAATCACTCAAATTCTCATTCTCTAAGATTGACAAGTGGTGGTCTTCTGTGTGGATTGCACCTTTGTGTGATGAAGTTTCACTGGTGAGAGTTGAGGGATTTACTAAAAGTATTTCTACCCCTGTTCCACTATGTTCCATGAACCTTACGTGTTGATCTGTAGCTTAGGGCTGGACACCTCTCAGACACATTTTCTCTGTGTGTGACCAGTTGTGGAAGTCTGTAATATCTTCCCTCAGTTTGAAAAATAAGCTTTTAATGACCACAACAATAGGTACAGCCAACTATCTCTATTGGTGCAGCAGTAGAACTTTTATCCAGGGGGTAATCAAGAGCTATTTAATTTGTTGAATTTAGTTGAGGGACTTAAAGTCCCCTCAATGGGAGGGAATTCGTGGGTGGCAATGCAAATACAGTCTAATACATGTAACTGGAGAGGTCATACATCTTAGGGTAAAAAGGTATCTCTGTCACATCTCTAGACAAATGAAATTTCTTCCTTTGTACTAAATATGGATCTTATATTTACAGAAAAGTTTATTGTATATGTCTCATCAAAGGAGCTTCTGTGTGAAACAGATGGAGATTATGATATTCTTTAAAGTATTCTCTATGACTTTGATACAGTGTTTGTTTATGTCCATAAAGTAAATTTTAATTATTTTCATGCTATCCAAGAATTCTCCCAATTTCTTTTCATATTTCTTATTGAATTTAATGCCACCAATTGATAAGTGAAAAATTCTCTGACTTGTCTTCTATCACTGATTCTATTTTCATGCGATCCATTCTGTTGGTGAGTTTTCCAGTCAGATTTAATTTGGATTATTAAGTTGTTTTGCTTTTTGCTGATGTTGTTTCGATTTTCATATTTGTTCTTTTTATTGAATTTTTGTGAATTTAATGAAGTGCATTCATCTTTATTAAGTTTTGGTGCTCTTCCGTATCTCCATGTCACTTATAGCCACCCCCACCCTACCCTGAACAGACTTCATGTACTCATTCATGTGCATGAAGCTGGATTGAGTTTTTTGTTATGGCCAGTATCATTTCAACTAAGGCTTTCTACAAGAGCTCTTATCTATTTTCATACCTTGTATTGAATTCCTCAACTTCATTCATGTCTATTTTAATTTTCAGAGTCCATTTTGAACATACTTAAAATCATAATTTTGAATTATTTTTCTGATAATTCTCCAAGTCCTTTTCATTAGGGATTAGTGATTTTTGGAAAAAATGTGTTGTGTTGGTCTTTCAATGGAAGAATGAATCCTAGTAGATTTGAGAAGTCCTTCTGCTCATCATGGTGTTAGTTAGGGTAGGAAGTTCTATCTCAAGTCTTCCTCTGAGGGACAACTTTTGTCTTGTGTCAGCTAGCACCTCTTGTCTGTGTTTGAAGATTTGCTGTACTTTAAAGAATTGTCCAAGTAAAAGTGGGCCTAATTGGCAATTAAATCCTGTCAGACTGTGGGACTGCTGCAGCTCCCTTTGAATTAGCTCGGGGTGTGAATCTTGCAAATTACCTGTTAACTTTTGATGATTCCATACATTTGTGAGATCCGACCTGGTTTATCTGTTTCCAATCCTTATACAGCTTTTATAAGTCTATCTCATACTTCTCTGTCACCTTCCCAGATTCTTTTTTGCCTTTTTTGAGACATGATCTTCCTGTAGTGCCATCTGGCCTGGAGCTCAGAGTGTGGAATAGGCTGGCCTCAGTCTCACAGAGATCCACTAGCATCTGCCACCCACATGCTGGGATTAAAGGTGAGCATCAGCATGTCTGGCTTCCTTTCCCAAATTTTTGACTTTTGGTTTTGGTGTATAATTTGTTTGATTTAATAAACAACACTGTTGAAACCCATTCACTGGGATTATTCCTGGGAGCCTAGTGGAGTGACAAAGCACTACAGAACTTGAGTATCCCCCAGTCACTGCCTGTCTGTGGATGGGCTCATACTTGTGCAGAATTAGTGAACTCATGCATAATGTTTGGTGTCCCTGATTGCAAAAACTGTGCTTTGTTCTGTGAAGATATTTTGATCCCTCCCCCCATTTTCCTCATAATCTGCTAACCCATCTCTTTCACAGTGCTTCTTGAGTATTGCATAAATTATATAAATGGGGCTATCACTCACTCATCACTTACTCTCATCACCTTCAGCAGCCAGACGTCTCTTCTGTAACTGCAGGTCACAGAGAAGAGTAGCACCTCGGATTACAGTGGAGAATTTTTATTGTCTATCGGTATAAACACGATCATTTGAAAGGTATAGTTACATTATGACAATATGAAGTAGCTTAGTTCAGCAAGGGTTAATTCAGAACTAGGACTCATGCAGATGTCTATTAAAAACAAGAGGCTGTTTACTAAGCTATTTTTGGAACACCACCCCTTAGGGTGATCGACAGAACACAGCCTCGGAAACTTCAAAAGAGTGGTGCTTGCACTTGTGTTTTCTTTTACCTTTAACCAGATCTCTCAGATAAGAGCTTGAGTAGTAGCAACTGGAAACTTGCAGTACATTTCTGTATTCTTAGCAGATACCCATTTTACATGCTATGTCCTACTATAACATCAACAGCTGTGTATAAAAGGGCTGTATGTCATTAAAACATTATTCTTCTCCACCAGAGAGGTGAGTCTTTTGCCTTGCTTCATTTCCTTGTCCAACTGCTGACTTGGGTTTCTGCAAAAGTGTAGTAAACTGCAGAGCTGTTACTCCATATGTTCTATGACATCCCATGCCAATGGATTTTGGGTGATTTCAGAACCAGTTTTGGAATCCCTCTTATATATTGTTATGCACTTTTGGTATATGGTAGGTTCATGAATACATTCCATGTACACACAGGTTATGTCCTTCCCTCACTAACACCAAATCCTTTATGGTTACAATCTAGTAAATATACATCAATATGGAAGTGAGGGAGCAGACTGACATTAATCTTAAACACATTCAACCTCAAAACAATGCTAACTGAATACTGTAGAAAAACTAAAACAACTTTGAAGCTAACTGTTAATACCATATAACTAATAGAAACAGTTAACAAATTCTGTGTATCATGTTCCTTTATGAAATAAGAGTTGCACAGCTATATCAAAGGCACTCATTACAAATTACAAAGCAAAGAGCTAAATGAGTACACTCAAAATTCATAAGAGGAAATAAGTTTCATGTGAGAGATTAGATTGGAAGTACACCTGAGGAATGCATTGATCAAAGTGTCAGTTTGGTTTAGTAAAACAAGAAAAAATATAAGATGTGTAAAGATAAATTTAATTCTTACTAAAAATAAACTTTATAACAGGTTAATAAAGCTATATAAATAAAATTGAATTAGTAATGTATATGAATAGAGGCATTGTCTTAAGAAAAAATTTTATACTAATTAAAGGTGGCATTAATGAATGTACAAACATATTTTATGATGAAGACCAAACTTTTTGATAGGAGAATTAAAAAACAGTTTACTGACTATTTCAAATAATTCAGTAGTTCTCTATGTATGAGTAATGTACATATTTGACCTCACATATTAAAACAGCAGTGTTCTGTAAAGTTTTCATCACTTCAGGAAAGTAGTAATACTCATTCAATCATGTTCCCTTGGAGCATGAATTAAATTGAGGGACCAAACACACTTTGGAAACATAGGCAAGATTCTTCCCCCACCCCATGTCCTGTTCTCCTGCTAGCCTTGGCACAGGCCCACTCTTACCCTTAGCACCCCAGATCTCCAGACTACTCCCTTAGTCTAGATGCACCATTGTGTCCTGAATTCCATTGACAAACCAGATCAATTTCTCAGTCTAGTTTGTGAGAGACTTAAGAGGCTGTCCCCACCCCCACCTTTCCTCTGCCCACCCTAAACGCACCATCTGTCCTGGCTGTCTGCTCTCCCAACCTGCCTTGGATTTCTGTGAGCAGCCTTCTTTACTGGCAAGTCTGATCCTGCCCACTGCCTTTCCACTCGCCTGCACCTGAGCAGCTCCATTCTTCCCCCACCCCATGTCCTATTATTATTCTAGCTTTGGCCACATGCCTGCTCCTGACCTTAGCACCCCAGATCCTAGACTATTCTCATAGTCCAGATCTGCTCACTGCATCCTGATCCAAATACTCAGACCTGCTCAATATTTCATTCTAGTTTGTTAGAGCCTCCACAGGCTGTTCCCACACCCAACTTCCCTTTGCCCAACCTAGTCTCCTTGTCCTGCCTGGCTGTCTCCTCCCAAAACCTGTGTAGGATTTCTGTGATCAGCCCTCTTAACTGATAAGAGACGGAAACAAGTGTAGTGTCCCTCAGATGATGGGCGGGCAATGAATGTGGTACATTTGCACATGGGAGTTTTACCCAGTGGTAAAGAAAGATGAAATCATGACCACTGCAGGAAAATAAATGAAGCTAGAAACGATCATGCTAAGTGAAGTAACGCAGAATCAGAAAAACACATGATGTATGTTCTTGCTTATTTGTGGATCCTAGCACCAAACCCTTGTATGTGGTTATACATCCTGATGTAACTGCAGGACGCAGGAAAATGGAAAGGAACCAGGGAGGTAAAGGGAAGAAGGAACCTAAAAGAGAAGAATAATGGGAGACAGTTGTTACTAAGAGAAAAATAGAAAAGTTTTCAAATGGGAGGGGAGGGAAATAAAGAGATAGAGGGAAAGAAGGAGCTCAAGAGAGGTGGGGCCCTAGAAAACCTACTGTCAATGGTAAAAGGGGAAAATGGGACAGTTTACATTGGGAGGATGTGGAAGGCACATTAGACAGAGAGAGAGAGAGAGAGAGAGAGAGATGAGAGGAAGAGAGATAGAGAGAGTAGACACATAATGCTTAGCTACTGTAAAACACTAGAAGGAATCATATTACTCTTACAAACTAATGACAAATTCCACATACAATATCTTAACATGAGCCCATGTGCTTAACTGAAGGCTGCATAATGAGGAAACTGTGCCAGACAGGAGAAACTTTGCTTTGAGTTCTTCGTCAGGGTGGATCAAGAGACTCCCCACTTACACAGCCTATTGCCACAGCCTTTGATCGCTTCCATTACCTTATGGTAACACCCTATTGCTGAAGACAAGTCATACTTCAGAGAGCAGATTTGGAGCAACAGAGCTGGAACATACTGGCACCCTCCTTACCTGAGAGCTAGCTCTCACAGCTTTGAGGTGCACTATGCAAGCAGCGAAGGGGGAACATCAGTGAATTGTCCGACAGCGGTTTCCTGACCAGTAACTCCATCACTGTGGACAGCGTGCAGCACCGGTGCAGCAGTGCCACTTTGATGTTGGGCAAATCAATGGCTACTTCATTGGTCTTAGAGCCCACTCAATGGGTCAAAACGCATTTGTGGTACTATGATCATAGCCAAATATACATGACTGAAGAGGTCATAGATCTTAGAGAGACCCCCAGGGCTGTCACATCCCTAGACTAATGTAGTTTCTTACAAAATGCAAAATATGCATCCTTATATTTAGAGTCAAATATCCCAGTCATCACTCGTCAAAGAAGTTTCTTTTGCACCAGATGGTGACTAATACAGTGTACCACAGCTGCTCACACAAATATTGTCACTGAATTGTCCATGACTAAGCAGCACATCTGCAATGCAGTCTCTACACCCAAGGCTCACACAATATGGAACAAAAGGCGAAGAAGGTACTAATGAGTCTCTCAACTCTCATTAATGAAGCTCCCTCATGCAACAAAGGGTCAGTGACACAAAAGGTCTCAAAGTTTGGTGATTTGGAATCTGTAGAGGATCCACTGCTGAACACACTCCTATATCAAGTTTCACTTACCAAGGGTTTAGAGACTATTGCAGAACAGGAGGTGAATAGATTATAAAAGTCAGTGAGGAGATGTATGACCACACAGAAATAGAATCCTAAAAGCTTTTGGGATCCTGCTCATATAAACTTACAACAATTGTTTTGGCATGCTTAAGAGCAATGCAAGCTCAGGAAGACAAAAAAAAGCAGCATGGAACCGGGGAAATTGGTTTCAGACCCCAACTTTTGCTTCAGGAATATTGGCAACTGGTTATTGTTTCATGAATATGAGCTAGTCTTCCTAAAATGCGGGATGCCTCGTAGGCTGACTAGACCTCAGTGTATGAACCTGCACTGAGGTTATTTGTGGATGCTAATTTTACACAGTACACTTTAATACAGATGAAAGAATGCATGGATTCCAGTTGGGTGGTTAGGGATGTTGCCTGTAGGGAAGGAAGTATAAGGATGATTAAGATTCATTGGGATGTTCTATATAAATACACAATGATTCAATTAAAAGTGGGGAAAAATGGGTAAAATTGCTATACACATTGGGGAACACCACTATATTAAATTAATTAATTTCAAAGGACTTTATCTCTTTAATAGAGAATTCACATGACCTATTCAAAATGCAGATATGTTTATTTAAGGAGGTAATATTAGAACCAATTTAATGTTATGTAATAAAGTTCAGTAATGTAATGACTTCCAAATGAGATTTCACAATACTCAAAATATAGGGAATGCATGCAAGTAAACACAATATACAAGTATTAGACTTGTTTACTATCACCACAAATAAAATATACTGTGTGAATTTAGAAGTGTTCATTGCAAAAAACTTATTTACTAGTGCCTGAGATAGCAAAGTAATGTCAATCAGATAAGAATCCAATTGAGCTGGACATGAGAAGTGGCAGCTGCTAGTTGCAGGCTTTCTGCCAACCCAGAGGAAGAATCGATGATCCTGTTGCTCTTGCATCTTTCATTCCTCTAAAGCCAGCAACAGGTGAACAACACTGCCATGTTTTGCTGTAAGATGGGTGTGTTCTTTCCCTGGAGGCACTTTCTCCATTGTTTAAGTGCAGATCTTTAGGATTCTGCTTACTCATTTTTTATCTCCTTATAAAAAAGGATCCTCTCCTTTAGCATATGCCTTGACTCCAACATCTTCCTAGTACTCTTTTTCACTCCAAACTGTACATTCTGTATTTCTTTCTTTTCTTTTCCACTGTAGATCTACATAATATACCCCATTAAAAACCACGCCGCTATTTCTGTACTAGGCTGTCTTGAAATGTCTTCCAGCATGGAAATTAGTCATTGCTTTTCACCTTAGCATCAGGCAAGCTTTTTGGCTTTGGGCAGATTCCAGTCAGACTTTTACTAAAATATCCCAATTGCTGCTTAAGTCCTTATTTCCTTCTGGAACATGGGCTGGGGCAGGAGGGAAGCTCCTCTACTGAGGCCATATAGAAAATTCTACATTTCCTCAGGGTCCCCATGAACTGCTGCCAGCTACCTAAGCTGGGGAAAAAGAGGAGAGTTCCTTTCCAGTTCCCTCTGCTCATACTCTTAGTCCCTCCTCCACATACAACTCAGGCCATTCATTTGTTGGTAGGAGTAGCTGCCTCTCCTGGCTCCTCCCTTCCCCAGAGCAACAACAGCAGAGTATGTTTGGGCTGATATCCATGCAGGCCGGTGCATCTAATTGCAGAGGATAAATTCATGCAACAACATCTTTGCAAAATCTAAAAGTGATCTACTATATGATCTGGTTCTACCAGTCCTTGACATGTACACAAAGAACTCATCATACTGTAGAGATAACTGTATCTCCATGTTTGTTGCTGCTGTCTTCACGATGCCTAAGAAATGGAAACAATGTAAATGTGCCTCAACTGATGTATGGATAAAGAAAATGTGGTACATTTACAGAATGGAATTCTATTCGGCATTAAGAAAAGATGGAATTATGAAATATGCAGGTATATGGATTGAAGCAGAGAGTGTTATACCAAGTGAAGCAACCCAAAGTCAGGAGAGCAGTGATGTATGTGCTCTGTCATTTGTGGATTGCATCACCACTCCACTATATGTGAGTAAATATCCTGATGTACCACCCAGAGCCAGAAAAAATGGAGTAGAAAAACAGATAGTGGAAAAGAAAGAACCTGAAAGAGAGGATAGTAAAGAAGAGTTGTTATGGGGGCAGGGATAAAGTGGAAGTGTTCGGGTGGGAGGAGAGAGGGAATGGCAGAGAGGGCGGTACTCGGGTTGGGGGAGTCAGGAGAGGAGGGATGATGGGAGGCAGGTGCTATTGCCTGAAAAGTGGGGATAATGTGTGAGTTTGGACTAGGGTCCACTGGGGTTAGAAGGAAACCCTGCATTAAAAAATTAGAGAGTGTAGAAGCAATTATTAGTAGATGAATAGAGGACGTGAGAGTATTAGCATCTGCCCTAAAGCTGTAACCTAAACAGCCAACAGATTTGGTCCCAGTTAACATTTCTGACCATGTCTTCCGTCTTCTGGAACTGGCATTTAATACTGCCAAAATATGTCTGTTTAATCACATAAAATTCATACAACTATTTCACTATTGGGCATATCCTTTTTGATGGATCAGACATTATGTTTAGCATAATGATATAGAACCATTGGACTAAAAATCCATAGAACTGCATAAACAAAAAATTATTTAACATTAATTAAAAAATATCTTTACAATGTTCAGTCCAGATTCAAAATCAAATCCCTTTCCATGGCGACAGTGAGAGAGGAAGCCTTGTGCCTTCTTCCGCCCCGCTGATCAGGTGAGGCTGCACTACGACTCGCTTCCTGTACAACGAGACGCAATTCTGATATATGTCTTCTGAAATTTCATAGTTACTTTGAAATTTGCCTACTCAGTGTGAATTGATGTGTAATATCACTGGATACAGAATCAGAAGTTCCATATTTCTGTTCAATTTTTGCTTTGGTTAATATTACGTAAGATGCTTTCTCTCAGTTGTAGAATAAGGTTTGAGGAATGGGCAAATGCACTGAGTCGAGGAAACATATCTAAATCCATAATGCATCAAGCAAAAATACAGGAAATGTAAATAAAAGTGAATTTTCTAGTAATATTAATTCCCTGGAGCTTATTCTGGGAATCAGAGTTGTGGTCCTCTCCTCTTAGCTGGAACAGTAGTCACTTTCCATCAACTTGGAACTATGTTCCCTTGTCACAAACTTGGAACTGTGGTCCCCTCCCATGAACCTGGGCTGTTGCCCCTACTCTGAGCTGGAGCTGTGATCTGCTCCTGTCAACCTGAAGCTGTGATCCCCTCCTGTGAGTTGGAATTGTGATTCCCTTCTGTCATCCTGTCTTCTGAGTTGCAGTCTTCTCTCATAAGCTGAAGCTGTGATTCTGTCCTAGGAGTGGAGTGGTCCTTGCTCATACACATGAGTTGTAGTATCCTAAGTACTTGAGTGCCATCCTTTTCTATGAGATGAAGCAGTGGTTCCCTCATATGAACTTGGAGCTGTGGTCCCTACTTGGAAACTGGAACTGGTCTCTTCATATTAGCTTGAAGCTACTGACCCTTCCTATTAGCCATAGTTTCACATTCCTCTGGCAGTAGACTGATGATGGATCAGAGTGGGGGGGGGGCTAGGTAGTGTAAAACACCATAGAGAATCATATTAGTCTATATTAGGCTAAAACTTAATAAGAAAGTACATATTCCATATCTCTACATGAGCCAATGTGCTAGCTGAAGGCTACAGAACAAGAACCAGTACCAGATAGGAGAAGCCATCCTTTGATTTGTTAAGGAGATCCAAAAGACTCCCAGAATTACACAGGCTATTGCTGCAGCCCTTAATTGCTTCTCAGAATTCGAAAGTAAGATCCTATTGCTGAGGAAAGGTTGTTGTTTGGATACAGTCTTTGGACCAGTAGAGGTGGAACTGACCTGAAAGCCACTTCCCCTGACCGCTGGATCTCAGAGCTCTAGACAGTATTTCAAAGGCTGCTATGTTAGAATAGCAATTGTTTGCCAAAACCAGCTTCATGACCAAATAATCACATTCATGACGGGCACAGCACATGACGCTGGTGAAATAGTGGCACTTTAATCTCAGGAGGAAACAATGGTTACCTAATTGGACATAAAAGCCACTCAGTGGAAGGAAACACATGCAATACTGTAATCACAACCAAATCTCCATGGTTGGAGAGGTTATGGGATCGTTTCATAGACCTTAGGGAAATTCCCAAGGCTGTCACCAGCCTAGACTAATGTAAGATTTGCTAAGTGCCAAAAAATATATCCTCATATTTAGAGTCAAGTATCCAGTCACAACTCATCAAAGAAGCTTCTTTTGCACCAGACAGAGATCACTACAGTGTAAGCAGAGTTGGTCACACACAGACATTGTCTGACAATTGCCTAAGCACATGTGGCACATATTCAATTCAATGTCTACACCAAAGGGACAAGCAACATCAAAGGAGGAGTAAAAAAGAAACTAATGAATCTCACAAATCTCATTAATGAAGCTCGCTCATGCAAAACAGGGCCAGCATCTCAAAAGGTCAGAAATGGTCAAAGTGTAGAGACATTGGGTTTAGGCTACATTGAGGTGCTTTTCAACTGTATGATATATGAAGAGAAGAGGAATTTCTAACATTGCTCATTTTGGCAGAAAAGAGTAAACAGTGGGTTGATCCAACACTTTAGAGGTAAGGATGGGTCATATCAATTCAATGATTTACCAAATAAAAGATGGTCTTAAGTGTAAAGTCTTAAATGTACTTTCATTCAGAATGAAAGCAGGAGTTTTGATTTTTGCACTGAAATTATGTTGATCATTTGGAGTGTGAATACAGCAGAACCTTTGTGCTTCTCAAAACTGTGAAACAAACTTCTTGGGTTGTTGTATATCCATAATACTGGAATGAAGACATCAGTATACATATATTACAGAAGGAATGTTCTGAGACTCCTCCAGACCCTAGCAAGACTCACATAGGCAGACTTCATGGCCTTTTGTTTGTTGAAATATTTATTTATGTTTATTGTGTGAGTATGAATGCTTTGCCTACATGTATGTAAATACACTGTAGGAATGCAATGCCTGTGGAAGCTAGAAGAGATCTTTAGATCCTCTGTAACTGGGGGTGCTGAGAACCAAATCCAGGTCCCCTACAATAACAAGTGCTCTTAACTGCTGAGCCTCTCTTCGTGCCCCTACTCTCCAGTTTTAGAGATCATAATACCCTGCTAATGTTGAGACATCAGCCCATTTTACCTCTCAGCCATGATGCCGCCAGGCTTGCATTGATCTCAATGACTTCCACATGAAATTTTCTGCTCATACTCGTGGTCAAATCTACGCAAGAGAGATTCATCCCTTAGGTCTTGCTGTTTATTAGCTTGACATAAATCATTGTGCCTATTTCTAGAGAAGATAATAATCTGCATGGGTTTCCTTTACATCTTTATTTTTCTCAATGTATATTTTCATTGAATTTTTGTGCATTTCATGCAGTACATCTTAATAATATTTAGGTCCTCTCCAAAATCTGCACTCCCGTAGCCCCCCACTCTATTTCATGAATCCTCTCATACACGTTAAGGCCTTTTGAGTCAAGCTTTTATACCCAAATGTCCCTTAGTGCAAGTTAAACAGCCGGACTCTAGTCAACCTATCTGAAGTCACTCGTTTAAAGAAGATCAACTCTCTCATCAGTAGTAATCAGTTGGCTAAGTTTGGAACATTAAGCGATATGTCTAGAGTGCAACCTGTACAACTAAAGCTCACTTAACAATGTGAACAGGGTGGTGACTGCCTTGCGCATCAACAGAATCATTAGCACAAATGCATATAAACACATGAGCTGAGTATATCGGAGCTGGACTACATGCATTCTACATATAGCAGATTTACGAATAAGAAGACAATTGTTTTAAAGATAAGTTCTCTTGGATATTTATCCCTGGGCTCCTGCAGATTCCCAAGGATATGTGCACCTTTGAAAATGAATGTTACTTTTGATTCATGCAAGATTTTACCATGATTTATCAAGATTTTTATCTTCTTAGGCTTCCTACACAATCAGGTGGTCTATAACCACCTGAGACTGTCTTTGCGGGGAGGGAGTTTATTGATGTTTCTATTTCCTTATTTGTTATTTAAGTCTGATTAAGCTGCTTATATCCTCTTGATTTAGCTTTGGCTTTTTCTATGAATTTAGAAATTCTTCCATTCTATTTTCAAATTTCATAGTGTATAAGTTCTTTTATTGAGTTTTATACATTTCATACACCAGTTCTTAATCAGATTTCTCCATCCATCCCACCCCAAACCCCAAAGTCCTGATACATTCCATCATACATATTAATTCCTATCCACTCAAGCATTAGTGTCCAGATCTCCTTCAGTGAATTTCCCTGGAGTCTGGTCAGGCTATCTAGAGATCATGAGTAATGCATACTTTCCCTCTCCAAGTAGTAATATGTCTCCAATAGTTATGAGTCTAGATCTGGCCTGCCTCCATTTTCTATTGCTCTACCCTGCCTAATATGAGTTGGTTTGGGTTCTGTGCTCAGCATTTCCACAATTTCACATGTGCAAGCTTCCAGTAGCCTGATAGACCCTGCCTCCATAAGTTCTCGAACCATCCCTGGGTCTTTCAATCTTTCCTCCCCCTCCTCTGTAAAGACCCCTGTGCCATACGTGATTGCGGTTCAATATAATAGTCCTATTCAGAGAAACACTGTCTGTATTCTCTTACTGTATAAAACTTGGCCAGTTGTGATCTACTCTGTGAATAGCACAATGTAGTTTGAAGACCCTTCACTGGTGAGGCTTGAGGGATGCTTTAGTTTTCTCTCTACCCCTCCTTCCACTGTGTCCCATGAGCTTTAGTTGGAGAAGTGTAACTTTAGAAATATCACCTAGGCCTTGGCATTTCTCAGTCATTTATTCTGTGTTTCTCACCATTTGTGGAATTCTGCTCTACCTTCCACCTGTTGCAAAAAGAAGATTTTTGATGAATGATGTTTTCCTTTAAATATAAGGATCCACATTTAGTACACGCTAAGAAATTCCATTTCCCTGGGAGCGTGACAGAGAGAGGTTTTTCCTAGAATCTATGCCCACTCCGTGCTGTGTATTCGGCCACGTTTACAGCGCCACACAAGAGTTCACTCTCAATGAGAAGGTTTGAAGTCCACTCTCAATGAGAAGGCTTTAAGTCCAATTAGATACCTGTTGATTACCCCCAATGAGAGTGCTACTGCTGCACCAATAGAGGTAGTGTGCTGTGCCAGGGTTTACAGTTATCAGCATTTAGGTTTGGGTTGACCATTGATTGACTTTCCTCCTTAGATGTTTGCATATTATTATTTAGCACTATGGGAACTAAACTTGAAGTAAAGGGCTTCCAGGTCAGTTACTGCTCCATTGCTTCAAGCTCTGTATTCCAAGAATTTCCTGCCTTCAGCAGTAGGGTGTTATCTTCTAGTTCTGGGGAAGAACCCAAAGCTTTGTCAATAACCTTTACTATCTGGGAGTCCCTTAGACCTTGTCTCACCAAGGACACAGAGAGAGGCAGCTTCTGTCTGGCACTGTGTTCTTTGCCAAGCAGCCCTAGTATGTAGATGTACTACTGTTTGCATGCTGTTTGAGCATTTCTCAGTGAATCTGGGGGCCCCACATTTCTTCTGGGCTCCCTAGCCCTCCAAGGTTCATTCATCTCTTCTCTTTTTCCTCCCGCCTGTCGTCCCTCCTCTCTTCCCAGTCAGAGTACACACAGTATCACACCCTCCCCCAATTAACACCCACCACCCTCCATCACCCCTCTCCTGACTAGCCTCCTCCACCACCATGACCCCCTGCATCCCCGTCCCTCCTCTCCTCTCCTCCCTGCTGAATATTCCCCCTTTCACCACTCCCCCACCCTCCCGAAAACATCTGTTCCCTACTTTCCTGCTTTTCAGGTTCTCCCTTTTCCTTTACCTCCCTGTATCCTTTCTCTTTTCCTGAATCCTGTTGTAACATCAGGATCTATACGCACAAACGGGATTGGTGCTACAGTCAGCAAATGAGGGAGAACACGTGCTGCTTGCTGTTCTGTGCTTGTGTTACTTCACATATATAACACTTTATTTCCATCACTATACCTGAAAATTTAGTTTTCTTCTTTTCTTAATGCTGGGTAGAATTCATGCAACCACTGTGGAAAGCAGTGTGGAGAACTTCCCCAAAACTCAAAAAGAACCAACCATATGATCCAGTTATATCACCCCCTGGTGTATACCCTGATGACGCATCCTATTGTAGAGATAACGTTATATTCATGGTTACTGAGATGGGTCAGCACTGAAGAACATGTCCTGCTACTTAAGACTACCCTAGTTTGATTCCCAGCACCCATACTGTGACTAACAACCATCTGTAACTCCACTCCCAGGGCATCCACTACACTTCTATTATCTAAAAATGTTTGGGAAGTTTTAGAAAGCGTGACGTTGCTGGAGAAATCCTGTTCCTGGGGGCAGGTTTACACAGTTCTTAAGCCTAGTAGGATTTCCAGTCACTCCCAGTTTCCTAGGCTTCTTTGAAGAGGTGAGTGTCATCTTTCTGTTGCTGCTGCACTCATCTCTGCTGCCATGCCTCCTCACCACGATGGACTCTTGCTCCTCTGGAACCATATGCCAAATAAACTTTTTTCCTTTTTTTAAGATCCCTTCGTCATGTGTTTTATCACAGCAGCAGATGAGTGGCTAAGGTGGAATGTTCAGTAGTTGTCTGTTCAGTCCATTTGGTGCATGAGTTTCTTTAATTCAGGTGTCTGTGTTTATTATTATTCTAGTAGGTAGATCTGTTTAAGATAGTGAGCTACTGAAGCCAAATGTTCCTGAGTTGTGGTTAAATTATGCCATTAAGTTCTGTGATACTGTTTTAATGAAATTGGGTGGACACAAGTTTGGTGCATATTTGTTCATAATTTGAAATGTCTACTCAGTCAATTACTCCTTTGTTCCAAATGAAGTGACTTTATGTCTTCAGATTAGTGTTCCTTTGAAGTCTATTTTGAGCGATGTTACAATTGCAGTCCTTGGTTCTTTCTTAGTGTCATTTGCTTGGAATTTTATTTGCATCCTTTCATCCCAAGGTAGTGTGCATAGATAAATATGAATGCATTTCTAACAAAATAACAAAAAGATGTTTTTTTGTTCTTTTCTTAATCTACTCAACTAGACTGTGCTTTTGACTGTGGAGCTGAAGCCCTTGGTATTCAAAGTTACCGTTGACAGATGTGCATTTGTACTGTCATTTTTATTTCTCTTTGTAGTATTGGTTCATTTTTGAGTTTCCTTTAATTGTACATTCATTTGTTTTTTTCTATATCCTCTTGAGTATGGTCATTCCTAACTTCAGTCCGTTATATTACTTCAAGTATTCTCTATAGGGTTTGTTTGGTAGAAATGTATTCTTTAAGTTTATTTATGTCATGTAAGGTTTTTCCTTCTCCTTGACTGTGATAGACAGTACTCTGGGTTAGCATGTATGGTCATTTATAAGTTTGAATAATTTAGTATAGGTTCTTCTGGCTTTAATAGTTTGCAGAATTACAGTCAACTGTAATTCTGACATGTTTACCTTTATATGTAACTTATTTTTCTCCACCAGCTTTAAGTAACCTCGTTTTGTTCAGGACATTTGGGCATTTTGCTATTATATGCCATAGGGAAATTCTGGTCCTGTGTTATTAGTGTTCTGTGTGCTTCTTGCACCTGTATAAGTATTTCTTTTCTTAATTTAGGGAAATTTTCTTCTACAATCTACTGGGTGCAGTAGATCCGGATGCAGTTCCCTAAGATTTGGTTTATTTTTGATTATGTGTTTAAAGCATAGAAATTCACTTGTCTGTGGGATACTGTGTTTTGGAGAAAGAGAAAATGATTTTTGCTTAGAATGTTATTGAAGCAATAAATATTAGTGAAAGATCAGAGAAACATCAACATGAGACAAATTTATTCAATGATTCATACTGAGGCCCTTATTTGGTTCTTTTATTTCCATGTGTTTTCGGTGTTTTTCTCTGTTTACTTGATGTCATCTTGCTCTATAGCCAATGCTAGTGCCACACAGGCCTGAACCTTCACAATGCTGAAATTACAGGTCTGTACAATTATGCCTACATTATATTCTTTATTTATATTATGCTAAAATTAAGATACAGAAACTCCATGAAAATCACCTAGAAGCTGGTGTTGTCATTGAAAAATGCTTTCTATCAATATAGTTGATTGATTTCTTGATATTGTTCCAGTTTATTGTCTTAATCCCACTAATACGTATCCATGTAAATACTCACTTTTTGTGTCTCCTCATATGAAGGCACACAGGATAGGCAAGGGCTGTTCATGTTCTTAGCATAGCAGATAAAAAGGACATTTATTGGGTTTCTCTAGAGGGAAAGTGCCTATCTGCATCCAATGTTTTAAAGGGTGGGGAATGTTGACTCTCCTTGCAATTATTTTTCTTTTAAAATGAAAAATCATAATCTTTTTAGGTACAGCAATGAAATCTGCAGTACTGTTATTTCTGTCTTTTGTGTCATTAAACACATCCTTCTAAACATAATTTACTAGATAGAAAAAATGGAGATCCATGGTAAGAGACCATGCTAAATACATAGCTCTGAAAAAGCAGAGCATTTCCCTAAGACCAACAAGTGTGAAATCAGATTGAGCAATTCTTACTGTGTTGAAAAACTAGGCTCCTTGAGATATAGTCATTTACAAATAACAGATATCATCATAACTGTAAGCCTTAGCCATGCTAGAATATAATACTTTACTGACCACTACAAATAGGTGGGTGACCCTTGCACTAGCTTTCTTTTGTTATGCAAAACAAATAAACACTCCCATCACTCTATATAAGCAATGAACATCTGAGAGAATTTAGTTGCTAAATGACTTTAGCAACAACCCCTTGAGGGACGGGTTGTTATGCCTAAGCATCTTATCTGAATAGCAATGCACTCATCTGGCGGGGTAAGAAAGACTAATGGGTTGGAGAAATGGGAGAAAAGGAAAGGTGAGAGGAGAAATATGCTTATTTCACCATACACAGCTCAGAGAACATTTAAAATAAGCTATTTAAATGAAAATTGATAAAAAATATTTTATTTTAAAACACCTTTGTAAATGTTTCATATATCTTCAAGTATAGTCATAACATACTTAATAATTCTGGATCCTTGAGTGATTAAGGTCACTTTTTAACATTATTCAGTTCTTTAGATGGACACAGAAAGTAGACTAGAATAAAATCTGTCTTTGTTTCATGAACGATCTGGGAAAGTGCTGAGCTTTCAACTGGAATTTCAAGGGAAAGAAAAATCTTGTAATAATGATTTTCTGGCTTCTTGAATTTAAGATAAGTACAATAGAGTTGATTTAAATTCACAATTGGTTGGTGTCCAGTTAATGGATTGTTACTATACTTATGGAATTGATTATGATTAGAATGACTTAAGAAGATATTAGAAACCTAAGATTTGTATGTCCTCAGCACTCAGGCAGACAGGCCTGCAATACGGGTGAGATGATTTCTGTTACTGCCATTATAGTTCTTTACCATTGGGCTAACAGCCTGTCTCCCCTTAGTAGACTGAAACTTTTAATTCTTTTTATTGTTTTTTTCATGTAATATTTCATGGTATTTAGAACACCTTATGCACACCTCTCTTTACTGCCCTTTACACAATTTAATGAACTATATTATGTATATAAAATACCTATATATAGTTATATATATATATATATATATATATATATATATATATATAAATAAAATATGTCCTACAGAATCTGATTTATGTTCTCAAACTTCTTCAGTGTGAGTTCATCCACTGGAACCTGATTAATCTACCAAGAGCACCATTCCAGGAAGAGACTGTCTCTCCCCTTCTCACCTGCTATCAGTTGTCAAATATTCCGTACTCTGGACTAAGATTTCTTACCCTTCTGCCCATGTCTATGTTGGGATTTTTTCTGGTGCTGCTTTCAGGGGTCGTATGCTTGCTGTCTCCGTTGCTGTGAATTCATGTGAGTAACTGACGAGCTGTCTTAAAAATCCTGTTCTTTTGTGGTCATGTCTGGCCTTTGCCCCCTGTTTTGCAATGAAACTGAACCTTGGGAGGCATTGAAAAAGGTTTCCTATCTGGAAAGCGACCTCTGCAGAGTTGTTCTGTACACACTGGACAGCTGTAGGTTTCTCTGTTAATCACCATCTGCTGTATGAGGAAAATTCTCTGTTGAGAGTTGATATGTATAGTCATTCTAAGTGTATAGTGGTTACATTGGAGATGTGTCGTTTAGGGCTAGGTGTCTCACAGACACTTATCCTCTGCATTTGACCAATTGTGGACTCTGTATTAGACTCCATCTGGTGAAAAAGAAGCTTCTTTGATGAGTGCTGATAGGTAGCATTGTATGTAAATATGAGGAAGTATGTTGAGAATACATTGAGAAATTATGTAACTCTAGGTATGTAACAAAAACCCTAGGATCTATGACATCTCCAGCCACGTATATCTGACTGTGCTTAGAGCACAACATATAAGTTCCCACATAATGAGTGTGTCTTAATTACCAGTAGATTATTGTTGATTAACCCCAAGATTAAAATTGTTTCCACTGCACCAATAGTGATAGTTTTCTGGGGCAGTCGTTGTTTATTAGGCTTTACAGTTAGGTAGGACCATTGATTGGTTTTGTCCCTTGGCAACTTACATAATTCCCTGAGATACCATGAGAGGCAGCTGTTAGGGAGCAGACCTCCAGGCCATTCCCAGCTCTACTGCGCCATGTTTACTTTCCAAAGTGTGTCCTGTCTTCAAAAACAGGAACTCTCTTTAAGTTTGGGGCGGTAATCAAGGGCTGTGGTAATGGCTGAGTTATTTTTGGAGTCTCATGGAACACCCTCCTCAAAAACTCCTTTGCACACTATGTATTTCATACCATCTAAGAGTTACTTTTCTCTCTTCCCATTTCCTCTCTATAACCTTTCCACTGCTCCCAGTTATATCACCCCATTTTGACAATTTATAAAACCTGTCTCCTACTTTCTCTGTCTCTTGAGAGCTTTCTTACCCATAACATGCATTTTTACTTTGTATTTAACTGGCTGCTGTGGTAGTATCAGCATATATACATGCATCTAAGGGTATGCAGTTAAGATTCAAAAATGAGAAAGAACATATGTGGTTTGTTATTCTGAGCCTGTGTCATCTCATTTATTATAACAATTTCTACTTCCATCCATTTACATGAAAATTTCAGGATTTTATTTTTCTTTACCACAGAGAAAATCTCAATTATATAAATGTTCTATATTTTCATTATCCATTCATTATTTGAAGGACATTTTGGCTGTTTCCATTTTTTAGCTATTCTTAAAGGAACACAATAAAGCTCAATGTGCAATGATCTCTGCAGCAGAATGAGTCCTTTGGCTATATGCCAGAGTGATATAACCAGATCATATGGTAGATATATCTTCAGTATTTTTTAAAATTTTGATTTAAGAAAAATTTATTACTTTTATTTCATGAGTAGGAGTGTATTGCTTGAGTCTATGTATGTGAACCCATTTCATGCAATGGCCGTGAAAGAGAGAAAAGGATGTCAGATTCCTCAGGAACTGGAGTTAAGGGTGGATGGTAGCTGCCATGTGGGTGGGGTGCTAGGAATCAAATCCAAGTCCTTTGCAAAAGAAGTCATTGTTCTTAACCACTGAACCGTTTATCTAGTCATTATTTTTATTTCTATTATATGTATATATATAATTTTTGTACATTTCATATAAAATATCTTACAGTCCCTTCCCCCTCCACACACCTCATAGTGTAAATCGCCTTATTTCATGCATTCTGTCATTTATATCAAGGCCTGTCACCTTTATGTACCTAGATGTCTCTTAGTGGAAGTTCATCCACTGGAGTCTAGTCAGCCTATCTAGAGTCTCTTTTAAAGAAGACAAACTCTCCATCACCCTTCGGTATCCAGTTGCTAATAGTTCTTTAGCTAAGGTTGGAGCTTCCTTCCCATTTTCCCAGTTCTATACTGGGTTTATATCTGAATTTGCTTGGATCTTACCCGTGCTCTCACCACTGCTGTAAGTTCATATGAACAAGTTCCCAGATGACTGAATTACTGAATTGCTCTATTTCCTTATGTTCATATGTCAACCCTGGCTCTCACACTCCTTCTGTCCCCTCTTCCACGATGGTCCGTGAGGACGCATGCGTGGGTGAGGTTTAATACGGGTCCTATACAGAGACACACTCTCTGTAGTCTCTTATTCTCTACACTTTAGCCAGGTTTGGCATTCTCTGTGCATCGCACACTGTTGCACAACGATCCTATGCAGATGACAGTTCATAGGTGCACTTGAATTCTCTTTACACCCTGTTCCCCTATGCTGTGCTCAATGCGCCTTAGGTGTGGAGGTTCTATTAGTACTTATTTCACTTAAGGCTGTGCATCTCTCAGACACTTATTCTCTGTTTGTATCCAGTTGTGGAACTCTGTAATAAACTCAATATCTTGAAAAAAGAAGCTTATATGATAAGTGGTGAATGGTATACTTGTCAGCAAATATAAGGGTTAATATTTAGCATGTAGTAAGACATTACATCTGTCTCGGCATATGACTGAGGTAAAGTTTTCTATACAATCTATGACCTCTCCAGAAATGTGTATTTAGCTATGTTTACAGTGATACACAAGAGTTCCCTCCCATTGATAAGGTTTATGTCCAGTTCTATAGCTGCCCATTACCCCCTTGATAAATGTACTACATCTGCACAGTTTGTTATGGCATTCAGTCGTTGCTGTGGTTGTTAGGCTGTAAAGCTGGGGTTGGAACACTGATTGATTTTTACTTCCTTAGCAGTTTGCATAGTGTTCTCTAGAACTGTGAGACCCTAATATTCAAGGACATGCCCTCCAGCTCAGTTCTAGCTCAATTGTTCTATTTCTAATGTCTGAAATATGTTCTTTTCTTCAACAATAGGTTCATATCTTCATGTTCTGGGAGGTAGTCAAGGGCTGTGGCAATAGCTTGTGTTATTTTGGGAGTCTCTTGGACTACACGGACCAACAAGCAAAGGGAGTTTTCTCCTGCCTGGCACTGTGTTTCCTGTTGTATTGTACTCAGTTGTACACGTGCACTCATATTCAGATATGGGATGTTGATTTTTCAGTATGTTTTGAGCTATTACCTGTCCCTCCGTGTTTTTATACCACTTAAACTTTACTTATTTCTCATCTCTCTCCCTGTCTAACCTCTGTATTGCCTCTCAAGGTAAAGTCCTATTTTCTCAGTCCCCCTTGATCATACCTGTCTCGCATGATTCCTCCTCTCTAGAGCTACTTCTTCCTTTTCATACCCATGTTGCCTCGTGTGTCCTTCCCTCCTCCCTTCCCGGTTTAGTGTCCCCATTTTCCCCATTGGTGACATCTGTTCTCTATCATCTCTATACTCTGAAAGCAGCAGCAGCAAGGATGGGATGTGGCAGTATCTCTGCAGTTGATGAGTCCTCCCAGTATACACCAATGACTGGAATACCTGGAAGAGATGGCAAATTTATTTTGATCTTTCTAAAGAGTTTCCCATACCGATTTCTGCAGTGGTCGCACCAGTTGGCAATCCCACTCACAGTGGACCAAAGGTCTCCTTTCTCTGTATCCATAACAGCTTATTATCTCATTTATTCCCTTGATCTTAGTCAAGCTGATCAGTGCTAGATGAAAATTAAAAGTGGGTTTGGCTTGCATTTTCCTAAGTACTGAGGATGTTGAACACATTTTAGGTGTTTCTTAGTCATTTTTATTTCTTCTTTTGAGAGCTCTCTGATCAGACCTCTCGCCCAATTTTTAATTGAGATCAATTATTTTCTTACTTCTTTTCAGAGTTCTTTTCTGTATTATGAATTTTAATCACCCATTAGATGTTTATTTGGTGAAGAATTTTTCCCACTCTGTAGACTTCCTGTTCATTCTATCAGTTATTTCTTTTATTGAATAGAAGCCTTTAGTCTAATGAGGTCCTGTTTGTAGATTGTACACCTGAATTCCTAAGGAACTGATATCTGATTAAAAAAGTCCTTTCTTGCATCTATATTTTGCAGGGTACTGCTGATGCTTTCTCCTAACAGTTTCAGTGTTTCAGGGTTCACACTAAAGTCATTAATCTATTTGGAGGTGAGGTTTGTGTAGGGTGAAAGGTAGGGGTCTAATTTCATTCTACAATGGTGATTCCATTTACCAGCACTCATTTCTGAATAAAATATTAAAAATGTCAATACACAATCAAGTCTAAGTTGGAAGTCATTGTTAGGCACCATGTGGGTGTTGGGATTCTTATCTGGGTCTTCTACAGAGACTAGCTAGTTTTCCATTGCTGAGTCATTTCTCTAGTTCCATTTGTGTATTTCTTATGTTAATAACTTGATAAACATATGTATTTTATGAATATAATCTTGATAATTAGATTCTTGAATTTTTTCATTTATATAGACATTTCCATTTAATAAGCATTTTTTACAAGTTGAAAGACATAAATATGGTCCTGAAACTCTGCACCTAGACTAACTGAATCCTCCATCTTCAGAGACCACACCTACCTACCTAGTTTCTTAGACCCTCCTCAGATTTTCCCCACCCCTGAATTGCCCTTGCCTCACTTTTTGATCTACCTTCCAGAGACCTGCATAACACTTTAGTAAGTTAGACTCCACTCACTGTGGCTTGATTCCTGAGCAGCTCCTTCCTATCCTATCTCCCCACACTGGCCTTATCTAGACTTGGGCCTAGGCCCACTCCTGCTCTTCATGCTTCGGATTTCGGGCTTAGCTTCCTAACTCAGATCCCATCCAATGTATCATGATCCATTGCACCCAGACTTGGGCCACTGACTGTTTTTTTCCTTTATTAGCTTGCAAAGAATCCTCTAGAACTATGAGAGCTAATCCTCACGCCGAAGGCTTCCAGCTTACTTCCAGCTCCATTGCTCCAAGTCCTGAGCCCAGGTTATGTCCTGCCTTCAGCAATAGGGCCTTACATTCAAATTCAGAATTACATGAAATCATACATCAAAGGAACCCAAGAGACCCCAACTGAATATTCCTCTCAAACAACAAAAAATAAATTCACCAGCCCATGGAAATTTCTATAAAATTGATCATATACTGAGACACAAAATAATCCTCAACAAATACAAAGATATTGAAATAATTCCATACTTTTAATTAGACCACAATTGAATAAAGTTAAAATCAGCAACATATGAATCTCTACTAACTACAGAAACACACGGAGGTTAAGCAATGCATTCTTGAATGGGTCAATGAGGTAGTTAAGAAAGAAAGAAATGCATTCATGGATCTAAATCAGCAAGATAATAGGACACCACAAAAACCTCTGGGACACACTAAAAGCAGGGTTAGGATTTTCTGTAGGATCTATTACCTCTTCAGCCCTATTTATTTGCTATAATTACAATGCCACCCATGGGTTTCCTCCATTCAGAAGGTCTTAGGTACAATTAGATAGATGTTGACCACCACCCTTGACTCAGGGACCGCTGTGGGAAGGAGGTAAAGGACTGTAATAGCCAGGTTTAGTCCATGAACATGGATAGGGAAATAGAGGCCTCCAGACCACTAGAAGGTTGCTCATGTGAATTTGTGGCTCAGTGCACCGTCCATGCTACTCAATCAGACGAGGGCCCACTGTGAGGCAGTTCCCATCCTAAGACCATAAACTAGTAAATGGCAGGACTGGGCTTTAAAAAACTTTCGTGTTTTTTTTTTGTTTGTTTTGGTTTTGATGGACAACATCTCATATAGCCTGGGCTAACGTCAAACTCCCTAAGTTGCTGAGGCTGACCTTGAACTCCTGATCCCCCTGCCTCCACCTCCCAAGTGCTGACATTACAGGCATGCACTATCATGTCCAGCATTCAGTCATGATTTGTCTGACTCACGAATATATAGTGTAGTTCTACTTGGCGTGTACACTTGCTCCTTTGTCATGAGTAAGATGAAGAAGTTTGATTAGACAGCATCTAGTGTTCATTATAGCTGTGTTATCTCAAACAATAACAGAACACAGAGCCTTATACTGTTTGCAGCTCCATAATGCTCTTCCCTGGAAGACTGTCTCAACCAAAGTGCTGACTTGCCAGTCCCTTATCATAAGACAGTTCCCTCCTTCCTCCGGGGAAATAATCCTCTATTCATGACTTCTTTTCACCTGAGCCTGAAGTCGATGAAACTGCATTTCTCATGGATCAGGGACCAAACTAATGAGTCATAGCAACAAGACACAAAGCCAGGTTGTTTTGTTTTGAACAGTGCAAGCTTCATATGAACTAGTTACCAGCAGGTGCAATTTCTTAGATGACTCAAATACACTACAGTACTAACTCAGTGAACTACAGTTTGTTTCTGAACTTGGTACTCTGCCTTCATCCTTTAGTTCCCCCTCCCCATGAAGAGAAAACAACAATACTTCCTTCATATGAACTTCATTCTTCATTTAGTTTCCAAGCAAAATATCTTATTTCCCTATCTTTCAGCCTGCCATGCCCCCTTCCCTTCCTTGTCTGAATAGATAACTCAAATGAGAGCAATCAAAAGTCAGCTAATCCGTTACACACCTCTTTTTCACTGAGGCTAGTCTTCTACTCCCTCCCCTTTGCTAGTTTGTAATCTCAAAAATAAAAATTATCCTAGGAGCCTGGGGAGATGGCTCACTCAGTTCAAATCTCCAGAATGCACATTCAGAAAAGCAGGACCTAGTGGCACTGGCTTGTAATCTCAGCTCTGGGTAAGTGGAGACAGGCATGCTAGTCCCTGGCCAGCCAGCATAGCCTACTTGGCAAGTTCAATACCAGTGAAAGAGCCTGGTCTTTAAAAAGAAAAAAAATGCATGCTAGGCATAGGGTTCGTGCCTCTAATCCCAGCATTTGGGAGGCAGAGGCAAATGAGTCTCTGTGAGACTGAGTTCAGCCAGGTCTATACAGCAAGTTACAGGCCAGCTGGGGCTAGAGAGAAACCCTGTCTCAGAAATAAATGGATGAATAAATGAAAAAAACATAAATTTTTTAATGTATATGGACTGGAGAGATATCTCAATGGTTAAGAGCACTGATGTCTCTTGCAGAGGACCTGGGTTCAGTTCCCAGTACCCACGTAGCAGCTAGCAAACATCTGTAATTACTGCAGGGGATCCGATGCCCTTTTACTGGTCTCTGCATGACAAGGGTGGACTTATGTACATGCAGGTGAAATCTCATATACATGAAAAATTGTGAAAAATTAAAAATTATGAATTCACTTAATTTCTCTTTTTTCTCTTTATTGAGAAATGATCCCATATAGCTCAGGTTGGTTTTGAACATTGCCGAAGCTGGTCTTGAACTCCTGATCCATCTGCTTCCACTTCCCAATGGTAGGATTACAGGTATGTGCCATAACATCATGGTACTGGTTGTATACTCTTAGAATTTAAAAATGCAAGAAATTTTGAATCCCAGGATAATTTATTTGTGTGTATGTATGTGTGTGCTTGTTTGTGTGTTTTGTG
The DNA here is from genome assembly GCA_035773235.1 of Eospalax fontanierii. Classification (NCBI taxonomy): domain Eukaryota; kingdom Metazoa; phylum Chordata; class Mammalia; order Rodentia; family Spalacidae; genus Eospalax; species Eospalax fontanierii. Next base: position 2,975,670 of record JAJHUQ010000064.1, on the reverse strand, counting down.
TGTGTATGCAAATCAGAGGACAATTTCTGTGTTCCTTGGCCACTTTATTTTTTGCTACAGTGTGTGTATGGAGGTCAGAGGACAGCTTTTAGGAGTCAGTTCTCTCCTTCTACCATGTGGATGCTGGGGATTGAACTCAGGTTGTCTGGTTCTGCAGTAGGTACCTTTACCCACTAAGCAATCAAATCAGCCCATATAACTTATTATTATTGTTATTGTTATTGTGTATGATGTTGCAGGGGATGCATGTGTGTTGTAGCATGCACGTGGAGGTCAGAGGACAACTTTGAGTAGTCATTGCTCTTCTTCTACCTTTATATGGGTTCCAGGAATGGGACTCATGTTATCAGGTTTGCATGAAAAGCTCTTCATCCATTAACTAAGCCTTCTTGCCAGTCTGTGAATTCATAATTTTTCATTACGTTTGTTCATTACTTAATTTTTGTTCAATTAATTACATGCTAGATGAAGTATTTTCATTGTCTTACAAAAAACTATAAAACTATAGAATAGAGGAGAAATAAACTTGAAATACAAAAGAAAAGCAAAGAACAATTCATATTTATGATAAGAGAAAATTGCTGTTTCAATAAGGATGAACAAACAAGTTAACAGAGATCACAGGATATATGCAAGAGATATAATCCAAGACTGCCAATGGACACTACGGACAGCAGCATATCTACACTATGTTCTTTATCACTCTCTGTTGTGGGAATCGAATCCAGAGCCTTGTACATCCCAGGCAAATGTTCTCCCACTGAACTATAGCTCAGATTTTATGTTTTTTTTTCTTATGTATATAAACCTATGGCATTTAGTTTATAAATTTAGCATAGTAGGTGACGAACAAAAAGAAGAAATTGCAATGATGCAATAAAACTAGTGAATGTGGTCTCTCTTCTCCTGTCTCTCCACGTCACCTCTTGCTCATATATACAACACAAATACGTTTGTAAAAGGGATGACTCATGTCCAGAGTGTCATGAAAGAGATGACCCAAAATTCAATCTTGCTGTTCAGAAAAGCAATTTAGTATTTATGAGTTGTTAGACCAGCAGGATGGCTCAGTGGGTAAAGGGACACATATACTCACACAACATCAAAAATGAGAATAACAAAATGCAAAATGCATAAGTTAAAATTTTCAAATTTATTCAATTTTCCAGTAGTGTTTTTAAATTTATTATTTTGTGGGGGAACATATGTACTACAGTGAGAGTATGAGGACATGGAGGACAATTTGAGGGAGTTGATTTTCTCCTTACACTATATGGGGCCTGGGTATCAAACTCCTATCAGACTTGATTGTCAGACTTGGTAGCATCACTTTGAGCCAGAGAGCCATCTTGCCACGCACCCAATAGTGTCTTCTGACTGCACGTGACCAAGAGTAACTGAAATGAAAGGAGTGAAATCATGGATAAAGGGGGACTGTTATGTACAGATGTGGTGCTCTGCTGAATATACACAACAGCAATCATTTTCTCGTAGTTTCTTAGTGTGGCATTTGGAGAGAAAATTAACTTGAAGCCAGAGTCCAAGCTTTGAAGGTAATGAGGATTTTTTGCTTTAATTTTGTTTCATTGGTTGGTTGGTTAGTTTTCTGAGGCAAGGGTCTCACTCTATTTCCCAGGCTGGCATGATGGTATGCACCGGTAATCCCAGCACTTGGGAGACCAGAAGATCAGGAATTCAAAGTCACCTTCAGCTTTCTGGTGAGTTGTCCTCAAATTCAAGCTAGCCTGCACTGCAGAACAAATTTCAAGCCAATTTGGACAATGTAGCAATACCCTGTCTCAAATTCTGGGCTTGATATCTCATAAATGTAATTACATATTGAGTTTGAGGCCAGCCTGGGTAGCAGACTTATCTGAAAACAAAAACAAAACTCAGTCACTTTCCCACTTTGTTTTTCCTGTGGCTAGGGCCTAGTTATCAGCGCCATGTCTATGTAGTGGCCTCCAGGGAAGGCTGTGTAGGATACCAGGGACAACCTCTATTCATCCTACAAAACAGTCTTTTTCAAGGGCAGTTCATGCCCGATCAATGCAAGTCACATCCCTGTGATCCGTAAGCTTTGAGAATAGGAACTGGTTCTTGTTCTAGTGTTGGAGTGCTCAGTAAGGCTGACGGGCCATTTAATAAGCACATGTCATCATCAGGGCAATTTATTCCACACTGACTTCATTCAAACGGGTCTGCATAGCGAATTCCAGGCAAGGAGAGAGAAACAAAGAGAGAGATAGGGGATGAGGAAGAAGAGGAGGAGGAGTAAGAGGAGGAGATAAAGGAAGAGAGAAAGGAGGAGGAAGAAGATAAGGAAGAAGAGGAGGAAGAGGAGGAAGAAGAGGGGAAGGAGGAGGAAGACAAGGGGATGGAAGAAGGAGGAAGAGGACTAGGAAAGGGAAAGGAGAGGGGGGAGAGGGAAGGGGAGAGGAGGAAAAAGGACACAACAAAAAGAAAAGAAAGAAAGAAACTGGAGAGGAAGGTCAGAGTCTGCTGCCTTCCCCCGGGTGCTCAGCCCTGGGCTCTATGCACGACTCTACCAGCTGGCTGCATTCTCAGCCCTTACAATGTGTTTGTGATGATTAATTTCTACTGTCAGTTTGATTGGATTAAAGAGCACCTGCACATTCAAGAGAAGCACATGTGACTTGTCTGTGAGGATGTTTCACAGAGGTTTAAGGAAGGAAAACCCTCTATGAACATAAGTAGCAACGTCCCATGCATGGGCTTTAGTCCTGGAATAAGTAAAATGGGAAAAACAGCCAGTATGACGGCACACATTTGGAATCCCAGCAATTTGGATCAGGAAGATCAAGAGTTCATGGTTATCCTCAGCTACCTAATGAGTTCTCAAATACAAGACCAGCCCGTACTACATAGGCTAACCTAGACTACATAGCAAAACTTTCTCAAAAGCTAGGTTCCATAGCTCACATATATAATCCCACTACTATGAGGATCAGTCAGAGGGATTGCTGAGCGTTCAAGGCTACCCTGGGATACATGCCTGAGTTTGAAACTAGCCTGGTCTACAACTGTGAGATCCTGAATCCTGTCTCTAAACAACAAAAATGTCTTTAAAACTAAAGAATTGAAATCAAAACAAAACTAAAAATTGCTTGTAACATAAAATTATGCTTGAGAAAACAGCAATTCCACTTCCTTTCTGTTGAGACAGAGAGAGTCTCACTATGAACCCCTGAGCAGCCTGGATCTCACAGAGATTCTCCTGCTTCCGTCCCCTGAGTGCCGAGATCAAAGGCCTGTACCTGAAGCCTTCAAGAAGTTCAGGCTCTGGAGAAGCCGATAAAAATCTCCTTCAGGAGTACAGACAGTTCTTGCCATGAAGTACATCCTGCAAGTATGCAGGAAAGGCGTTGAGACTGAGAAGAATGACAGCATAGTAGGTAGCTAAGGACTCCGGGGAGAGGGGTACAAACTCTGGATGCCGTGGAGGAGGGACAAAAGCGCATGCCAGCTCTGGACATCTACAGTCCCACGTCCCACTTCACACATCGCAAGACTGACTGGCTGTCCTGAGATTCAATTCACACCGTCAAAAAGAAATGGAAATCTGGGGAGATGGCTTGACGGGGGAGAGCCCTTGCTATACAAAGATGAGGACCTAAATTTAGATCTGCAGCACCCACATCAAAAGTGAGATATGGCTGGCTGCGCCAGTGGCCCCAGTGCTGTAAGGGACAAAGGCAGGAGGACTACTGGGTCATTCTGGCCTCTAGACTAGATAAAAATGGTAAGCTCAAGGTTTAGTGAGAGATCCTGTCCCAAGTGAGTAAGGCAGGACACTTGACATCCTCCTCTGGTCTCCACACTGCAGAAGTGAGTGCACCCAAATGCATGTGTACATAGATTACACACACTCACACACACACACACACACGCACACACACACACAATACACATATACACAAAAAGAATGGGACCAGGTATACTAGTGTATGACTATAATCCTAGTGCTAGGGAGGTAGAGGAAGGAGGAACAGAATTTCAGAGTCATCATGCAGAGTAAGGTCAAGGCCAACCCTGGCCAGATGAAGCTTTCTCCAAAATCAAAACACACAAAATGGAAAAAGAAAAACAGGCATGGAAGCCTACACCATAATGTGAGCACTTGGATTGTAAGGTCCAGGCCAGTCCGGGATGCCCAGCAAGACCCTGTCTAAGAAAAGGGGGATGGGCAAGGAAACCAAGCCTCCGTTGGAGAAGGTAGGCAGGGCAACAAATGGAAGCACTGAGAAGCCAACCCTACAGGCCTCCCTAGCCCAAATCAAAGCGGAACACCCACTCCTGCTGGCCAGCTCCTTTCTACTCCACCTGGACCCCTGCCACACTCAGTCCACTCAGGGACAGCTGCTCTGCCTGTCCCGGCTCCACCCTTACACCCACACGTTCCCGTGCTCTCTAGTTTCACTGTACTGCTTCTGCCTAGGCAGTGGGAGGGAGGCTTCCAGCCCAGGACTTTGCCCCATTCTGTATTTCTCCAGATTTCTTCTGCCCACCATTCTCTAGATCTTGAAAAGGCCTTGGCATCTAGAGGGGTGTGGCACATTTGTCTGGGTTTCCCAGCCCACCCTTGTCTCAGCACTGACTACCCTGGTGTGCACAGGGCAAGGCCCATGCAGGGCTGACCTCCACTCCCATGACTCCTTGGTCAATTCAGTCACAGTCTAACCATAATGCATAACTCCCAGTTTTGCTGAGTATGTGGTGTTCCCTCTGTCCTTTCCCTGTCTTTCACCCCAATCCTAGTGGCCTGGAGTGTGCTGCTATTGCTCCATGCTGGTCTGCTCCTGTCGACCCTGACCAGAGCTGATGGGCAGGGATGGTCAGAACCTGGAGGAAGGTGTATCCATGCCTCTGCTTTTTCCTAGTGGGCATTGCTCATGGATCTCTTCCCCATAAAGAGCAAGTCTCAGAAGTGTAAAGTTAGTGGCTACGCATTACTGTTTCACCAGGACCTTGTGGACTATCTGCCGGGCTGGCCTGATGTTGCTGACCTGGCTCTCAGTCCCACTGTTTCTGGAAAAGCCTTCTATAGACCCAGCCAGAGCAACCCTGGGGCCAAATGTACATACAGTTCGAAGCTGTGGCTTGCTACCTCCCTGCTCCATCCCCCATTGATGTGTGCCAGGGAGCAAATACATACACAGTTAAGAGCAGTCTTCTCTGCATCCCTGTCTGCCTTTCCACCCCTCCGTAACCCCCATCCTTGTATGGTATCTGCTAGGCCCTTGCTTCTTGTCAGACTGGGAAATAAACATGATTGAAGTAGGGAGTGGGTAGATGGATGGGCAATCAAGAATTGAAGAATAGTTCCCAGAAAAGGAATATATATATAAGCCTTTTATTTCATTTTTTTCAGTGATGGGAGTCAAACTTTGGACCTTGGGCATGCTAAGCAAACATTCTTCTACTAAGCTACATTCCCAGACCCTCTCTTGGAACCCTTTCTGATCTGGCCCTTGCACGGTGATCTAGAAGGGAGGCTGGAAGCAGCAATAACTCCCTCTAGCCAGATTTCAAGGAGATGTCCATGAAAACTTCTGGTTCTGGATAAAGCTAGCTAGCATCTGGATATATTTCTGTGCATGTGTGTCTCCTTCTATGTTTTGTTGCTGTTGTTGTGGCCCTCTTTATTTGTCTTACCTCTGTCATGGGCCAGTCTTCCTCTGTTTCTAGCCCCTTGAGTATACGTTGTATAATGTCTTAAATTTCAGGAAGAGGGGAAGCAGTGATGACTTTCTTCTAAGGCACTTGGCTCTGCACTGCCTGGAATTTGACCAGCCACCTTCTCAGAAACCTGGCCTCCTGCAGGACCTTCAATCTTAACCTGCTTATGGCTTTTGCAGGGCCGTCTTTGATCTCCACCTGGACAAGAACTGCTATATTATCACATGGTTGGACCTCTTGGAGAGTCCACACCAATGGTTTACAAAGTGTGAAATCTCCCTCTGTTTCATTAACTCCTTCCAGGTCTCTAACACTGTTACTGGATGCTAAGCCTCTGAATAAGTCCTAAGCAAGAAATTCTATGAACTTTGACTGGGACATGTAAATTTTCCCTGTTCTGACTTTTGTGGCTTCCTGTTTAGAATGTATAATGATAACTACTCTTGCCTTTACATCTTCACATCTCCCAGGCACCAGTCAAGGACTTCCCTTTCTCCCTACAGATAAAAGTTATACAACTCAGGGGTCTTTGAGATAGACCCACTTAAGGGTTACCACAATTGCCACAACCTACATCACTATTCAGCATGAAAAAGTCAGAGCGATCAGCGCAATTGGCAATTATGGTGACCTCTTCAGAGGGTGGTGTAATACAGATAGGAGATAAAATTGGAGTAGGCACTATAGGGTAAAAGGACTCCCCCCTTATTTTATAGGCATTGCAAACTTTACCACTATGGGAAATAACCACAGTGAGATTAGAAACCTAAGTGCGAGAGCAGTCATCACTTTGCAACCTGACATATGTCCTTGAAGTTCCCAACCTACCTTCACCTAGGGATGATTTAAGGGACAAAGATTGTCCCTCTATGTAAGGAATTATAAAATTGACCAGTCCAGGTACTCAGCCCACTGTAATCATTCTCATTACTTAAAGACCCTAATGGAGGGGACTACCCCCTATTACTTCGCCCCAACCAAGAGCACTTGGTTTACTTGTGAATCTAATCTCACTCCTTGTATCAGTTCCCATATCTTGACTGAAACTTTAGATCTCTGCATACTTGCTCATCTTTTTCCCCAGGTTTATTATTGCTCATGTAAAAGAAGATGGGAATTGGCTAGAAACAGACTCAGAACTGGTATAAATCTTTGTTTCCTTGATCTCTATGGCTAATGTCCTTGTAGGACCCCTGCTCCTGCTTCTGTTAACTCTAACTTATGGCCCCTGTGTACTAAAAGCAATAGTTATGTTTGTTAACCAAAAATCAGTTATGTAAAACTATGGTCCTTCAAAGCCAATATGATCAGCTAAAGACTCAAGTTAAAACAAGTGTTCAAGGGTTTGAATAACCAAAAAACAGGAACAGGGAATGTAACAGAGGTACCTCATTTTCCCTGCCTCCCACCAGACCTCCTGAGAGCTTGAGACCCCAGTTTGGTATCTAATCTTACAGAAACATCTTGTGTGAGAGAAAGATACCTAATCTTTTGTGAACATCTTGTGTGAAAGAAGAGTATCTAATCTTATGAGGAGCATCTTAAGAAAATAACCATTGTTAATGACCACATCTATGTCTGTGAAGTGATAATGGTCTCTAACCAAACCATAGAGATTCCATCTTACAGCAGTGGAATCCTGTTTTTTAAGGAAAGGGAACTCTGAGTTTGACATTTTCTCATGGTCTTCACATTGGATATAATAATAGGATGTGTCTCAACTGGGAACAAAGGCAATGACTAACACATAAACATCTGATTCTATGAATGTGATGGGAATTTGGGGTTGGATATTTTTAAAGCTAACCTTTACACACGTTGTACTTGCCTACAAAAGCTTGATCATACAATGAATCAGGGATGCTTCTCAGAACTTACCCACATAGAGTTCGGAGGCTGTAATAAAATCTACCTTGTCTTTCTTTTGTATGTGGTGATTCCTGTTTGGCACCCTATATCAGCCATACATACACACATGGAGGAGTGAAACAAACAAACAAAAAACTAGAAACAAACACATCTTCAACCTCAGATACAGGTCCTTCCTTCCCTAGCCAACCTATCAGCTAGTTGTAACTAAGCTTTGGTAGAGATCACTCAGCTTTGCTTGCCTATACATTTAAAGAACTGTCCCAGGTCTACATTTGAAGATTTCAGGCATCTTGTGTCAAAGGTACATAACTACCGGGGTATAGGGGATATCACTGGCTTCAAGTCAGCTGGAGGGGGGGCGTGGCAGGCAGAGGAGAAATGGAGACAGAAACAGACATGGAAAGGACAAGATTCATTTTCCAAGGTGAGCAGGTGCCACCTAATGGTCATCACATGTAACTACTAAGGATTTTTGGTTTTCAAAGAGCAGCCTGAGCTACTTAGGGAGTTCCAGGATAACCTGCTGTCACGGAGACACACACCCTGTCCCAAAGCGAGTGGCAAAGTAGCAATTATACCCTGTTTCTAAATCAGACTTGAGGATGGTAGTGTTGTTCCACTGGAGTCAGTCCTCTCTCTGATTTGTAAAGTAAGAACTCATATCAAATTCTCAAGTGTTATAAGCAAATGTTTATGGGTATATTAAACATGTATTTTCTGAACTGGTGAGCCAGATTCTGACAGCTACTATAAAATATTGTTTACTTTAGAGACTCCAGCTGTTTCCTCCCGTTTTTTGAAGACTTAGTCTCATAGTCAAACACAGGCAGTGTTCTGGTCCAGCTCCTCTTTGACTGTGCTAAGTCCTGGGAGCAAGGATGAGCTACCATGCCATCCCAGAAAAGTCTTCTTTGGAAGAGGGATTGGAGGCTGCTCCCTACCCCAACTTCTAAGAAAGAAATGGGAGAACTTTCAGCTGTTTGCGCTTATCATCTAGGGTGGCAAGTCAAAGCAGGGGTATATTTGGCATTCATTAGTATGATTGTGTGTATGTGTATGCCTGAGAGAGACAGAGAGACATAGAGACACAGAGACAGAGACAGTGACAGACAGACATTCAACTTTACCCAAGCAAAAAAAAAGAAGTGAAGAACACACACACATGTATGATGTAACAGTCTGTGAAAAACAGAACTTGATCAAGCCCAGGAAGAGAAGCTGGGGAAAAGACAAAACGAACTTCTGGGTTATTCTAGAGCAGGAGGCCAAATAACCTGCCACCTTAATGCCAGTAATACCTCTCACTGAAAGGTCTCAGGACCCAAAAATGGAGTCACAGTCAGCCCAGGCCTTAGCCCCACCCCCAACATCAGACTGAGGCCTAGGCTTTCCCAGGTGTCCCCAAGCAAGGGAGGGGCTGGGAGCTGAGCTGAAGACTTCCTCCTCTCAGGCAAGCAAACCTACCCTTCCTTACCCAAGGACAAGTGAGGGACTTGGCTAAGCTGCTATTTCTAAAAAAACAAACAAACCGAAAAAGAAAAAAAATAGAATGGGAACAACTGAAAAGAGGATGGTTCTTCTCTGCCTGAAATCTGAAATATAGGAGAGGAGGTTACTGCCAGTTTATAGCTCAGAGAGAGACCAAGTGCTGGCCATGCATCCGGGTGTGCCTGCCTGCCTGCCTGCTTGTGTGTTTTGAGCCTTCCTGAGTGGGCAGCTCTGACCCTTGATGGCAATGTGGGGGAGGGAGGGGAGGCTCCAGGTCAGTTCTCCCAGCCAGAAGTAACTGCCCTTACTTGACAAATGGAATCCTGCCAAGCAATAATACACCGCTGTAAAGTGTTCCTATGTATCCTGATCCTGATTCTGAAATGTTTGAGGTGGAGGCAGGAGATTTTGGCAGCCCAGCGATACGTGAGACAGACTTTCAGACAATGAAAGAGAATTTTTTTATTAATTAAAAACAAATAAACCCTGGAAAGGTGTTGTTCCTGAAGCTCCTGGTGGAGAGGGCAGGAGCATGAGTCTATGGGATGCATTAGCATTTTCCGAAGGACTAGTCCCATAATGGATGTCTTAATTTTTCTATATGATTATTCTGTGTCTGTGTGTTTTCCTGACAGTTATGTGAGTGTACCACGTGTATGCAGTGCCCACCGAGTTCCAAAGAAGGCTTCAGCCAGCAGGGAATAGAAATTTTAGGCAGTGGCTAGTCACAAAATAGATGCCAGAAATCAAAATGGAGTCCTCTGCAAAAAAGGGTCAGGGCTCTTGGCCACTGAGCCCTCTCTCGTGCCTCATTTGAATATTTAAAGTATTCTGTCTACAGTGCTGAGATAGTCCCACTTTACAGATGAGGACAATTTTGTCAAATACTTGAGGGGTAGGGTATTGTAACGTAACTGATTCATTAAAAAAGGTCATGGACTGGTCAATAATGGGAACATATGATCACCTAAATAAATAAATGAATAACTGTTTTACATTCAAATGAACTGAATGCAAAAGAGGCAAAATGAACAGAGGCTAGAAAAATTTCATATGGACAGAAGCCCAAACATAGTAAGAGGGCCATGTCCTCATATTTATCAGATGACATTACATGAAACAACCCCGAACAAGCCTTTGATTGAGTTTTGCTCTGTCACCAGTTTCACAAAGTTGTAAAACAGAAAATGTGGGGAAAGCAGGCCTCCTGACACAACCCCCATCCTTGTAAGTAACATATTTTGCTAGAGCTGAGTCCGTGACTCTGCTCTGGGCTTTTTGGAACTTGCTTATACAAGCTGTTCCACTGCGACCTTGTGAGCGGAGACTGGTGGTCGGTTGTACCCTGACATATATCTTTGTGATGTCTGGTAAGGGTCAGAATGTTTTTACCTGATAAATCTTTCTCTTGGGAATTTACCTTGGGTCTCACGGTGGAGCAACTGAACAGTATATAGCTTGGATTTTAAGTGAATAAAGTAGCAGTTTTCTTCAAACCTAACCAAGAGTGTGCTGTGTATTTTTTAATCCCGACGGCCCTCGCAGTAAGCTCGGATCCAAGGTCGTGCTGGTGCGGCATCTGGAGGTTCCCACTGAGATACTGGAAGTAGGGGTAAACGGATGGGGTCGTCCCTTGGCGCACAGGGACGTATTGGGGATAAAGAGCAATATTGATTGCTAATAAGAATAGAAAATAATAATGGGCAATAAGCCAGGAAAAGTACAGTTACAGCACCAGTTTAAGAGATTACTAAAAGAACAGGAAACTGCAGTGAAAAGTAAGACAATTGAAGAATTTTTATTTAATATAGTAAAAGCAAGCCCTTGGTTTTTTACTTCTGGGACACTCTCGGTGTCTGATTGGTAAGAGGTCCGAAAGAATTCCCAAAAACTCCTAACGGAGAGGGGGCCAGAACTCTTTCCCTTATCCACCTTCTCTTTATGGAGACTTGTTAAAGATGCCCTCCTCAGTGATCGGGTCCGTTTGCAGCAGATAATACAGAAGGCTAAGTCTGAATTACAAGAAAATGAAACCAAAAACTTTTTATACTCGGAGGCGCCGAGTGAGGACGAGGCGGAGGCTGCCCCCACGGCTACATCAGCGACCTCTGACACCTGCCAGGTTCTTCAGGGAAAATATAAAAAGGGTAAAGATGGCTAGCCTAAGAGCTTTCATGTATGTTTTTTGTTCTGTCTCTTGTGATTTGGCAACATCCGGATTTTGTCATTTGTCTGTGTCTGTTTTGTCTTAAATGTTGTGATTGCTTCATTGTGGCCAGAGTGAGTTAAAAAATGTCAAAATGCCACTACTTTAAATGTAAAATCAAGCAGTTATTTAAGAGTTCTTAGATCCCAAAGAAAGAGAGAGAGAGAGAAGGAAACTGTTAGACATCTGTAAGAGGAGGATTTTTCACCATTTATTACTTGACAAAGCCAAAGATTAAGCTAAAGAAAAAATATTTTAAAAGTGTTACATTTACAGGGTATGGGTTTATCTCTGTCCTTGCAAGTTCAAGGTCAGCAGGCTCTTTCTTTTGCTAATTAAACAGTGCAAGTATAACTAATCTTTTCCCAGTCAAACTGTTGTGCACCTGGTAATTTCTGTGCTATGAGCTTTTGCTACACAACAAAAATAATAACAACAAAATTAAAATGAGTGTTTTTATCCCTGCTAAGTAATTACTAAACTCAACAGCTCTTCTGTCCCATGTAAACCACTGAGTTTAAAAGAAATAAATCTTTGTGTGTAAGTTTTTAATAACACTGAGAGATTGACTCTGGAGTGGGATTGGACCCCCTGCTTCAGACTGAATCCTACTTCAAATGTTCTTCAAAACTTGTCATGGGATACGGCTGGCCACCTTACCCTATGACAAGTAAAAGAAAAAACAATACAGCCTCAGTGCAAGGACATTGTGCTGTTGATGATAACTAAGGGATAAACTAATTTCAACAGATTATTATTCATCTTTCTCCTATACTCAAGGTAGCACTGGCTGCCGCTTTAAATGTTATTCTAACTAGAGCTAAGCAGTTTAAGTTCTTGTAAACAGGAGAGTCGTATACCATGCAGTATAAAATATGTAACTGGGTGCCCTTACTAGGAGGGAGGAAACCTTTTGGTCTGATCTCCATATTTTAAGTGTGTAATTTCATCAATATGGTGACAGTCACATGGCCTGACTGCCACCTTGGACAAAAATTTTCCAAAAGACTACACTCAGAAATTTACTGGTTCTGTAGAACTCCAGGAGATCCTGATAATCTGACAATCTCCTGGACCACAGGTATTTAATCATATGTCTTAATCCTATTGCAATTTGTTTTTTTTATTGTTTGGGTTTTCATTTTTAATTCTTGATGCGATCATAGAAAGAGCAAGAGCTTCTCACACAGGGCTTTTCTAACTAAGTTAATACATTTCTATATCAAATTAAAAAGAGACAATGTCAACATTTTAATATCATTTTGTTCTGTTTCTAATGAAAAGTATTTTAAATCTTAACCTTTAGGATGGTATTTACTAGTTTATAAAATAACTCTTTTTACTTTGTCCTATGCATGTACCGGTTTTTACAGGAAACTATTTTAAGTTCTAATATTTGTTTATATAACATCTTTATGTTTAAAGGGAGTTATTTTAGATTTTAACATCTTTATATAGTATAGTTACTGATTTCTAAATGTAACTATTTAAATTTTATATTGTTTTACATAATGTATTTGTCAATTTTTAAAGGAACCTTAAAAAGGTTTTTCTAGCCATAAGCTAGGTACAAAATGAGCTGATGTTTTGTAATGGCTAAACCTGAAAAGCTCATATAAATTTGCAGTATTCCAGTACTAAACTTTACAAAAAAGTCTACTACAAGAACATAGTTTCAGCAATGGAAAGTAAAGAGAAATAGATGGCTTGAATAAAAGATATAAGATACAGCCTTCACTGGTTTTAATTCTTGCCTTTTTGCATTATGATCCAAAGCCTGTTTTTCTAAAATAAAGTACTTCCCTCTTTGATGTTTAATTGCTTCAAACTTGCTTTTCCATGTCTTAAGCATCACTGCTTTTCACTTTCTAATTACAATGTTTTACACAGGCTAAAAGAGAGAAACATTTTTAATTAACCCTTTCCAGGTTTCTTTAGGTATTATTGTGTTCTATGTTTTTTATTATGGGTATTTAGTTCAAAGTTTGCGTGGTAAATTATAACATGGTTTTTCAGACAAACTAAAAGCTCTCTTTTAAAAGAAAGTACCCTGCGAGCTAATAGCCTTGCCTTCTGTTTAGTTAACAAAACAGTTTATAACATATTAAATCTCTCAGATTATGATTAACATAAATAGACAAACTAATTAACTGATCTGTTTTAATTGATCAACCCTTGTTTTGGATTAAGTAACCCAACAAAATAAATGTATGCAAATCATAACAAGGACAGGTGTTTTTATTTGCACTGGTAATGATTAAACTTGAAAACTCTCCTGTGCAATACAAACTACGGAGTTAAATCCTAAAAACAAACAAATGCCTCTTTGAGTAAATAATATTGATAAATCATCAAATGTGCTGTTTAACTAAAAATAAAGGGCAAAACAGCCTCAGAGTAAAGCCATTCTACTAAAATAAATAAAGTAAAAAACATCTTATAAAATAAAATGTTATTAAGATAATGTTACACAACATACCTGAGTCAAATAACTGCCATTCTCATGACTTCAGCTGTGTCTATTTACAAAAGTTCATTAACTGTATGTAATTTCACCCTAATCATAAGTGATCTCCTGCATTTAGGGAGAAAATTAGCTACAGGTTATCTATATACCTACAAACTTTAATATAATCAAACACTGGTTTGATACTAAAACCTTACAAAGAAAATAAACTTTGTCTAGTACTCCCAGAAAGATAAATTTAATGTTATTTAATCTCATAATACTAAAAAATAAAATTAAAAGGTAAACAGAGGTATTAAAAGGATATAAAAAATAAAAATATTTTATTATAATAATTAAATAGTTCCAGATTAAAAAACAAAAAATAAAAAAGTCTATACAAGTAATTAAAGGCTTGGGTCAATATATTATTATATAAAAAGATTTTAAAAATTTATATATATAAATCTTAAAATTTCTAAGGTAATGGTTTAAATATTCTAAAAAACAAATACATGTTTGGCTTTTATATTAAAAGTATTAATTGGTGGCAATCCCACTTTCTCCAATGTTTTGCCACATTAGGCTTGCCCCCCAAAAAGTAAAAACCTCACAACCCACAGGGACAAGCTATCATAGAGCACAATTACAAAAACAATAAGGGGGAATAGGGAGCCTGTGACTCCACATTCAACTCCAACTAACATTGTTTAAAATTTTCAAAAATCCAAAATGGAACCTAAATTTGTTAGACATTGGAGTAAACAAGAACAGCAACCAGAGGTACATGGCTCTGTGTTCCCTATGGATAAACCACATGTTTTTTGGATCCTGGCCAAAAATTTAAATTATTACAAAACCAGAGACCAAATAAATCTATAAAAAAAAAAAAAAGAAAGAAATTTAACCCCTTAGCCCGGGAGGTAAAACCCCCTGAGGCCTGTGTTTCCTTTCACAGGTTGCCATAACTGCCAAAAACCTGCTATGGATAATGATGGAGTTCAACTTGGAATTAAACAGGACAAACCTCCAACACCCACCAACAGGTTGCGGTCCAATGGAAAGTCAAGTCCGGCACCACCTCACGTACAGCCATCCAGACTACCACCTTCATAACGATGGACACTTGGTGGCCTGACCTATTTGGCCAGAGGGAACTGAAACATTAATAACTGGACAGATGTGGGGGGACAGAATGCCTAAACCCCTGGGAGACTAAAGTAATGTGCAAAAACAGGCTTAACACCATGTATTAATGAAAACCTTTTTCAGGGGAAAAAATAATTCCTATGTGTTAGTAATAGTTCTACCAAAGTTAAATTATGTTTCAGAACAGAATGCAAGCAGTAGCTATGGAAAGAAAAAAGAAAGACTTAGAAACAACAACAACAAGAGATTTGGAATCGTACTAAGTCTGTTTTTGTAGGTCATATCCACGCTCACACAGGCCTCCCAGGTCCTCTAACAGAGGAAAAGGCCATGGCTGATAGACTTACCCTGCCCCTAGTGGCTTCCGCAGAGGAACGAGCCCTCAAACTTCATGCAAAATACCATCTCAATGCGTCCTCTCTGAGCTACCATACTGGCTGCACCAAAGCCCTTGCTACTCAAATCACCTCTCAGTGCCCGGATTATGCACCTTTTCATAATCTGCCTAATGAAGGGGTCAATCCACCAGGACTTAAACCTAATCATATTTGGCAAATGGATGTTACCCATCTTAAAGAGGCAGGAAAAAATAAATTCATGCATGTCTCTGTGGACACCTTTTCAAAGGTTGTCTTTGCTTCCCTCCACTCTGGAGAGCGAACTAAAGATGTAGTTTCCCATTCTTTACAGGCTTTTGCTTATATGGGCAACATATAACCCATCTAACCTAGGTTCCATCTAACCTAAAAACAGATAATGGTCTGGCTTATAGCAGCCAGAGGTTTGCTTCCTTTTGCAAAGAACATTCCATTAACCACACCTTTGGAATTCCCTATAATCCCACTGGACAAGCCATTGTCGAAAGGACACATGCCACTATTAAACAATATTTCCTAAAAATAAAAAGGGGGTATATGTATTGTCCCCCCAGGCACAGCTTTCCAAAATTCTTTATATTTAAAAATTTTTGACTACAGATGATAAAAAAAATGTCAACTATGGAAATATATTGGAAAGAAAAAAGGCAACAGCAACTTGGCTGGGTAAAATGGAAGGACATATTGACAGCTCAGTGGCAAGATGCCACCCCCATGCTGGCTAGAGTCCGCGGGGAGTTTGCATATTCCCACCCGGTAGAGATAAACCTATCTGGGTACCAGACAGGAACGTGTGTCCCGTAGAGGTACTGAATAACCTAACATCAGGCAATTCAACACAAAAATTGAGGGTGACGCCCCCTGAAGGAGATGCAGATAACCCAAACCAGGGAGAAAATCTCTCTGAGTAGCAAAAATTTCTCCTCTCATTTCAGGCAGTAATGGCGTGGAGAATCTCCCTTGTGATACTGGCAGTTCTCCAACCTCGGGCCATCATTGGGAGTAACTCGCAACATCAACCCTGGAATTACACCTGGCAAGTTTATTCCCAGGCTGGAGAAGTCATCTGGTCCAGCTCTACGGTGCAGCAGAATGTTCCATGGCCAGTTTTGACACCAGATCTCTGCAAAATGGCACTGGGGAGCCTTAATGGGTGGGGGGTAGAGGCATACTTTGCCCTGGGGAGCGCCCCCTCTGATACCAGTTTTGATCCTTTTAATGTAAGGACTCCTGGATGCAATAAAAAAAGTAGGCGAAATATTCTCCGGGTCCCAACATTGTATGTAGCCCCCCAACATCAACGTCAAGAGATGAGAGCTTCTTGTGGAGGTGTGGAATCCCATTTTGTAGCTAAATGGGGATGTGAAACTACAGGGGATGCATACTGGAAGCCATCCTCTAGTTGGGATTATATCACCTTGAGACCAACATATCCCCACTCAGCAGGAGGAGGACAGAATCCGGATTGTAATTCCTGGTGCCATCCCCTCCTTGTTAATTTTACTAATCAGGGTAGGAAAGTTTTAGAATCAGAATGGTTTAAAGGAAAAACATGGTCTATTAATGCTTACCCAACTTGGACCTCAATACATTTCCAGATAAGACTTACCAAGTCCCTGCCAGTTGCTAATGTAGAAAAAGTCACCTTGGTTAAGATTAATACTTCCTCAATAGTTGTCAATAAGATTAACATTAGCACTCAAAAAACTGGGGAGCTTGCTTCTCCAACCTTTTCTCCTCCACATACTACCCTTCAATTTGTTCTTGATTTGATAAGGTCCACCTTTAGTATTCTTAATTCTTCTTCCCCTAATCTTACCAGTTCCTGTTGGTTCTGTATTGCCACCACTTTGCCAGTTTATAAAGGGGTGGCCCAGACTATTGTTGGGCCCCCTCGTTGGAGTGTTGTTAGTCTTATCATTCGGACCTTGGCTTTTTCAAAAGCTCACAAAATTTATTAAAGATCAGATAGACCGAACCACTGCCCATACTGTTCAGGTGCATTACCAAAGGCTACAGTTACAAGAGAAAATGGAACAGGGAGAAGTCCATCATCGGACTCCCCTTGATTTGAAACCAAAACCTAAATGATCTAAACCAGACAGTCCTAAAAGAAAGTCTGGGTCCCGGCAATTCGCATCTGATCATGGCTGCTCCAATGTATGCCCTTGAGCCCTAGCTCTCGCTCTCTGCATTAAAATTATGGGCATTTCTATGACAGGCAACTTGTGTAAGGATCGCCCCACCTAAGGCAGGAGAGGAGGCCCTCCAGAGACGGGTAAGGGGTTGATTCCACACATGACCTAAGACAGGGTGTCCATAAAAAATAAAAGAGGGGGAACTGTGGAGAAAGCAGGCCTCCTGACACAACCCCCATCCTTGTAAGTAACATATTTTGCTAGAGCTGAGTCCGTGACTCTGCTCTGGGCTTTTTGGAACTTGCTTATACAAGCTGTTCCACTGCGACCTTGTGAGCGGAGACTGGTGGTCGGTTGTACCCTGACATATATCTTTGTGATGTCTGGTAAGGGTCAGAATGTTTTTACCTGATAAATCTTTCTCTTGGGAATTTACCTTGGGTCTCACGGTGGAGCAACTGAACAGTATATAGCTTGGATTTTAAGTGAATAAAGTAGCAGTTTTCTTCAAACCTAACCAAGAGTGTGCTGTGTATTTTTTAATCCCAACGGCCCTTGCAGTAAGCTCGGATCCAAGGTCGTGCTGGCGCAGCAAGAAAAGACAGAAAAATTATTCCTACACAGAATACAGCTCTGTGCAAATAAGGCAAACGTTTAGAAGAAGCTGTAACAAAACAGCAAGAGATTGCAATGGGATTGTAAGTGATCTTTTAAATCTCCTGTCCAAATCTATTTTAATGTAGATATAAAATCTTAAGTGTGAAAAAGGTAAACAGACAAGATTCTACCAAATACACATTTTTAGAAGTCTTAAACATTGGTAGTTTCACAAAAGAATTCCTGACAATAAGGGAAGAATCAATCCTGAACTCAAAGGCCTTTAGCAGGATCCAAACAATAATCACATCATGATTACAGGACAGGAACGTTGGAAATAGAAGACAGCACCTGAGCTGGACAGAAAATCTTCAGATGAAAGGCATGGACTAGGGGTTGGCCAGATGGCTCAGTAGACACAGTGACTGCCAACAACTCTGATGATCTCAGTTTGATTCCACACACACGGAAGGAGAGAAAAATGCTCACATGCCAAATCATGCAATCCTACATGAAAGTCTCCATACTCACACACAACAAACACACTTATGCACACACATATATATGCACACAAACACATACACAGAATAAATGAAGACAATTTTAAATGTAAAAAAAAACGTTCAAGCAAGCTTCTGATTTGTAGCGAACACTGAATGAGAGGGGGTGAGTCTTGGTAAAATGTCCAATAAATGCAGCAAGAGGGTCTGCACAGCAACACCTCTGCTAATAATAAGGAACACAAATTCCATGGAAAGGAGATCAAAAGAGCTGAAGCAAGAATCTGGTTGCTGAAAGAGCATGGCAGGCATGGCGGCACAGAAGTAGAAGTCCAACACGGGAGACAAAAGCAGAACGATCATGATTTCAAGGCCATGTCAAGGTACAAAAGACCCTGCCTCAAAAAGCAGTAGACGGCCTCTCAGGAGCTGGAGAGATGGCTCAATGATTAGGAGTACCACCTGTTCTTGATGAGGATCAGAGTTCCGTGGAAAACCACATGGAAGCTAACAGCTATTAGTAACTCCAGCTCCAGGGTATCCCATGCCCTCTTCTGAACTGCACAGTCAGTGCACACCTAGACTCACTACATTCGTGTACACAAAAGACTCACATGAATAAGATAAAAAAATCCATAAAAGTAAACACTGAAGTTGGCTCAGCAGGAAAAGGCTTTTGCTCCAAGCGGGACAACCTGAGTTCAACACCAAGAACCCACAAAGTGAAAGGATGTTGTGAACTCCATGGAGTTGCCCCCTGATTTTCACATGGGTGGAAAGCCTTGACTGAGAGTAGTAATGGCCGGGATAGGGGCTGGAAACAAAATGAAAAGTGACTATTAAAGGGTATGTGTTTCTTTGCAGACACCTCATGAAGCAGATCTAAATTAGATTGTGATGACTGTGTCACAACTCTATGAATACAGTAAAATTAATTGAATTATATATTTGAAGTGGGTAGATTATACATCATGTGAATTAAATTTCAAGAGAGAGATTCTTTCAAAGACAGCATCTCATGTCCCTCAGGTATCTTGAAATTGTTGTGTAGGAAAGGATGACCTTGAACTCCTGATCCTCATAACTCCAACACCACAGTGCTAGAATTATAGGTATGGCCAGCACACCAAGTTCTAGGGGTTCTTTATGAATGGCAGCATGTTTCATTATTCAAGTTACAAGTGTAATGAAAGAACTTTATATACAATTAAGCCAATATCCCATTGAAATAATCCAGAATGCAAAATAAGGAAATCATTTGTGCTGATTAAAGTAACTACAGTAGATACACACATGGCATTCTAAAAGGGAAAACATGGAGCTACTGTTCATAAGTAACTTGGACACAGAATGTTTGTATGTGGGACCAGAGAATAATCTTGCTATGAAATCTATAACATCTCTGATTACCAGGATTATTTCAGTGATCTAGCTAGCTAGGCAGGTGTACCCCACCTTCTATACTGCTCTCTGTGTGACGCTACCAATTTGTGCTGATTTGGACAACCTCCACCACAGAGGTCTTTCTTCAGTCAGAGATATACGTGTAGCTAGTTTCTTTTACTAATGGCTCAAAGAGAAACTTGGAAAATTTAATGCTGGTACTACAGAATGAACACTATAATTTTTAATGAAGACAGGCCCTAATGCCTTTCACACCTTCTTTCAAAATTAAGACTTCATACTATAAAATCATTAAGATGAAGAGAAAGAAAAGAGTTAGATACTTTTCCTGCAAAATTTCCTAGAAAACAGCTTCTACATGTATGAATATGGTTGAGTTTTCTGAACTCCAATGAAGAAGAGACACATTGCCTAAAGGTTTGAGGAAATATATCAACATTAAAGATATGATTCCAGGTTAAAATGAGTATCTAGGGAAAGTGAAGCCATTATGCCTCCTCAAAAACAAAACGAAACAAAACAAAACAAAACAAAACAAAAAAAACGGGGTAAGATTAGAAGAATAATTTCAACACACAGAAAGGGAGAAAAGTGAATGTGACAATATAAAGAGAATAACTAGAAAAGAAGTCAGGTTAGGCCACAGGAGCCAAATGAGTTTTGAAGAGCTACAATTTTGTAAGTAGATATAATAGTTTTGCAACTATGTACTTTTATCCTCTGTTTGTAGTTATTTGATTAGAAAAGTTATCTTGAGAACAGCTAAGAATCTGCTGCCTACAAAACATAGAATACCTTGAAACCTAGAAGAAATAGAAAAAGACACATAATGAAGAGAAAGAGAGGAGGTTGAACTTCCCACTTGAAGACATTTAGAACAGAGTCCACTGCCTTCCTTCAGGATGCTTAGTGCCTGGGAGGAAAATCAAGAGATAGACACAGAGGTGTGTGCAGAATGAGGCCTGGAACCTCAGTCATCAAATCTGTGCATGCTGCTGTCTCTAGGCGGGAGATGTGTAAAGGAGGCATCAGCCCATGAATATGAGCAGGGATAAGCTAGACAAAAGATAAAGGTAGTGTTTGGGTTATGAATGTTCAAGAGTTGAAACTTTTAAGAGTGACAGTAACATCTATGGGTTTCTCCCTGCAAAAAAAGATGAGACTAAAAATCTAAATTGTCAACAACCAGAGCATAGCTCAGTGGGTGAAGGCATTTTCTGGGAAGACTGCTGACCTTACTTCCATCTTCAGAACTCACGTTACAGGAGAGATCCTCCTCCTGAAATGTGTCCTCTGACCTCAACAACACATTGTGACATATACATGACAAATATAAATAAATGGAAAACATTTGACCTGAATCCTCTAATAACAATATTGAAAGGTAGAAAAAGCAACTAAACTGGATAGGATCACACAGTGGGTCCTGGACTTTTTTATTTTTGCTATTAACAGTGGCCCTATATGTTAAAAGACTCCTTATTTCAGGTACTACAACAGAAATTAACTTTCCAAAGGAAAAATACCTCAATGATAAGTGAAACTTCAAGACGAATACATAATGTATTTAAACATAATTCAAAGATTCCTGAAGTAATGATAACAAAAGAAAAGATCAAGATTGAAACTATCACTACCTCAGTGACTGCAAAGCCATAGGAAGGCTTTGATGAAAGGAGACTCAGTCAGAACTCTAGCCGAGGAAAACAGGCAGCATGTGCGCAAGCTCTGCAGAGATGGGAGAATTTGGAGGCAGGCGGTGAGCAATCTAGGTCTTGGTCAGGCTTAAATAACGTGAGAATGAGGTGGAAAAGTAAAGGAAAAATGACAACTGCATTGTAAATGTGGGATTGGCAGGTTCACTGGACACCAGGCAGGTTGGGTGTCACATCAACTTAGAAGAGTTTGCCCTCAGTCAAAGAGGGTATGTGGGTATGTGGGAAGATTCAAATTGAAAGCTAGAATAAATAACATAGGCCAGAACACACTGCTTTACTGGTTGATTACACAGGAAGAGACTTGGTGCTGGAGATGTGGCTCTACAGATAAGATCACTAGTTGCTCTTGCACAGAACTGAGGTTGGGTCCCCAGAACCCACATGGCCACTGACAACCATCCTTAACTCCAGCTGTGCAGCATCTGATGCCTTATTTTGGCCACAGCTTGTATTTCATCCATGGGTAAATCTAAATATCCTCAGGAAAAATACTCAAATTCTTAAAATTTAGAGAAAAAATAACAAGAAGGACAAGATTTAAAATTCTGCACAATGAAGTGACATGCAGAAAATAGGAAGGCATGAACCAATAGGACTATGTTCTCACAATGTATCCCTGGCTGGCCTGGAACTCCACATGTAGATCAGACTGGCCTTGAAGTCTCAGAGATTCCCCTGGCTCTGACTCCTGAGTCAGATTAAAGTAGTATGCAACCACACTAGGCCCCTCCTGCTGATGTTATTGACTTCAAATCAATATTCAATGTGGTGGAAGCTCAGGCCTTTGTCCTAATACTGGGGAAACACAGGAAGAAGGGTGCTCGTCATATGCAGACCTGCCTTGTCTAAATTGTGAATTCAAGGCCAGCTCGGGATTCACAGAGTCCCTGTCTGAAAAAACAGAACAAAAAATAACACAAAACAGAACGAATATTTGGGAGCTAGAGAGATGGCTCAGTTTTTAAGTGTGTACTGCTCTGGCAGAGGACATGAGTTCAATTCTGAACACACACAGACAGCTTAACTCCAGCTTCAAGGGAACTTACATCTTTGACTTCCCCAGGTTCTGCTCTCTGTAAGGCACAATGCAGGATGGGCCTTAGCCAGGTTACCTGCTATGAGGAATATAAGCATGGCTCCTATGGGCATGGCACTCTGTTCTGGCTAGACATGAGGCCAGCTTCTGCCCGGCATCTAGAAAGAACCTGCACAGAGATGATCTACCTGGGGACAGATTGCTATTGGCTGCAGTTGGGAGCCCACCCCATAAGCCATTGGCTAACCAGATCTATAAGATCCCTTAGACTTCACTGAATAATCTGAGTTTGCAGCAGCTCGCCTAACTGCAAGCTTCTCACGCAGGTCCCAGAGTCTGTGTTTTGATTTCATGCCTACTTACTGCCTTTCGGTAGAGACCCTTAATCCCCTATGGCTGCTCTCAAGCACAAGGACCCCCCCCCCCCAATAGCTCTCATGGACACATATCCATATAGACACACATGAATATAAAGTATTAAGAAATCAATTTTAAATAGGATGGTGGAGTGGGAAGTGACTTCTCACCCCCCCCTCCCAAAATGTTCTATAGTTCTTCATGGTGGCACGCACTTGTAATTCCATCACTTGAGCAGTAAATCCACCCATTGAGACCCTGCTTGAAAGGAACAAATACAAATTTACATGTAGGGACAGAGAGAGTACTCTGTGGGTAAAAGGACTCACTGCTCTTCCAGAGGATACAGGTTCATTTGCCAGCACCCATATGACAGCTAACAAGCCTTCCTAACTGCAGGTCCAGGGCCTCTGTTGCTCTCCTCTGGATACACATGCATTGCATCCATGCTAGGCCTATATATATATATTTGAAAAAACATATATATATATATGTATATGCATATATATATAATATATATGCAGAAAAAACACTTAAACACCAAAAATAAAGAAATTTTGTTGAATAATCATTGTTAAAATTAAACACATTGCCATAATTCTTGATTACCTTCTGCCAAACTGAAAATAAGACCATACTACTGAAGACATTTCTTCAGACACAGGACAAGGAGCAATTCAACAGGACGTGATCTGGAAACCTTTTACAGGAAGGTTAGTTCTCATAGTTCTAGAAGAAATTACATAAACTACTAAGGGAGAAAATCAAACTATGGTCTAGTCCAGCTGTAAGCCTAAAAACCACAATGACTGACATAGCAAACTATCTCTACTGGTCCTGTAGCGGCACTTTTGTATGGCGGATGATCAGTACTTAGCAGATGTAATACAGCCAAAATCACATGACTGGAGAGGTCATAAGTTAAAGAAAAAAACCCTATCTTTCCATGTCTCTAGACAAATGAGATTTCTTACTGCATGCTGAATATGAATTGCAATATTTAAGGCAACTACACTGTATACTATTCATCAAAGATGCTTCTTTTCTGAAACAGATGCAGACTATTACCGTGTTCCATAAGCCGTCCACAGAGTTAATATATGTGTGAGAGACGCTCATCACCGAGTGTCACTTCTAAAATAGAAACTCTGCACCTAAGATTCTTCTTTAAAGTAGTGACTTTTGGTAGCCTGACGTGACTGCAGTGGGGGAATCTGCACTGAGGGATAGCTGGGTACAAAGGCTTGACTGGACAAGAGTTAAGATGTATGACAGAATGCATCAAATCTAGTGGGGAAGGCGATGGGGAGTGAAGAGGGCAGAGGGGGTACTAAATTTGGTTAAGATCTGTTCTATGAAGTGCACAAAAACTCAATAAAATAGACTTTAAAATCTACACAAACACATGCATACATGTATATAGAATACAGAAATGAAACAGGTCTGGAAAATACCCCCGATAGCTGGGAACAGTAGTGCCAATCAGGAAGACTGGGAAGCACAGGCCTGAAGGAGGAGGAACGTCACTTCATTTCCCTTTATGCATTTTCATTCTCTCCTCAAAAATAGTCATTTGTAAATAGAAATGCACTGTAACAGTGAACAGAGCAGTACCGAGGAGAATAGGTGACAAGTCCTGGCTTGTAGGAAAAAGCAAGTGTCTAAATCTGTCTGATTCTAAATGAACCTGGCTGTCCTCATTTGATCCCGTTACTCAAGCTTCTACAATTCCGAAGATGCAGGAGGGTAAGAAGAACAGAAGGCTTTGTATTTCTGACATTCTTAATATTCTGGAGACAGGGCCCCTACGGATGCCAAATTTCGTATCTCACCCAACAAAAAGCTTTCTATCAGGAAGCCAGAGATCTATAGACCAGGTCTAGACAGTAGTGATCAAACCACCTTGAGCTACTGTTCACAGATTTTTTTTTTCTTTTTAGTTACCAAGGAGAGTTGAGGCTGCACATCTTGCAACAAGTCTGAGTCCATGCAACTAGTACAGAATGATCCAGTGAAGAACTGCCTGCACTGGTTCTTCTGTGCACTGGCCATGGCATGTCCAGAAGACAGCATTTCAGGGCATTCCTCCCCATTTTCTGTCTCTTAATTTTTTTCTACAATCTCTTCATCCAAGTTTCCTGAGACTTGGGAGGGCAGAGTTTCATAGAAAGGCTCAATTTACAGCTGAGCATTTCAAGGTCACATTGATGGAGGTGGATATATGGGTACAAGGAGATCATAGTAATTTTCTATTGTACATACGGGCACAGGCCACACTGAGCTGTCTGAGACCCTGACTTGTATAGCTAAATAGACACATGATAAAGACATAAATATATGTATTAAGAAATGATGCAGTTGAATGACAAGAAAGCCTCATGAACTAATAAATATAATTAATTGATTTCTATATAACTGAAGTCAATCAGAAAATGGCAACAGGAACAGAAATTAGAAAAGTAAAAGATTTTCTGGTCAAAAGCACGAATGTAGTAAGAGTGCCAAGGTCTGGTATTTAATTATCAAATGACATAAAATGAAATGAACTTTGAAATACCCTTGATTTATTTCCCATTAGCATCAGCTTCACAAAAGAAAGTTGTTCCTACATAAAGAATAAGCTTTATAACAATAAAATAAACATTTAGAAGGAACTCTAACAAAAAAACAGAAGTGTTCAATAGAATTGTAAGTGATCTTTTAAATAACCTACTGAAGTAGATTCAAAAATAGATTTGATATTTGCAGAGTGAAACAAATGAAACCAGAAAGATTCTACAATAAATATTTTTTGGTAATCTTCAATATGGGTAGTAAGACAAATTATTCCTGACGATGAGATTCAACCCTAGAAACGAAGTCCTGTAGTAACACATTCGGTAACACATCAGTCTCACAGTGCAGGAAACAGAAATAAAAGGCAGCTCCTGAAAGGCAGAGAACATCTTCAGATTTTCAGAAAATCTTCATTGTTAATCCTGCAAAATATTCTAACATAATGGAGTGGGGGAAAAAAAAATCCTTCCATTGTGCAAATAGGTTGAAACAATTCATGTCCAACAACCCAGTTCCACAAAGAATATTTCAAGCAGTACACAGAACTGAGGAAAGGAATGACCATATCTAAGGTGTAAATAAAATTAGGTATAATTACAGAAACCCAAAATCGCACCAAGAACACAAACGAAAATAAAATGACAGAAAAAATATACATCTTTTCAATAATCACTGGGAATATCAGTGATCTCAACTCCACAGTTGAAAGACACAAAGTAGTTGAATTGATTAGGAAACAAAATTCACTTTTTGTTTTCTACCAGAAAGACTTTCTAACTTTAAGAATAGGCATTACCTTAGTATGAAAGAATGGGAAAAATATTGCAAGAAAAGTTACAAAGAAACAAGAAGACATTGCCACTCTAATATCTGAGAACACAAAATTCAAATAGAAATGAAAAAGTACATATAAATCAGGTCACTTCGCTCTACTCAAGGGAATAATGGACCAAGAGGACTCCACAATCATGAACACATATGTATCAAACTATATTATACACAATTTCATAAAAATAGTCCTACTGGACATCAGACACAGATTAACACAAGCTCAACAATAGAAGGGGACTTCAATACTCCATTCTCTCCAATAGACTGATTAAGTGGACAAAAAAATAAAAATAGAAACATATGAATTAAATGATCTAATACATCAAACGGACTAAAAGATATCTGTGGGTGAGTCTCCATCTCCAGCATGACTGTTGTGCTCCAGCCATCCCAGAGAATGAGGATGATTCAACAGGTCCTCAGGCAGTCCCGAGTGCAGGAATTTCGGGGAGACTGCATCAGTGGGCCGTGCATTTAATGAAACCAAGGTAGGGATTTATGCAGGGAGGCCTTTCTGGATGTTACAAAAGGCGGGAAAGTTAAAGGTGGAGTCTTTAGGTAAAGGCAGGAAGATTGTAGGGCTGATAGGGAAATTAGGAGCAAGGAAACAAAACCCAAAAGTCTGGTTCTGGTCTGGGGTATACTTTGTGGGGGGAAAAATTAAGCAACCGCTAAGGCCTGCAGTGGCTTCCTGGGACCTAGGTTATCAATTCAGGCAGACTAGGCCAGACTCCTACCATCCCTTCAGGGTATTCAGGGTTGTTTGGCTTGCTCAATACCTTTTTGCAATAGACCCAGACCCCACAGAGATCTACAGAATATTCAAACCAAGTACCAAGGAATACCCATTCTTCTCACCAGTCCTCTAAGAACGACCATATGCTGGGGGCACAAAACAAAGCTAAACAAATACCAAAACCTGAAATAATTCCAGGTATTCTTTGAGACCATAATGCACTAAAATCTGATAATCAACAGTAAAATATGCTCCGATAAATACCTGAACTCATGGAGATTAAACAACACACTCCTGAATGATGAATGTGTGAAAGAAGAAATGGAATAATAAATAAGAATATTTCTAGAACTACATGAAAATGATAATACCATGAATAAAACCTCCGTGACTCATTAACAGTAGTCCTAAGAGGGAAGTTTATAACTCTTAGTGCCTACATTAAAAAATAAGAAAGAGCAAAAATTAATGAGTTTATGAAACAACTCAAGAATCAAGAAAAATAACAGCAGACCACAAGCAAACACAGCAGATCAAAAGAAATAATAAGAAATAGGAGAAAATCAATGAAGCAGAAAAAAAGAAAATAATACAAAGAAACAATGAGTCTTAGAGGTGGCTCTTGAAAAGACAAACAACATACAACCGCCAATCAAAGGAAATAGAAAGAAAAGACATATCATCAATATCAGTGATGAAAAGTTGAATAACACAAAAAACACCAAAAATGGTCCAGTAAATACTCAATTAAGTTAGAAAATCTAAAGAGAAAAAAATCAAAATCTATAATTAAAATTTAAATCCAGAGATCAACAACTTAAAAAGACCCATAACAAATAATAAAATCAAGATACAAATACAAACCCTCCTAACTACGAAATACCCAGGCTCAGATGGTTTCACAGCAATATTTTACTAGATCTTCAAAGAAGATCTATAAGCAACACTACATAAATGACTTAAAAGGATAGAAGAAAAGGAGAACTCCCAAATATCTTCCAATAAGGCAGTATTACTCTAATACACAAACCCAGTAAAACCACAACAACAAAAAAGACTTTTTAAACCACATATCAGCTGCTGAGAAATAAAGGTCAACAATTGACAAATGGGACCTTATTAATCTAAAGCAAAACAAAACAAACAAAAACTTCTATACAGAAAATAAACTAATTGAGTGAAGGGAAAGCCTATGGCTTGGAATGATATTGTCACCAACTATCATGTGATAGAGAATGGATATCCAGAATATACAAAGAAACCAAAAAATAATGAAGAAATAAATGACCCAATTGAAAAAGAGCTTATGGTCTGAACAGAGAACTCTCAACAAAATGAAAAGAAAAAATCTGCAAAGAAACACTTTAAAAAATGTCAACATCTTTATTAATTAGAGAACAGCAAATCAAAATTACTGTAATGTTTCAACTTACCCCATCAGCATGCCTAATATCAAGAGATATGACATCAAATGATGGTGAAATATGGAGAAAAGGGAACTGTTATTCTCTACTGGGGGGATTGAATACTGGTACCCTGCTGTACATGGACTGGCTACACTTGTTGTGAGATAACAAGAACATCTCTGGTATTCCCTGACTCTAGTCCAGTGAGAGATGCCGGTGGATTGTCATGTGGACCTGGCCTATGACTTTTATTGGTACTGTGCACGCTTGCATGTAACAGTCCAGGTTCACTACTGGTCTTGGGACACATAGAAAATGTGTGTCCTGGGGCTGAGAGATGGCTCAGCAGATAAGAGCATATACTTCTCTTGCAGAGAATTGGCTTCCAGATTCCTGCACCTATGTGGGGCAACAAACAACATAATGTAACTGTGGCTTCAGGTGGTTTGATGTTCTCTTCTCTCCTCCTGACATGCACACACACATGACAATAAACACTGAAACACAGAAACAGTCATAAATACAAATTTTAAAAAATGAAGAGGACTTGAGTGAAGGCTCAGTGGGTAAAAGCAATCAATCACCAGCCAGCATTACAATCTGAGTTCAATCTCCAGGACATACATGGTCCTAGGGGAGAACTGACTCCTGGAGGAACTCCACTGTCCTCCACATATTCCCCTAACTCACACATAAAAGGAACAAACAAATAGATGATTTTATGAAACAACTCCAGATTTAGGAAAAGCAACAAGAAACCAAACCCAAACCCAGCAGATCAAAAGAAGTAATAAGAACAGTAGCAAAAAAATCATTGAAGAAGAAAAAAATACATAGAAACAATGACTCTTAGAGCTGGTTCTTGAAAAGACAAACAACATACAAGTGCCAAAGAAAGGAAATAGAAAGCAAACATGTATCATCAAAAATCAGTGATGAAAAAGAAAATAAGATGACAGACATGAAAAAAGGTCAAGAACCTTAAACTAATACTCAATTTAAAAGTCTAAAAGAGAAAAATTCTAAATCTATATTTAAAATTTAAATCAAGAGTTCAACAATTTAACCGACCCATAACAATAATGAAATCAAGAAACAAACACATCCCTCACCTACAAAATACCTGGGTCCAGATGGTTTCAAAGAAAAATTTTTACCAGACTTTCAAAGAAGACCTACAACCAACACTACATAAATTATTTAAAAGGATAGAAGAAAAGGAGAACTCCAAAATATATTGTAATAAGCCACTATTACCCTCCCACCCAAATGTGGTAAAAATACAACAATCATAAAATAAGGGCATGAGCCCTAAATAAATACAGAATTGAAACTTCTGAACAAAACACCCCCAAATAGCATACAGACACACATCAATATTCCATGATCAAGCTGGCTTTATTTCAGAGATGCAGGGATGTTTCAATATGTGAAAATCAATAAGTGATATTAAATCCTATAAATAGATTTAAAGATAAATATCAGATGATCACATTGATTGTCACAGAAAGAGCCTTTGACAAATCCAACATGCACTCATGATAAAAGTCCCAGAGCCAATTGGACTTAAGGGACCAAACTTGAATTCATAATTTTGGGACTATGCAACACCACTAACATCATTCTAATAAGAGAAAAATGGAGAATCCACATTAAAATCAGGAACCAGACAAGGTTCTACACTTCATTTCAACATAGGGATTAAAACTCTAGCTAGAATAATAAGGCAAGTGATGGAAATGAAAGGGATAATAATTGGAACGGAGAGGTCAAATGATCCCTATACGAACATGATATATTATACATAAGAGATCCCTGAAGTTCCACAAGAAGCTTCTAGAAATGATCAATATTTTCAGATAAGGGACAGGATCAAAAGAATATACAAAAATATGTTGCCTTTCTATAGACAAATAACAAACGATGACAGAAACAGTTCATGGAAACACTTTCATTCAGAATAGCTTTTAAAGAAAAGAAATATAATACCTATAAATAACATCAAACCAAAGCGGTCAAGACCTGTACAATGAAAATCTTAAGTTTTGAAGACAGAGATAGGAGAATCACAAGGAGATGTAACGTCATTCTGTGCTCATGATTAGGAATTAATATTGTGTATGTAACCATCCTACTAAGGCAATTTATAGAATAAATGCAATCATAATCAAAATACTCATGGCATTCTTCACAGAAATAGAAAAAAACTAAAACATAGATGGAATCATAAGAGACTGCATGGACAAAGCAATTCTGAGCACAAATAGCAATGGTGAGAGGATTAGTATACCAAATCTTAAAATGTATTGCAAAGCTATAGTTTTAAAACAGCAGGGTACAAGCCAACACAAACATACAGATCAATGAAACAAAATAGAAGACAAAATTTTGAGTGCATCCAATTTCACCACCTGATATTTGACAAAGACACCAAGAACATACACTGAGGGAAGACAACGTCTTCTACAAATGGGACTGACAAAACTGGTTCTCCACATGTAGAAGAAAGAAAATCAGACCCATAAGTGTCTCACTGCACAAACGTCAACTCTAAACACATCAAAGACCTCAATGAGAAACTTGAAATGCCAAGACTTTTGGGAAAAAATAGGCAGAAACTTAGACGATATAAGAGCAGAAAAGGACTTTCTAAACCAGAAATAAGTTGCTCAGGAATTGAGATCAACAAATGACAAATGGGTCTTTATTAAACTAAAACAAAACAGAACAAAACAAAAACTTCTACACAGAAAATAAACTAATTGAGTGAAGGGAAAGCCTACCTATAGCTTGGAATGAAATCATCATCAACTATACATCTGATAGAGGATGATCTCCAGAATATTCAAAGAAACCAAAAAAATAAGGAAAAAGTAAATGACCCAAATAAAGAAGAGCTTATGGTCAGAGTAGAGAACTCTTGACACAATGAAAAACAAAAATCACCAAAGAAACACCTTAAAAATGTTCAATATCTTTAGTAATTAGAGAACAGCAAACAGAAATTACTGTAATGTTTCTTTTTATCCAGGTCAGCATGTCTAAGATCAAAAGAAATCACAGCAAATTATGATGAAATGGGGGAAAGAGGAACCCTTATTCACTACTCGGGGGAGGGCACATTCATGCAACCACTATTAAAATCAATGTGCAGAACTCTGAACAAACTAAAAATAAATCGATGCTGTGATCTGGTTATACCACTCCTTGCCATATACTCAAAGGACCTATCATACTGCAAAGATACTTTCAGAGACAGTTATGCTGCATTTCTTTCCCCAGTACCTAAAACACGGAAACAACATAAATATCACTCAGCTGATCAATAGATAATGAAAATATAGTACATTTACACAGTGAAGTTCTCAGTGCTAAAGAAAGACAAAATTTTAATATCTGCATGTGACTGGAGATACTAGAAGCTAGTAATTAAGTGATGGAACACAGACTCAGAAAAACAAATGACACATATTCTCACTCATTTGTGGATCTTAGCTCCAGATACGTAGTTGTGACTATATATCCTGATGTAACCACAGATGTCAAGAAAATGGAAGGAACCTGGGAAGGGGGATAAAGAGAAAAAGGAGCTAGAGAATGAGGAATAATAGGAAACATGCATTACCAAGGTGGAAATGGGTAAATGCAGGTACTTTAATGGGCCAAGGATGAAGAAGTGTTACAAGGTGCAGAGAAAGGAGAGATAATGCTTAGGTCATGGGGAAAACCATAATTAAATGTATTAGCTCAAAATGCCTACTGAAAAATACACATAAAGTGTATGTGTGTGTGTGTGTGTGTGTGTGCGTGTGTGTGTGTGTGTGTGTGTGTGTATCTCCTCATAAGAGTTTAAATTAAGATCCTCCTTCTGAGGAGAGGCCATACTTTGGGCAGAGCACATGGAGCAATGCTGCAGGTAGAAAGAACATGGAAGTCTCCACATGGAAACCTAGCTGTCTTAGTAACAGAAGATAGTATGGAAGCTACTAAGGGAGCAGCAATGGTCCATCCCAACTGTAAAGCCCAAGAAAGAACAGTGAGTTGTCCAGAAACAATCACTATTACAGCAGTAGTGGCACTGTTACCTTGGGCACAATCAACAGCTGAGTAATTGGAGATGAGGCCCAGTCACTAGGAGGAAACTCATGTGTGGTATGGTAAACAGAGCCAAAAACATGACCGGTGAGATTGTAGATCCCAGAAAAAACAAAAAACAAAAAACAAAAACCTTCTTTGCTTACATCCCTAGGACAGTTATTTCTTACAGTAATCTCCATATATTCTTATTTTCACAGACAGGTAAACCTCTGAACAATCATCAAAACCCTTCTTATTGCAAAAGATGGAGATGATTATAGAGTTCTATAACTGCTCAAAGCAGAGATTAAGTGTGTGTGAGATGACCATCCCAAAGTGACACATCTATAGTGCAATGTCTCCCTAAGGCTCAGGGAGCACAGTAAAAACAAAACAGAGCACACCGGTCTGTTTTTGGCTCTGTTTACCATACCACACATGAGTTTACCATTAGTAATGGTAGTGGATTACCATTAGTAGACTACCTTCAGTTCACAAGGTGGTGGCAAAAAGCAGGTAAAGGCACACAGCAAACAACTGGGAAATTAGCCAGGTTAGGACTTACAGGCAAAAGGGATCGTTTACAGAACTACAATTTTACAATTGTTTTCTTCTATCATGTATGTGCGGCTATTCTCTGTCCTTACAGTTAATCTTTTGTTAGAAAATTTATACTGAGAACAGCTAAGAATGTGGTTCCTTAAATACACAGAATTCCCTGAAATCTAGAAGAAATAGAGGACTGTGAATTCAGAGGGTGGTTAGGAGACAGTCTACTTCCTTCATAAAACTTTTTTAGAGACTGTGAGTGGAAACAGGAAACAATGACAACAGAGGTGCTCACAGGGTGAGGCCTGGAACCTGAATCATCAAGTCTGTGCATGCTGCTGCCTATAGGTGGCGTAAGGGGAAAAGGTGAGGGCATCCTCGTGATTGTGATTGTCTCAGCGACAAAGTACACAAAAGACAAAGGGAAGGAGTAGCAGTCAAATGATAAATGCTCAAAGGTAGGGTCATTGAGAGACACACTAAGATTTAAGGCTTTATCCCAAAGAAAAGATGACATCAAATATCCAAATCTTCGGGTTACAAAGATAACTCAGTAAGTAAAGGTATTTGCTGCTAAGTCTGGTGACCCTGAGTTCCATCCTCAAAACTCATATTGCAAGAGAGAACCTCGTCCTCCACATTGTACTTTGACCTCCACAATGCATTGTGGCATATAAATAGACAAAACTAAGTGAATGCAAAAAGAGTTTTCAAATCCTCTAATAACAGCATAGAGAGTTATGAAAAGCAAATAAAATTGATAGTATCATGCAGTGGGTACTGGATGTCTTCATTTTTAATACTAGCTGTGTTCCCATGAGGTGAAAGGCTCTGTAATTCTTTTACTCCCACAGAACTTACTTTTCAATAGGAAAAAAAATAACCTCACTGATAATAATAATGGAAATTTCAGGAAGAATGCATAACCCATTTAAATATAATTCATATATTCCCAAAATCAAGATACAAGAAAATGAATGCAAAATTTAGCAGATACAAATATGTATAACTGCAGATAGGGATACACCTCAGTTGATAGGCATCATGCTTACCAAAAAGAAGGTAAGGTACAAGAAACAGCCAGTCGGTGCCCAGACTAGAGAGCTGATGGGATCCGAGACAGGTGTCACCTCACTGAGTGTCTTAGGCCTTCCTCCACTCACACTCTCTGCAGTCTCCTGACCCCCCTCAGAGGTCACTTGTTCTAGAGGATCCTTCAAGTTTTCTTTACAGTACATGTCAGAGTCTGGGTAGTGGAGCATGCTTGTAGGGCCGGGACTAGGAATGCTTAGGCAGCAGGATAGCCACACAAGCAAAGACAGTCAGGGGTGCATAGTGGGCTCCGTTTAGCTTGGGCCATTGAATGAGACTCTGCCTCCTTCTCAAAAACAGAAACCAAACAACTGAGCCATGGCTACAGCTCAGCAGTATGTGGCATGCCTGGTCCTTTGGCATTTCCCCAGCATGGAATACACTCAGGTGTGGGGTTCATGCCTCTAATCCCTGCACTGCAGACAAGACACTCTATGTAAAACACAACCATTCACCACAAACGTTAGTGCCCAAATAGGAGAAAGCAGGCAACTCGGAAAAACCCTGTTTCTCATGAATCAGAATCCCCTTGTGATTAAAAAGAAGGAGGGCCTCTGGATACTCTAATTAATGTCTGGGATAGAGCAAAACCCAGAGTCACCCAGCATATATACTACTGGGAAGAGTGTCTTGCTGGACCTGGGGGACACCAGGGAGAAGAGGAGTTTGAAGGCAAGGAGAGACCCCACATTTGTGCCAGTTCAGGAGAGGATGGAGGCTGCTAACTTTGCTTCATTCAGAAACTACACATGGGTGTTTACCCCTTTTGGCAAATCAACAACTCCTGGTACCATATCCTGGTTTTGGTTTGGCTTCTGCCACAATTAACAGCCAGGGGTGAAAACACCTTTCTTTCTTGTTTTGTTTTGTTTGTTTGTTCATTTATAGAAAAGCTATCAAGATGGAGCCCTACCTGGCCTGCAACTTTCTATGTAGACCAGGCTTGCCACCTACTCACAGAGAACTACTTTCAGGGAACCCAAGTGGTGATTTTCTTTGCTTTTGATTGGAGAGATTTAATATTTTGCACTGTACAGCCCTGTATATCATATGCTAAATAAAATGACCTCACATTAACAACAATCCTCTTGTCTCACCCTCCAAAGTCTTGGGATTACAGTTGTGTGCCCACCTAACTTGGTTTTGTTCCTCTTTCCTTTTCTCTCCCATACATACAAAGAAGAAGGGAACATAATATCTCTCAAATCAGAGCTACACAGGAGCTGTTGTGGGAAGAGTTGGCACAAACCTGCTCTGCTGTGCATGGCCCTCCTACACTTCACGGGAGGTGACAAGAACATCTCGGGGACCCCCTGACTCTAGTCCAGTGAGAGATGCCTGTAGATTATTATGTGGACCTGGCCTGTGGCTCCTATTGGTGCTACGTACACTTACATGTAACAGTGCAGGTTCACCACTGGTCCCGGGACACATAGAAAATGTGCTTCCTGGGATTGGAGAGATGGGTCAACAGATAAGAAAGAGCAGCTACTATTCTCGCAGAGGATTGGGTTCCAGGTTCCAGCACCCATGTGGTGCAACACACAACATAATGTAACTCTGGCTTCAGGTGTCCGATATTCTCTTTTTGCCTCTTGACATGCAGTCACACATGGTCATAAACACTCAGGCACAGAAACACTCATAAATACAAATCTTAATAAAATCAGAGGACTTGACTAAAGGCTTAGTGGGTAAAGGCAATTACCAGCTAGCATTATGACATGAGTTCAATCTTCAGGACCCTAGTGGTCCAAAGGGAGAACCGACTCCTCTAAGGTCTCCTCTGTCCTCCACATATTTCCCTACCTCATATATAAAAAGGAAAAAAAAATAGAAGAAGAAAGCAGAAAAGCAGGCAGGTCTGCTGGAATAGATCTTTAATCTGAGAACTTGGGAGGAAGACGCATGTGGATCTCTGTGTGATTGTAGCCCACCAGAGTTCAATGTTGAGGCATAGTAAAATAATAAAAAACAAAGAACTTACCAGAAATGAATAGAAAGAAAGACAGAGCAAGCATCCTCTGTGCAGGGACTGGATATCAGAAACAATTTGTATTTAAGAGGTCATGGGAGTTTAAGACACGGAACTCAGTGACCCACAGACAGTGCACACCGTGAATGTTCAGATCCTCACTCTGCATTCTTATGCCATGCAGTCATCAGAGGGACAGACTCCCAGCAGGGTAAGGTTGCTCAAGCTTCTTATCCTGCCCTTCTTCTCTCAGAGACTGAGACAAGGAAGATCCCTGGGAGTTGCTGACCGCTAGATGGGATGTGGGTGTTTGTTTACAGGGAATCTAACTGTACGTAAATGAAGATAATTTACTCTTTTCCTTTTGATACAGTGTCACAAATGGAGACAGGCCTTGAACTTGCTCTCTGGCAAAAACCCATCTTGCACACCAGACCTTCCTCCTTCCACCTCCCAAGTGCTGAAATGGCAAAGGCATGGGCCACCACACCTGGCTAGGAATACAATCTTTGCATTTGTATTGTGTGCATTCACCATGCATTTCAGAGCAGCACTTATAGAAATCAGTCCTGTCCTTGTACGACAGGGTACCAGAGCTTGAACTCTGGTTGCCTCGGGGGTAGTAGCCAGTGCCTTGATCCCCTGAGCCTTCCCTCTGGGCTCAGGAATGCAGTCATATACAGCGATCAGGTATGAAACTCATTAAGACAGTTCCGCAATATTAAGGAACATTTTCATGCATTTTGCCTCATTCAGTCCCCCAAACTGCCCTGTGAAATTCACAGCATCTTCCCATTTCAAAGGAGGACATGAGATGCAGGTCCATCATTCAGAATCTACTCTTCATTCACACATCTGTACTCTCAGCAGTCAGGTGTCAGATGCAGCTCATCTAGGCAATTCTGTGTCTGACTTAGTCTCTGCAGTGAATTCTAGGGTAGTCAGGGCATAGTCTCAAAATTCCAATCCAAGCTCGTTTCTCATACCTGATATAAGGTCTCAGACTGCCCAGTTCAACCTGCAAGGCAGACACCTCACACACTTCTCCCTACCCCTGTCCACTACCAGCCCTAACCTACTTTGAAATCATATTTTTTTTCAAGAATAGAGAGGGCATTGATCTTGGGTACTATAGTCCATGGATTTTCCCTAGGGCACAGATCAACTCACTGACAAAGCACACTGAGAAGAGTCTCAGTCTCTCTCTCTCTCTCTCTCTCTCTCTCTCTCTCTCTCTTTCATTTTCATACACCTACACCTACACACACACACACACACACACAAATACAAACTAAGTACTAAAAAAGTTGTATGAATCCTCCCATTTTGTCCCCATTCTTTACACTTTTCTCCTCCATACTGTTTTCCTCAAAATTAAACTCATATGGAATTCCGATGGTTTCCCCACATTAAGCACACATAAACACCTGCTTCTTTTTAGAATGGTGGGCTGCAACTAGGAACACAAAGACAAAACACATCAGAGATGGTAAAATCTGACCAGCCAGCCAGCTGGGCTACACAGGTCAAAAGACCAACGCCAGAGGTTTTCTCCTCACCTGCACACAATTTCTATCCAAGCAAAAGGACCCCAGTTGGCTGAAGACAAGCACTCTCTTCTCCCCCATCAGCACTAGGTCTCACAAGTATTCTAGAGTTGCTGATGCCAGGAAATGTATTAAAAGAGTCAAGAACCATTAAGCAAAAAACCCAACACAGATATTCCTAAATCCACATCAAACCCCCACTGTAACAGATAGAGCAGGCCTCATACTCTCAGAAGGACTAGCACCAAGATGTATGTCAATACCTTCCCAAAAATTATTTTGTGTTTTTTTCTGTGTGAGTCATTTGCCTGCAGGCATGTTAGCACATCACATGCATGCAATACCAAAGGAGGCCCTAAGAGGGCGCTGGATCTCCTGGAAGTGAAAGGATGGCTGGTGGTTATCCATGACGTACCTGTTAGAAAACAACACAGATGTTCAGCTAAAAGCTGCACAACCTCTCCAGCGCCTTTTCATCTTAAAAAATAATTCTTCCTTCAATGCT
Source organism: Eospalax fontanierii (assembly GCA_035773235.1). Taxonomy (NCBI): domain Eukaryota; kingdom Metazoa; phylum Chordata; class Mammalia; order Rodentia; family Spalacidae; genus Eospalax; species Eospalax fontanierii. The sequence continues at coordinate 2,937,408 of JAJHUQ010000064.1, read as the reverse complement.
GGGATACTCACTTTGTAGATGAAAATCTCCATCCCACTTGAGTGTTGGGCTATTTTTTATAGTAATTTATACATTAAAGAAGGTCGTGGACTGGTCAATAATGAGAAAGTGTTATGAATTAAATAAAACTAATGAATTACTGCTTCTACATAACTGAAGTTGTTATGAAGGAGAAGACAGGAATATGGAGAGAAAAAAGATTTATGTGATCATAGGCACAAATGTAGTATGTAGACATACAGGTCCACATATTCAAGTATCAAAATGGCATCAAATGAAAGAATATTTGAGAAAAGCTTTTGATTTTATTTCCTCTAAAACGACAACAACAATTTGCCAAAGGACTACATTTGGTCTTTGAAATACACTTTTCAAATCTATTCCAATGAGACAAAGTTGGAAAAATAAAATCAAGTAAACAGGCAAGATTCTATTAGATACCAATTTTGTTAATCATAAAAATGGAGAGTAAAGCACAAAATAATTTCTGGAGTTAAGAGAAGAATCAATCCCAAAAGCACAGTCCTGTAGAAGGATCTAATACAAAAATCACATCATTCTTACAGAGCAGGACTCTCAGATTGGAAGAGAGCACCTGCGTTTCAGAAGAAGCCTTCAGATGAAAATGTTAGAGCACGAGATGAGATGTCAAGATGGCCCAGCCAGCTCAGTGCCTGACACCAACTCTGATGACCTGAGTTTGGTCACCAGGTGCTACAGGATGAAAGAAGAGAACAAATGCCACAGGCCATACCATGCAATCCCACCCACAGACACATACACAGAGACACAAATACAAAAATAAATGGCATTTTAAATTAAAAACGTGTTAGAGAAATGAAATTTCTCACCATATGAGAAGCATAGATGCTTATATTTACAGTCAAGTGTACCATACACCACTCATCACAGAAGCTTCTTTTTGCAGAAGATGGAAGCTAATGCAGAGTTCCCCAACTGATCACACAAGGTACGAAAGATACTCTGAAGAGATGTCCAGTCCTAGGTGACGTATCAACAGTGGGACCTCTACAAATGAGGCTCATGGAACAGAGCAGAACAGGGCATAGGGAGAATACTAGTGAATCCTTCAAGTCTGATGAACAAAGCTTCCTTATACAACAGAGTGTGAAGCACACAGAAGGCCACAGCAGGCCACGTTTTAGAGAATAAGAGACAGCAGTGTGTGTCCCTGGTTGGGATGCCCATTTTAAGCCTCACCCACCCATTGCTCAGTAAGCATTGCTGAAAACTAGAAGGAAAGATTGTAAGAGCAGATTTGGTCCATGAGCACAGGGAAACAGAGGCGACGAGGCTGCTGGCAGCTTGCCCGTGTGAGCTCATGGCAATGGTGGAATCAAGCATAAGACCCATGTCATCTCAATCATACTATGGCCCAGAGTTGGGGGAGGGAAATGGTTGGTCGGCCAGACCTACCTGTGAACTGTTGGAGACTGCTACTACTGAGTGAAGGAGAGTAGATTTACTTAATTTCCTAGGTAGGCTGATGAGACTCTAGAGGATGAACTTGCACCAAAGGACATCTGGGTGCAAATGTTTGGCTAGATAGTACTTAATATATATGACAGAATGCATGAGGTCTGGTGTGGATAGGAACTCATGGATAGCAGAGGGTTTGAAATTTGATTGGGGACTATTGTATCAAATGCATTCAACCGCAAAATATATATAAAGTTTTAAAACAGGAAATGACATGAAAGCAGAAGGGGGCATGGTCCGGGTGCCTGGAGGAGCTGGTGGGAATGACAGTCCATATGATCAAGCAACAGTGTTTCGGTATACAAACTTGGCAAAGAGTAAATAAAGCATTCTATACGAAAAACAAAAGTCAAATGTGGAGGCAGACATGTGTAATGCCAGTGTAGGGATCTAGAGCCACGGCTGAGTGGGTTTGACGTTCAGCATCGACATGGCAGCTAATGCCATCTGTGCTGCATTTGGAGGGGATTCCATCAGTCTTCTAACATCCAGAGCGTTGGTGTGCATGGCACACTTCCATTCTGAAAGAAAACCTCAGGGGAAAAAATATGAGAGTGATATGAAAAGGAAAAGAGGAGTTTGAATTCCAAACTGGGGGTAGTTAGGGCAGTTACTCTTTCAAACCTGAGTAGATGTGATGAAAAACAGAAGAAAATGACAATAGAACTGCATGTGCGGTAAGGCCTGGAATCCAAATCATCAAATATGTGCATGCAGATGCCTCTAAATGGATAAGAGAAAAGGTGATGTCATCCTCAGTGAACATGGGCAAAGACAAGCTATGGTACCGGCAATGACAGTGAAAACCATTTGTATTATATGAATTCAAGTATTAGGATTTCAAGTGAGACAGTAATGTTCAGGGTCTTATTTCACAAAACATATGAGATCAAAGTTCCATAACTGGCAGTCTCTTCCTTCGGGTCCACATCTACTCTTCCAGTTGAATTAGACACTCCCCATGCCGTCCACACTCCCGCCTTACCCATAGGCTCAGCCCCTCCTGTTATTCCACTCTACGACCTGCAGAGTACAGTGGTGGTTCAGACCCCACCCACAGCAACTTCATTCCCCTGTACTCTGATCACCTACATTCTCTCTCCCCAAGCCTTCCAGCCTTGGGCCTATGTCTGCTCCTTTTCTGCCCTCCTCAAATATCTGTACCACCCTCCTACCCCAGACCTTCCCCACTCAGCCATGATGCCCTACACCAAGACTCACTGCATTCTCCTCTTTAGGACTCACACCTACTCTGCCGATCTAGTGAGACATTTCCCATGCTCTGCACACAACAGCCTTGGTCACAGCCCAGTCCACTCTTCATCATGCTTCCTGAGTCCTCCTGACTTGCCTCCCAGAATCTAGTCACTGTAGATTCAAACTGGAATGGGAAGTATTCCATGATAAAAATAAGCTGAAAGAATTCATGTCCACCAAGCCAGCCCTACTGGAAATACTTGAAGCAATACAGAGGACTGACCATGACAATGACTGTACTCTAGAGCTAACTGAAAAAAAATTCAAAGTATAGTTTTGGAAACAGAGATATCATCAAGAAACCAAACAAATTGAAATGGCAGTAACCAAACAAGCAACCAGAGAAAGAGTCCATGGAAAACCTTCCATTCACAATAACTTTAAAGTAATATAATATAAAATATCTAGGAACAACCCTTGTTGGGGGTCCCACACTCAGGGCCAGCCCGAGGAGGACCAAAGGATCTCCGCCATAGGGTGAGGGGTTGAGTAGGCGCAGAATCAAGGCACTGACTCCAGGAGTTGAACAGAAAGCCAGCAGTGGTGGTCTTCTGAAAACTCATTTATTCAAGAAAGAGCACAGAGTCTTATAGGTCTTGTTAGCCAATAGCCTTACGGGGTGGGGTCCTGTCCACAGCCAATCGCAGTTTGTTCCCAGGTGGATCAGGTTCCTTCCAGGTGCTGGGCAGAAACTGGCTTCACAACCAACTGGTGTGGAGCACCACACCCACGAGAGCCATTCTCCATTCCTCTTGACAGGTGGCCTAGCTAGGCCCACCCTGCATTATGCCCAACAAACCCTAACAAAAGTTATTAAAGTTCTTTACAGTCATATATTTTAATCTCTTAAACAAACAGATTGATGAAGAGGAAAGTTGAGAAAATCCACCATGCTACTGCGCAGAAAGCAAAAGTATACTCCCACAACTTTAATGAATATAGATCCAAAAATTCTCAGCAAAACACTTCCAAACCACATAGAGAAACACATCAAACAGATTATTAAACATGACAAAGTCGTCTTTTTTCCAGAGATGCAGGGAGAGTTCAATATATGTAAGGCAATAATGTCATAAATACTATACATTGACTCAAAGACAAAAAACACATGATCATCTTAATGATGCAGAAAAGGCCTTTGGCAAAATTCAGCATGCATTCATGTCAAAAATCCTAGAGAGAATGGAACTGTAGGGAACATACCTAAACACAATTAAAGATATATATCTATATCTATATATATATCTATCTATCTATATATATATATATGAGAAACAGGGAGCCAACACCATTAGAAATGGAGAGAAACGGGAAGCATTCCTCTTAAGTGCAGGAATCAGACCAGTCTGTCCACTATCTCCACTTTTTTCTAGTATAGTGCTTCAAACTCTTGCTAGAACAGTAAGACCAAAAAAGAAACTAAAGGAATACTAATTAGAAAAGAGGTCAAATTTTTGCTTTCAAAGATCATATATTACAGCTAAGAGATCCAAAGAATACCACCATTAAACTCCTAGAAATGCTTAACACTTTCAGTAAAGAGAGGTTATCAAGTTATGCACAAAATTCAGTGGCCTTTCCAAATACCAATACTAAGCAGTCAGAGAAAGAGCACATGGAAACCCTCCCATTCACAATCAGCTCAAAAAAATAATCTCAGAAATCTCAGAATAAATCTCACCTAAGGCATTAATGACCTGTACAATTACATTTTTAAATCTTCAAAAGAAAATGAGCAAGACAACTGATGATAGATGGACGTGCCAAGTTCATGGATTGGAAAAATAATAATGTGAAAACAACTACCTTCTAAAAGCAATTTATAGATTCTTTGGAACCCCAACCAAAATTCTCATGACATAATTCAGAGAACTAGAATAAAAAACTATCCTAAAATTCATATGGAATCACAAATGATTCCAGAGATCCAGTAACCGTTTGGTCACAAATGGCAATGCTGGGCTGATAACCAGACCAGATCACAAACTATATTACAGAGTGATAGTAAAGCAAACAAACACCACAGCATGATTCTGGCACAGACACCGGTGTGTAGATCAAAAGAGGAGAATAGGAGACTGAAACATGGGTGCATGGGATCTCAATCCCCTGATATTAGAGAAAGATGGCAAGAACACAGGGGAGGAAAGACGGCATCTTAAACAACAGTGTGTTAGGATGGCCAAGGTTGACAAAATCTACATATTGTGTGAATAATTGTGCATGTGTTTCTGTGGGTGAGGTAAGATTGATAGAGAAGAGAGGAAGAGAACAGAGATAGATGCATGAGATGGAGACAGAGACACGGGAGAGACAAAGTACAGAGAGACTGAGAGAGAGAGAGACTGACTTGCCTTTGAGTTTCTGTATATTCCCGTAAATTGAGGGCCGGGGAGAAGACACTATCAGCCCCATTTCTTTGACTTGAAATGCCCAGTTCCCTCAGGAGGTTCTCACTCTCACCCTGAGCGGGTCTACCTGTTCTGGTGGATACATGTTTGAGGAGGGAAAGCATCCTGTCAGATGAAGACCCCAGATCTCTGGTTCACATTCTTGTTCCAAACAGGAAATGTAGGTGAATGAGTGGACCATCCACAGCCATTACACAGGCTTCTGTGTGTTTCACACTGCCACACAGCTTGGCACAAACTGTGTATATAGGAAATGACATGAGATTTTACCCACACGATTGTGAGATGGGCACGGAAGTTTACTTCAGTGTCATCTCAAAGGATGGTCAAGAGCTGCTTACCTGTGGAATACTGAGTGCCCTTCCCAGGAACAGCAAATTGAACCCAAGGGACTGTGGGTTCATGCAGGTGAGTGCAGACTCTGAGAAGAGGCCTCACCAGGCTGGGCTAGAGGCAGAACCAGAGCAGGTGCTCCCTCCTCAGAGTGTCTCTGATTTGACCTTGGTCCCAATACCTGCCACTCCTCACTGTGTGGTATGTGGTTGATCTCAAGGCGTCAGACTCTGGAGCACAGTGAAGGGTGGATGGCCAGATGGAGCAGACCTGAAGAGGGAGAAGGGGGCTGTTTAGATAGCAGAACTGATGGAGAGAAGAGATGCAGCTTTTCTTGAGTTCGCACCCTGTGTGGGGTCTGAGGCCTCCAGTCATGTATGCAGCTGTGAATCTTTCCAGGTCTTTGAAATTAAGGGAGAAGCATGCATTCCAGAGGAATATGACAAGGAATACTACTTGGAGACTATATGCTCAAGCTGAGTACCACCCTTTTGCAGGGAGATATAGCTGCCTAGTATTTACCTCCCTGAGGAGAGCCTGAAGAATACCCTGTTTCCCAGCATGAAACATGAAGGGAAGGACAGCCTTGACTCTGCAGATAGACTCTGACATTGACCCAGGGGTGAGAACAGGGCCTTCTCATACCAGGGCAGCTTAGGTTCTCCACCTCATCAGAGACCATCAGAAAGCCAGAACCACCTGCCCGGATGGCACCTGTTTAGGTTTGCAGCGGTGTATCTGGTGCTTCCCGTACAGGTCAAAGCCTCCTTCCCAGCATGTGGCCACAAAGCCACTTGGATATCTGGTTTTGCTCCCTTATATGTCACTCCAGTTCTCAGCCAGAATGAACCCCATCCCATGGCTCAGGAGCCATGGAACTGGGGATTGTCCCCTTCTGCTTTTCTAACAAGAAAGACAAGAAGGCGACTCTCAGTGACTTTCAATATAGAGGAACCATCTGCTGCCCCATGACTCCTAAGAGGTTCTCCAAGAAATCATGGCTTCCTTTCACAAACCAGTCCTCGATCCCTGCCATGCCTCTGGACAGCATTCTGTACTGTCTACTACTTGGACACATTCCTGAGGTTCAATATGGGGGTACTATGAGGGACCAATCATCCTGACGTGTAGGTGTGCTAAGTGGCACATTGCTAGGTAAACACAATGACCATGTGTCACTTGCACAGGACATTAGGGAAAGCACAGATTGGAGGAGAAGGTCTGGTGCATCCTGGCCACCCACCCACCTGCTTCCGTAGGTGAATCCACTAACTCCTGTCTCTGGTGCCTGGTTGTTTTGGAAGGTGGAGCTTCGGTTTGGGCAGCAGACAGCAACAGAGGCATCTGGGGCTGTTCATGATTGTCTTCTTCACTCTGTTCCAGCCCTGAGATGGATTTTTGGGAAAGATGTGGATGCTCTCTGATGCTGGGGAGCAGTACTGTTGAAGGATGTATCCTCGACAGAGGACTGTCTCAGTCTGACATATTGGGACACATCCCAGGAAATTGCATATTTGAAAGGATTGTGGACATGGCAATCCTTGCCTCATATAATGCTGACAGAAGCACAAATAGTATCAGAATGAGAAGTAACTGACATTACAACAGATGCCATTGAAACAGAGAGAGTCAGTAGGAAATCATTTGAAAAGTAGAGTCCCAATGACAAGGAAGCTCTGGAATTATTGGACAAACTGGTATTGTTATGCCCAGGTTACAGCCCCCCTCAGGGACCACCACGGAGGCCAGATCCGATGCAAGTACAAAAAGGATCTTTATTTACAAGCTCGAGCTCGGTCTACAATCCGACACACTGACGCAGCGGGTGATAGGACAGTGGCCCCGAGTGGAAGGTGAAATGATCTTTTATAGGGTTAAAACAAAGAGAGGAGGGACAAGGGTTGGGATTGGCTAAGGAAGCCCACTGGCGCGAAAACAGCTTATAATGATTGGTTACACATCAAAAGGCAGGTGACAAGGAAGTATAGCTTCTTATTGGTGGGTCTGTCCTGGGATGTGCTTACCAGAGTATGCTTCAAGCTCTCGGGATTATTTGGGTTTCTAATTCATGTCTTGGTCATCCTGACCAGACTCTATGCTTTCCCTTTAAGCCACGACTAAACCACCTGATATTTGAAGGCCATGTCCTTGCAATTGTTTAACTAGTGGGGTGGGAAAGAGTTTCTGAAGCCAGGAAGCCAAGCTTATGTGGCTGAGGCTTTTTTTTCTAACAAGATGGAGTCAGATTTGCTTTAACTTTACACCTCAGGTTTGGAGATCTTCTCATTCCCCCCTCTGAAATGAACCTATGGCCCAATCTTGGGACATTTTTATATTTAGAATTTATGGATTAATGGGGATGGAATGCATTAGATTTATTATTGCTTATGGGTTAATACTGAGCACGAAGAACCATAAGCTGAATAGCTCCTAAGCGTTCTTTTACAAACTGGACTAATTTGTTGAGGATGCAGGGGCCAAAGGTAACTATAAGGAGAAGGATTATTAAAGGCCCCAACAGAGTGGATATTAAAGTTGTTAACCAAGGGAATGAATGGAACCATGACTCGAACCATCCTTGCTGAGCTTCCCGTTCCTTCTTTCGAAGAGCTAATCCTTCTCTAACCTTTGCCGTGGACTCCTCAATGACTCCTGAATGGTCTACATAAAAGCAACACTCCTCACCTAATGCTGCACAAAGACCACCTTGTTGTAGTAGGAGGAGATCTAGCCCCCGTCTATTTTGCAGCCCAACCTCAGCCAATGAAGTAAGGGACTCCTTTAAATAGGAAATGGAACTCTCCAATCTTTGAATGTCCATATCTATGGCAGCTCTTAAATTTGAATACTGAGAATGCTGAGTTATTAAATAGGCAGTTCCTGTGCCTGCCCCTATAAAGCTGGCGCCTAGGAGCATGCTTAAGGTCAAGGCAGTAACATATATGAGTTCCCTCTTAGTTCTGGCAGGGGTACTCTCCATCCTGGACATAAATTCATCCTCAGTGTGGTAGATAAGTCGGGGAACTAGTCGAACCAAAACACAAAAGCCATTAATCTTATTGAGGACAGCTAAATTGACACAAGGGGTTAATCCAGATGAGTAGGCCCACCAAGTATCTTGATCTGGAACCAAATATTTATCTGGGTTTGTATCATCATAGAGCTCAGTATAATTGCATAGCTGCTGGTGAGTTGGAGGTACTAGCCCTATACAATGCCCGGTGCCAGAGACCTGTTGTAAACTTACTCGGACCTGAGAGTTCCAACGACATGCCTCAGATCCAGTGGTCAGGTAGTAATAGCCTGGCACAGCTACTCCTTCATAATAAGGAGGGGCTACATCATAGCAAAGCCAGCAGGACTTCGTTAACTCTGGTTTAGAGGCATTAAGCATCAAATAAGACTGCTCAAGAAGAAGTTTGAGAGGGTTAGTCTCATCCCAAGTTTGGATTACTGAGGAGTTATGATTATATGAGATTGGGGAGAGAGAACTGATCTTAAAAGTTACAGACTCCAGAGGACCCCATCTGGTTTATTTATAGATAATTCTGTTCCTAGCCCGGACGTTATTAGTCTGTCGTCCGATGTTGTCTCTTGGTACTTTACACAGTAGTAAGTACCTGCATCTGCTTGGGTAACATTACTAATGCAGATAGTGAAATTCAAGTTGTTTTTTCTAGAGGTATCTGTTACATTTGTAACACGGGGGAAATATTTCCCAGTGAATTCATAGATTGTTTCCTCATCAGGTCCCAACCCTTTAATCCATTTAATGGGTCCCTGGGGCCATTTACAGTACAATTCAGAATGGCTGCATTTCCCAAAGTGGCTAACACTAGCCTCTCAGGCTGAGTCAGTTGTAAAACCACTGCTGGTGGTATCAGTGGAAGAAGGGGACCTTTTAGTTTTCTCTTGTCTGATTTATAATTAATTACTTTGTTAGGTCCAACTTCTGTCCCCCGAGGTGGCTTTATCAGGCGAACCATGAAAAGCGTCCTGTAGTCAGGATGTAAATCCCCAGGCATGTGTATTCTTATTCCCCATATGTAACCTGTCTCCCACCCGGTTTGTGTTTTCCCCTTGTTGGTAAACTTTATGACCCCTGGGTTACATACATGAACACCTCATGGACAATGAAGTCTCCTGCCTCCCGGCCAGGGTGGTTGCTGTACCCTTATAAAATCATCTTTTTGAGGAGGCTCCCAATAAATGGGGCCTGTGGATACACAAGACCATGAGGCACAAAAATAAACTTCCGCTCCCCTGCACCTTTCTCTATACTCTCTACCTTTGATATGCCCTGGGCACACGTACAGGTTATTTCTGTCAAACTCATGTTCTGGCCCCGCTACTCCCTGTCCAAAGAGGGCATAAAGGTCAAAGCACAAGTCCGGAAACCATACCCCCTCTGGGTATACTCCGGAAGTTTGATTCCAAATGTCTCCAGTAACAGGATCCAATATCTGCCAAGTTAAATTCATTGAGACCTGGGGGTTAGCCAGAGTACATATAGTCAACAACGCCCAGATGGGGGTGGCACACGTCGGAAATGAAGCTTGAATGGATTGGTAGGGTGTCTGGAGACTTCCCATCCTTCGTCCTGGTAGTCCTTTTTGAGTGCGAAGGGATCAGTTGGTCTGGCGTGGGAGTAGTGGATCCACGTGGCTACCCCGTCCACCTTGAGTGTGGTGGGAGTCGTAAGCAGTACGACGAAGGGTCTCTTCCACCGCGGTTCCAATGACCCTAGGCGATGGCGTCTGATGTATACCCAATCACCTGGTCGAAACCTGTGGGGTTCAGGGGGAGGTCCAGTTTCATAAAGGGCTTGAAGCTTAGGCCAAATATCTTTATGGGCTTGTCTTAGCCCCTTAATCGCGTCTAACAGGTCAAGACCGTCAAGCTCTGCAAGCAGGTCAGCCTGGAGATTAGGAATAATGGAAGGGGGAATGCCAAACATTATTTCAAAAGGGGTCAGTCCCATCTGATACGGGGAGTTCCGCACCCTATATAGGGCGAAAGGAAGGAGAGCCACCCAGTCTGCGCCAGTCTCCAAGGTCAATTTAGTCAAGGTCTCTTTTAATGTTCTATTCATCCTTTCTACCTGTCCTGAACTCTGGGGTCTATAAGCACAATGTAACTTCCAATCACTCCCCAGAAATTTTGCTAAACCTTGGCTTACCTGAGACACAAAAGCTGGTCCATTGTCTGACCCTATCATAGTAGGAAAGCCATACCTTGGTAAGATGTCTTCCAAAAGTTTCTTGGCCACCACATGTGCTGTTTCATGTTTGGTGGGGAAGGCTTCAGTCCATCCTGAAAAAGTGTCTACAAAAACTAATAAGTATTTGTAACCATACTTGCCAGGTTTTACTTCAGTAAAATCTACTTCCCAATAGGCTCCAGGTCTTTTCCCCCTGAGCCTGACTCCAGAGTTCTTAGGGTTAGCAACTGCATTGGTGAGCTGGCAAGCCTTACAGGATGATACTATGTCTGTTATTTTCCTTTGACTGTCCTTGATCTGTATTCCAGCATGCCGTATCAGGTCTTGCATCCAACAAATTCCCATATGTGAGGACCGGTGAATTTTGTTTAGTAGTCTGATGCCCAACTCCCCGGGGATAATCACTTTGCATTCAGCATCTCGCCACCAATTGTCAAGAAGCTGAGTCATAGGCAAGGTTCTGATCCAAGCTAAGTCCTCCTTTGAATAATTTGGTTGTGGGGGAAGGTGTGTACTCCCCGGATCCGGGAAGGCACATGTCTAAAGTGGGATGGCTTGCAACGCCAATTGCCGGGCAGTCTGGTCAGCCAGATTATTTCCTTGAGCAACTGGCCCCTGTCCTTTTTGATGACTAGGACAGTGCATGATAGCAACTTTAGCAGGTAACCAAATTGTTTGAAGCAGAGTCAGTATTTCATTTTTGTTTTTAATAGTCTTCCCTTCAGCTGTCAGTAGCCCTCTTTCTTTACATATAGCACCATGTACATGGGCTGTAGCGAAGGCGTACCGGCTATCAGTGTAAATGTTTATTTTCCGTCCCGGGCCCAATTCTAAAGCCTTTGCAAGTGCTACAAGCTACAAGCTGGGCTGAGGTTCCCACTGGCAAAGATTCTGCCCAGGCAACTTCAGTCTCTGTAGTCACTGCCGCCCCCACAAATCGCTTACCGTCTTGGACAAAACTGCTGTCGTCCGTGTACCAGGCTACCTCTGCATCAGGCAGGGGCGTGTCCTTGAGGTCCGGGAGAATATTGTAGGCCTGGGCCAGAATCTCTGTGCAGTCATGCATCGGAGTGTCCAAGTCAGGATCTGGCAATAGGGTAGCAGGATTCAAAGCCACCGGGACCTGAAAAGTAATTCTGGCTGGATTGAGCAACAGGGATTGATAATGAGTCATGCGGGCATTGCTCAGCCACCAGTCAGGTGGTTGCTTCAGCACTCCTTCAAGGGCATGGGGAGTAGCAACAGTCAGATTCTGTCCCATAGTTAATTTATCAGCATCTTTCACTAGGAGGGCCACTGCACCCATGATCCTTAAGCAGGGAGGCCATATAGACGCCACTGGATCTAGTTTTTTTGACAAGTAAGCAACTGGTCGTCGCCAGGGTCCCAAAGTTTGGGTTAGCACGCCTTTTGCAATCCCCTTACTCTCATCCACATATAAGTGGAAAGGCTTTGTAACATCAGGCAACCCCAAAGCGGGTGCAGCTAGTAAGCTCTGCTTTAATTTCTCAAAGGCTTCCTGCTGAGCTGATGTCCATATAAATTCCTGATTCCCCTTTGTAGCTTCATATAGGGGTCCAACCAGTTCAGCAAATCTAGGGATCCATAATCTACAGAATCCAGCTGATCCTAAGAATTCCCTTACTTGCCTGACATTGGTGGGAGTGGGAATACTAAGCACAGTCTCTTTGCGGGCTTCTGACAGCCACCGCTTCCCATCCTTGAGGACATATCCTAAATAGGTTACCTGTTCTCTGCATAGCTGGGCTTTCTTGGCTGATGCACGGTAGCCCAATTCTCCCAGAGTTTTTAAAAGCTTCTTTGTCCCCACCATGCAAGTTTCTTGAGAATCTGCAGCAATCAGGAGATCATCAACATATTGTAATAAAGTAACATCAGGGTTTTGAGTTCGATACTCACTCAGATCTTCATGGAGGGCCTCATCAAAAATAGTGGGCGAATTTTTAAATCCTTGAGGAAGCCTTGTCCAGGTCAATTGCCCAGCAATTCCTGATTCTGGCTCATGCCATTCAAAGGCGAAATAGTCCTGGCTCTGGGGAGCCAGTGGCAGACAGAAGAAGGCATCCTTTAAATCCAAAACCGTGTACCAACGGTGTTCTGGTGGAAGAGAACTCAGGAGAGTATAAGGATTTGGCACAGTGGGATGTATATCCAAGACCCTCTTATTCACCTCCCGTAAATCCTGAGCTGGCCGGAAATCATTAGTGTTGGGTTTCTTTACTGGCAAGAGGGGGGTGTTCCAAGCTGACTGAGTGGGCCTCAAAATTCCCATCATCAAAAGTCTTTTGATGTGACGTTTTATTTCTTCCTTAGCTTCCCGGGACATTGGATATTGGCGGACTCTAACGGGCTCTGCCCCTGGTTTTAGATCTATATAGGAGGTCGACGTCTGGCCAGCCCCATGCGTCCAGTCTCTGCCCAAGCTGCTTGATAATCTTGGAGCCATTTTTCTAAGTTTGGGTCAGGGCTCAAAGGATCCTGAAGGAGTCTATACTCTTCTGAAAGATTGCTGACTAGCAAAATGTGGATGGGTTCCTCCTCCTTGCCATGTGAGACTTCTGCTCCCTCATTTGAAAAATGGATTTGAGCTTTCATTTTCATTAAGAGATCTCGTCCCAATAAGGGATAGGGGCATTCTGGGACCACTAGAAAAGAGTGAGTTACTTGGCGTGTCCCCAAGTTTACAGTTCTTTTGGTTGTCCATCGGTAAGGTTTGATTCCTGTAACTCCTTGCACCCAAGTTCTCTTATTTAATATGGGTCCTCCCGACTCAAGGAGAACTGAATTTTGAGCTCCAGTATCAACCATAAATTTTCCTGGTTTCCCCTCCACTTTCAGGGTTACCCTAGGTTCGGGGAGGGGCACCGAACCCCATCCCCTCTATTCACTATCCAAAGCCAGTACCTTTGGCTTGGCCCTCCTTTGAGGGCACTCTCTAGCCCAATGTCCTTCTTCTTTGCAGTACGCACACTGATTCTTTCTTAAGCTAGGTCGCTCTCTCTTACCTTCAGTTCTGCGGGTGTTTTCCTTTCCATTTGCTAGGTGCTGCAACCTCCTACATCTTTCCTCTGGTTCCACAGTGGCAGCCAGTAGAACACTAGCAAGGTGCTGTGTTTTCCGCCACTCCGCTTTCTCCTGTCTCTCCTCTACACTTTCTCTTCCATTATACACTTTCTCTGCCACCTCAATTAAGTCCCTGATGCTCTTCTCACCTAATCTTTCTAGTTTCTGTAACTTCTTCTTGATGTCTGGTGCTGACTGATTGATAAAAGCCAAAGTAACTGCTGCTGCACTAGGTGCTTCTGGATCGTAATGTGTATATCTCCTGAATGCATCTTGTAACCTCTCTAAAAAGGCTGCTGGGCTTTCCTCTTTTCCCAGTCTAACATCATAAACCTTAGCCAAATTGGTGGGCCATCTTGCAGTCGCTCTGAGACCTGCCAGCAGAGTCTGGTGACAAACCAGGAGGCTCTTCCTACCTGCTTCCGTGTTGTAATCCCATTCAGGTCTAGTAAGGGGAAAGGATGTCTCTATTAGAACAGGGTCAATAGTAGGGTCCCCAGTAGGTCCAGGAACCAGCTTCCTGGACTCCACAAGCACCCTTTCCCTCTCCTCAGTAGTGAACAGGATCCGCAGCAGCTGCTGGCAATCATCCCACGTAGGCTGGTGGGTGAAAAGGACAGTTTCAAGAAGGTTAATCAGCTCCTTAGGGTTATCAGAGAATGGGGCATTTTAGGCCTTCCAATTATAAAGATCACTATTGGCAAAGGGCCAATATTGATAAAGTTGATTGCCCTCTGTATCAACAGATCCGACAGTCCTAAGGGGAAGGACCACGGCTTCTGATTCAGTGCCTCTACGACTTCGGGTTCTTTGGGCTGGCCCCCCCTCATGGCTGTGTGGTGGGGCTGCCATGCCCTCCTCCATTGGCTCCGGGGCAGACGGCAAGGGAACAGGCTCTGGAATATATGGGGGAGGGAAAAAGACTTCCTCTTCTGTACTCCCAACCTGTAGGATAGGCTTAGTCTGTGCCTCTCGGGCTCCATTCTTCTCAGGCACAGCTGCTGCCAAAACCTCCACCTGTCTGGGAAGAAAAGCTTTAATCCATGGAGGGGGGTTTTCTACTAAATTCCTCCAGACTACTATATAGGGAATCTGATCAGGGTGGCCACTGCGAGGTTGAAACATGACTCTCTCAACTGCCCGGATGATGTCCAGATCAAAAGTTCCCTCTCTTGGCCACCCCACCTCAAAAGTGGGCCATTCATTCCTGCAGAAAACAAAGAATTTACTTTTTTTAACTGAAACAGAAAGATCATGTGCCCTAGACTTCACTTCTCCAAAATTAGAAAGAACCAAATCCAAGGGAGTAGAAAGAGTCTGTCCCATATTGTCAGTCTCAGTCGTAAATACAGACAGAAATATCAACAGAGCAGACACAAACACAAAAACTCCTATTAGGACACGTCCCGGAAAGTTTAAAGAAGAAAATGAAAGTAAGCTGATAAGCTGACGGCAACCAGCTGTGCTGCAGGCGCAACCTGCAATTTCTTTCACCAAAAATGCTGAGGCCCCTTGCACTTTCAAGGAGCTCTTCAATATCAAAGTCCAGAATGAGGGATTCTATGTCCTCACCTCTGGGGGCCTGAAACGTCTTCCAGCCCCCTGTGGTTATGGTTGTCCAGTGCATCCGCTATAACCGTTCTTAACCACAAACCCAAGTACCTGAGCGCTCTCAGAGTGAAGAGAAGAAGGAAAGAAAAGAAAAAAGGAAAAAAAAAAGATAAGAAGACAGAACTCACCGGCCGGGGGAGAGTGCAGATCCTCCGGAGGTGGGATGTACGAGGGGTCGCTGAGGGGTAGCTGAGGGAATCCCGGACGAGACCCCAAAATGTTATGCCCAGATTACAGCCCCCCTCAGGGACCACCACGGAGGCCAGATCTGATGCAAGTAAAAAAGGATCTTTATTTACAAGCTCGAGCTCAGTCCACAATCCGACACACCGGCGCAGCGGGTGATAGGACAGTGGCCCTGAGTGGAAGGTGAAATGATCTTTTATAGGGTTAAAACAAAGAGAGGAGGGACAAGGGTTGGGATTGGCTAAGGAAGCCCACTGGGGCGAAAACAGCTTACAATGATTGGTTACACATCAAAAGGCAGGTGACAAGGAAGTATAGCTTCTTATTGGTGGGTCTGTCCTGGGATGTGCTTACCAGAGTACACTTCAAGCTCTCGGCCTTATTTGGGTTTCTAATTCATGTCTTGGTCATCCTGACCAGACTCTATGCTTTCCCTTTAAGCCACGACTAAACCACCTGATATTTGAAGGCCACGTCCTTGCAATTGCTCAACTAGTGGGGTGGGAAAGAGTTTCTGAAGCCAGGAAGCCAAGCTTATGTGGCCGAGGCTTTTTTTTCTAACAAGATGGAGACAGATTTGCTTTAACTTTACACCTCAGGTTTGGAGATCTTCTCAGTATTAGTACAGGACCTCCAAAACTGAGTTGAGAGCATAGCAGACACCAAAGATATCAACAAGAAGAAGCAATTTTGAGGTCTGAGGACAACTTTATGGAGATGATTCTCTCCTTCCATCTTTACATGGTTCCAAGAATTGAACTCACATTTTCAGATTCTGCTGCAATCACCTTTATCCACTAAGCCATCTCTGCTACCCCTTCCCCCAACTTTTTGAACATTAAACATACTCTTGGATGAGCTCACTCTTACTTCCATTGAGAGTAATAAGGCAGACCCTGTTTAGAGTGCCATCTGTTGATAGCTTTAATATCTCCAGAAAACGTGACCCAAATTAAGATTACTTGAGCCCAGAATGGTCTCCCGTGGCCCTGCATAATCCTTGGATTTGGTGCAGGAATGTCCATCCTGAAGTAGGAAGGGTAAGGAGTAGAATAGGGAGAGTGGTGTACCTTTAGCTCTAGGACCTGCTTTATAAGAACAACCTGTCCTTGATTTGGTGGCCACATTTTAATGAGATTATGAACCAATATATTTTTAAATTTTCATTGATTATTATGTGTGAGTACTGACATCCATGTACCATGGCCTTTGTGGAGATGAGATGATAATCAGGGGAAATCGTTTCTCTCCTTCAATCATGGGTTCCTGAATTCAAACTCAGGTCATCAGCTTTGAGACAGTTAAGCAGAGCACAATCCAGTGTTCTAATCAGCCCTTGGCACCGGGAGGGAATTGCCTTTTATTGGGATGAAGTTCTGGTTTCATTATTGTCCCTCATGAAAATGTAATCCTTCTGCAATACACCTAAATGACTGAAGGAATGAGAGGCTCCTAACACAGATGACAACTGTGAATGCTTCAGTCTATGTCCTTCCAGACATTCTTCTAGTTAGGGATATCCTGTAGAAAAACTAAAGACTGTGAGCATTTAGTATGTAACTTTGGAATATTTCTCACCTAACATTACCAGGAACTTTTATTCGTTTTTTTCAGACTTCCTTCACAGAGCAGGTTTGGCTTTGTACTCTGTACTTAAAGCCAAAAACATTTTGCATCCCTTGTTCCTGGGTGTGCCTAATGTTTGCAGATTTATACTGGTTAAAAAAAATAGTCCACACCTGATAATTGTCTTAGAATGAAATTGTAGAAGTGGAAATACTGGGAGGTCCTCAGCTTCAGGAATTTGATACAAGTGTCTAATTGCTTTTTAAAAAGGTTTCCAATTTTTAACCCTTTTATTCACTACAGGAATGTTCCCTCTTCCATTGTGCTGAACATGGTAAAATAAAAATGTTACAAGCATGTCACATGAAAACCTGTACTGAATTAGCTCTCTAAAGATGGCTCTGTCTTAGGTAAAATATTCTGTACCTGGACGACCTAAGTTTAATTCCCAGAACCTACATAATAAACCTGGACACGATGACACCTGTGTCCCAGTGCTGGGGAGATCCCCTGGATGCCCTGGGGCTTGTTGGTCACCCAGCCTTACCCAAAACCATAAGCTTTGTAGTCAGTGAGAAACCTATCTCAAAAAACAAGGTGGAGAGAGATTCAGACACCCAATGTCAACCATACATGTGCACACACAGAACACAATAGAAAACACAGCTGAGGAGTTTGCAGTTTTCTTACACTTTGCTTCTCCTGTGATTTGTGTCTTCATCTTCTTTGCTCAAGGGAGGAGGGAGCTTTCAGGACAGTTGAACATACAGGCTTTGTGGAGTAGAGGAGCCACAAAGCTCCCAACATCTGTTCTCTACAGAGAGAGAGAGGCTCAGAGGTCCTGCCTGCAGAGACTAATTGATAGTATGGCAGGGCAGGGAACACTGGAAGGCTTATGTCTCCCTGGCATGCAGTGGCTCACTCTTCTCTCTGTTAGTAGAGAGAGGTTGAGGATTTGAGTGCTTGAGGACAGTGAGACTTCATTCACCCCTGGAAGATCCATTTGTTATGTGGTGGACCTGTGTGAAGAGTTGTAGGTGTGTGTTGTCACACAATCATCACCAAAATATATGGGCTAAGTACTTCCATTCCTCAGATGAGCACACAGAGGTTTGGTGATACAAGTGTCCCACATGCTCTCTCATAAAGCTGGGAAGGATGAAGTCAGGCAACCCTGGCACAATGGATAGTTATCGGTCAGTTAAGCAGCCACTCTGGTGTATTTAAGTTAACATTTATGTCTGCTCAGGGAGGAGGAATGGGATCTATGACTGTACCCACACTCACTCACATCCGACTGTGTAGCCAACAGCTCTAATACCTGCTTAGAGTCACCCCAAGAGAAGAGGTGGAATCATGTCCTCACAACTGCGTTCTGTGACTTGTTGGTGTCTTCACAAGTCAGTATCACAAAGCATCACTGTGCTTTTTTGGTTTCTACAAAAAATTCTCAGCTGTGGTTTTGCTAAGCTCAAGGCACTAGTGCCATTTCTACCACAGAACAGGAAGCCAAATTAAGTGTATATCCCAGGACACAGTTAACCCTCTCTTATCTGCAGTTTCAAGGGCTCCAACAACTTCCCACCTCATCTGGCTCTGCACATATGTGGTACACTTACATACATGCAGGCAAAACGCTTATATACACATTTTAAAAATAAAAATTTTAAAACTAGCATTTCGGTGGATACAAAATTGTCAGGCTACCAATAGCCTCTGAGGTCACTGTAATAAAAAAGTGCTGTTAAAGAGTCTCACCTCCTCTTTCTTCTGTAATGGAGCATGAATTTAAGAATACAACATGTGTTCGATTTTTCTGTAGATTTGTACATCCATAGTCTATCCAGCATATTTACGTGTTTTGTTGGTACTTGACTTTGTGTCATCTGCTGTGGAATAGTTGCTGAATGAGCTTTTGGTTTTTGCTGGAGTTTTGCTGTATCTCCATCCAAGGATTTAGTACACTTTTCTTTGTTCTTTTCCATTACAGTTTGCCAGAGTAATTTTATCTGACTCACCACAGCTCTCTGAAGAAGTAAACCTTGAAGAACTAAATAACACTCTAATTTCTAATCCCTTCTTACCAAGGAAAGAAATTCCCCGAACTCCAGAAGAGGCAGGCCTGACTACTTCTGGGTGTGGAAGAATTGATCTTCATAAATGGATGGACTCTACATATACCGACTAGAACCCAGTGGATGAATTTTCACTGTGGAACATTTGGAGATACTATCTTGACACCATAGGACTTAATACAAATGACAGAATGTACGAAGTTAAAAGGGGGAGGTACAAGTTGGGAAAGGGGTATAATTATGATCAAGGTTGACTGAGATGTTATGCTTGAAATACACAAAGATTCAATAAAAGTTTTACCAAAAAAGAAACTTAATCTGACTCCCTACAAACTTTAGACCCAATCAACTGACCCTTCTCTGTATTTGAGGTTTTCTTTCTCAGGAAATTGTGACAATGTTACTAAGTCCTGAGACTTTGAGGAAGACTCAGGGTCGGTGTAAGTGGCCACTGGGGTAGGCTTCAGGCTTGCCTTTATTCAGGCCCCCCTATTTATACTATGAAATGAGTTAAACAATGGGTCAGAAGTTTCCACTCAAAAGCAATACTAACACCAGCAAAATAACTTAAGATGTGATTGGCTTCCTTCAAAGATCTTCAGGTGACCTCAGTCTTGGGTGTAGAATAAACTTCTCCTTAGGTGTAAATCATTTGCATAACGAAAACTCCTGCTTCCAATCAGCACTTCTGTGCATGAGATTGACTTCTGCCTTACCCTAAACCAGGGCACAGCTCAAGGCAGGTAAATGGCCCCTGACATCTCCGTCCTTTTTATTTTTTAAAGAAACATTGCCTTCCCTGCTTGGGCAGAAAGACTGTGCCTATCTTAGGTCATTCTCTCCGATACATAAGCCTTACCCGTCATTGGTACGTGAATGCCCACCATTCACACCCTATCTTAGGTTAGCTTAGTTCAAGAGAAGGTTGCCTGTCTCTGGCTACAGCCTCTGCAAGGGGCAACTCTACTTAAAGTGAAGTTCGGAGCCGAACATTTCGCACGTCACCCGTAACATCCCAGAATGTGCTGAGGATATTACTAACGGAGGGAGCATGCAAATTCTAAAGAGAACATATAGACCTAAGATTATATTTTCCAGTCTGAGGTCAAAGACGACCCTGAAGGCAAAGAGACTTCTAGCCTATCTAACAAATCAGCAGCAGTTTTCTGCTGCGTCAAAGACAAATAATTCTTTTTTACAGTTAACATATTACCAGTGCAAATGGACCAAATCTAAAGATATATGGTCATTATGGCAAACCTTGCAACATTTGTAATCCTCAATCCACATGTGACATTTACAGAAATCATAATAAATGAAAATTGCTGAAATACCACAACTTGCATTCCTATGGAAATGATTGAAATACAATTAACCAAGTTGTTAATCCCGCAACGATGACGGTAACGATGGCGCCCGTTACTTCCATGCACTGCTTCCAGGGGTGAGAAGATCATGCGCCCACGGGAAACAGCAACATTCAAGGAGACATGGAGTAACAAAGGGTCCGTCTGCAGGCTGGAAAGATAGCTCAAGGTGTCGCGGTCTGGTGCTGCAACTGTGCCCGAGTCTATCCGGCGAGGGCTGAGGAATGAAAGACACACAAGAAGACATAGAAGACATACAAACACATAAGACACACAACACACACACAACACAGACACCAAAAATGGTGGGGAAGCTTCCCTAGTAAGGCAAAACTGCTTTTTTAAACTTTGGCTGTTCTGATGATGAATGGCATGAGATATTTGTGTTAATTTTAATTGAGAGAAAGCTATGAGACATGTGGCCTCATATGCTAAGTCATTCCATAAGGCCAAAGAACCTGGAATTCCAATATGGGCCCTAATATGCCCCATAAGGCAGGGCCAAGAATGAGCATGTAAACACTTTTGTATCTGACCAAATAATTCCTGAACTTTGGTATTATTTGTCTCAATGCAAGGCACAGTTTCAAGCAACTGTGAGGCTCTAGCAATATAATGACTATCGGTATACAGATTAAAGGAAGCAGAGGTCATAAGTTGAAATACAGCGGCTACACCTCGAAGTTTCATTACTTCAGCTGAAGCTGGAGAGGTTTGAAAAACCTAAGATCAAAGGCGCAGGCCACCACGTCGAGCAAAATAGACCATCCTGCCACCTGATTTCCAAGACTCACATCGGGTAAGTATACAGAACCTCTGGCCCCTCAGAAAAAAGCCTCGGGAAAAAGAAGTGCGGGGCCGAGAGGCGGGGGCGACCGCAATGAACTTGCATCTAGCTCCACCTGCGCAGGCAGGCAAATTTAAGGGGGAGTTCTGGTGCCCTCTGCTGGCAAACATGCCTTCCTGCAGTCGTCCCAGAGCACTGAGAAGGTGCCCCTCAAGACGGACTAGCCAACCTGGGGGAAGTCCTCGGTTACTGCCCCTCCCCCCATCCGTCCCCACCCCCCCGTCCCGCAACGAGGACCGGAACGATGGCGCCCGCTACTTCCATGCACTGCTTCCAGGGGTGAGAAGATCATGTGCCCACGGGAAACAGCAACATTCAAGGAGACGTGGAGTAACAAAGGGTCCGTCTGCAGGCTGGAAAGACAGCTCAGGGTGTAGCGGTCTGCTGCTGCAACTGTGCCCCAGTCTATCCCGCGAGGGTTGAGGAATGAAAGACACACAAGAAGACATAGAAGACCTACAAACCCATAAGACTCACAAGACACACACAACACAGACACCAAAAATGGTGGGGAAGCTTCCCTAGTAAGCAAAACTGCTTTTTAAAACTTTGGCTGTTCTGGTGATGAATGGCATGAAATTTTTATGTTAATTTTAATTGACAGAAACCTATGAGACATGTGGCCTCATATGCTAAGTCATTCCATAAGGTCAAAGGACCTGGAAGCCCAGTATGGGCCCTAATATGCCCCTTAAGGCAGGGCTGATAATGGGCAAGTAAACACTTTTGTATCTGACCAAATAATTCCTGAACTTTGGTATTTTTTGTCTCAATGTAAGGCACAGTTTCAAGCACCTGCAAGGCTCTAGCAATATAATGACTATTGGTATACAGATTAAAGGAAGCAGAGGCCATAAGCTGAAATACAGGGGCTACAGCTCGAAGTTTCATTACTTCAGCTGAAGCTGGAGAGGTTTGAAAAACATAAGATCAAAGGCGCGGGCCACTACGTCGAGGAAAATAGACCATTCTGACACCTGATTTCCAAGACTCACATCGGGTAAGAATACAGAACCTCTGGCCCCACAGTCAAAAGCCTCCGGAAAAAGGACTACGGGGCCGAGAGGCGGGGGCAACCTCAATAAACTTGCATCTAGCTCCACAAGCGCAGGCAGGGATATTTAAAGTGGAGTTCTGGTGCCCTCTGCTGGAAAACAAGCCTTCCTGCAGTCTTCCCGGAGCACTGAGAAGGTGCCCCTCAAGACGGACTAGCCAACCTGGGGGAAGTCCTTGGTTACTTCCCCTCCCCCCCATCCGTCCCCACCCCCCCGCCCCGCAACGATGACCGGAACGATGTCGCCCGCTACTTCCATGAACTGCTTCCAGGGGTGAGAAGATCATGTGCCCACGGGAAACAGCAACATTCAAGGAGACGTGGAGTAACAAAGGGTCCGTCTGCAGGCTTGAAAGGTAGCTCAGCGTATAGCGGTCTGCTGCTGCAACTGTGCCCGAGTCTATCCGGCGAGGGCTGAGGAATGAAAGACACACAAGAAGACATAGAAGACATACAAACACATAAGACTCACAAGACACAGACAACACAGACACCAAAAATGGTGGGGAAGCTTCCCTAGTAAGGCAAAACTGCTTTTTTAAACTTTGGCTGTTCTGGTGATGAATACCATGAGATTTTTGTGTTAATTTTAATTGAGAGAAAGCTATGAGACATGTGGCCTCATATGCTAAGTCATTCCATAAGGCCAAAGCACCTGGAAGCCCAGTATGGGCCCTAATATGCCCCATAAAGCAGGGCTGAGAATGATCATGTAAACACTTTTGTATCTGACCAAATAATTCCTGAACTTTGGTATTATTTGTCTCAATGTAAGGCACAGTTTCAAGCACCTGTAAGGCTCTAGCAATATAATGACTATCGGTATGCAGATTAAAGGAAGCAGAGGCCATAAGCTGAAATACAGGGGCCACAGCTCGAAGTTTCATTACTTCAGCTGAAGCTGGAGAGGTTTGAAAAACTTAAGATCAAAGGCGCGGGACACCACGTCGAGCAAAATAGACCATTCTGCCACCTGATTTCCAAGACTCACATCGGGTAAGAATACAGAACCTATGGCCCCTCAGACAAAAGCCTTGGGGAAAAGGAGTGCGGGGCCGTGAGGCTGGGGCGACCGCAATGAACTTGCATCTAGCTCCACCTGCGCAGGCAGGGAAATTTAAGGTGGAGAAATTTAAGGTAAGACTATGTCTTACAAACATAGTCACAGAAGGCATGTTCCAACACTTTCGACAAATGTCTAAACCTGTGGACAGTGCTGAACCCTGTGTATTCTGTGCTTTATCTGTGTACACAGATATACATGGGCTTATTCTCTCTTCCTTTTTATTTCTCTCTCTCTCTCTCTCTCTCTCTCTCTCTCTCTCTCTCTCTCTGTGTGTGTGTGTGTGTGTGTTATGTGTACAAGCTGTGGGTGGATGCACATGCAGTTGTGTCCCTGTGTAGACCAGAGCTTGACATTGGATATCCTTGATCACTCTCCATCTTAGTTTTGGAAACATGGTCTCTCAATGAACGTGGAGCTCACTAATTCAGCTAGGCTGACTGGCCGGAGAGCTCTAGATATTCTCCTGTTTTTGCTCTCAGTCCCAGGGCTGGAATTACAGTTGCTTGCTTCCCTGACAGTGCCAGTATTTTTACATGGGAGTGGACGATCTGAAGTCAGATCCTCATGCTACCTCCCCAGGCCCTGTTAATCAAGCACATACCACCGCATAATGAGGGGTGACAGCAAAGCTAGCCTGGATTTCTTTTTCCCCCTCTCACAATTTCATAGTTAGAAGAATTGTGCTGGCAATCTTAGCAACAGTGTTTGATACTTATTTCTTCCTTGAGAACTTCAACTTTATCTTTTAACGTGTTTTATTACTTTATGTATGTAAGTATATTGCCTGCATGTGTGTAAGTGCACTCATCTCAGGGAATGCCTGTGGAGGTCAGAAGAAGGCTTTGGATTCTTCTAGAACTGGAGTTACAGATGGTTGTCAACCACCATGTGGGTGCTGGGAATCAAACCCAGGTCTTCCGCAAGAGCAGCCAGTGCTCAGCTCCTGAGCCATCTCTCTAGTCATATACTTTAGCATTTAAAATAAGTGTTTTGTGCCTTCTCTTTGGCATATCTGAATCACCATCATCAGGAATCCGGTGCTTTTTTAACTTCAACATGTTAAGAACGAAGTAATAATAGGTCCAATTATAAAGAGTCTATAACCATCGGAGTTAGAAGTTACATTCAGGGTAATCTTCAAGCTAACAGATTTAATGAACAATTTTATTTTGGCATGGTTGACTAACCCTTTAAAGAAAAATTTGAATACTTGTGCACGTATAAGCCTCCATTCCCTCAACTTAAAATGATTGTTCTGACGAATGAGTCATATAGTTCATAAAGTCTATCCAGCAGAGCGCTGCTTTGAGGTGCTCGATGGCAGGTTACTGTTGTCGGTGTGCAATCTTAGATGCCTTTTCAAGTAGATAAAAAACAGAGGACTCAATGGACCCAAGGACATAACAGAATAGATTGTCTCTGACTCTTCACATTCTCTTCTGCTTAAAAATGCGCGTGTTTGTTTATTGGTCGGGGGAACCAAATTGCTTTGTTTGAAAAATGGTACAAGTTAAAGAACTCAAGCAGATGTTTTGGTGCGACATATAAAAAAGGGAAGGGTAGTCCCAACATGCATCCACTGCTTGGTGACCACTCCGTGGCTTTGGGGAAGTCAGTTTGCCTCTTGTTAGCATTGTGTACCGGGGCATGCTTTCCAAAGACACTCCCCCATGCCAGATTCAGGGACTCCCATCTTGTGCAAGTTGGTCGTATGGTCACCCAGCGCTTTAACGGATTTCACCTGCTCATTCAGGCAGTGCTTTCCAGTGAAGCCACTCGGGTAGGGGTTGTTTTTCTCAGTCGCCAGTTTGTGTCATTCCAGTACTGACTGACTGATTCACTCTTTTCTAAATGCAATGCATTCTCCATCGTATTCAACTACTCTCCCAGTCATCCTGACCTTGTTTCTTGACATCCTGCAGGTGGAGTCAACCACCTCACTGGTTTTGCACCTTCCTCCGTTTCTCATCATGTTCCCTTCCCTCATGCCATTGGTGAAGAAAGGATTTGCAAAGTTATGCAAAGCCACATCGTCGCAAAGGACCAAGACTGGACCCGTGGACCGATAAACACGGGAGGCTTAAGTCTCCGGGTTGATCTGGCAGTTGATGGCTGCCTCCAAGGCCTGGCGGTAGTTCTATAACTTATTTCTCTGGAATGACTTACTTTTTAAGCTATAAGATAAAGAATTAAGGGACACAAATACATCATGACTCAAAATATAACATACGGAGGCTGGAGAGATGGCTCAGCAGTTCAGGGCACTGGCTGCTCCTGCAGAAGACTGGGATTCGATTCGCATCACCCACATGGCAATTAACAAACATCTGTAACTCCAGTTCCAAGGGATCTGACGTCCTCTTCTGGTCTCTGTACATACGTGGGTGTACTTATATACAAGGAGACAAAACACTTATAAAGTATAAATAAATAAATATAACATTTAGGAATCGCTAGATGATTCAGTGGCCTGAGGACCTAAGCTTGGTCCTGGAGCACACAGCAGAGATGTGCGCGAAATAAGCCTTTTCCTCCCCAAGTTGGTATTGGTCAGAATGTTTTGTCACAGCAATGAAGCAAACCAGGACAATACTTTTGGAAAATTTCACCCTATCTACTCTGCTCCTACTTTACTAGAAATTACTATACAAAAACAGTCTTTATTTATTTTTCTTTATTTTTCTTCAAACATTAACATCCTTTCTTATGGGGGGATTCTTACCTGCAACCATACCCTCTTAAATAAATAAAAAAGTACACAGAAAAGAAGGGATTTAGAAACCTTGGCAGAATATCTATATCTTAGGTCCTCCAGGAAGGAGGAAGTTGCTGAGTAGTCTGGGGGATGGAGGCAAGGTAGGTTCTTTCCTCCTACAGGTCCACACCCACTGGGCACAAGCCTCTAATCCCAGCACTTGGGTAGAGAGACAGGATTGTGAGTTTCAGGCCCGCATGTGTTACATAACAAGATCTTGCCCCCGTCCCAAAAAAAGAAAGAACAATTGTCTCTATCTCAGCACCCTTCAGAATCCAATACCCCCATATTTCTGAAGATTCAGCATCAAATACTTGCTTCATAACTAATTCATTCTATTGCAACCTTATTTCATTTCAGTGTGAGGCGTGTGTGTTTGCTCCTGTGCATGTCTGAGTGTGCACATACACATGGAAGCCAAAAGTTCGTGCAGGTACACATGGAAGCCGAAAGTTCGCGCTATGTATCTTCTTCGATCTCTTTCCATATTAATTTTTTAGAGTATCTCTCATTGAACCTGGAACAGTAAAATCTACATAATTTACTAGTTACCATAAACTAGGAATGATGCTAAGAAATTTCTATTTATAATCGGATGTGGTGGTGCATGCAGAGGCACTTGAATCTCTGAGTTCTGGGCCAACCTGGTCTATTACATATTTAGTTTCGAGCCAGTCTAGACTACCTAGGGAAACCTTGTCTTAAATCTTAAAAAAACAGAGACAGTTGAGGACAGAACAGAACAGGGCTGGAGAGATGGCTCAGCATTAGGAGCACTGGCTGCTCTTGCAGAAGACCCAGGTTTATAATCCCAGCACCCACATGGCAGCTAACAACTATTCAAAACTCCAGTTCCAGGGATGCCCTCTTCTGTCCTCCGGGAGCACAGCTCAACATAGATGCGCTTAAACACATGCAGGCATAACACATTAAAAATAAATACACATACACATTAAAAATAAATATTACAACAAAAGGAAAACAGAAGCAAGAAAACATAGCTCAAGAGTTTACGAGGACAAAAACAGGGGCATAGTGCGAGGTAGCTCTACATCTGCTCAGGGATTGGAGAGAGCGCCCTGCCGCTGGACCTCCTATCCCCATGGGGCAATGGATGGCCAGGGCCAGGGAGATAGTCAACCACCCTGCCCAGGTCATCAGCTTTCCTCCTCCCAGAAGACTTGGGGGGGGGGGCACCGGGCCTATAAAGGGCCCCAAGACGGCGTCCTTTCAAACTGATGGTGAGTTCCCACAAGACACTGCACAATGCAAATGAAGAGGCTACGTCGCTCCAGGCGCGCGCCGTTGTTTCAGCCCGCGAAGGTGTCGTGGGTGACGTGGGTGACGTCACGCTCGAGCAGAGGCGATGGCGGCGTGTCCGCGGGACTCTGGTCGCCGGAGGCGAGGTGGGACCCGTAATTGGAAAGGAAGGGCTCCTCCTCTGCCCTCCCCTCGGGCTCCTTGTGCCATGGCTTGTGTTTCATGTTGAGGTTTAATCCAGAAGGGCGAGTGAACCTGTAACTGCAAACATTCTGCAGTACTCTTAATATCCAGCGACATTCAGTTTAAAACTCAACATCCTTTTTGGAAAGGTAAGAGCACTGGGAATGGATTTTTGGTCCATTCGTTTACCATTTTGCTGTTGTGATTCCTGTCTACAATGTTGCTCATCATTCATTTTGGAAATACTTTGTAAAATTTTGCTAGTGATCTATCATCTTCAGAGTTGAGACGTGGGAGTGTCAGGGTTGGACATTAACGGAGTGTTAACACGATTACGTTAGGGGTTGCTGTCTCCTTCCACAACTCATTTTCTGTCTCACTCAGAAAATGTGATTATTGTGATAACTGTATTATTTGTTCAGAAATTGACCTGGAATGGCACGAGTTATTGATGAATGGGAAAAGGACTTGGAAGATCCAGAGGAAAAGCTACTTATGAGGAGAGTAGGTTTCTTCAGGGCTTCTATAATTGGAAGACAGTGTGTTTTAGTTATAATAATGACAGGCTGTATGTAGGACTCACATTCCATTTCTCTTCCTGGGAGATGCTGGAGAGTAGACCTAAGGCATAAAACAACGTAGAGCCCCACTTTGATCCCAGGACTTGGAGTGTACGAGTGCCATTTGTTTGCTTTCTCTCCTAGGCGCACGTATATTGTGAAGGCGACGATATAGGACCCCCGCTTTCATGGAAAAATGCCTGGTCCCCTTTGTTAGCTCCCCTTTGTTAGCTTACCTCCTCCCAAACTAGAAAGTCCCAGTCAAGGGCTATGTCAACATCTCATGGTATGTGAGATAACATCTGTGGTATTTACAAGAAGAGCCTCTAATACCTTGTCTATAAAATTGTGGGTTAAACATTCCACAAGAACAGCCCCTAATATCCCATCTATAGGATGGTGGGTTAAACATTCAGTTAAGTCAACATCTTGTAAACTACAAAATAATGTGTGTGTCATTTCTGAAAAAAAGGTTGGACTATGTAAAATTGTCTTCTCTGTGACCCTGATCTGTAGGCCAAAAGCCAATCCAAATGTAACAAGTAATGAATAATAATACTGTGAGTTTCTACTATAAAAGCCTGGCCCGGCTGAGGTCAAGGGGGGCTTGGCTTTCCGTTGCGGAGTCCCCCACTTGCGCAAGTGAAATAAACCTCTTATAAACCTCTTGCTTTTTGCATCTGACAGTCTGGATTCTTGGGACTGGGGCTCCCGACGTTAGTCGCCCAGGTGGCCCATTGGGGTTTGAGTCCCCAGGCTGAGAGTGGGGTCTAACAATGATGTCTATGATGTCATGCTAAATCAAGTAAGACTAGGAACTGTTCTGCTTATGGGAATTTCTTTTTAATTACTTAATAATTAATGTGTGTGTGTATGGGCGTGCCTGTGCAATGGGAATTGTATGAAGGTCAGGAGCCAACTTGAGAGAATAGGTTCTCCTTCTCTCCATGTGGATCGTCGTAACTGAACTGAGGTCATCAGACTTGGCAGCAAGGGCCTTTACCCACCTAGCCATCCTGCTGCCCAGGCTTTGGGGAATATCTTTGTAATATAAATTGTTCATATTTTTCCAAGTTTGTCATTGGCTTTTGATTTCCCTTATGGTCTACTTTTTGCCCACATTGAAGGTTTTTTGTTTGGCGATTTTGGTTGTGTTTTATTTCTTGAGGCAGAGTCTCAAGCCTAGTATGTCTGTGTGCTCCAGGAGAACTCTAGCTTCTGATCCTTCATCTCCCGAGTGGTGGAATTTCAGACATACACCACTATACCTAGTTTATATGGTGTTAGGGATCAAACCCAGAGTTCCATACATGCCAGGCAAATAATATGCTCTGATTGTTTTTCGTCTGTTTTGAGACAGAATCCCACCTGAGAGCCCAGGCTGGTCTTGAACTTGCAATCTTTCTGCTTCTTTCTCAGTAGGATGGGGGAAATACAGAGGTACAGTACCTCACCCAGTTCATATTATTTTAAATTTGTATGTAGTCAATTTTTGATTTAATTTATTATTATTTTGGGGGGTCTTTTTGAGACAGGGTCTCCCTGTAGCCCCAGCTTGCCTGAGACTCACTATGTAGACCAGGCTGGTCTTGAACTCACAGGTCAGCTTGCCTCTGCCTCCTGAGTGCTGGCATTAAAGGCGTAGTGTACATTTTTTTAATTTAAAAAAATTTGTGTGTGTGTGTGAGATGTAATGGAGTAAAGCATGTGCAGAAGTCAGAGGACAGCTTTGTAGAGTCAGTTCTCTCCGTTTCTCAGGCTCTGTTTTTTGAGGTCTTACTATATACCCCATACTGGCCTGGCAGTCACTCTGTAGCTCTGGTTGGCCTCAGATTAAAATAATCCTGCTGCCTCCATTGTCTGAGGGCTGGAATTACAGATATGCACTGTCATGCTTGTCTAATTATACCCCCACATCCCAGGTCTGGAGACCAAGACAAGGGTCTTTGCTCTACCGCTGAGTTATTTTCCTAACTCTTTTTCTTCTCTTTTTAAAAAAGATTTGTTTATTTTGTATATGAGTGTTTTGCCTGTATGTGCATAAGTGTGCCATGTTTGTGCCTAGGGCCCTTAGAGGCCAAAAGAGGGTGTCAGTTCCATTGAAACTGGAGTTTCAGAAAGTTGTTGGCCACCATGTGGGTTGGGAACTGAACCCAGGTCCTCTGCAAAAGCAGCCAGTGCCTTTCACCACTGAGCCATCTCTCCAGTCTTCGGTATCTCTTTTTAAATATTTGTCATACCCTCAGAATATCCTCAAGACTTGCCTGTCACTCCCTCCTAACAGTGCCCTGTTCTTGGCTCATTCAAATTTTGCAGCTGACAAACCAAACCTCTAAGAATTGTCAAAGAGTAAGAAATCATCTAAATAAACAGGCATGGTAGTTACACCTGTGGAGCGTAAATATTGTTTTCATTTGGGAAATTATTGGGAGTGAATTAAGAATGGAAAAACAGCTAACCTAAAAAGTATCTATGGAAGGAGCTCTTATGAGGACCTAGTTAATGTAGGATGCTGGGGTTAGTCAGGGGGGCTTAGGAGATTTCCAAGATCCAACTTTAATAGCCAAGCATCTGAGGTTAAATATGAATTTATGCCCTTATTCTTACAGGAATCAATTTTTTTCATCATGCTACCCTTTTCTTTATGGCAATTACCAGAGAGCAGCAGGAAGAAGTTTGGTTTGTGTGAATTCCAGTTGAAAGACTTGTTTTTATGTTTATTATTCTCCCACTCATCACAGACCAATCTCCAGTTCAACAACAACAAGTACTATCTCATTCAGCTGTTAGAAGATGATGCCCAGCAGAACTTCAGTGTTTGGAAGAGATGGGGCCGAGGTAATGACTTTATGATGAACTACATGAGTTCTCATTCAAACCTAGAAGCAGTACAGTGAGTGGGTGGGTTTATGTGGGTAAGTAGAGGCTCTGTGGCCTATAAGGGGCTAGGAATCCAGTTTGACTTTTGAAGTCGGGGAACGGCAGGCATCCTGTCGGAAGCCTCTTGAGGCTGGGAATTCTCCCTCCATTGAATGCTGGTACTGCTCGTAGGCTGTGGCAGTTAGCAGTGACTTGTATCGGCACCATCAGTTCCTAAGCCCTTTCACCTCTGCCGCCCCCTTTTCCTGCCCATTCCTCAGATAATGAGCAGAGACCTTGGAGAGATGTCTCATTACTAGTAGAGGACTGTGCTTGGGGTTAGGGTAAGGAGCCATTCTAAGTGTGGCATTTACTTTGCAGTTGGGAAAACGGGACAGCACAGCTTGGTGGCTTGTTCTGGTGACCTCAACAAAGGCAAAGGAAATCTTTGAGAAAAAGTGAGTGCTAAGAAATGTGGGGTTTTTTTTGTTGTTGTTGTTGTTTTTTGTTTGTTTTGTTTTTTAAATACTCTTCTTGGATTGCTGTTATTGAAAAGTTTCGTAAAAGGATGATTTGGCCTGAATGTTAATTCTTTTCTATTCCGACGGCCTGTGATTTAGAATAGCAAATCACATTGTTAGTGATTAGTCAACCTAGAAGCTTGACATTGACCAAAGGAATCAATACATTTTGAACCCAGCAAGCAAATTTGAGAAGTTAGGACACTAGAGCATGTGCAGGTCGTTGTATACTTGTGATTTTGGTGAAGGATTTTCTAGAATCTTTGGGACCATGTTTCTTTCTGGGAAGGACATTGGTTATATATTTTTTATTTCAATTATCAGTGGCTTTTGTGTTTGGGGACAAGGATTCTTTAATCATTTTATTTAGTATGTTTGTTCCAGTTTTTCTGTTCATTCAGTGCCCTAACTTAGGATTCACACATATGGAATATTGATGTCTGATGTCTCACTGCACTCTATGAGAGGGACATGACTTTCTTAGAAGTTTTGTAAGGAAATTGTTAAAGCCCATCTCTGGGAGTTGTCTATTGTTTGTGAGGTTTTTTTCACCACTTTGAGTTCCACAGATTTCTTGACAAAACGAAAAACAATTGGGAAGATTGTGAGAAGTTTGAGAAAGTGCCTGGAAAATATGATCTCTTACAGGTGGACTCTGCTGCCACTGCATAGGTAAACTGACTACCTCTGCAAGAGAGCTGCCCTCTGGATCAGGGTGAGGTCTGCCAGGTGAGGTGGATCATGCCAAAACCATAGTAGGCTGTAATACTTGGAGTCGCTTCTGTTGCTCACCTCAGAGATAACACTCTTGTTTATCTTTTTCTTAGAGAACCAGAAGTTAGAAGCCAGAATGGGCCTTTCTAGTCTCTGTTGTTATGAACTAGAATTTCTGTGAAAATCTGAGACCTTGCTTCCAAAAGTTCAGTGTTCTAGATTGAGAGAGGGGTGATAGATAATCAGACTGAGAAAACTGTATTTGAAATTGCCTTTCCTTCTTCTACACCACAGTAAAGAGATCAAAGACCAGAGTCAGATGTAGGATGCTAGTCTAGCTTGCAGGAGGCCCTGGCTTCAATACTTAATATGACACACACACAAATAATTCTGACAAGCTGAAATTTCCAACATGCTGAAAACGTTCCTAAAAATTCATGTATGTGAAAATAGAGAAATTTTTAGTCTTATTATAACCAGAAGATTTGAGATACAATAGCTATGTTTACATACTTAAAGACATTGTTGGGAGGGCCTTTTATATTGAGTGTTTCAAGGGGAGAGGCAGAGCTAGCTCACGGGGTGGAGGTCACGCTGGCTACTCCTAACTAGATACTAGCAGAGAGTACTGTGTTCAAACAGACTGAGGATCACTGAAGAACCATTCCTTCAGGCACTCAATATAGATACTTTTAGGTTTTAAAAGTTTAGTTATTTTCCTATAGGATAAAGATAACACAAAACAAGAGGAATCTCCTGAAACCTTGAAACCAGAGTCACAACTGGATCTTCGGGTGCAGGAGCTGATAAAGTTGATCTGTAACGTACAGACCATGAAAGAGATGATGATTGAAATGAAGTATGACACCAAGAAAGCCCCGCTTGGTAGGACCCCAGCTTCCGTTCATGTTCTTTCTTCATATTCCCTATTCTTTTTTCTTTCTTTCTTTTGGTCTTTTTGACACAGAGTCTCCCTGTAGCCCCAACTGCCCTGGAACTCACTATGCAGACCAGACGGGCCTAGATCTCACAGAGATCCGCCTGCTTCTGCCTCCAAAGTGCTGGGATCAAAGACATGTGCCAGCACACCAGGCCATATTTCCTGGTTCTTTGCTGAGCAATTTTGTCACTGTCAAGATTTGAGGCTTACTGAAAGTACTGAGCGAAGAACAGTATTAGAGTAAGGGTTTGAGAGGGCGGGGCTATTTTGAAAGTTGAGAGTTTTTGTAGGGCATGGTTATTTAAAGTTTTAGGATGAGACCTGGGTTTAGAGTCTAATCTCTGCCTGTGCCTCCAGGAAAGCTGACAGTGACACAGATCAGGCAGGGTACCAGTCTCTCAAGAAGATTGAGGATTGTATTCGGGCTGGCCAGCAGGGACGAGCACTCCTTGAAGCCTGCAATGAATTTTACACCAGGATCCCACATGACTTTGGGTAAGACTGTACTGTTTCTTTATTTTCTTCTAC
Organism: Eospalax fontanierii; assembly: GCA_035773235.1. Lineage (NCBI taxonomy): Eukaryota > Metazoa > Chordata > Mammalia > Rodentia > Spalacidae > Eospalax > Eospalax fontanierii. The sequence goes on along the minus strand of JAJHUQ010000064.1, from coordinate 2,903,510 downwards.
TCGCCCACCTTCCCTAAAGCAACTGCCAGCAGCTATGATTTTCCTGATCTTTTATTCCCAAGGAAATTGTGATATTAAATAGACGCTGATCCAGTATGATTTATAGATAGCCTGTGGAATTAGATTAGAAATCAATTAGAAATATGTAATCAATTAGAAATAGGGGAAGTCAGTGAGTGCTTAGGAGGCATAGCCAAGAGGCCAGGCTTGGCTACATAACAAGTTTGAGGCCACTTTGGACCTTATCTCCAATTAATTTTTTAAAATATGAGCTATAATTTCCTGGCCTTAGAACTTTAGTTTTTGATCAAGGGGAAGTTACCAACTCAAGAGAGAATGGATTTATAAAAACTCAAAAAACAAGAGTGGTGGTGCACGCCTTAGGACCTGTCTTTTAGTCATGTGCCTTCTAGCCACAAATCAGACAGCTTATTATAGTTCTATCTCTGTCCTTAGACTCCGTGCCCCTCCAGTCATCCACACAGAGATAGAACTATCAGAGAAAGTGCAACTGCTGGAGGTGAGCTGTGTGTGGAGCGGTAAGTTTTCAGTCTCATGAATTCCCTCTCACACTGATGATGGATCTCCTTTCCTTAGGCTTTGGGAGACATTGAAATCACCCTTAAACTGGTGAAGACAGAGCACCGAAGCCCAGAACACCCGCTGGACCAAAACTACAGAAACCTACACTGTGCTTTGCGCCCTCTGGACCATGAAAGTTATGAGTTCAAAGTAAGAAAAATGGTCATTTATTTTTATAGTCTTATTCCTGTAAAACCCATCCTCCCTCATCCCTGTATTCATCAGGAACCAGAGTGTGGGGCTCCTTTCTGCTTTGTAAGGCTGTTTGGAAGCCTGCATCCTTTCGTTCAGTCCAGGTTCTTACAGGTGCATTTGTTTTTTCACTCTTTTCCAGGTGATTTCTCAGTACCTAGGGTCTACCCGTGCTCCTACACACAGTGACTATACTGTGACCCTGCTGGATGTTTTTGAAGTAGAGAAGGAAGGGGAGAAAGAGGCCTTCAGAGAGGACCTTCCTAACAGGTCTGAGTCTAGCCTTGGTAGACCCGTCCTTGCCTGAAGTGCAGTGAAGCCGCCTGGAGGGTGGCAGAGGCAGCTGTTGGGTCCTGTATTTATGGGCTGTTTGCAGGAAACCAACAGTGTTGGATAACGGTTCTCTTGTAGGACGCCCTTCTGGCATGGTTCCAGGCTGAATAACTGGGTGGGAATCCTGAGCCACGGGCTTCGAATTGCCCCACCTGAGGCTCCAATCACCAGTCACATGGTAAGGAGAGAGTAATAGTGGAACGAGCACACGAGGACAGGATATAATAAGCTTTTGGTCCTGTCACCCCAGATTGGGGTTGGATGTTACTTCTCCCCAGGAATTAAACCATCGTCTCTTACTGTGTCACCTTTTTTAAATTCTAAAATATATGTCGATTTTCCCAAAAGGCAGAGGTTCATGGATGTTTTATCCTCACTTGAACAGACTTGGAAAGGAAAATGGAGAAGGAACTATGTTGTATTTATGAGAACAGAAAACCACAGTCAGCAGTATGAGTCTTCCTTCTGATATAATGGATTAAGGAGCTAATCTGAATTTTTGTTGATACATTTCAGTTTGGGAAAGGAATCTACTTTGCTGACATGTCTTCCAAGAGTGCCAATCACTGCTTTGCGTCTCGCCTAAAGACCATAGGACTGCTGTTTTTATCAGAGGTGAGGCAGGAACACATCTCTAATCCCTGGTTTGTTGTTAATTTTTTTCAATGAGAAATTTTGACTTCAGAATTTAAAGGTTCATGTGGCATGACATGAGAGGGGAGAAATGTATTTCCATTGCATCTGATCCCTTTGCTGGAGTAAAGGGACACAGTATAGATGGAAATGTTCTGCCTGCTGGCTTCAGAGCCGCCTAACTCAAAACAGGGCAGAGGCATTCCGGGACCTCTGGCTTTGCAGGTCGCCACGGGTCAGTGTAATGAGCTACTAGAAGCCAACCCAAAGGCAGAAGGTTTACTTCAGGGCAAACACAGCACCAAGGGGCTGGGCAAGATGGCTCCCAGTCCTGTCCACTCCATCACCTTGTAAGTACTCAGTTCTTTTGAATTACTACAACTCTGCCTTCCCACTCCAACATCTGGACCAAATACTGATGTTTACACATTTTCTTCCATTTGTCAGAAATGGGAGTACAGTGCCCTTAGGACCAGCAGGTGACATGGGGATTCTGAATCCAGAAGGTTATACTCTTAACTACAGTGAGTTTATTGTGTATAGGCTCAACCAGGTTCACATGCTATACCTTCTGAAGGTTCAATTTAACTTCGTGCAGCTGTGGTAATGTTGATGTTAAGAAAATCAGGGAAGATACACTCTTCAAGAAAAAAAAAAGTGATGTTATGTTTTTGAAATTTTTAACATTCTGGGTAATAAAATATTATAAATCTACCACTCTCTTTTTGGGGTTTTACTTCTCCAAACACTTATTGAGAGGAGAGCACTGGGTTTCCAGCTCTGTGAGTCTTTGCTTTATTCTCCTGAGAGACAGAAGGTCTCTCACTGACTGGAGCTAGTTTGGTGGCCAGCAAGCCCCAGCAATCCTGTCTTTGCTCCACAAAGCACTGGGATACAGATATATGCAGCCACACCCATGTGAGTTTTTATGTCGGTTCTGGGGATTTAAATTAGGGTCTTCATGTTTGCACAGCAAGCTTTCTTACCTGCCAAGTCATCTCCTTGGCCCGTAAAACATACTTCTTGGAAATCAATATTTCTTCATTTCCAGGACAGAAAACACCTACTCTTCTGTGTATCCCACAGCTGGTGACAGGTGACTCTTCAGTTCTGTGCTCTCAGTGTAATAACCTCTGCATTGAAGGACACTGACAAGTGCTAATGCTTTCCCCTTTAATTAAATTCAATTTTTCTGAAATTGGAGTCTGTGAAATATTTCCGTAGGAAAAGGGCCATGCCATAGGCAGTGTCTATTGTCAACTTGACATACCTAGGATGAACTAAGGAATTCCCTTCATCCAATTGGCCCATTGGCATGTCTGTGCTAACTCATGTAGGAGGGGCCAGCCCACTGTGGGCAGTACCATCCTTAGAGGCATAAGAAGGCAGCTGATGGGACTGGAGAGATGGCTGCTCTTGCAGAAGTCCTAGGCTTGATTTCCAGCATGCACATGGCGGCTAACAACCATTCATCCATAACTCCAGGTCCAGGGGAATCCAATGCCTTCTTCTGACCTCTGCCGGCATACACTTACACACATGCAGGCAATACACTGATACAATACAATACAATACAATACAATAAATAAATATAAATAATAATAATAATTTTTTTTAAGTAGGTAGCTGAATGCGAGCCTGGGAACAGCCAGTAAGCAACATTCGTTCTCCCATGGTCCCTGCCTTCGTTCGTTCCTGCCTCCAGTTCCTTTGATGATGGGCTGTGAGTGTGAGATGAAGTAAACTCCTTCCTCCCCACATTGCTTCTGGTCATGATGTTTAGCACAGCAACAGAAAGCAAACTAGGATAGGCCCATTCTTCCCAACCAAATCCTCTTGATTGCCTTAATTCTAATATTTAATCCTCATCAAATACCCCAAATTTGGGAAGTCTCTGGAGGAGTGTCACTAAACCTAAATATATCTTGGTGCAGAACAGAAGTAGGAAGAGCTTTTATAACTTTTATATTCCTTCCTCCATCTAAGAGGTGCTAAAATGCCAGTGTGGTAGTACACACCTTCAATCCCAGCACTCAGGAGGCAGAGACAGGCAGATCTTTGAGTTCTAGGCCAGTCAGGGCTACACAGCGAGATCCTGTCTCAAAAAATTAAAAAAAGGTACTAAAGTACCAATCAGATCCAAAAGAACTGATTTTTTGTTATTGTTTTGAGATAACTTCTCACTATATAGCCCCACTGGTGTGGAATTCCCTAAACTGACCAAACTAGGTTCAAGCTGAGAGATCTGCCGGCCTCTGCCTCCTGAGTGCTGGTATTGAAAGTGTGCACCACCACATCCAGCCTCTCCTGATGGTAATCTTCCTGATTTTTTTGTTTGTTTCTTGAGATACGTTCTCATGGTGTAGACTATCCCAGGCTGGCCTTGCTGCCACCTGCCTCTGCCTCCAGTGCCGGGATTGAAGGCATGTATCACCACATCTGGCCTGTGATCATTTTTCAAAACACACGAAACACTTCCTAAAATAACAATGAAATTTAAAAAAAAAATTAATTTCTTTGTTTCAGGTGACGAAACCCAGAGCCTTGTACATGCTAGGTACACTTTCTGCATCTGAAATAGGCGCCTACCAAAGATTGTTTAAATGGAAACAATAGAGCTAAAGAGATGGCTCAGCAGTTAAGAGCACTGCTCTTGTAGAGGCCCAGTGTTGAGTTCCCAGCACCTATATTAATATTATTAATTAGTATTAATTAATTAATACAGCTCATAACTACCTGTAATTCCAGCTCCAGGGGATCAAGTGCCCTCTTCTGGCTCCTGTAAACACTGCACTAAGGTCCACAAACATATACATAGACACACATATACACATAATTAAAAAAAAATAAACAGAAACAAGATTTTTTAGGCAGAAGATTAGAAGTATCTGTCCAAATTTTCAATATACAGCTGGTCTGTGGCTACAGCTCGCAGGAGGGCACAGACCTTGGCATACAAGACCCTGAGTCTGAACCTCAGCCCCCCAAAAAACTCCAGGTTTAAATCCCTTGCTTTAGTCTCCTGACTGCTGGTTAAAGAAACAGGTGTGGGGAGTGGAAATATGACTCAGCAGTTAAGAGCACTTGCTGGTCTCTACCCGGAGGGAGCTAAAAACTGGCCCTACTCTCCAGTTCTAGGTAATCTGATGCCTTCTGGCCTCCATGGGCCACTGTACTGCATGTGGTGCACTTACACATAAAATAAAAATCATTTTAAAAGAAAGCTATCTCTCTAGAGATAGCTCAGCCATTAGTTAAGAGCACATTGGCTGTTCTTCCAGAAGACCCAGGTTTGGCTCCCAACACCCACATGGCAGCTCACAGCTGCCTGTAACTCCAGCACTGCACTCACAGGCAGAAACCCACACAGATACACACAGTCACATAATTTAAAAATACTTTTTGAAAACGAAGGGACCAGCAAGTGGGTAAAAGCACTTGCTACCAACATGAGTCTGATATCCAGGACCCACATAGTAGAAGAAGAGAACTGCCTTCTGCAAGCTGTCCTTTGACCTTCACAGGGACACAAGTTTATCAATATACCTGTGTGCAGTGCCCCTGGAGGCCAGAAGGGGGTGTCAAATCCCCTGGAACTGGAGTTACGGATGTTCATTAGCCATCATGTGGGTGTCGGGAACCAAACTTGGGTCCTCTGCAAGAGCAGCCAGCACCCTAATTTTTGTAGTGTTTTGAAACTCACTATGTAGGCCAGGAAGACATCAAATTTAAGATAATTATTACTCAGCCTTGTGAGTACTGACTACAGGTATATGCCACCATGCTTGACAAGAACTTTCACAGAGCCTAGCGTGGTAGTACACACCTTTTATCCTAGCACTCAGGGAGACAGAGGCAGCAGATTCCTGTGAGTTCAAGGTCGGTGTGGTCTACATAGAGTTCCTAGCTAGCCAAGGCTATACAGTGAGACCGTGTCAACGAAAAAGAAAAAAAGAACTTTTACAGATGTGTCGATGTAAGTCAATGGGTATGTGTATGTCAACAGGTTTAAGTTTTATGAATGTCAACTTGAGAGATATATATTTTTGTGTTTTCTTCTACAAATCCTACTTCTATCAATGAATGCTTGCAAGTCAGCTGAAAAGCCAAAAGACTTGCTCTGCTTTCAATTTCTTGGCCTCTTTCTCTGGACAGCCTAGCACCTTCCTAGGTGTTCCATTTCTTCCCAAATGTTTGGAGGACTATTAAATCACTCTTGTTTGCCTTTTTTTTTTGAGACACAGTCTCCCTATAGCCCCAGCTGGCATGGAACTTGCTATGTAGACCAGGCTGCCCCCATCCACCTCTGCTGGGATTACGGGAAGTGACGCCACACCTGGCTCTTTCTGCCCCTCAGATCTATTCAAATCGAGTGTTGGCCAACAACACTCTCATTCCTCCTCCTGACAATAGAGGTGGAACTTTGGGTCTTAGGCCATCAAGGGATGTAGAAATATAACCTGGTTTGAGAGAATACGGACTAAAAATGTGGTTCGTTTTCATGCAGTTCTAATATGAACAAATATTAAATCTGAAAAGAACATACTAAAACATCCTCATCTTCCCTACTGGTCCAAATCCACTAACGAATACAATCAAGGCTGCACTTGAGATCTTCCAACACTTTATTTTTGTGATCTTATTGAGACTGTAGACAGTAGTGTGTTCAGGTTTTGTGTCATCTAAAACAGTGATATCACCTTTCCTCTGAGCAGCACATTTTCATTCCCAGGAGAGAAAATACACGTTTCCTTGTATATCTCCCACGGCAAGCTGCAGAGTAGAGTTAGGTCCCAGCCAAGGTTCAAGGCAGCTCACTGGTCCTTCACATGGGAACAGGCCCAACTAACAGGCACAAAGATAGAGAAGATAAGGGATATAGGCCTGGGGCACCCTTATTAACTTATCTTTCTCTCATATTAATACCTTTTACTTAGAAACAACAGATCACTGCAAGAGACTCAAGAAAACAACTCCCATCTTTTGCCTTTTTTTTTTAACCCTAATTATTTTTCTTGTAACATCCCTGTCTCATTTTGCATTCAAGTGCATACCAACATGCCCACACACACCAGTTGCATACTGGGTCTCTCCCAGAGCTTAACATCTCTATCCACTGAGGCTGTCACCAGCAATTCAGGAAGCACATGGAGGGCTGTCACTGGCCTTGAGTGAATCTCAGAGAGGAAGGAGAGAACAACATGGTGCGTTGTCATAGAGACCTTCCAATTAAAGGGGTATCAAGTCTGCTAGGTCCTATCCACAAGCTCACCTTTTTACGCTGCTGTGTCTTTAAATGTGGAGGTTCTGGCCATGTCTCTGTGCTGAGGTCTGACTGTGAGTGCACAGGTGGATTTGTGTCTGGAGTCTTGGATTTAGGAATTTTTGTGTTTTTCTGCCAGATGTTACCTGTGGTCCATTCTCCTTCTGGGGGGCATTCAGCCAGCTTCCACAGCATTCCATCTGAGCTGGCACACAAAAATGCTGACTCTGCCATTTAAGGACAAAATGACAGCGTTAGAGTTAGGTCTCAAGCCTCAGACTCCCCAAAGCTATCATGGAGCTCTCTGGTCTTTCATTCCCACTGACCAGATTCAGGTTTGGCCTGAGTTATTGATACTGGGGTCCCATTAGGATTCTCTAAGTTCAAATTGAAGTCCAGGATCTCTTCAAACTGTCCTGATTCCTTTTGCTTCTGTGAAAGGATAAATAACTTTGCTTAGTCTTATCCATATGACACATCTCCTTCTGCAAAACCACAGTGTTCTGCTCTAGGATGAGCAGGACATTTTTTTCAATGAATTATAGATACAGTAAAGTATACATCTCAGATGGACGTCCCTAACAATCCACTATGCTGTCCTCCCAGTTAAAGATGTAGGACGTCTACTATTCAATGCTGCCTTTATGACCATTTCCAGGCCACTCCCAGAGCATGCCCAGAGCACGCCCAGAGCACACCCAGAGCTAACACTCTGACTTCTGGCATCACATCTGTTTGTTCTCGAGTTCATTTAAGTGAAATCACTATAGTGTGGACTACCTGTGTCTGGCTTCTAGCAGAATGGCATATGCTAATACTGTTCTAGTCATCAACTTTCAATACCATGTTCTTTGTTTTTTTCTGCCACATAAAATTCTACAGTATAGATACACTGCAAATTATGGATCTTTTCTCTGTTCATAGGCATTTGGGTTGCTTTGGCTATGCTGAATGTATCTGCTATAGACATGCTTGTGCCTGTCATTTAGGGAATATATGCACTTCTTTCTCTTAGAAGTATATATGAATATAAATTCCCATTTGGGAATAGAATTATTGGTCCCTAGACTGGCTTTGTAGGTAACTTTAGTAAGTATCAGACCAGGATTTCCTACTTTTCAAGAAAAAAGGAGATGGGAACCCTTAAAAGTGAAATCCTTCAGGATACCCAAATCAGGAAGTGTTAAACACCTGTGTGGTAACTGCATCATAAAAGAGACAAGATCAGTCCTTGTGTTCAAGATGCTAAATACTCAGAGAAGAAGGAAGAGAGACATGAAGAAATACACAATTAAGAAAACTCCCAGGGAACAGGAAAGATGGCTCAGGGGGTAAAAGTGCTTCTGGCCAAGTTTGACACCTGAGTTTGATCCCTGGAGACCCATGTGATAGAAAGAAAGAATTGGTTCTTGCAAGGTCTTCCTCTGACCTCCACACATATGCCATGTCATGCATGTGTCCACACACATACATATATACAGATACACACATGTACATTTATACAGATATACACATACATTTATACAGATACACATACATATATACAGATACACACACATACATATATATAGATACACACACGTACATTTATACAGATACACACACATACATATATACAGATATGCACACATACATATATACAGATATACACACATACATTTATACAGATATACACACATACATTTATACAGATACACATACATATATACAGATACACACATGTACATATATACAGATACACACACGTACACTTATACAGATACACATACATATATACAGATACACACATGTACATATATACAGATACACACACATACATTTATACAGATACACATACATATATACAGATATACACACATACATTTATACAGATACACATACATTTATACAAATACACATACATATATACAGATATACACACATACATATACCAGATACACACACATACATTTATAAAGATACACATACATATATACAGATACACACACATACATTTATGTAGATACACATACATACATCTATACAGATACACACAAATAAATGTAAAAATAAAATAAAGATTAAAAAGCCTGGTATGGTAGCACATGCCTTTAACCCTGGAACTCAGAAGGCAGAGGCAGACAGATCTCTGAGAGTTCCAGCCAGGGCTACATAGTGAGACCCTGCCTTAAAAAAAAATAAAAAAGCAGGAACTCCTAGGTTTCTGATTTCCTATGATTGTCCTTAAAAAAAAATACAACCTTTTAGTTGTTCCAATGAAACTCACATGGAAACCCAACATCCAATAGCTGCTCCAGCTAAAAGAGGATGAGGGGATGTGGAGCCAACTGCTTTTCCCTTCCCTCTGCCCCCCATGATGGGTCCCAATGTTTAAAAGCACTGGTTCTAGACAAATGTTTGTTTCAACAGGGCTTACCAGGAAAGAAAGAGATCCACAGCCTCGAGTGCAGGTACAACACGCCGTACTCCTTGCTGGTGGACAGTACAGGAGAGTGTTCTCCATACCTGCTGCTGTTTTACAAGGAAGTAGAGAGGCGGAGCTGAGGACTATCTTTCTTTAAGTCCCAGTGCTTTGTCCTAAGTTTGACTCAACCTCAGTGTAACCACTGACCCAGTTTTCTTCTTAAAGTACAGGAAGGAAAAGCATTTTGGATCTTACCAGATCTTCGATGGAGTACTGCCAGGCTTCATCTGTAATAAGTCCACATCCTCTTTCATCAAGATGAGGGACTGACCATCAGGAGCCAGACCCAGACCTGTCAGGACTCCTAAATTCTCCTCCAGAACTCGGTTCAGGTAAAGTCTATAGCTCAAAAGACACAGAAAAACAGAGAAAGATGCTACTTTAGCTAACCTTCCCTCCGACTAGAAAGCAAAATGATCTACCTGCCCCACATATCCTGTTTCTCCTCACACAGGCCCAAAGTATATAAATGTACGTTTTTTTTTAATTGTTTAAGCCAAGAGCAGAAAACAGTTTTTTTGCTCAGTAGCTACCATCTTATCGCCTGGTCCACAGCAAGCAAAGAGAGATCTGAATAAAACCCAAGTATAGAAGTCGATCACCATTTCCATCACCTGCTGCCTTGTTTCACCTGAAATCCCTGGGTGATGACCCAGTCATCAGTTCCACGTGCCACTCACTGACTTTTTCATCATCACTGAGAGCAAAGAAGGAATGTGCGGAGTACCAGATCAGGGCACTGACACGGCCTGGAGCCTGGTGTATAAAGCAAATTCGGTTCAGTACTTCTGAGGAACCAACCTAAACCTTTCCCCCTGCTGGTCTGAGAAACCAGCAAGTTCCACTAAACACACAGGTAGGGCAGAATTCAAGTCACCTGTGCTGTAGTCACAGCCTTGGCTTCCTGCCACAGCATTAGTTCTCCAGCTTCATTTCCAGACACTGCCACAGAGCCATCTGGTGCCCATGCCACAGCAGTGATGGCCACAGAACTCCTTGGTTTATGTTTGTCCTCATCTGGAGAAGCAAGGAAGGGATTCATTAAGAGCTGAGTTACTAAGCTGAGGGTTAAGGCACACGATCAATCCCAGCACTTGGGAGGTGGAGGCAGGAGGATCTCTGTGAGTTCGAGGCCAGCCTGGTCTATATAAGTGTTTCATGCCAAAGATAACACAGTGAGACCCTGTCTCAAAAAAGAGAGAGTGGTTAAGAGTACTGGCTGCTCATGCAGAGGACCCAGGTTCAATTCCCAGAACCCACGTGACAGCTAATAACTATCAATCAGTATTTCTAGTTCCAGTGGATCTATTGCCCCTCTGGCATCTTTGGGCATTGCATGCACAGGTGTACTTACACGCAAGCAAAACACTAATAAACATAAAAAAAATTTAAAAATTTTAAAAATATAAAGAACTGGGTGACTGGCTGGGCTAAAGAACAAGTAGGTTACCCTTGATATTCTTTGTCCAGTCACACCACCTGCTTTCATGTTTATCCCTCTTTCCACTCCTCACTCACCTACTTCCTTAGGTATCTGCCACAGCCGTACAGAACTATCCTCTGAGGTGGTCAGCAAGAGGCCCGAGGTCTCCGAAGCAGCAGCTGCACTGATAGGACCACTGTGCCCCTGGAGGGCACCCGCTTGGCGCACCTAGGAAGCAGCAGTAGACACAGCAGAAGGCCATCTGTGTGTGCTCCTCCACCCCTCCCTCACTTCAGCTCTTGAGAAGTACTCACCAACAGGGGGTGCCACAACCGTGTGGCCCCATCTAGTCCGACAGTCACCACTAGAAGCTCTGATCCAGGCTGTCCAGCTGACAAGACAAAGACACCAACTCAGAAGCAAAGGCCAGGCCCAGTGGCAAAAGCCTGTAATTCTAGCTACTCAGGAGTCTAAAGCAGGAGAATCACAACTTTAAGGCCAGCCTGGGCTACAGAGTGAGTTCAGAACCAGCGTGGGCAACTTAGAGAGACCCTGTCTCAAAAAATTAAAAGGAGGGTGGGCCTGGAGGAGAGATGGCTCAGTGATTAAGGGACTGGCTGCTCTTGCAGAGGACCCAGGTTCAGTTCTCAGCACTCACATGGCAGCTAACAACTGTCCGTAACTCCAGTTCCAGGGGACCAGATGGCCTCTACTGACTTCCAGAGGCATTGTATGACATGAGTGCACTTACATACATGCACACAATACATTCATACACACAAAATAAAAATAATAAATTAATATATATTTTTAAAAGTGTTAGGAGGATGGAGCAATAGAGTGCTTGCCTAGCATTTGTGAGGCCCTGGGTTTAATCCCCACTACTTTAGAGAAGGAGGAAGAAGAGGAAGAGGAGGAGAAGGAAGAAGGTGAGGTAGAGGAGAGTGGCAGCAGGGAGGGGCAAGGGCTGACAGTTCACTACCTGGGTGGGGCTCCAGGGCAGCTGCACAGTGGCTGATGGGTCCTGAATGAGCAGGGATGCTGGTCAGCTCCACACCCTGATGGTCCCATATTTTCAAGCTCCTGTCCCAGCTCACAGATACCACATGCTTTTTCTGTGCCCCATCATAGGGTCAGAGGAAAGGCACAGTGAGCAGAACATGAGGCAGGTAGTACAGACAATAGTTGAGTAAGTTGGGACTCTACTTGCTTGAGCTATGCATACAACTCTGGTAATAAGGCACTTGGGTGCCCATGCTCTCTACCTGCACTCCTCTCTGAACAATGCACCTAGCAACCTTTTAGGAACCTAGGTGCCCTACCTGCACAGAGCTGCACACACACCTCTCTGAATAATGGAGTAAGTTTCTACTCCCTTTAACATCCATCAAACAGACAGGTTCTGTTCAATCATACTCTAATTATATCTGCATATGAGGGTCGATGGACTGATCTGGCCTGAACTGGGTTGGTGTACATGTGCAATAAGTCAAACTCTGTCCTCTAAGTGAACTTTCAGCAAGACTTCCCAATTCACCTTCCTATGCCTAGGCATAATATGGTGAATAAAAGCAGATGCATTATTGGAAAAAACATATGCAGTGAGAAAAGTCTTATGTAATCCAAGTCTATCAATCAATATAAAGAACCACCTCAACTACACCCCTAGTAACCAAACCCCTCCTTCCTTCAGACCCCATCAAAGCCCCAGGCAATAACCTCGGGCCCTCGAGCACTCTTCCACTCACGAGGCCACTGTCACTCATTAGAGTGTCTGACCTGCACTACTTTTTTGCTTTCAGCAAAGTTACTTCCCTACTTCTGCAATCTGTGTAACCCTTTATTTTATTCTTGAATAAGATGCCAAGAATCTGGAAACACTCCACAAAGATTCCCAACCACCAGATGTCAAAGGCTGAGAAACTCAGGAACAGCGGAGGTCCAGTGGCTTGGGACTGCAGTCTTGCACAGGCTGTGTTTTTATGTGTCACCCATTACATCAACCATCAGCCTCAATTCTGTACTCCAGCCCTAAATATTTCATTTTTACTACTTGCGTTTGTGATGAATACTTAATATACCCAGTCTTCCAAATTCTCCTGCCATTCCCAGAGAACCCTGGTGAAGCTCTGGCCTTACTATGGCAACCACAGCGCTCACAGCACTCTCATGACCAAAGAACCGACCAAGCTGCTGCCTGGACTCTGGGTCCCAGAGCCCCACACAGCCATCACTGGAGCAGGAGATCTGCAGTGAGAAGGGAAAGGAACGAGATTGTGAGTAACCCTCTAGTACTTTATATACTCAAAATGGGGAATGCACAGCTCCTTTTTTAAGAACAAAGGAACTCTACACTGAGAAAATAATCTGAGATTAATTTTATATCTTAGGATCCAATAAATCACAGCAATGTTTTTCACTTTCAGAGCCACGGCATTCCCAAGCTAGAGACTCAGTAATGCATTCTCGTTAAGAACATGGGCTTTGGGCTGCAGAGATGGCTCAGTGGTCAGGAGCAGTGAGCATAGTACACACTGTTCTTCATGAGTTTGTTTCTTGGCACCCACATTGGGAGGCTCACGACCAACTGTAACTCCAGTTCCAGGGGATCCAATGTCCTCATCTGGCCTCCATGGGCACTGAACTCACACACACACTATCCCCCCATACACATATACTTAAAAACAGAATCCTAAAAAGAAAAGAATGTGGGCCTTGCACTAGAGAAGTATGGCTAGATGGTAAAGTACCTGCCAGGTATGTGCAAAGCCCTGAGTTCAACACCAAAAAGGGAGACAACATGACAACCCCAGTTTAATCCCTGGGACCTACAGAGTGGAAAAAAACTGACTATTGCAAGTTGTCTTCTGACCTTCACATGCACATCAGGGCATGTACCCCACATGTAAAATCAATCTACAAAAAGATAAAAATATTAAAATAAAAAGCTGCTTATTGTCTCAAATTTATGACTGGTATGACCTTGGACATGATCTTCTGAGATCAAATTTATGACTGGTATGACCTTGGAAATGATATTCCGAGTTCAGTTTTCTTGTCTGTAAAGTAGAAATAAAAGTGGTGTCTACTTTACAGGGTTTGTAAACATTAAGTAAAGCCATATACTCACTGAGCTCAAGTCAAACCTAGCATACACTCTGTACCCAGGAAATGCTAGCATGACTAGTATTAATAGATGCTAGAAAAAGCCATAAATGGAGACTGCTGTTCTCTAGGACACCTGCTGGGCTACTCACCACTTTCACCCATCCCTTCACTCACCAGTATGTTGTCTTTGGTCCAGGCACAGCCGGTGACCCAGTCACGGTGACAGGCAGAGAAGGAGTGAATGAGCCGAGGGGCTCGGGGTGTCTTCACATCCCAGCAGAGGAGATTCTGGGTGGGTTCCAAGGACAGAGATCAATCAGGACAGAGACAGCAGGAATGCCAGGACCATTTCAAATAACATTTTTTTTTGTTGTTGCTGCTGTTTGGTTTTAGACAGAGCCTCATATCCCAGGCTAGCCTTGAATTCATTATGTAGCTAATGACCAATGAACTCCTGATGCTCCTGCTCCGTTTCTCAAATACTGAGATTATAGGCAGGTGCCTGTCTGGTTTCAGGCAGGAAGTTTTAAAGAAGAGAGATAATACAAGAAAGGGAAGTAGACCCACCTACACATTTGACAGCTCCAAAAGCAGGAGAAAGCACCGGGAAGAAGACTGCTAAGGAATCTGGGAGCAGCTCACCCGATCCCTGCCCCCAGTGGCCAGGATGCCTCCATCAGGGCTAAAGCTGCAGCAGCACACAGGGCCCTCATGCCCCCGGAGCTCAGCATCACAGAGCAAGTCTTCCGCCGTATGTGGCTGTGTCAGCAGCTGCCTGGGCCATAGCCGCACTATGAAATCCTCTGCATTGGAAATAGAAAGGAAAAGGCTTCCTAAAAGAGGAAGCAAGACTGGCCTTGGAGTCCAGAGACAGAGGCAATCATGGGAACTGAAGGAGACATCCATAGAAAGGCACAGCTACAAGGAAGTGAGGTGGCGAGTCACGGGTGTACAGAGATCCCAGGCCACGGTCAGTCAGCACATGAGCACACAGCACAGGAATGCCCAGTGGCAGAGCTCAGGTCAGGGACATGGTTCCCCGTGGATCATGGATCATGGTTCCTCATGAATCTAACTTCCTGGCAGCTGCTACAGACCCTGTTCTCAGAGGCTCTTTGTCTTTTTCACCTTCCATCTGTGAGGATCAAACCTCCTAGAGAGGACCAAGGCAACTCTCTCTCTTTCCCTGACTCCCTCCCTCCCTCCCTCTCTCTAAGGAGAGTCTTCCACTAGATAAAACCTCAAAGGATTAGTGGGAGGTTAGAGGTTCCAGATTGAGGGCTTTGACAAGAGACACTTTGAAAGCTGTAAATAAAAATCGCATGTGTGTGGATGTTGGTAGATAGATGTACATATAGTACAAACTGAAGGGAGACAGCATATTTGTAAGGAATGATTCAGGAACACTGTCTTCTGCTTAGCAGTACCTGAGGCAGAAGCCAAGAGTTCCTGGGAGGTGGCCAGTCCTAGCACGGGCTTCTGGTACCTGGACAGGAGCCACAAGGGGTGGAGGGGGCCTACTTTGAGTGTCCATCCCTGCACAGACCCCTCTTCGGCACCACTCACCAACACGCTGGGGCTTAGCCAGGCCAGTGCGGACACGGCCGCACCCAGAACGTGACACTGAGCCCCCTGAGAACCTGGAAAAGGGAGGAGTACGAGAGGAAGACATTTGAGAAAAAAATGAGACAGCGGGCACCCTCTTTCCAAAGAAGCAAACCCATCCGCTCCCCAGTTTTGTACCTGAAGAGATTTTGTAGATCGGAATGTCGTCTGCTCGGTACCCAACAGCTACCCGGTTACCATCTGGGCTTAAAGCCACAGAGAGAGCAGGAGAGAGAGGAAGGGAGCCCAGGCAACCCTGGGGCCGGCCAAGAGATCCTGACCATAACTGAACCCAGGACACCAGAAAAGAGTTTCAGACACCCACCTCCACTGTAGGACCCTGCCCCCAGCCATGACATCCTCATTGAAGTCTCTCCTCCAGAGACTTGAGAAGACACACACCTGCCCCCTCTCATCCAGACTCCTCCATAACTTTCCACAAAGGCTCTCAGCTTCACCCACCTATTCCCACCTCTGTCACTCTGCCCTCGAACGCACCGCAGGCCCTCAGTCACCTCACCTTGCCATCCTCTCCAGCCGTCAGGAGCTGATTTCCAGCATGCAAAAACAGTGTGGCGGCAGCAAAGCCACAGTGGGCAGGGAAGGCCGCCAGCTGTGCACCCTCTCGCCAGGCCCACAGCTCCACTGTCCTGTCCATATGGCCTACAGCCACCACTCGCCCTGGTGCATTGAACGCCAAAGTACGGATAGAGGCTCCGGGAGCCCCTAGTTCCTACACATTCGTAAAATGGAAACAATAGGACCTGTTCTCAGCACAAGCCCAAAGTGACACTGCAACGCAACTGTCATTCCCTACCTCCTCCCCTGTCCCGTGTGTTCTCCCCAGGAGCTACATCGGGCCTTCTTACCTTGATGACCTTGAGTCCATCTGTCTGGAAGAAGCTGATGCTGCCAACCCAGCTGCCGGTGGCGAATACCTGCCCATCCAGGTGGAAAGCAACGCAGTTCAAAGGCTTGGGACAGGTGTATTGGAAGGCCAGCTGCCCCTGAACTGTGTCCCACAGCTGGGGGAGAAAGAGAAATCAAGGGAGGAACCATGATTCTGAATACACAGCCCAGAGCTTCTCAGTCCCAGAGCTCGGGGGTCACCTTATCTAGTTCCTTGCAAGGCTTCCCAAGAACAGGCAGTCAGAAGCAATGCCAAACTAAGCAACAAACTCAGTCAGATCATAGTTTAGGGTCACTTTATTGTTACCTTTAAGTATCCTCCCAAACACACAGTAGCCAGCAGGTGGCGGTCCGGGCTTAGGCAGCAGCCAGTGATTTGATACTGGTGGGCCTTGGTGTGAAGCACCCTACCCCAGAAGACAAAGTCAGAGCCCTGGGGCCAGTTGGCAATAGGCCCTCTCCTCACTCCTTTCCCACAGAGCTTCTGGAAGGTAAGGCCCTCACTCAGAGGCGAGGGGAGGGACTCACTCACCGACAGCCGTGCTGCATGTCCCAGAGCTCCAGGAGCCCAGTGAAGGTAGTAAGGAAAAGAGCACTGTCCGAAAGGAATGCAAAAGAGGAGACTCCATCACAGCCACTCACCAGAGACTTTTCCTCCTGTGAAGGCCAGGGAGTGTGACTCTCTCAACACTCCATGTCCAACCACTCCAGGCCCCAATCATAAAGGACACCAAGGAAAAAGGGGCTTGAACTCTTCTCTGTCTACATCCCCAGCCAAACACAGGTTCAGGTATGCTTCATGATCCAAACAAGGTCACCTTTTCTCCACTCCAAAACCCAGAACAGATTGTCATGGGTCTGGGGAAAGCTGTTAACATGCACACAGGGACGAGGGGTGGTGTGGGTAGGAACGGAACGGGTTCTACGATGTCTCCTCTCTCCAGGTCGATACTGCCTTGTGCTGCTGTCATTTCCAGCCCTTCACAGGACCATTCTCGGCTGTGTCTTTGCTGAGGTCCGTTGCTCAAGCTAGAAGGCCTGCCTTCTTCCCTCCTATGTCCTCCTCTATCTACATAGCTCACCTAGCTCTCAACTATGTCAACAGCTGAGTTTGGGTTCTTACATCCCAACTGAGAATGGACAAAGGAAACACACTAAGCCCTGTTTCTTTGATTTTCTAAACCCTGTGTTTCTTGCAATGCTAAGTATAGTGCCTTAAATAGATGCTGCACAGCAAATACATGATGTTTGATTTTTACTTTGTTTTGTTCTCACTGTGCAGTCCAGGTTGACCTTGAACTTACTATACAGCCTGGGTTGGCTTTGAGCTCACAGCCCTTCTGCCTCAGCCTCCTTAGTGCTGAATTACAGCTGTGAATCACTACCCTCGGTGCTGAATGAATTCTTTGACCAAGACCTTTTATCTGACATGGGTTGAATAAAGTTGCTGAATCAGCCATGGTATTAAAGGTGTGTCTGACTTGCTCAGGGTTCTATGGCAATGTGAGGGCTTTATGACGGTTCCTCTGTCCTGTCTTCAGCTTCATACCTGCCAAGTTCTCAAGTCCAACAGGTAAATCGTCCCATTGGCAGTGCCCACAGCTGCTCTTTGCCCATTTGGAGAGAAGGCAATGGCAGTTGGGGTTGAGGAAATTACCAGAGACAGGTTGGAGCTGGAGAAAAGAAAGAGAAGAGAGAAGAAATGAGGGAACGAAAGCGAAGGAGTTCACATCTGCACCTCTGTGCTGGGGCCCCATCTCCCTGGTAACCCGAGTCTGCCCTTTCTTTTGTTCTGGTTTCAGAAAGTGCTGCTGCTCTCTGAAAGCCTTATCAGTCCTGGTCAAGAGTCTCACCTCTGTTGATCCCCCAAGGTTTGGGGTTTATTAATCCATCGCAATATGCGCTGGAGGTGCCATCGCTGGATAAGCCTTGGGGCCTGGTAGGAAACAGGTGATTCCATGGGCTGGTTAGTTGCCTGCTGGAGCAGGAGTAGAGGGTATTGACTGAGGAATGAAGCCTGCTGCCTCAGGAAGGTACAGAATACAGCAACATCTGCCTCAGGGAGCGTTTGGTTCTCTTCAGGCTTTGATGAAGCTGTTTAAAAAGAGTGTTGCTGACGTGACACGGTAGGTAGGAGTACCTGCTGCACGAGCGTGAGGACCTGAGCTCAGATCCACTACCCACATAGAAAGCCAGGCGTTGTTACACAGCGCACACCTATAACTCTGGTGGGGGGCAGGAACGAAGACTAGAGATCACTGGATCTTGCTGGCCATCAGCCTTACTGAAAAAAGGTGAGTCCAAGCTCAGTGAGAGGCCTTAAGAGAATAAGGTGGAGAGGAACAGAAGACAGCCAACATGTCCTCTGGCCTCTGTGAGTAACTGCACACACACACCACACACACACAGGGAGTTGGGCGGAATCATAAGAAGCAAAGTCTTACTGGGAAGTCAACCTAGAGTCCATTAACCTCAGCATCTAGTAAAATTATAAGATGTATTTAAAATTCTGTCTCCGAGTGTGACTCTCTGAAGCCTGAATCAGAAACACCTATACAAAGTATAAAGTTTCAGGTCCCACCGCAGACCTACAGAAGTAGAATCCAGTGACCTCAGTATCTGCAATTTGAACAAACTTCCCAGGTAGTTTGCAGTACGCTAAATGAACTCTGAGAAACAAAGAGGTCTAAGCAAAAGAAGCACTTGCTCACACTAGTGGCATTTTCTACTTGGAAATTTGGCCATGATTTTTTTTACATTCTCCCATACGCCTTGAGCAGGATGTCCCAGAGTCTGAAAGAAGAAACTCAATGACTGATCTCACCGTAGAGGGCATGAGCCTCTAAGAGCTTTGAGAGTAGACCCACTTCAAGATATGCAGCCACCACGTGGAGATTGGTAAGGAACTCTGCAAGGATGCTACAGTTTCCACTCTGGAGCTAGGGAAGACAAATTGGATTCATTAGGGATGTGAAGAGGCTGGAGAGGAGGAATGAGCTAGTCTCAGATCCTGCCTATGCAGCAGGATGTACACCCAGAATCTGAGACAAAAGACCTGAGGCAGGAGAGTAGGAAAACTCAACAAAGGTAGAGAGAATCTGTGAGGAGGTTAATGGCAGTGGTTATGTTGGTGAGAAAGGGAAAGGGGTCTAAGAAAGGCCAAAGCAGATGTATGGACTAAGGTGTCTGTAGGGTCTGGGGACTAACCAGGTGGTAAGCCAAATCCTTCAGAGCCTCAGAAGGACAACTTTGGAAGGTGCCTGAGGCATCAGGACCACCTGTCTTCCAGAGGTGAGCTGTAAGCACAGATATTGAGAGGGCTTAGTTCTGGAGCATCTCCAAGGTCTCGGCTACAGCACAGTCATCTACCCAGGGGCCAGTAGATGGAGAGAACCAGTGTATGGTCCTGCCCTCCAGGTCCAAACTACATAGCTTCCTATTTAGCGGCCATGCTCATTCGGGCAGCAATCAACTGCAATGAGGAAACGTGCTGCCTTCTCTAATCCCGGTCTTTTCCCATAGCGACGTTTAGCTGCTGTCCTCAGAGGCCCAGCAGGAATGCAGAAACGTGCACCAGGACGCTCCACAGGGCCTTCCCCTAGTAAACTGTCCTCAAGAGGAGAGGAGGGAAGCAAGGAAGAGAAAGCGAAATAATTCAGTGAACATGCTGGCACAGCAACGGGCCGCCATTCCCACTGCAGAGAGGTAACCGGAATAGCAGCATTTGGGACCTGAGGGACCAGTTCTGGAGCTATACCAAAGGACAGGAAAACAGAGGAACACAGGTGCCCTAACTGGGAAGGAAATAAGGCTGGTGGGAGCTCGGCAAGGGGATCTTTACCTGCATAGATTCTGGACAAGGTAGACAAATGGGCCCATGGGTAAGGGTTTCCACTGTGATCAGCATTCACTGCTTCTTCCCAGCTCTTATTCCCCTTGGGCAGAATCCGCCACATGCTCAGCACTGCATGCAGCTAGCCCACAGTCAGACCTGAAAACCCGAATCTCTGGCACCCAAACCACAGCACATGGTGAACCCATTTCCATCATACCAATTCCCTGGAATTAGGGTTCCTGGCTGCTGAGCCCTCAGCCTCCCCTCCATCCACTACACTGACCACTACGTGTGACCAAAAGGGTGGCCAAAGCTTGAGGAAGGACATCATGGCCATGTTCTTGCTCCAAGGTGCTCAGGATGTGCTGCAACAGCAGGGGGAGAGTGGCCGGCAAGGCCCGAAGCCTCTCAGACATCTGCCAGCAGGAGACAGGGCGTCAGTGAGGGAGGAGCACAACAGAGGCAGAGCAAGAACCACAGGGAAGGAACGATGGTAAAGAGAAACAGGTG
The DNA here is from genome assembly GCA_035773235.1 of Eospalax fontanierii. Taxonomy (NCBI): domain Eukaryota; kingdom Metazoa; phylum Chordata; class Mammalia; order Rodentia; family Spalacidae; genus Eospalax; species Eospalax fontanierii. The sequence goes on along the minus strand of JAJHUQ010000064.1, from coordinate 2,882,653 downwards.
TGGGAGAGCAGGAGCAGCAGTGAAGCAAGGAGGGAAAAGGATGTCCAGAGGCAGCCAAAGATGAAAGATGGTGGAATGGATGGAACTATCAACTCGACAGAGCCTGGAATCACTGGGAACACTGGCCCCTGGGTGTGCATTAACTGAGGTGGGAAGACCCACATGCTATGGGTGGCACCAATTCATGGTTTGATCCTGGACTAAATGAGCAGAAAAAGAGAGCTGAGGGACAGCACACATCTATCCCTCTCTACTTTCTGATTTTAGATGCAATGTAACCAGTTGCCTGAAGCTCCTGCTTTAAGCTCCTCTTGAGTTTCTCACCATGTTGTATAGTAACCCTGAATAAACACTTTCTCCTTCCTCAGGTGGCTTTGGTCAGAATATTCTATCACAGCAGCAAGAAATGAAACTAAGAAAATAAATGGTACCGGAAGTGAGGTTATTCCTGTGATAAACCTAAGTGGTCCTAACTTGGAACTGGTTTGAGGGAGGAATGTGGAAGAATTTGGAACTTTGGGTTAGAAATGCCCTTGAAAACTACAAACAGAGCCAAATGGGCTATTCTGATGGGAGCTCATAAGACAAGAATGCTCAGAGAAACGCAGGTAGAGGAGGCCCAGCTTATGGAGCTGCAGAGGGAAACAAAGACTCTATCAGGAACTGGGACAAGTCGTGTCCATTCATGTGATATTTTGGACAAGAATCTGGTTTATTCTGTTCATATCCTGAGAACTTGAGATGGAAAGACCCATCCACTGTGGCACCATTCTCTGGGGTGAGATCCTAGAGTGTATTAAAAAAAGAAGGCAAGAGACTCTTCTCCCCCATACCCCATGGAACCCATCTCTCTAACCCATCTCCCACCTCAGTTCCCCCTCCTTCTAACAACAAGCACACATCACCTTCCTCTTCTTTACTACAGGTGTAATGTGACCAGCTTCCCCAAGCTTCTGCTGCTCTGACATATGACGGGCTATAATCTCAAACTGTGAGCAAGGGAAACTCTTTCTTCCTAAGTTGCTTTAGTCAGGGTGTTTTATCACAATAACAGAAAACTAGTAACTAGCACAGACAGGGATGAAGAATGGAACCCAAGCAGCAGAACAGTGAGTGGGAGATACGTTAATAACCAACCTGTTCGAAGACTGTGAAGAGCCTTAGGTGGTCAGTTACAAGGTGCAAGTAGAGGGGCAGGCCTGACCCCTGCTTTACCAGCAGCAGCCGCTTCTGAGGAGAACTGGAGGGTCAGCAAAGGGGACTATGGAGCCTGTCATAGCCTACCTCTGCCTCAGCACCGAGCCAGCTGGCTCCTCCCCTGAGAGCCCATCAGGGGGTGTGTCCACGACATCACCTCAAAATACACCACCCTCCTATTTTCCAGTCAGCTCCTGTCAGGAATACTTCTAAAGCTCAGCTTAGCTCTCCCTAACCACAGCCCACCCCCCTGGGGGACTGGTCACCATGGAAAAGTCTGGGTGAGCCTATGAGAAATCCTAGATATCTTATGAACAACTTCCCTGGCAGACAGGTCTTGAGAAGACAAAGGATTAGTCTGGGAAAGGGGGTACGGGTCGGAATCTTCTCAGCCTCAGGAGTTATACCCTCATGGCTTCGTATTCACCCCACAACTCAACCAGCCCTTGCCTGGGTCCAACCTGGTTGTTAAAAGGTGACTCCTCCAGCCGTTTCCCATACAGTGCTAGCTCTTCTCTCTCATGAGCCGAGCCCCAGCAGATGGGTCCAGAGGCCCCAAGGCCACCACATGGGCACCCTGGCTTTGCTCAGGGTCTCTCCTATGATTGCGTCACTAGAAACACACAGCACCAGGTGTACTCGCTGTGATACATGCAAAGAAACAGAAAGGTGGAGAAAAAAAAAAGAGTAACATTCAAGCAACTCCTCTCCCCCACACCCCACGGAACCCATCTCTCCAATCTGTCTCCTACCTCAGTTCCTGCTCATACTCACCCGGGGAAGGGATTTGGGGATCCAGTTTGAAATGAGCTGCCTGTTCTGATCCACCAACCTATCTGCCCCATCAGTAATCAGGACTAAGGTCTGGCCATGCTGTAAAGACTGAGAATACTTGAGCAGCAGCCTCTGCTGCAGCTCTCACACCAAGCCTCTGTGTGTGGAAAAGAGATCAGGATTAGTGGTGGGGAAGCAGTGAGAGCAACAAGGCGGGCCAATTGCAAGGCACACACCTGTAGGTGCTTGGGAGGGTCCTTTGCTCCGACAATTCTCTATGCAGGTGGGTACAGAGGCGCCTGAGAAGGCTGAGGGCAAGACCCTGGTCAGGGCGGGCTCCTATGAAGTGGAAGAAAACTAAGGGAGACACTTTGTGTTGGTCAGAAAGCTGCAGGGCGGACACAAGGGACGCCTGGACTGTAGCAGATGCAATGCACAATGTCCTCACCCACCTCCTTAGCCCAAAGCCCTCCCTTGTGCCTAGGCCCCTGAGACGCATACCAGGAAGACAGTCTTTCCCTGTCTAGCCTGCCCAGTCACTAGGCTTGGCCTCCGACGGGGCAACATCAGCTGCTGCACTGTGTCCTGGAGAAGGTGTGGCCAGGCAGGACTTGGTGGGTTCTTCAGCTGTTGAAATGCGGCCTGGATCAAGTCATCATCTGAGATGGATGCTGGCTGCTCCAGCTCAGTCCCAGGCTGAGGGGACACAGGGCATAGACCATCTATGTGTTTAAGTCTCTCAGGATCTCCAGGCCTCAAATACAAGCTGCACCAACTTGCTTCCCACCCAGACCACCTTGGTCGCAGTACTCCTGCTTACCTGCAGGTAAAACTCCTGGATCATAGTCCATACATCCTGGAGGACCATCTGCCCAAACTCCTCCAGGCCTCCAACAAAGGCGCGGCCAGCTGCTACCCCTCCCCACTCACAGGAGTACCTTCGGACAAAATAAGCACGAAGTCGGAGAGGCCCGACTCATTCGTCCCAGATGGGACCACGGCGCTCTCCCGCTCCCTCAGCTCACCTGCGACAGCGAACCTCTCTCCGCTTGCTCAAGTGGGTCTTCAGTTCCGAGAGCCGATGTGCAGCTTCTTCTGACTCAGAAATGAAGTCAGGCCTCCAGGCATCTGGCACAGAGCTGACCACCAAAGACGCCCCAAGAGTGGGGCCAGACTTAGACTCTAATACCTACTGGTACCAGTTGGGAGTTATATAAGGCTAGGACTTCTCACTCAGGTGGAGACCTGACTTGCAGCTGCAAAGCATACTCTCTGAGTCCTGTTTCTTTTCTGCGCTGAACGCTTGGGACACAAGACTGAACCTGCCTGTCTTCTGGGGAGGAAGACTGTCCTGGTAACAATAGAAGGTACCTGAGGAACCCAGAATCACGGAAGTAGATGAGAGGTTGGGCAGAGGGCTGCAAGCATTGGCCCTGATTCAGGAATTGCATCACCTCTATCTCTGTCACAGAGCGCCCTGAAGGGTACTGCTGGGCCTGCAGGGAGAGGGAGACACAGGTGCGCTCAGTCCCAAATCACAGATCCATCCCTGGAGCCCGTCAAAGACCCCACCCCTTTATCTCAGTAACTTTCTCCCTCCAGACAAGCAATAAAATACAGTTAGCAGTTAACATTTACTGAAAGCATGACAGGCACTGAACATGTCAAAATACTTTCCCCCCGATCATTGTTCGGGACTGAACTCAGGGCCCCACACATGCTAAGCAAGCAGTCTACCACTAAACTACATCCCTGGTCCTTTTTATTGTATTCTGAGGTAATCTCACTTTAGTTGTCCAGGTGGCCTAAACTCCTGACCTTCCTGCCCAACCCCCTAAGTAGCTGCATTACAGGTGTACATGGTTACATCCAGCTAAATAAAATTTTAATTCTCATAGTAACCTTGAAATATGAACGTTGTTTCTATTTAATATGTGTCGAAAATAAGGCTTGTTTAGACTAAGTTGCTTCAAACCAGCCACAATTTCTGAAAATGTCTAAAAAAGAATCAGCTCTGTCTGATGGCAAAAGTGCAGCAGGCCGACCTCCATCCCTCTCACTGCCCATGAGTGCCACAAGCACTGCTCGCAGGAGGCACTGCTCATGGGAGCACTACTCGCAGGAGGCACTGCTCATGGGAGCACTACTCGCAGGAGGCACTGCTCATGGGAGCACTGCTCAAAGGAGCTGCCTCATCCGGGCCATGGCCTTGCAGCATCTTCTGCCTGCTTTCACGGCAAAGGCCTGCCTGTGCGTCATTCCATGCTCCTGAAAACTGGCTTTTCTCCACCCCTGTTTCCTCCCCAACACTTCCAACTTTGTCTGCCTTACCCAGTGGAAGTGAGGATGGTCACGCAGGTCATAGCTCGGGGGAATGTAGCCATAGCAAGAGCCCAGAATCCCCACAAACAGCTGCGAGTTCTCCACCTCCCCGAGGCACACTTCTAGTTGTCTGTAGGCATGATTATGGGGACATGCAAGAGTCACTGGCCACAGTTTCAGGGCATAGAGACATAAATACAGAGGAGACAGGACACTGGCTCACACTGAGCAAACTGGAGATACAATTCTCCTGTTGCCATCCAAGAGACCATCCCTGCCTTCTGTTCTTGCAGCCCCGACCTTGCCCCCTCGAGTTCTGTCACTCAAGACCATGATGCCTGGCCTGGACCCTCTTCCCTGTGACCCGTATCTATTCCTGCGGGTTTCCTCTTCAGTGATGCCCCAGCGCAGGTCAATAGCGCGAAGACTGATGTGGTGAGGAGCCAGTCGGGCCTGCAGTGCTGGCAGCAGAGACCTCAGCAGCAGGTCCCGCTCCCCGTGCACGTCCCGGAAAGTGGATGAAATGAAAAGCCGGATGCTACACCATCTGCAGGTAAGTAGAGGGTTGGACTCAGCCTACTGGTCAGCCCTCTTTCAAGTCCATAGCAACTGGGGTAATAATCCTGCACTGAACACAACCCCTATAATAGACAGTGAAAGGATGGATGCCTTGCAGGCCCCAGAGATTAACCTACTTATGGTCCCAACTACAGAACCTTAGAGCTTGAGCTCCCGCTCGCCCTTCTCTGCCCACCCCCTTTCCACAGAAAATCATTACTATATACTTATCATTTGTTCATCACATACTATGAGGCAAACACTATAATTATCAACTATATTTTTAAACATTTTATTTATTATTTTTATTTTATGTGCATGCATGTATTGCCTACATGTATGTAAGTGCATTCATGTCATGCAATGCCTACAGAGATCAGAAGAGAGCATCGGATCCCCTGGAACCAGAGTTACAGATTGTTGTTAGCCACTATGTGGAAGTGGGAATTGAACCCAGGTACTCTATAAGAGCAGACAGTGCTCTTAACTGCTGAACCATCTCTCCAGCCCCTATTAATTATATTTAAAGGAATTAACACAACTTGGCCAGGAACAGTGACACATACATTTAATCCTAGCACTTGAGAAGTAGAGACAGGTGGATCTCTATGAGTTCAAGGACAGTCTGGACTACAAAGTGAGTTTGAGGCTAGCCAGGGCTACACAGTGAGAAAGAAATTAAGCAGTTAGCCCAAGGTTCAAACTAGCATTTAGCAAAGCCAGTATAAGAAAGCCAGAGCCTATGATTTGGCTCTATGGTCATGGAGCCTCGTGAGTTCCCCATATTCAGACATCCTTTCCCTAGAAAAGAAAGGAATGGGTTCACGAGCTCAACTTACTTTAGGAAGCCCCTCCCTGGGAAGAGGGAGGCATCCTTATACAAACAGAAGAAGTTCCATCCTAACAGACAGAATGACAGTCACAGAATCTAGACTGACCCATGCAGGGGAATAGGAGCCAAAGGGTCTGGAGTAGCCTCTTCCAGTGGCAGAGAGTCAGGGCCTGTGTCTTTCCTGGGAGTGGGGGAATCTTGAATACTTTGTCCGGCTGGCCCACATGATCCAGAAGACGGGAAGCCCCATGCTCTGCAATGAACCTAACATAGAAAGCACAATGAGAACAGATTATTAGAGGTCAGAATCAGGTCTTCCAAGAAACATAGGGAGCAAGGACATGCACAGGTCAGGCTGCACGGTTAAGAAGACCCCGGAAAGCCGGGTCTGGTGGCTCATGCCTGCAAATCTCACCCACAGATTGGAGGGTCATGGTTTAAAGTCAGCCTGGTCAAATAATAGTATCTCAAAAAATAAACAAACAAAAAATGACCAGAAGCTAGGAAAGCAGATTTAAAAGCAACTGGGACTACAGAACAGCAGAGATGAAGGGAAAGGGAAGAGATCCAGCTCCAGCCCCTCCACTGAGCATGGGAACCTGAGAAAAGAGAACCGAGCTAAAAGTAAGGTTGAAGACCATCTGTTTCTTGGCGGATCAGCTCTGTACCAACTACAAAAGCTCCCTCAAAGAAATACATTTGCTTTAAGCTTACCAGTAGGCATTGAAGGGCATGGATAATATCCAAAGAGAGAGTCCAGGAAGAAAACAAGTGAGAAGGCTATAATGGAACTAGACAAAATAAAAAGGCTTCTGTAATTAGCACAAACAGGATTTTCTCTGGATACACAACTAAACAGAATGAGTCCCTCTGTCAGACAGAGAGGGTGGGGGAGAGATACAGAGACAGAGATAAAGATACACACAGATAGACAGTGACAGACAGAGAGACAGACAGGAGAAAGAGGAGAGAACCGAAGAGAGGCCACGGTGATGTCACTTATTTCTTAAAAGCAAACACGCATCTCCCATATCACTTTTCCTCTATTTTTATTTTAAAATTTTAATTCTGTGCTTTCACGTGTGTCTGTGTGGAGTAGAGATGCACTCGAATACAGTATCCAAGAACCATAGGCACTGGATCCCCTAGAGCTAGGCAGAGGCGGTTATGAGCCACTTGACACGGGTGCTAGGGGCTGCACTCAGTCCCTCTGCAAGAGTGGGTGCTAGGGACTGCACTCGGTCCCTCTGCAAGAGCGTACATGCTCTTAGCCACCATGCCATCTCTCCAGCCCTCTTTTCTTCTTCTTATTGGATACAATGCAAACTTTGATGGATACACGATGGAGCTGAAGCAGCCATCTTTAGCCATAAGAAGCTGTTGAAGGAGCTGCTGAAGGTGGTGAAAGAATAAGACAGTAAAGGGACAAGCAAGTCCCTATGACACCATGTTGCTGATAAGCCTGGGTAACTGTTAAAGAAAATAAACTACCGTGCCTGGAAGGACAAGTGAATGAAACAGGAGACTCGGAAAAGGTCCCCAGGCATTCTAACGCAGCATCCAAACCCTCTGATACCCACTGTTTGCTCACTTGAGTATTCCATCAGTACAGCCCGAGAGCGTCACATCATTGGGCTTCAAATTTGGTGATCTGGCAAAGGAAGAAACAGTCATCAAACATCAGAAGCAATACCTGGAGCCGGGTGTGGTGACTCAAACCTGTAATCCCAGCACTTGCCCTGTGAAGACAGGAAGATCCAAAATTCAAGTCCAGCCTGGACTGTGTAGATAGACCCTGTCTCCTAGTACCACCTCTGCATTTTTAATACAGTTATGTGGTTGGGGTATAACTCAGTGGTAGGGTGTTTGCCTAGCATGAGCAAGGCCATGGGTCCAATGTGCAGCACCACAAAGAGGTAAAAAGAAGATTCTAGAATCTGAAGTTTTAACAGAGTTAACACAGAAAGACGGCAAGGGATAGCAAGTATCAAACAAACGAGAGCTTCCCAAGGTTTGGCAGGAACAGACAGGAAATACGGGCGACTGTCTTCCGACACTGGCATCCTTACATGTACAGTGATTTTTGTAGGAGGACACCAACAAACAGACACTTGGAATTCACATGCCGCCAGATAATCTGTTTGGCTACGTTTAGCTGTATGCTATCCATCCTCTGGCCAAACAAGATGACCCTGTCAACCTGTAGGATGAAAAGAAGAGGCTTAGACCAGGGAACAAGCAAAGAATAGATGTTGATGAGCTTAAAGCATCAATAAAAGAGATTTGTAAGGGTTAGGGTAGGAGAACTCCAAGGGGAAGGGAACTCGCACCCCCTCAGAACACTCCGAGGGAGGGAGGCGGCTACACCCTGACTTAGGGTGGCATCAAAAAGTGGGGATGGCTGGGAAGGGAGCAAAGAAATGAAATGGGGGGGTGTACTGTGGTCAGCTCTCTCATGTTCATGGACTGACAGCTCCACTTGATGAGCCAGCTCTTGGCTTGACCAATTTATATTAATTTCTTGTTTGGTATTGGGGATTGAACCCCTGGTCTCAAGCACATGCTCTGCATCTCCAGGCATTGTGGCCATTTTAGTCTGTTTTTGTTTTATGAGGCACGATCTCCTGACGACCCTGGCTGGCCTGAATTTCACAGAGATCCACTTGCCTTTGCCTCCTGAATGCAGGGATTAAAGGTGTGCACCACCATACCTGGCCTTTGTTTGTTTGTTGCTGTTGTTTGAGATAGGGTTTCCCTATCACCATGGCCATTTTAAACATCAAAATACATAAACTTAAGATTAAATAAATTAAGCGCTTATGGGTGTTGTTAGCCACCATGTGAGTGCTGAGAGCTGATGCTGAGTCCTCTGCAAGAGGGCTGCTCTCTTAATCACTGAGCTATCTCTCCAGCTCCAACTACGACTACACTTTAAAAAATATTTTTGGTAGCCCCAGCTGGCCTGGAACTCATTATGTAGACCAGGCTGGCCTCAGACTCACGGAGATCTGACTGCTTCTGCCTCTCAAGTACTGGGATTAAAGGCGTGTGCCAGAATGCCTGGTCCAACTACACTTTTTAAAAGTACATTTAAGACAAAAGTAATACATTCTCAATACTTATCGCTTTCTAATTAACTCACTACAGTGTCTTATTATCTAATCCTGAGTTTATTTACATCTCTATCAGTACTATAGAAATACAAAGTAGTGATATGCTACCGAGTATGTTTTCAGAGTTCTACATTCAGTGACATATGGCTGGTGGCTTGAAAGCTGCCTTGATGGAACTATTCACATCATGAAAATTGGCAAAAATTAACCAACATTCTTTTTTTTCCCAATTATCATTAAAGACTTATCAGCACATCCCTGAGGATGTCTGAGGGAGTGTAGCAAGTAGAGAGCTGACAAAATCACTGCACAAAGTATAAAAGACAGCTTTGAAGAGTCAAGAAATGAAAAGCAGCTGGATGTGTGGCACAAGAGATTCACAGAGACAACTCACAGGAACCCTTTGGACAGCCAGAGATACCAGGTACTTCCCAAAAGTGTCCAGAGGCCATTCATCCCATTCTTCCAACTCCTGAAGGAAAGAAAGTTGAGTTATATGGTTTCACTTGAGATATACCTGCTCTAGTCTGGATATAGTTTGACTGTATCCCCCAAAGATTCCTGTATTGAAAGCCGATCCCCACTGTCAGATGGCAGGAGGGACTCAATTGGACCAGGGTATTAACAGGTAGGGCCTAGTGAGATGCCCTCAGGTCATCAGGCCCTTGGAAGAGTCTAAGGTTGCATCGTTTCTAAGCCACCTTATAGCCTTGCCTTAATAAAGAAAGAGCCAGGCTCTTCAAATCTATTTTAAGGCCAAGAGCAGGCCTGAACTGCTGAGAACCCCTTCCTTAGATGTCTCTCAGAACTGTGCTCCCCAGCAAGGGCTCTACTCAGTCTTTATTGAAACAGTATCTCTAGCATGAAATGGGGAAGTAGAAGTCAGGACATATTCTGATCTTTTCAGAGAATCTTGCCCTTGATCCCTAGACTATCACACATACTCCATTTCTCTCATTGTTTGCAAGAAAGCATGCAAACTCACATTCATACACTATCTTATGCTATCTTGGGTGGGAGGCAAGGAGGAGTCCTGAGGGATTACAGTCACATGCCTAGGTCACAAGAGGAACACATCACTCCAGGAGTTTGTTTACATTATAAACAGTAACTTTTTGGCTACAAAGTTAGTCCTGATTATGTCCATATTGTAAAAGTCATTCATGTCCATATTGTAAAAGTCATTCCTACATAGGTCTGAGTTCTTGCAAAAATAAATTATTGTAAAAGCCCATACCTGACCCATAAATCCCTCTCTGGCTCCTGTTCTAGCACATGATCCTCTTCTTCCATACGCATTCTCAAGCATCCCCATCTGCCAGAGTGAAGCTAATGCCAGTGCCTTGCCCCTAAATCACTAGAACCATGAGCAAAACAAACCGCTTGCCTTTAGTAATGCAGTATAACACCAAAAAATTAACACAACCAATAAGAAAGCACCGATTTGTTTAGGAAACCTCCAAAGCTATATATATACTATATGCTTTTTAGAAGAAAAACAAACCAACAAACGAAATACAGCCATGCATCCCAGGCCGGCCTTGAACTCACTGTGTAACCCAGGCTGACCTTCCTCTTGCACTTCTCCTGCTCAGCTTCCTGCCCCAGGCTGGGGCTGCAGGTGTGCACCTCCGCACCTCGCTCTTCATGCCTTTACTAGCTATTCAAGATGTTCCCAGGCTTGTCTTGTTCACACAGTTTTGGATGGTGGGATAGGTTTCTCACCTGGACTTGAGCCTGCAGCTTGGTGGCGGTCTTTAGGATCCCTTCATCTGCCTGAAGCACTGCAGTCTTCACAATTCCTCTTCCACACAATAAAACATCCACCTGCTCTGCCCGAGCCACCATCATTCCAGTCAACAGCAGTACATAGTTCGGGGGGGGGCTGATGGGACAAAGCATCAGGCTTAGATAAATCTCTTGATGGAACCACCTTTGCCTGCCCAGCTCTACCAGCTCCCCTGGTTTGGGGGAATGGGAAAGGGTTGATGGACCCCTTGGCAGGGGTCACCTTCAACAGCCCTCAGGAAAAGCTGACTGGAAGGGCAGCAGGGAAAGGCACAATCCCTGTCCAAATTTAATACTGGGACACAGTAAAGCGAGTGCAAGCTATGTTTGTGGTGACAGAAATCTAGAGGTAATTGTTAAGTACCAGCCAACTGTGAAATGTTAGCATGATAATCCATAAACAAAACTCACTGGAACTGTCCCCAGGGAACCAAGAACAGGTATTTGAAAGAAACCCTTGCCACTTATTTTAGTTTGTATGTCCCTCAGAGAACCAGGTCTGGAAACAAAACACTTCTCAAGACCCCAGCATCCTGCCAACCCCTTGGAAGATGGCTTTTATTTCTTTACCTTTTGTGCATTAATCTTGGGATAGAGCCTATCTGCACCAGCACCTGTCAGATAGACCAAAAGGGTGCGGCCTGGCAGTGGAGACAGGTTGTGCTTCACAGAGAGGTTCACAGCTGCCTCCAAGGCCTGGCGATAGCGCTTCAGCAACTCAGCATCACAATCCCACTGTCTGCAGTAAGAAAAGACACAGACACAGGGGCTCAGACTTGCCTGTGCCAGCCTGAAGCAGAGGAGAACACAAGAACTTGCTGCTCAGACACTGAATCCTCTCTCTCCCTCAAGTGCCACTCTAGCCTCCCAGAGCCTGCCTCTCCTGCTTGTACAGAAGCCTCCTTTCTGCCCAGACCGCAGGACTCATGGAAGGCGAGGAAGAATCATCTGCAGTCATTCTCTGAAATCACTTATCCACTCATCTGTCCTTAATTCAGGAGACATGGCATAGGTGCTACGAATTCATCTGGGCGTTCCTCTGAGATCACTAGGCCGGCCTTAAACTCATGATCCTCTTGCCTCTACCTTCCAATATCTGTGGCTGATGTGGGATATGCTTTTTAGATTTTCATCTAATAATACAGAATGACCGAACATGCACTCTCCAACTGCCAATGAAGCAAGTGGCTCTGACAAAGATCACCAATGAATGCCATCAACTACACTAAAAAGATTAGGTGGAGCATGGAGGCACACAGCTGTAATCCTAGCACTCAGGAAGCAGAGGCAGGAGGATCTCAAGTTTGAGGCCAACTTAGACTACATCAAGAGACTATCTCAGCTGTCAAGATGTCTCAGAAGGTAAAGGTGATTGCCTCCAAGCCTGATGTTCTGAGTTCAATTCCTCCAACCCATATGGTGTAAGGAAAGAAGCAACTCTTGAAAGTTGTCCTCTGACCTGGGCATACATGCCATGACAGGCAAATACCCACACACATATACACACAATTAAATAAGTAAATGTAATTTTTAAAAGACAGACTGTCTACAAAGAGAAAGGAAGGGAGGGAGGGAGAGAGGGAGGGAAGAAAGAAAGAAGTCAATCTTAGCAACACTGTGGGTTGACACCCCAGTCTTTCTCCTCCTGATACTGTACTTTGCCAAAAGGCACAAAAAGTCCAGTCCAGTGGTTCCATTCAAATAATGAACCCAGGATTACCTAGGATTCTGGCTTGGAAACCCGAATGCATCTGAGTCTTTAGAGAGGAAGTCCAAGGCACATGAAACAGGAAAGCATGTCAGAAGGCAACAGGAAGTGGGCAGTCCAAAGCATGGAGCATATCAAAGACAGGAAAAGAGATTTAAGAGCTAGGACAACCAAATGCAAGGTGGAGACCTTGTTTAGACACTGGTTTGAATTAACTACAAAATGACAATTAAACAGTGCAAGACAATTAAACATCTGTGACTTTGGACTAGACAAATCCAAATAATCATTTTCAGTTTTGCTATTAGTGACACTCATTATAAGAAAATGTCTATTTTTCAAGAGACACACATGAAATATAGAGAGGTAAAATAAGATGTGTCTCACTCAGCATTTGTTTTATAGTCATTATTGAAATTAAAAAAGAAAAGGGTGATTGGTAATGAAAATGGGATAAAGCTGACATCATCATTTAGTCCAACAGTTTATTTGGTTTTGATCTTTGGTTTTGGGGTGCTTGGGGTTTTTTTTTAATTTTCTTGCTTGCTTTCATGGTATTGGGGATTAAATTCAGAGTTTTTCACATACTAAGCAACTGCTCCATATCTACGTATCTAGCCCAGACAGCTTATAAATTTATTACCTACCATGGCTACAGATATATACACTATACACACACACACACACACACACACACACACACACACACACACAAACACATATTGTTTAGTCTATTACCTATTACCTACATGGCTACACTAATATATACATTAGATATATATATATATATATGTAAATTTTTTAGCACTGAGAATGTAGCTCATTTGGCAGAGTAACTACCTCAGCATGCATGAAGTCCTGGGTTTGATCCCTAAGAATGCACAAACTGGGTCTATAATCCCAGCGCTCGGAAGTGGAACCAGCCTACGTGCTCATCAATAGATGAATAAAGAAAATGTGGAACATACACACAATGGAATTTATTCAGCCATATAGAATGAAATTACATTATCTGCAGGAAAACACAAAGAACAGAAGATCACTCTTAGGCAAACTCAGAAAGACAAATAGTGCATAGGTCCTCTCATATGCAGAAATCTTGTTTTTGTTTTTGTTTTTTTAAGTCAGGGTATCACTATGTAGCCTTGGCTAGCCTGGAACTCACTAGATAAAGCAGGCCAGTCTCAGGCTTGTAGAGATCAACCTGTCTCTTCCTTCCAAGTGCTGGAATAAAAGTGTGAACTACCACACCCAGCCCTAGAATCTACATTTATATGTGTGTGTGTGTGTGTGTGTGTGTGTGTGTGTGTGTGTAGATCCATGTATGTGTACACGATATGAAAGTAGACGAGAGATCCTGAGAGAGTAAGAAGAGATTTCAGGGAGAGGGGAAGGAAAAAAGAGAGAATGAAATTCACATGTCATGAGAGTCCAGGAAAGGGCTACTCAGGAGATGAAGGAGACTAGCAAGAAAGGGCAGGGCACATGAAGACGCCGTGAGGAGACCCATTACTAGATACGCTCCCTCAAAAACAATTTTTAAAAGAAAAAGAAAAAGAAAAGCATTGATGTACAAAGAAGAAAGTACAAACCAGAGAAGAATAAATGGGACACAGCACGCAGCAAAAGAGCTCTACACACCCAGTGTCCACGGGAAACAGCCACAGGCAACAGAGCAGAAGCTAGTGATGTTTTGGTTTCACAATCTTTATAGGACAATATTAAATATAAGTGCTACAGACAGGGCTGTAGGTATAAGAGATGACTGGAACCAAATGGGACTGAGACATGTGGATGACTCTGGGGGAAAAGCACATCTCTGGGGAAAAGCAGCCAGGTTCCTACTTGTCTCCTTAGCCTGCTGGATCTTCCTCGTTCCCACTTTGTGCCCAGACAGCAAACACATACCTGGGCTTGTGTAACTTCAGCTTCTCCCGCTTCAGCTGCTCATGTATCACAGGTATCTTCATCAGAGCCCGAAGCTGCTGACGAGGCAAAGTACACAGGTGCCTCAGGTTGACAGGCCTCTGCATATTTTTTTATTTTCTCATCATTATCTGCTTCATCAATTTTGTATTGGAAGGAAAGGGTGATGCTGTGTGGGGACAGGTAAACACCATGGTCAGGTAACTTCTATGCCTTCATCTCATCCCACCACTAGTATATTCTGAACCCTGATCTTTAAGGACACTGACCACCCCATACCCTAATTCTGCAAGGAAGAGGCTGAAGAGGGCGGAGTGCTGCCTCAAGCAGACAGGAGGAGCAAACAAGAATTGGAAGAAGGGTAAAAAATACCTTTATTTCTGAGTTCAGTCTCAAGTTTATCAATGGAATCATGAGCATTGAGGAATCTGAATGGGAACTGCCGACTGTGAATCACAGATTTCTGAAAAGCAATGGAGGGCCGGGGAACGAAGGGCATAGGGCTACAGGGAGCAGGAAGATGATGTAATGACTCCACCAGGTCTATGATAACATGAAGAGGGGAATGGATTTCAAGAAGAAATAAGAGAAAGAAGAAGAAGAAAGAAAGGTACCATTTCAGAGTTTGAAAAGAGGTTTTAAAACAGTGGGGAGGGGAGGGGGGCTGGAGAGATGAGTCAGTGGTTAAGAGCACTGGCTACTCTTCCTGAGCACCCAGGTTCGATTCCCAGCACCTGTACGGCAGCTAACAACCATCAACAACTCCAGTTCTGCCTTCTGCCGGCTTTGCACAACACAGGTGCACCTGCATACCTATGTATTCATACACATAAAAAAAATTTAAAACGTTTTTTAAAATAAAATAGGTATAAAAGAAGGATATAATAGAAGGAGCCCACTTCTTTTATATCACATTCCCTCTGAAGGTAGTTAATTTACAGAAGGGGATCTTTCTAATATGACTTATCTAGCTCCCTACCCACCACTCACACATACCTCATCCTGGAGTCTCTGGAGAACGAGTTCATGGTGGCGGGGGCTGATTCCGATACGCAGCAGGTTGCACAGATTCTGAAGCATAGCCATGAAGGGAAGCTTCCCATTGTCTGTGGACAGTGTAGCAAGTAAGAGATGAGAGTTCAGGGCCCACAGCTAGAAGCAGAGAGCCACATGGAAAGTTCAAATGGAAGAATATCATCTATTCTACTCAGCTAGGCCTGGTGGCACAAACCTTTAATCCCAGCACTCAGGGGGCAAAGGCAGGTAGCATCTGTGAGTTCAAGGTCAGCCTGGTCTACATGGTAAGACCCAGTCTCAATAACAGTAATAATAATAATAATAACATATCTACTCAAAATGTTTTAAAGGTCAGGAAAATAAAACAAAGACTGGCCTGAAGCATGGAGTAAAATTTGCACAATGTTGTTTCTTCAACAATCACTATGTCACTGTTTCGTCGTTGGCTCTGGCTGTGAGGTGAGCCTCCACAGGCTCAATACATGGTTCAGGCTACTATGAATTCCTACTCTTCCTTAAACAGACCTCAACTGCTATATGTACCACATGGTCATACACCATATGGACTAAGTGACAACATGGGTTCAATCTACACAGTAAATATTGGAAATCTTTAAAAAAATTTTTATATGTTTTACGAATGTTTTGCCTACATGTATGTAAGTGTATTGCATCATAAGGTGCAGTGACCACAGAGGCAAGAAAAGGGTGTCCCTTCTTTACTATATCTTAACTTGTACATACTGGTTAAGGGAATGTCAGAAAGGGGGTGGGGTATTTAATTTCGAGATAATTCGAATACATATAGCACCACACCAGTGACACCTACACTGTGAGAGAATCATAAGAAGCCAAGTAATTCAGGCTGCCCTGAGTACAGTCTATAATGGCAGCAAAGGACACTTGGGCTTCTGAAGTTCCAAAATGGGAACTCTAAAAAATTCCATCAAGATCTAAAGTTAGATATTTTTTCAACAAAGGGAAAATGACTTTAAATTCTCAAAGATTAAAGAGAAGCAAAAGGAAACAAAGTATAAATGTGAAAAGGGAGATGGCGTTATCAAGCGGGAAACGGGGAAACTGGGGTATTTTACCTGGGGCGAGAAGAAGAGGACCATGCTGGAGGGAAGGAGAGATGAATAATGCTTAGTGGTGTGAAAAAACAGAGGGAAACGTACCTGTTCAAAGGCCTACTGAAAAATACACCTACTCCCAGCAGCCCTTTCAGTTGCTAAAGGTGAGCGGGGTGCCACGGCATTCTGTGCTACCCTGGCCTTCCAGAGTCACCAGAAGAAGGTGTTGTGGCTTTATAAGCAGGTGCTGCACTGCCTTGAGTTTGCAGAGTGTTTCCACAGGGTCAGACACAGTTTGAAGATCATAAGAATGAAAAGTATATGATGAAGGCCACCCATCTGCTGAAGGAGGCAGAACTCTGGGAAAACCAGCTTCTTCAGGCCTCTATCTTTCCTGACTCTCCAGGGGGCACCTCCTATGAGAGGTATGGGTGCTACAAAGTTCAAGAATGGTGCTTAGACTCCTGGAATCCTTCTAAAAAGGCCGCTTATCCTGATTACTTTGCCAAGAGGAGCAGTGAAAGAAACTGCAGATGGAAAGCTGGGGGCAGGAGTTTAAACAGCTGTGGGGAGACCCCACCTGATAGACCGAAGACTGAAGCTTTGCCTCCTGCCAGAAAGGCAGGTGACTTGCCCCCACTGTTGTGGCACATTGTGACCAGACCTCAGGAGCAACTGGTGTAGACACAGGGATGTCCCTGTTATGGTTGCAAGCAAAGTGAAAGAAGTCACAGAGCATGTACACACTTACCCTATTAAATATAACTAAACATGGTCAAAAAATACACATACTACATGTATATAATATATATATTGCACACATATGTATGTGTGTGTGTGTGTGTGAGAGAGAGAGAGAGAGAGAGAGAGAGAGAGAGAGAGAGAATGAATATGGGTATAGCTGAAGGCTATATAACAAGAAACACGGTTCCAGGGAGAAACCTCCCTTCAAGCTGTTGGTCAGGGTATTCAAAAGACTCCCAAAATAACACAGGCTATTGCCACAGCCCTAAATTGCCTCCAAGAACTTGAAGGTAAGACCCTACTGTTGAAGACAGGACATACTTTGGATACAGGACTTGGAACAATGGAGCTGGAACTGACCTAGAAGCCTCCTTTCTGGACTAGCTCTTATAGTATCACAAGATACTTTGCAAGCTGCTAAAGGAGAAAAACCAATCAATGTTCCAACCCAGCTGTAAAGCCTAATAACCAGAACAATGACCATTGTCACTCAGCAAACTATCTCTATTGATACAGCACTGGCACTTGTATCTTGGGGTAATCAACAGCTATCTAATTGGACTTTAAGCCAGTTCAATGGGAGGGAATTCATGGGTGGCACTGTAAACATAGCAAATATAGCATGACACAGGTGCACTTACACACATGCAGGCAATACACTCATACACATAAAATGAAAATAATAAATAAAATATTTTTTTAAAAAAACATAGCAAATACACATGACTGGAGCGGTCATAGATCCTAGAGAATCACTTACATCTGTTTCATCCCTAGACAAATGTAATTTCTTACTGATAATATTTACAGACAAGTATACCTCTCACCACTCATCAAAGAAGCTTCTTCGTGCAACAGACTATTACAAACTTCCACAACTAGTCAAATACAGAGAATAAGAATCTGTGACTCTTATTCTCTGAATGTGACCCATGTACAATGCAACCTCTACACCGAAGGCTCAGGGAACACAGGGGAACAGGGACAGAGAGAATATGAAGGCATCTCTCAACCCTCAGCAGTGAGGCTTCCTTGTGTAACAGATGGTGACTAACACAGAAAGCCGCAACTGGCCAAAATGCAGAGAACAAAAGACTACAGAGTGTGTCCCGGACAGGACTCCTGTATTACACCTCTGCCACCCAAGGCTCAGGGACTATGGCAGAAGAGTGGGCAGAAAGACCTAAGAGTCAGGGGTGGTGGATAACCACAAAGAAATAGTTTCCAGGTGGCTGGAAGCTTGCTCATATGAACTTACAGCAATGGCGACAGCATAAGACCTGTGCAAACTCAAACCAGACAAAAACCCTGCATAGAACTAGGGAAATGGGAAGAAGGCCCCAACGTTGGTCAAGGAACTATCAGCAGCTGATTGCTGTTGGGTGAGTGAGAGTGATCTTTCTTTTGACAGGGTCTCTCTAGTCCCAGCTCACGAGGAAGTCACTATGTGGACCAGGCTGGCTTTGGTCTCAAGGAGATCTGCTTGCCTCTGCCTCCTGAGGGCTGGGATTAAAGGCACATGCCACACACCCAGCAGGAGAGTGACACAAGATAGACTAACCAGGGTCCAGTGGATGAACTCATTCTGAGGGACATTTAGGGACACAAAGTTGACTTGATAGGCCTTAACATATATGACAGAATGCATGAAATCGTGGGGAAGGGGGGAGTTAGGAAAGGTGCAGATGGGGAAGGGAGGTCTAAGTATGATAAAGATGCGTGTATGAAATGCACAAAAATTCAATAATTGTTAAAAATTCCATCAATACCTAAAGTTGAAATTTTCAACAAAGAGAAAATTTTTGATACTTTAAATTCTCAAAGATTAAAGGGGAAGCAAAAGGAAACAAGGTGTAAATGTGAAAATAAAGTCTCTCACAAGGGCTAGGCAGGGCTTAGCAGTGAGGAGCACACACTGCTCTTGCAGGAGACCTGAGTTCAGCTCCCAACTCCCACTTCCAACCTGTGACACCAACTCTAGGGGATCCAACACTCTTTTCTGACCTCTTTGGGCACTTGTACTCACAACCACATACACTAATTTAAAATAAAATAAATCTTAAAGAAAAAAGCAAGAGCATTTCATGGTTAAAAACAGACAACAGCAGCAAAGAGAAAAAGAAAAGACTGAAGGTGATTCGGTCTTCCCAAATCTGAATTTTTTCCTTTGTTGGTATGGGCTTAAAGTTCCATGTCCTAAATGAGTTTTGGAGAGGCTCTGCTATACCATGAGCTAGTTCTACCTTGTTGAGAATGCGTTACAGACACCTTGATACAGGTGCTCTGAGGGAAGAGGTACCCCTTTTCTTGTACTATGTTGATTTGTGTATCACCTAACCCACATTTGGAATAGTAAAGCATCCTTTGATGTCAACAGCATTCAAAGCAGGTACCACTGTCCGCTTTGGTATGATCAATGGCAGACTTTAAAAGTCAGATCATTTTTCTAGTGATACAACTAAAAAAGCAAAGAATAGCCACATCATTCTGTGGAAATCTTCAAGGTAGGGTCTAAAATACTGAGGCATCAATGGGGAAGACAAGAAAGACATGATGGTGAAGGCTCCTACCTATGAGGTCCTCCCAGACAGAAGCTTTGTTCCCCCGTAGGCTGAGTTCCCGCTCCCAGGTCTCTGGCCTGCGGAGCTTCATCCGCTGCCCAGCTCTGCTGGAATCCCATGGCCCAGGGAGGTGACTCTGAGAAAAGAGCTCTAGGTTGGAGGGGTACCTAAGACAGGAAAGAAAGTGCCGATTATTTCAGAGGCAACAGAAAATAGAAGCAAGTCAAAGCCAGTCAGTCATGTTCACAGCAATATCTGCCTTGAGGACACTGCTGGGACTGAGACCTACAGGATTGGAGCCACTAATGGACTGGGATGGTCACCTCAATGGAATGTGGGTTTGGGAAATGGTTTCTCACCTGTAGCCCAGCAGGGTTTGGACATGCTGGGCAGGCTCATGGATGTGAAGCTGCTGTACCAACTTCTTCAGGGTAAACCTTGGCTGACTTTTTTTCTCTGGTACTGCATTCTAAGCTGCCTCAAACTGTGGAAATAGACCCAATCACCACCGTGAACATGAAGTTTCTTCAGAAACTAAAACACAAGACTATCCTATACCTATAAGGTCATTTTATTTTCTAAAACAGATTTGCTCCAAGGACAGAAACAGCTAGTAAAAACTTGCAGAATGACGGCTCTCAAAGCTATAGCTGCAGCTAAAGGCCACGTGCAAGGGCAATCCTCTAGGCCTCAGTACCTGGGCTAAGGCAAAAGGACTGAACAGCAGAGCCCAGGAGTTTAAGGCCAGCATGGTGAGATCCTATCTTAAAAAAGAAAAACAAAACAAAACAAAAAACAGTAGTTATTTGGGGTCCAAAAAGAAAGAAAAAACACAACAGCAGCTTTCAGGGGTCCCTAGGCTTACTCACACAAGACTGAACTATCAATGGTCAAGCCGGGATGACTGGCTTATGAAAAAAAAAAAAAGGGAGGGAAAGAGAGAAAGGAGAACAGATCTGTTCTCAAGACAGGGGAAAGAAAGCAGCTCTTAACGACATCACCAAGCCCCCAAACAATGGTGCATCTACTTGTTTTTAAAACATGGAACACAGATATTTTAAACTGATTTATCCTACTAACACGGCACCCAGCAGTAACGTGTAAATGCAAGAACAACACGGGGTGAGGTTTGGGGAGGGGGGACAACTCTCTTTCTTCTCTGAACCAGACCTGTGGCTGTGACTAAGAGTCTCCTGGCAGGGGCATGGACTACCACACCAGACATCAGCATTTTTAATCCTGATGGAATTCTTTTTCTAAATACTAGTTCCAAAATGATTGTACACACATGTGCGGAACTCCTAAACAAAGGACTCACCTTAATCTGTTCATTTTTAAGAGGCCACAGGCTCTTTGGAAAACATCCTTTTCTCTCAGAAAATGGACATTCCGTTTTCTATAGGCACAGAAGAAGCAGATTCAAACAGGGAAACAAAGGTTGCCCCCGAAGATTCCAGAAGCCCTGAAAGAACATCTCTACCAAAAACGAAGCCAGCTAGGGATGAGGTCTGCTCTGTTCTTTCTGGTCATGAGCTCTACACAGCTCCTCTGGCTCTTTTGGCTCCTAATGTACACACAAGTCGGATGTAGGATCCCTCCACCCCCAGGACCACTATGTTCCTTTGTCCCTCCCTTCCCAGAGACAGGGAGTTGTGAACGACAAAGGCTGAGGCAAAGACTGACCGGGGCGCGGGGTGGCTGACGTGGACGTCTCTTGGCACGGTGTTTCCGTGGATTATACTTGGCTAGTTGGTACTCATCAAACTGGGCAAACTTGTCAGTCATGGCAGCACGGAGGCAGGCAGGCAGGGGCACCAACGTGTTCTCACTTCCTTTGGCCAGGCTCTATCAAAGAGAGGGGGGCTCAGCATAGGGGGAGACCCAACCAAAGTCCCTTCACTCCCCAAAAAAGTAAGACCCTGGGGTTATATAGGAAGAGAATAAGGAACAAGTTCCTAGCCCAAGGTCCAAAATTACAGTTCTACGTACTTGGCAAGTCAGCATTCTTTTCTGATTTTCATCATTATAAATGAGGTCCAGAATAACATCAACTTTTTCTCACACTGTGGTCCAATACTTGCCTCTCTATTTTCTCTATTAAACCACCTAGCCTCTTGCAGGAGGTTATCCTGCCTGGGCACTTAGGGTGACGAAAGCAGAAGGGAAGGCTAATCTCTCTGAAATTTCCTCAAGAAGCAAAAGAGAAGGAAAACCATGAAGATTCAGGCTGGGTAACTGAGTACACACCTGGTAGAATTCAGCCACCTGGACCCAGTCTGAGGGCAGGTGGACAATGGAAGAAAAATAACGACGCAGGTGGGGGCGGCAAACTGACAAGAAGGCAGCCATGGCCAAAATCTTATTGGCTACATCCCGGACATTTAGTTGTTGCCTAGCATACAAAGATGCCTAAACAGAGGGTAGAAGGGCTGATATGTTGGTCACCTCTCCCGTAGCCCCATCCCAAATGATCCGGTTTATTTATTAAATCTGCCAGTATAAAACCTTTCCCAAGCGTTCCATGTTACCTACAAATATAAAACCCAAGTCTTCCATAATTTTAGAATGTACCCCCTTTCCAGCAGTCATATTCCCAACCAGCCCTCTCCCTCTTTGGAAGACCCTTCATAACAATATCAATTAAAAACTTCCCAATTGCCTATGCATTATAATAACAGCTAAAAGAGAACAGCATGAGCTGATGACTAGTTATGTGCAATGATACATTTTCCTGAAGGTAGTTTCCAAAGTATTTTTGGTAACTTGCAGTCTTAGAATTATGCTAAGTTACTCTAAGTCATAGATAGTCACTAAATATCTAGACTATTTCTAAGTAAAATAAAGTTCTAAAACAACAACAACAAAAGCACAAGGGTTCAAATTGCTGATTTATACCTACCATGTTCCACAGTTTCACCAAAAATATGTTTCCCCTGAACCTAGTTATCTCTTTTTTTATATGTATGACTCTATTGCCTGCATGTACGTCAGTGCACACATGTTGTGCAATGTCCACAGAGATCAGAAGAGGGCATCAAATTCCCTGGAACTGGAGTTAGAGACGGTTGTTAGCCACCATGTGGGTGCTGGGAATCAAACTCAAGTTCTCTACAAGAGCAGCAGGTGCTCTTAACTACCAAGCCATCTTTCCAGTCCTGGTTCCAGTTATCTTTAATTGTCAATTTGACACTGCTTAGAGTCATCTGAGAGGAAAGCCTATGGGCATATCTGTGGGGGACTGTCTTGATTACTAATTGATGTTGGATGGTCCAGCCTACTGTAGGTGACACCATCCCCCAACAGGTGCTGGGCTGCATAAGAAAGCTAGCTAAGCATGAACCTGTGTGCAAGCCAAACAGTAAGCCAGCAAGCAGTGATCCTGCATGGTTTCTGCCTCAAGTTGTTGCCCTGATTTCCCGAAACAATGGATGGTGACCTGGAAATGTAAGGCCAAAAATCTCCTTCTTCTCCTGAGTTGCTTTTGGTCAGAGGGTTTTATCACAGCAACAGAAAGAAACTGGAATGCTCCTCTTTGCTGTTTCTGAAACAGCTGTTACGTTTGAGAAAGTGTTTTGATTTTCTGACAATATTGTTTTCTCCTTTGTAGTCTGATCCAACTTTCATCCTATTAATACAACTTCCACAGCCTAGAATTGAACTTTTCGTCTATAAAAACCAATCCTAGTATACCTTTCCCCATCTCACCTTTCTCCACTCTTCAGAGCCCCAGGGATTAAGCCTCAGACTCACTCAGAGGCCCTGCTCCCTTCCTGAGCAAAAGCTCCTTCATCCCCAACAGGGAGCCAATCAGTTACCAGTTCCTCACACCACAGCCACATTAGCTACCTCCCACCCTCCCTCTCCCACTCCCTCCTTCTACCACAATACCTTAAGGAGGAACTCAGGCTCCAAAGGGGCCAGTTCACTACAAACTTCAAGAATGGATTCCTGGGTAGGGTCAGACGCATCTCTTATGCTTCCACTGGAGGCCAGGGTAGAGCACAGTAAGCTCACAAGGGCCATCTAAGAATTGGGAAAGATGGAGGGAGACGGAAATAGGAATCTACTCAGACCAACTTCTAAAATTCAGGGCAGAAAGAATGGACCTCAGGTCCAGTAAGATGTCTTCCCACCGAGGGGTTGGACAGGGGGATGAGGAAGGAGGAAATCTGCAATAGGCTCAGGTCCCTTCTGCTACCTTCTGCCTAGGGAGAGTCTCTGGTTCTGGTTTCCATCCTCACCCTTCCCTCCACCAGCTCTATTGGTTTTACCTTCTTTTCCTGAAGGACCTGGTCAGTGGTCTCAGGGTGAGAGTCAGAGTCTCCAGATGTGAGCTTTAGGGCTAGAGCTGCCACCTCCTCCTCCTCCTCTTCCAAGCTCAGAATATACAAAGGCATTTGGGCTTCTGCTCCTCCCTTCTCTTCCTTTACTTCCTTTTCATCTGGAAAGCACCAGCGACCCTGGAAACAGTGGCAGGTACAAATCACAGTATGGACTCACAGCCCTTCTAACAGATGATGCCA
The DNA here is from genome assembly GCA_035773235.1 of Eospalax fontanierii. Classification (NCBI taxonomy): domain Eukaryota; kingdom Metazoa; phylum Chordata; class Mammalia; order Rodentia; family Spalacidae; genus Eospalax; species Eospalax fontanierii. The sequence continues at coordinate 2,858,517 of JAJHUQ010000064.1, read as the reverse complement.
AAGGCATCTCCCAGAGATAGGAAGGGTCTACATCTGAATAAACCCTTTCTCTTCATCTGCTTACTAACTGTCATTGGTCTGTCCTGTCTCTAGCCTGGTGCTTTCTCACACCACCTCTCTATTCAAACTTCTGAGCCTTTGCCCTGATGCTCTGTAAATTTCCCCCTTCTCTCTCCTTATGGATGCCACAGACTGGCAGCCCAAGGCCTCTCATATAGCTAAACGCATTAGGATGTCTAGAGAGTCAGAAGAAAAAGTATCAAGCCCCATATCAATCCTGCCAGAAGCCCTGAGCTCCTTAACTGCTCTGAATCTTAGTCTCTTCATTCGCTACCACCTACCAGACAGGGCTGCTGGAAAACTAAATGGAGTAATGTATGTCCGACTCCACAAATCGCAAAGCCCTAAATCATGGCAGTATCTGCAGTCTCGACCAGAACTCTGTGATGCATGTTTTCTTCTTTTTATAATTTATTATTTTTATTTGATCTATATGAGTGTTTAGCCTGCATGTATGTAAGTGCACCCGTGTCATGCAGTGCCTTTGGGGGGCAGAAAACGGCATCAGCTCTCCTGGAACTGGAGCTACAGACAGTTATTAGCTGCCATGTGGATGGGAGAACTCAAATCTGGGTCTTCTGCAAGAGCAACCAGTGCTCTTAACTGCTGAGTCATCTCTCCAGCCCCTGTGGTGTTTATTTTCAAAGGCTTGATTTGAAAGATGAGTAAATTAAAGCTCCAAAGGATTATCAGCTTTGCCTCAGGCTGTGTACCTTATAATTAGCAGAGATAGTATAAGACTCAAGTTAATCTTCCCACATCCCACACCCCAAGCCTATAAAGTTGCAGTATATGCCTGTTTATCAATTTTGATCTATGTATTAAATGTGCTTATGTGGGTGTGTTATGTGTGATGTATGTTTACACATGTGTACCCAGGGAAGTGAACTCAGATATAGTAAGTACACCACCTGTCTGGTTGCAAAAGCAGTGGACTGAATCTGTTGTAATAAAGATGCTGGCTTTCTTCCTGAACAGAGGTTTTCTAGGGACAAGGACTGTTTTTTGGTCTAGTGCCCAGAATCTATTCAGTAAAAATAAAGATGCCAGTGAAGACAGTTCTAAGGTAAAGAGAACCTCAGAAAAGGCTCTGAGGGACTGGAGGTGTAGCTAAGGAGTAGAGTGCCTGCCTAACATGTACACAGAGAACCTGGGTTCTATTACCAGTACTCAGTGGCAGCTAACAACCATCCATATCTCCAGCTCCAGGGGTCTAATGCCCAACTCTTGTCTGCAGGGGCACTGCTCGAACATGGTACATTTACATACATGCAGGCAAAACACACATAAAATAAAAATAAATAAAAATTAAAAAGAAAACACCAGGTGGGCATGGTGGCACATACCTTTAATCTCAGCACTGAGGAGGCAGAGGCAGGTGGATCTCTGTGAGATTAAGACTCGCCTGGTCTACACAGCAAGTTCCAGGCCAGCTGGGGCTACAAGAACACCCTGTCTCAAAGCAAACAAACAAAACCAACAACACCAAAAATGTTGACATAAAAAAAGGCTCTGAGGGAAGTGGTACCTAGACATAGAGAGAAATTAAGGAACTGAAATCTAGTGACAATAGCATATAACAGATATGGCTAGAATCTAGATGAGCACTTGAAAACTATTACCAGAGTTGTTTCCTGAACTCCGTTTGTAGCAGAAATGGATTTCAGGATCCTAGGACAAGTTGGAAGGCCTGGTCCCTCAGAGAGACACTGAACCCTTGGAGGCTCAGAGAGAAGGCAATTGTTGGCATTCAGGTTACATAAATCAGCTTGCGTGGTGGAAGATATTTGAAGAGACCGGAGCAAGGGGCTGGCAGACACAGTGCTCTCTCCTGTGGAGAGAGAAGCTATGCATCGATTCTCCAAGGAGAGGATGTCTGGGTGACCAGACGTATGTCCACCAAGCTTCTTTGTGGGCTGGAGGTCAGGAAGCACGGCTAGGCTCTGGTTCTTCAGGGAGAGGATGTCTGGGTGAACAGACACATGCCTATGGAGCTTCTCCATAGGTGCGGTACAACTAACATACGCCTAGAAGCAAAGAAAGACAGCTAATGAGCATTTTCAGTAAATTAAAAATAGACCAACTTTGGGTGCTAAAGTGATGGCTCAGCAGTTAAAAGCACTGGTTGTTCTTTCAGAGGACGTGGGTTTGATTCCCAGCACCCACATGGTGGCTAACAACTGTCCATAACTCCAGTTCCAGGGGATCTGCTGCTCTATTCTGAACTCCACAGACATTGTACAACATGGGTGGGCTTACATGCATGCAGGCAATACACTCATGCACATAAAAAATAAAAATGATAAATTTAAAAAATTTAAAGATATGCCAACTCCATATTCATCTGGTTATGTCAGTGATCCTGCAGACAAAACAAATAATACTATTTATTTATTTGGGGCTCTGTTGAGAGCCAGGGTCTCAATATGTAGCCCTAGCTAGCCTGGAACTCTATGTAGACCAGGCTGGCCTTGATCTCACAGACATCTACTGCCTCTACCTCCTTATTCCACTGAGTACAATGTTTTCTATGTAAATTTATTTTTTTATATATATGTCTGGGTATGTGTGATGGGAGCACAGGTGCACAGGTGCCGTGGCACACGCATTAAGGTCAGAAGATAACCCTCATGAGTCTGTTCTGAAGTCAAGTGGTCAGGCTCGCACAGCAAGCACTTTTACCTTCTAATGCATCTTGCTGAATCTTCTTTTTTTTTCTATTATTGAATTCACCCAGGGAGAATTCTAAGTGAAAGGGATGGGAAAAGGTAAAGCAAAAGCTTAGGAGATGGAAAATGAAAGAAAGGAAGGAAGGGAGGAAGGAAGGAAGGGAGGGAGGGAGGGAGGGAGAAAGGGAGGGAGGAGAAAAGGATAGAAGGGAGTGAGGGAGGGAGGGAGAGAAGGAAAGAGGGAGAGAGGGAGAGAGGGAGGAAAGGAAGGAAGGAAGGAAGGAAGGAAGGGAGGAAGGGAGGGAAGGAAGGAAGACCTCATATAGTAATAATGTGCCTGTAATTCCAGTGCTTAAGATACTGAGGCAGGAAAATCATGAGATCATGAGTGAAGGTTAGCATGGTCTACATAGCAAGTTATAGGTCCATGTGTGTTACAACAAAAGAAAAAGCGTGCCCTGCTCACTTCCCTTATGTCTTGTACTGTTTGAGCAAAGAAAGAAGAGCAGGCACAGTGCACACTTGCAATCCCAGCACTTGGGAGCTGGAGCCAGGATGATCAGGAGGAGGTCAAAGTCAATTTTGACCCATAGCAAGTTAAAAGATTGAGGTTCCCTTGGAGTATAGGAGACCTTGTCAAAAAAGTTGGGGAGAAGTCTGGAAAGATAGATCAGTTGATAAAGCACCAACATAAAAAGGAAGGCCTAGCCAGGCACGGTGGCACATACCTTTAATCCCAGCACTAGGGGGGCAGAAGTAGGTAGATATCAAGAGATCAAGGCCAGTCTGTTCTATGTGGCAAGTTCCAGCCCAACTGGGGCTACAGGGAGACCCTGTCTCGAACAAACAAACAAAACAACAACATCAAATAAATCAATAAAAAGCAGGACCCAGTAGTCTGTGACTACAATCCCAACATGAGGAGGCAGAGTCAAGTGGATCTCTAGAACGAGCTGGCCAGCCAGCCTAGCAGAGCTAAGGTAGGGAGTGATAAAGACACCTGATGTCAACCTCTAGCCTCCACACATACCTGTGAACACACAAACATGCACACACAAAAAACACACGAAAAGGAATGAGGAATCTCAGAATTAACTCAAAATTTAAAAGCAAGTTCTCAAAATAAAAAATTAATAGAAAAATAAGGACGTGTATTTTTTTTTCCCACCTGGAATTTACGGAGCCTCTGCTGATCCCCACCGGAAAACTTCAAAGTTCTCCCCCACGTCTAGCTCCCATCTCATACCTAGACAGCTGTACCAGTTTTTACACTGATGTTCACTTTCTGTGCATATACAAACATAAGCACACGCCTCCACGTCTACCACCACCGCCGTTTTTTCTTTGGCTTCACAATCAGGGCCTTATTTTAGACACAGCTCCGGGCCTGGAAAATCTCGAGGCCCGGGTCATGCCGCAGTGCACGCCTCTCTCTGAGGGCTGTGGGCTGTGGGCAGTCTAGCAAGTTAGGCCGAACCTGGGTTCTGTAGAGACAAAGTGCTCACAGCACTTCTCGTTGTCCAAGATATTCTCTCCTTGCAAAAAGCACTTACGGACAAGAAGACAAACTTCTCTGGGCCTCTCTTCCTCCTCCTCCTCCTGTGCCTCGGTCCCTTCCTTCTCCCTCACCTTCCCAGCACACACTCCCGCCCTCCCAGGCTGCGGCCCTTCCAGCTCGTCCCGACGCCCTTCCGGAGTCCAGAGACCCATTCCCGGGCTCAGCTCTACCTGCACTCGGAACCTGCCGCGAGCCTCCGGACTGGAAGAGCTGTGTGTGGCGGGGTGCGACAGGTATCCGCCCGGGAAGAAGCCGGCCCCCACCAGGAGACAGCAAAGGCGGCCAGCCCCGGTCTGAGGGCCGCAAGCAGAGTGGGGGCGGGGCTTCCGGGCGGGGCTGCAGCAAGTGGCATAGTCTCAAATGCTCCCACTGTATAGGCTTTAGACTAGAGCCACCATACCCCGTTTTATGTGGTCCTGCAGTTCAGACTCTGGGCTAGGCAGGCAATTTACCAACCGAGTTACATCCCCAGCCCAATATAGACATAATAGTATTATGATTTGAATCTTAAATGTACCTCAAACACTTACATTCTGAAAGCTTGGTTGCCAGCTAGTGCCAGCTATTGGAAGGTGGTGGAACTTACAGAAAGTGAGAGCTACTGACTACTCTTGCAGAGTACCTGGGTTTGATACCCAGCACCCACACGGTGGCTAACAATCACCCTTAACTTCAGTTCAAGGGGGACCAACGCTTCCTCTGGGGTTGCAGGACTCGGGTGCACTTACGTACATGTAGGCAATACACTCATATTCATAAAATTCAATTTTTTTTTAAGAAAGTGAGAACTTGTAGAAGGAAGTTAGGTCCCTGTGAGTGTGCCCTTGAAGGAGATGATTGGGAGTCAGGTCATTACCTTTCTCTTGCTTCCTTCCCTTCACTACATGGTGAACAGTTTCTTCTGCCACACCCATAGGACAAAGGCAATCAAATGAAACCTCTGAAACTGTGAGCAAAAATAAATCTTTCCTCAAATCAGGCATGACTATATCTTTGCTTGAGAGAGAGAAACCTTTCGTCTAACAAGATGATATCAAAATCCAAACTCAGCTTTTTTCTCCATGGACACATTTCCAACATTGGCTTCTCTAAGCCCTCCCTTCCTAAGCAAGTCTTTCTTTGAGTTAAGCATTCTTTTCATTAGATTACAATCGTTGGCTGAATCAGGAGTTTTGCCTGTTGAGTAACAATTCAAAGCCAAAAAGACACACTGCCATTTCCCGTCACTGTGAAGACATTCAGAATCATCATATTTTCCTTATTGTCAAGTGCTCAGAGGACCACTCCCTTTTAAAACTTATTTTTAATTTATCATACAAAGTAGTGGATTTCATTTGCATATATGCATGCCATTATACTTTATTCTTATTCACCCTGTGGCCCCTGCCTGGCTCCTGTCTCCGTCTTGCTGGCCTCTTTCTCCCCTAGGAGTCCTCCCTTCTACTTTCACGTCACATGTCTTCCATCACTATCTTCTTCTTACTCCCTCTACCCCTCTTCCTCTCCCTCCTCTCTTTCTTTTTCCTCCATATATAACCTATTTCCGTAATTGTTGATCAGTGGCATTGAACTTCAGTGGCCACTGGATGAGTATAATGTCTACACTGACATGTCTCTGGGTTGAAGGCACACCATCCTTTCAATCTTTAGAAGGCTTTTTTCTTTCTTTTGTTTTTTTTGAAAGACAAGGTTTCTGGCCAGCCTGTAACTCTCTGTGGAGCAGATTGGCATCAAACTCATAGAGATGAGTCTGCCCCTGCCTCCCAATGTGCTGAGATTAAAGGTGTGAGCCACCACACCACATCTAGCTCCTGGAAGTCTTTAACATTTTTTTGTATTACATTTTAATTTAGTGTGTGTGTGCTCACAGACACGTGTGCAAGTGCATACCCACAGTACATGTGTGGACGTCAGAGGAACACTTATAAAAACTGGTTCTTTCCTTCCACCATGTGGGGCCTAGGGATTGAATTCCTGCTGTCAGAATTAGGAGCAAGAACATTTACCCCTGAGCCATCCCATCAGCTCTGGAACCCCTTTGTGAAAGAACCCTTCCACCTCTTAAAATCGCTCACCTTTGGTCAGTTTTACCGCCATTCATTGTCCTCCTCCACCCCCATTCAACAAACATCTGTGACGTGCAAAGGATGGTCATGATACTTGTGTAAAATGTGTAAAACATGTGCTGTTAGTTTCTCATCAACTTGACAAAAACCGGAGTCACTTGGTAAGAGGGACTCTCACCTGAGGAATTCCCTCCATCCGCTAGTCTGAGGCATGTCTGTGGGGCATGTTCTTGATTGCTATTGCTGCAGGAAGGAACAGCCTATTGAGGGAGATGTCAGCCCACTGTGGAGATGTCAGCCCACTGAGGGAGATGTCAGCCCACTGTGGAGATGTCAGCCCACTGTGGAGATGTCAGCCCACTGGGGAAGATGTCAGCCCACTGTGGAGATGTCAGCCCACTGCGGGAGATGTTAGCCCACTGTGGAGATGTCATCTCTGGGCAGGTAGGCCTGGTGTGTAAGAAAAGCAGTTGAGCAAGCCAGTAAGCAGCATTCCTCCATGGTCTCTGCTTTAGTCCTGCCTCCCTCCATGGTCTCTGCTTTAGTCCTGCCTCCCTCCATGGTCTCTGCTTTAGTCCTGCCTCCCTCCATGGTCTCTGCTTTAGTCCTGCCTCTAGTTTCTCTGCCTTGGCTTCCCTCAATGATTGACCATAATCTGTAAGCCAAATGAACCCTTTCCTCTTCAAGTGGTTTTTGATCAGTGTTATTACAGCAACAGAAAGGAAACTAAAATAACAGGTCTTCTCCATGATTCAAGGTCTGAACAACTGAAAAATTACAAAACTATTCAGCAGGGGCTACAAAGTGTTGTATTACACTGAGGAACAAACTATGAATCTGTATAGTGTGTGCTGGGGTGAGGAGATCTCCAGCAACTTCCTGGAGGAGACAGACTTTGAACTGGGAAGGGCAAACCTCAGATAAGAAGCTAAGGAGTAAGCCAACAGAGAAAGGAAACATCACTGCTTTTGCCTGAATATTTCCTCTTCTTTTCCAATGACTACATTTAAACTTACAGTGTGCATTTCTTCTGTATGATCACGAACAGTGGTTTGTTTTCTTTTATTTTGCTTTTTATCTTTTTGAGGCAGAGTCTCCCTATAGCCCCAGATGGCCTGGAACTCTCTATGTAGACCAGGCTGGTCTTGAACTCACAGAGATCTGCCTACCTCTGCCTTCCAAGTGCTGGGATTAAAGGCATGCACTACCATGCCCAGCTAACTTTATAACTTTTTTAAGCATTCAATACCTGGTTCTGCTACTTTTATTTTCTAAAAAAATTAAGTTGGAATATAATCTTTTTAAAAAATTTATTTTATGTGTATAAATGTTTTGCGTATGTGTATGTAAGTGTACCACATGTGTGCAATGCCCACAGAGGTCAGAAGAGAGCATCAGATACTCTGGAACTGGAGTTACAGAAGTTGTTAGCTGCTATGTGGGTGCTGGGAACTGAACTGGGGGTTCTAGAAGAGCAGTCAGTGCTCCTAACCCTTTGGATGCTTTTCATAGAGGCACTCAGACAAGAATGATTTGATCACTATGAACATTTATTTAAGTTTTTACACCAATCACAAACAAAATGTTCACCCTTCCTATTTCATTATTTTTCTTCAGTCTTCCTTGTCTTTTCTTTTATCTATTTAACCTTTCTTATTCTAACTATAGTCCTTGTCTATCTTAAGTGGAGATATGGATCTCTGCATGGTGGTGCACACTTGTAATCCTATCACTCTGACTGTGAGGCAGGAGGAGCAGATGTTCAAGGTTATCCTCACCTACACAATGATTTCAAAGCTATCATAAGCTACATGAGACCCTGTCTTTAAAACAAAATAAAACAAACAAAAAATCCCACCTAAAACTCAGGGAAAATAGATTCAAAATAGTGCTAGGAGAAAGAGACTAGCAAGAAACTGCCTTCCAAGTCTTCTCGCCTTTCATTTTTCTCCTCCATGTTCCCCTCCCCCTCCAGCTCCCCCATCCCTTGGGTCCTCACACAACTGCTGTATTCCACTCTTAATCCCTCAGTTCATTCAAAGGGAAGGAAAGATATTTGGCTGAATTCTTCCCATCTCCTCAAACCCCATACCACCCATTTTATACCATGGGCATCTCCCTCTTTTATCTCCTTCCTTCTCATCTGCATCTCCCCTCCTCCATTTCATCATTCTGATAGGCCTGCCTGGCCTCAGGTCCCTGTGCTTTTCAAGTCCTGATGGGAACTTCTGCCTCATATTGAAACCAAAGTCTCCATGGGTAGTCTATGGGACAGGTTGGGAAACTCTCAACTGGGCCTACAAAATTATACAAGAAAGAGTATTGTCAAGAGATTTACCTATCCCAGGGATGGAAGAATAACAGGAGCAAGCGGCGGGAAAGGAGGGCTGTTCAATTCCTCCCACATTCCTCCCTGGGCTGGGATTGTTTTCCAACTGCCCTGGTCCCTATGCTTGACTACTGAAGCCCACTAACCCCAACCCCTCCCCTCCCTCCCTCCCTCCCTCCCTCCCTCCCTCCCTCCCTCCCTTCCTCTGTTTCTTCCTTCCTTCTTCCTCTTCTTCTTCTTCCTTCTTCTTCTTCTTCTTCTTCTTCTTCTTCTTCTTCTTCTTCTTCTCTCTCTCTCTCTCTCTCTCTCTCTCTCTCTCTCTCTCTCTCTCTGCTGGAGATTAATGAACCAGGACATTATGCATGCTAAACGGATGCTCACTCTACCCATGAGTTCCACCCATAATCCCAACTAGCTGTGCTTCTTCCATCAAAAATTCCTGATTAATTCTTGTGGAGTTCTTCCTGGTTGCCTCTGTTACCTGAGGATTCAGCTGCCAGCCCTTCCCTTAAGGCCCATTCCACAGGAGTTCAGAACCACTTTTTCAACTGAGTAGAGATCATATATACAAAGGCAGTTTATGAGCTGCAAGGCATTGTAAGAATGAAGAACTATCAAGACAAAGCCTTCTCAGCTGGGAGTGGTGGTGTATGCACTTGAGAACAGAGGCAGGTGGGTCTCTGTGCATTTAAAGCCAGCTACATAGCAAGTTCCAGGCCAGCCAGGGTTATATGGTGAGACTGTAACAAAAAGCAAAACAAATAAATAAGAAAGAATGAAGCCTTTTCTTTGGGACTGTGATGTAGCTCAGTTGGCAGAATGCCTGCCTAGCATGCAGGAAGCCCTAGGTTTGAGCATCAGTACCACATAAACCAGGTATGGTAGTGTATGCCTGTGATCCCTACTCTTGGGAGGTAGTGGCAGGAGGATAGGGGTTCAAGGACATCCTCAACTACAACAAGGGAGTTGTAAGTCAGCCAGGAATACAAGAGATTGGTCGATGATGATGATGATGATGATGATGACAACGATAAGGCCTTCTCAAGTCACTTGGCTTGCAATCTAGCACTGAAGAGGCTGAGGCAGGAGGACTTTAAATTTGAGGTCAGCCTGGGCTACATAGCAAGACACTTTCAAAGGAGAGAAAGAGAGAGAGAGAGAGAGAGAGAGAGAGAGAGAGAGAGAGAGAAGAGAGAAACAGTTTGCTTGTAATTTCTGTCCTTTCCTCCCTCATACACTGCTGATCCTCATTCATCCAGCAGGTTTGGTTTGGTGCATAGTAGGGATCAAAGCTATGTGCTGCACAGTGGACAGTGTCAGGATGCAGGCAGGCATCTCAGCTCGCAGCCTTGGCAGAGTGCCCAGGCACAGCCAGCGGCCCAGGCCAGAGCAGTAGGCGTGGATAAGGTGGGAGATGGTGTAGGTACGGTGGCTGTAGCGCCCCAGCACCAGCCTGTAGTACAGCATCTGCAGCTCCCACATGCGGGGAAGGCAGGGGGGCCAGGTGAGTCCAGCCACCCGTCCTCGGCTCATAGACCTCAAAGCTCAGTAGGTCCCCAGTCTCACCTAGGCCACCTGCCATGTACAACCGCCCCCCCAGAGCAGCCATCACATGACCAACCTGAGGGATGCCCACTGGGCTCAAAAGTGTCTCAGGTTTCTGAAGGTTGGGGTCATAGTGCAGAAATGAGTCCATGTACTGGCCAATCCCACTGCAGCCACCACTCACATACAATCGGCCCTCCAGGACGGCAGCTGCATGGGCAAAGCATGGTGCTGGAAGTGCAGGTGCTGGCCTAAGGGAGAATGAACAAGGTCAGGCAACAAGCATGTTCAGCTTTATTATTTTTGAAGCAAGGGCTTGCTACAGAGCCTAGACTGGCCCAGGCTCCGACCTTTGCCCCTGGAGTGCTGGGATCGCAGGTACGTGCCACCACACCCAGCTTCCTTCTATTCCAAATCTAGTTTCTCCCTCGTGTTCTCTCGCCTGTTTACCTCCAGACATTGAGCTCAGGGTTATAGGCCTCCACAGAATTAAGGGCAACACCATTGTCTCGTCCACCCAGGCCATAAAGTTGTCCATCGAACGCCATCAGAGGGAAGAAGCTCCGAGCTGGGCATAGAGGTGCCACCTCCTCCCAGTCCTCTTGACTGGGGCCCCACCTGGACGCAGTGCAACAAGAGATGGAAAGAGTGACTCTGGGAGCCGATTGCTGGCTAGATTAGTACGTTCTTTCATTTGCCAATTTGCCACACCTTGTCCATACCTGAGAGTTGAAGCCAGAGTGTTGGTGTGGCTGTAGAAATCCTGTCCCCCACACACATAGAGTTCACTTCCTGCTAGGCTCGCAGCCCCATGCCGGAATCGCCCTGGGGCGGGCAGGTCAGGCAGCCGGCCCCACTCTACAGTTCGTACCAGACCCACGCCACAGTGGAAGGCTCGGGCCCACCACACCTTGCAAGATGGCTGTCTTCGGGCCATGTCAGGTGTGAGTCCATCCCCACCAATCACCACTAGTGCTCGGTCAGGCACCCTCCACCTCTCTTGACCCGGAACCTCAGCTTCCACCATCAGCTGGTACAGCAGATCTGAGGTCAGAGGTGGGGGTAGCCCAGCTGCCCGAACCTTCCGCAGCTCCCGGGTAGACATTCAGCCAAAACGGACACATCGCAGCAAGGCCTTGGCCTCTGACTCCTGGGTCTCAGGGTTGGCAGCTAGCCAACATCGTGCAGCCATGAAAGCTTCAAACTCTTCTTGTATGTATCTCATCACTATCCAGTAGTTCAGCCAAACAGGCAGCTGGTAAAGAAGGGAAAGTGGAGCACAGAGCCACAGCAGGCAGGTGAGTGAGGAGATAGTGGTGGGCTTTGCTCCAGAGCCTCTCCAACCCATGGGCCTCAGCCATAGGGAACACGGCCAGGCAAAGGGCAGGACTGAGGTTTTGTGCCAAGGCTCTCTGACACAAATCCAGGCAGGAAGAGCTTTGGTACTGCAGAGCAGCCTGGGCAGCTCTTAGCAGTCCGGGCCATCTTGCCTGCACAACCCCAGAGTAGGCGAAAGAAACGAGGAGTCGTAGATCTTGAGTAGAGATGGTACGCAGAGACACCTTTGTGCCCTGGGACTCCCTCATGCCGCTTAGAAGCATAGCCCCAAAGAACTCACTGCCACAGGCCAGGGCGGCTCGGTGCACTGCAGGAGACAAGCAGAAGAAGAGAGTGTTGCAAGACAGCTAGGAATGGCTCTGATTTGTAACCCTAACTTTGGTCCAACCACCCAGGGCCATAGTCCAAACCATGGTGTACACTGGAATACCATGAGATGCTTATAATTTTCAGGGCTGGACATGTAGCCCTGCCTAGCATGTGCAAAGTCTGGGTTCCATCCCAGCACGGCAGTAGACAAACAAAATGCATCGTTCAGGCCACTCCCTGCCCTGCCCTGGATTCTGACTCAAGTGGTCTGGACCCAGTTCCTAAAAATTATATTTAAATATTTTCAAGTACTCTGCATTATTCTCATGTTAGTGGCTGAAAAACACTTTAGTATTTTAGATCTAGGTCAGTTAGGAAAACAGTCTTGATCAGGTTAAGAAAATGCTATAGACAACATCTACTGCCTGAGAACACAAAGTAAACCGAATCGATCAATACGCAACTTCTAGAGGTCCTGCTACACTGTGTGCAATATATATATTTATCATTGACATTGCAAGAGTCACCACCTCGGTAGTTCTGTCACTTTTTCTGGAAATGTACTGTACAAAAATGGCTATACCAGTACCAGAATGATGGCTCACATCTTTGATCCCAACTCTTGGGCAGCAGAAGTGGGTGGATCTCTGTAAGTCTGAGGCCACCCTGAACAAAAAGAGGAAGTTCTAGGCTAGCCATGGCTACATAGTGAGATCCTGTCTTAAAAAAAAAAGAAGAATGGCTATACCCTAATCTTACCTGACCACCATCTCCTCTTGCCTAAGACTTAATGCCTGATTTCTCAGTGTGTCCCAGATTACTCTATTACTTTCTCCCCACCTCCAAATAGCTCCTGAAATCAATCATAGGATTCGAAATGTTAACCTTCAAAACTATCTAATTCAATCATTCCTTGAGAACTGGGAGGTGGGCAGGATAGCTCAATGGGTAAAGGTGCTTGTTACCAACCTGAGTTTGATCTCTGGAACCCATATGGCAGAGAGAGCCAACTCCTGTAACTTGTTTTCTGACCTCCACACAAGCACCGTAGCACATGCAATCCCCCACACATACTTACACACATAAATAAAAAGTAAATGTAATAAAAACTTAAAAAATATAGATGAGTTTAAAAAGAAGTGGACTTTGTGGTGAAGACGTTGTAACCTCAGTTACGTGGAGGCTAAGGGAAGAGGGTGAATTCAAAGCCTACATGGCTACAGAGCACATTGAAGGCCAGCCTGGAAAAGTTAGTGAGCTCACTAGCAAAGTAAAAAGCTCAAAGATTATATATATATGGTCTTTTTGAGACAGAGTCTCCCTGTAGCCCCAGATAACCTGGAGCTCACATGGAGACCAGGCTGACCTGGATCTTACAGAGACCTGCCTGCCTCTGGCTCCCAAGTGCTGGGATCCAAGGTGTACACCACCACACCTGGCTCAAAGTTCTTTTTTTAGATTTATTTTTAGGGATTAAAATGAGTTACCCCACAACAGGGGTGCAAGTGCTCCTTCTAGAAGCTGTTGACCAGGGGTCCCATAGAGCCTCAAACAATACTGGTCATTACCCCTGCTCTTGATTACCCACCAGAACTTGATAGTAAGACCCTATTGTTGAAGACACTGCATACCTGAGCAAACAAGGAACAAACAAGGAGAAATCAAACGTGCTGACTTCGGAGCCTCATCTGTACTAGCTAGTGTTCCTAGTGTTGTGAGGTGCTATGCATGCTATGGGAAAAGAATAATTATTGACCTTATCCAGCTGTGAATCCTGTGAGCTACAATAACAACTGGCTTGGCAAGATATGCCCATTCGTGGCATATCCTCAAGATTGGCATGAATATTATGGGAGTAACTAACAACTCTTAAGATCTACTTCCTAGGATGGAATTCATACCTGATATTGATAACAGGCTTAGGAATCTAAGGCTGGATAGGAAGGACACAGGACATAAGGCAGAGCCCAATACTAGTTTTCTACTAGTTAGTATATTAAACTGATTCTTAATGATTTATTGTTATATCCATGGATTAATGCATCTCTCAGCTCTCAGAGAAGTTTCCTTATGCAGCAGATAGTGATTAACACAGAAACCCACAACTGACCAACGTGCAGAGAACAAAAGGCCGCAGAGTGTTTCTCCATGAATGGTACACCTAAGTCAAACCTCTGTCCCCCAAGACTCAAGAATCATTGTGAAGAAGGGGCAGAAAGGTTGTAAGAGCCAGAGGTGGGGATGACCACAGAAAACAGTTTTCCAGACAGCTGGTCAGTTACTCATATGAACTCACAGCAATGGTGACAGCATGCACAAGTCCCATGCAAGCTCAAACCAGACAAAATCCCAGCATAGACATGGGGAAGTGGTAAGAAACTCCAACTCAACCTAAAGAACGTTTGGCAACTGATGGCTGCTGGGAGGAGGAGAAACAGTCTCTTCCGAGCATGAGGCTCTTGGAAGGTTAACCAGGCTCAAGTGGACGGACTCACACTGGAGGGAATTCTAGGAGACAAATTAGACTCCATTAGACTCTCTCTCTCTCTCTCTCTCTCTCTCTCTCTCTCTCTCTCTCTCTCTCTCTCTCTTTCCATGGGGTGGGGTCAATACGAGTGGGTATGGATAGTATAGGAGATCTAAATCAAATTATATGGTATGAAAATCACAAAATTTCAATTAAAATGTTTAAAAGACTTCTTTTTATTATCTTATTACGTGTCTGTCTCTCTGTGTGTGAGTACATATGAGCACATGTGCGCAGGTACCCACAGAAGCCAGTGGTCTCGATTCCCCTGAAGTTGGAGTTGCCCGATGTGGGCTCTCTAGTCCTCTGGAAGAGTAGCAAGTGCTTTTAGCCACTGAGCTATCCCTCAAGTTGTTTTGTTAAAATACATATTCATTATCAGGGAAATGTCACAAATTTACTTTATACTTCAGCCAAAAACATAAGATAAAATAAACTGTGTGATGAATGTTTGCATGGTAATCATCACTGTGTGTTTGGAAGGCTTCATGATAAAAAGAGGGGAACTCTGCTGGATGTTGTCTTGAGCAGACCACAAATGCTCCTGGTGAAGCTTATGAATTCTATGCTCTTTCGCAAATTATGGAATATGTATCTCTCAAAGAGCAACTGATGTTGATGTGGGTTTCCATTGTCTTTTTACGAAACAGGTCATGGCCTGGTGCTTAGCAAGTAATAACCATCAGGTACAACTTCCTATACATAGACTGAGAAAAATCCACATTCTTGGAAACAAGCTGTCTTGGCCTCCATATCACCAGACACAATCTTTAGTTGAGATTTCAAGTATGAAAGGGCTTACAACCATTTTTAATCTACCTCTTCCTCATCACTGTCCCCTAAAATCTTGTTATAGGCTCCCAAACACTAATATGAATATGCTTAGATTCCAAACCTTAGTGAGAATATTATAATTATGGAATTTTAGCCCATCTGAGTTCAGCTAAAGGTAGGAGACATGTAATGAAGCCTTTGGGATAGCTTTCTGCCTGGAATGCCAGAAATACTTGTCCTCAGTCATTCCTCTACTAAGCACTTAATGATGTGACTCCAGACATCTCTTGGAGACAGCCTAAGTTGGCCTTGAACTCATGGCAATCCTCCTGCTTCAGCCTCCTAAGTGCTGAGACTACAGGCACATGTCAGAATGTCCTACTAGATTTCTGTTTTACTTTTCTTTCTTTTTCTTTTTGGTTTATGAGACAGGGATTCACACTGTAGCCCACACTGGACTAGAGATCACTCTGTAGCCTAGGCTGACCTGAAACTCTAAGCAATCCTCTTACTTCAGCCTTCTCAATGCTGGAATTACAGACATGAGCCACCACACCTGACTTGATCTCTTCATCAGTAAACTATAAAGCCCTGGATTAGGTGATCTCTCTCTAAAGAAATCTGCTATAAGTTTAAACATTGATGCACAACATTCAGACTCAATTTTCCAGGTTAGATGTATCTTGGTATAACTGCAGAGGGGACACTGCATGGGCTGGTGCAAACAAACCAGATTAATATGTGTGCACTTGGATTCTCACCAGTTAAGATTTTGAATTTAACTTCTCTTGTCTGTACCTAGGCATAGTGGTGCCTACCTCGCTAGCTTCCAGTGACAATTAAAAGAGATGTCTAGGACTGGGAAGATGGCTTAGAGTTAAGAGCACTGGCTACAAAATAGAAAATAATAAATAAATAAGCCAGGTAGGATGGTGCATGCTTTAAATAACAGCACTTGGGAGGCAGAGGCAGGCAAATCTCTGTGAGATGGAGGCCAGCCTGGTCTAGTAGTGAGATCCACACCAGAGAGACCTGTCTCAAAAACAAAATTAAAAAAAAAAAGTAAATAAAGGGCACTGACTGCTCTTGTAAAGGACTTGGATTCATTTCCCAGCACTCACGTGGCTGCTAACAACCATCTGTAACTCCAGTTCCATGATACCCACAGCTTTCTCTGGCCTCCATGGGCATTGCACACATGGATGCATGCACTTACATACAGGCAGGCAAAACACTCATACACATAAAATAAAAATAAATAAATAAATTTAAATTTAAAAAGATGCCTAAAATTCCTGATACCTTACTAAATGTTAGTAAAAGTTGAATAATATTTAACTTATTCAACCCATCTTAGTTCTCTGGTGATGAGCAGAGTGCCTTAGTCTGCTTGCCTTAAGAATCTTGGAAAACAGTACCAGACCTGCCTCAGAGCTGGAGAACCCTAAAGTCTGCCCCAGAGTCAAACACATTTACACCAAAGGACACGTTGGGAGTTTTCCACCCGATGTCTTTGCTTTTGCTGTATACTCAACAGAAGATGCCAAGCTTTTGGTTAATCTGTCTGAGTTGGCCACTCTCTGCTTGATCTGCTGCCATGCACTGTACCCTTAGTGCCGGCCAACTGGCTAGAAATCTCTGCTACGAGGCAGGGAGCAAACCCAGGGCTTGAATGGTCAACTCCAGTCTGATCCGGTGCCTAGCAAAACAACTCAGTTGCGCATGTGCCTCTCTTGGTGGCGCTGGATAAGCACCAAAAAGGACATTCTGACGGTAGCAGACTATCGAAACTTTCACGGGGGGGGGGGGGGGGGCTGGGGGGAGGGGGAGTAGCTCAGTGGTGAAGTCCTAGGTTCGATCACAGGCTCTGCAAAACAAACAAAACCCTCCACGGGGCGACCGACATCCTGCATGCACCCTTCTGGCGACTGCTCCACAGGTCCTCACCGTGCAGCCGGCAGCCCTGGGCCTCCAGCTCCAAGTCACACCCGACGCCCTCTCGAAACAGAAGCTCGATGCCGCGCAGGTTCTCCCTCAGCTCCTCCTCCTGGCTGAGCTTCTTTTCGTCCTCCCTGGCTTTTCCAAGCCCTTCTGGTGTCCTCTGGACCGCAGCCTTCACCCGGGGCGCTCCCAGCGCCTCTGCGGCCGCCAGCACCTCGCCCCGCCTGGCGGAGGCCAGCAGCCCCTCGTAGGCAAAGGTCAGCGCGGCCTCCCAGCCTCCCTGGGTCACGTAGATACTCAGCCGAGGCTGAGGCCCTCCGCCGCCCAGCAGCCGGCCTCAGAAGAGGCTGCTGACTGCGGCCAAGATCACCCGGTGCACCCCGTATACCTGTCCCCCGACTGACACCTCTTCATCTAGCAACAGCTTTTGCTCCCGCAGCCTCTGCGCTTCTGCAAAGAACCGGTGGGGTTGCTCCTCGCTGAACAGCATCTCGGGCTCTGCCGTGTCACCCTGATCCTCTTCCTCCTCTTCCTCGAGGGACAAAGCTGGAAAGGAGAGGTTTCCCGGAACTGAGGGGCTGAGATCAGGTTCAGCCAGAGGAAAGGAAAGTAAGCCAGGGTCTTACTCAGGAGAGGGAGACCAGGAGAAGGTTCTTCGTGCAGATAAAGGGAGTCGCAGACCGTCCTGGACAGGAAGGGAGACATGTTCCAAGTCTGAGGGACATCGTGCCATCTTCTAGAAGCTCATGACTCAGGTTTCCTGCATTACTGTAGGTCACCAGGCAAGAGAGAAGGATGTCTGTGCTGTAGCCAGAAAGCCAGAACCCTTCATTCCCTGAAACTGTCAGTCCACCCATCCCAAGATGACACCCTCATATTGGAATAGTGGGCAATTCAGTGTCAACATTAGGGTTCACCAGGTGCAGAAAAGCATGCAAGCACCAGAGAGATCCAGGACCCAGGGCCACCCCAGCTCCTTTCAGTCCCCCTCAGGTGACATCGGGCTTCTGGTTGCCCTCTCACCTGAGTGCTCAGTCTGCTTGGGACTGCTGTGTATAGAGGGAACTTACCCAGATCCCAGGCAATAGCCCCATCTGGCTAATTATAGCTAGCATGAAGGACTAAACCCTAGTCTCCCAGTGCTGGAAGCTGACACCCTGGACCACTTCCTGGAATGACTTCCCCCTTCCCTTTCACGGGTAGGTCACAAAAGAGTGCTGAGTGAGGGGAATTTGCAAGGCAAGGAGGATGTAGGCCTTGGGTTGAAGGGTGAGGGAATTTAGGGAGGCAGCAATGTGCCGCTCCTCCTTTCCCCAGGCAAGGTAGGATGGACCAAAGCCTTGTCTAAAAAAGGCTGGTCTGGGTTGGACACGCTGACCAGACAAGCAAACTTAATGGAGGAGCGGGCGATTACTGTCCCTAGATTCAGGTGAGTGGGTTTTCAGTGTGTAGAGTTGGAAGGTAAGCTGACCAGCAAAGAATCCCCTCTGCTTCTGGAGTTCTGTTTCTCCGCTTAGAGTTTGTACCCCGATCACCTGGGGTAGTAATCCCTGGAGAAGCCTAGTGGGCAGGCTGCATTCCTCTCCATTTTTTTGATGGGGGAGGGGTCTTTTTTGTTGCTCTGACAGAAACACTGACCAAGAGAACTTATAAGAGTTTAGTTTACGGTTCCAAAGGGCAAGAGTCCATCATGGTGGGGAGGCATGGTGGCAGAGGTGGCTGGAGTAGACACAGAAGCTAAGTGCTCACATCTTCAAGCAGGCACAGAGAGAGCAAATGGAGATCCCGCAAGGCTTAAGAACTCTCTAAGCCCACTTCCAGTGACCTGCTTCCTCCCACATGGCCACAGCTTCTAAGACCTCCCAAAACCTGGGGACAAAATGTCCAAATATTTAAAGCCTATGGGGGACATCCTCATTCAAACCACCATGGGGGCTGGTTCTTTTGAGATAGGGTTTTTCAACTTTCATCTACTTTGGTTTTTTGAGAGATTGTCTCACTAGGTAGCCCTGGCTAGCTAGACCAGATTTGCCCCACATTTGCAGTATCTTCCTGCCTCCAAAACTGGGACTCTATGCATCCACCACCAAACCCAACCAAGAAAGGGCTTTTCACTATGTGACCCAGGCTGGCCTTAAACTCTAGGTCTTCGGGCCTTAGCCTGCCAAAGCTGGTATCAGAGGCATTACCACTATACCTGACCCAAAATGATTTAACTGGGAGAGGAATCCCGTGGGTTCCCCGTTGGTGAGTGGGGAAACAATGGCTGGTTCTGGCTGGGTTTTCAGTGCAAACATTTCAGAGAAGTCTCATGCCTCCCCAAGTAAACAATATGGCTGGCACCTTGAGTTCCCCACAGGAAGTGGAGGAATTAAAGGTTGAAGACACACCCTAACCAACTTCTGTCTTCCATGTATCTACAAGAACAAGGCCACTGGACTCTGCTATGAGTTCTACACCAACTGTGCGGTCCTAGGAGTGAGCCTGGGATGGCTCTCCTGCAGCCAGTTGCCTTTGGAGGCTCTGGATGGCTCCATCCTCACACAATCCATGCCCTGCAGTAAACTCTCAAAAGGTATGGGATGAAATCCGCTGGCTGGGTCACCGCTCACCCTATTCAAGCCTTGGGACTGCGATACCGAGGACCTCCAGGCCTGGCTACAAACACCCTAGCTTGGGAAGGGTCTTGACATTTGCCGTATCTGTGTATCTCAGCCAGAGGACAGTGCAACTTTTACATTTATGTGGAAGCTCCATACCAAGCCACACTCCCAAGAAAGTGACTCAGAATTCTAGCGGCAGGACCTGTTAGGCCCCAACATGCTTTGGCTGGGTCATGAAAGTGGTGGTAAAGGACCAGAGCTCAGAGTCCTCAGTTTCAGGACCTAGGTGGACATCTTGGAGGGTACCTCTGAAGAAAGAAGCAGTCTAGAGGAGAGTTATGTGAGAGACTCCCTCCTCCCGTACCACTCTGCTCCTTGGACCATCTGTATGCTCAGTAACAGGAGGTACCATCCTCTGTGGAAATTTTGGATTACTGTTCAGGTAAGTGTAGGGATGAACTCAGAGCTCTTCAGGACAGCAGAGAGAGAGAGAGACTTCGGGAAGAGGGCCTGAATGACTAAATTCTCATCCGCATCCCAGGGCTCACATGGCTCATTATCCTGATCTCCACTTCAGTCATCACTATTAGTGCCTCGTCTTTCTCAGGCATCTCCACCGAAGGCAAACTCATGACCAGTGTGTCTGTTCTTGGAGCCTCCAGGTCCTGTGAGGAAATGTTGAGATCACAAACCTCTTCTTTCCTCTCCCCTCAGGTGATGTATCTCATCATATGCAGACTGGGTAGGTTCCATGGGGCTAATCTTTGCCTTTGCCAATGCCACACCTGTGGCGGCACACAGTGCGCTTCATAGAGACCTTGTATCAGCTCCAGATATTGTCTGTCCCTTCTCTCCCAGTGCGTCTCTCATGTCTGCTGACTTTGGAATGTCTAACCGCGCACTATGATGCCAGCTTAGAGACACTGATCAGCCAATAAATTATCTGTAGTACCTGTTTTCTGTCCCTCCAGGAACACTTGGGCTGGCCCTCCAGCAGCTGGAGATGGATAGGGAAGACAAGTTGCCAGTGTGGTGACTGTGACTGTCCACCTGGGCCAACTTCTGTCTTCCATGTATCTACAAGAACAAGGCCACTGGACTCTGCTATGAGTTCTACACCAACTTTGTGGTCCTAGGAGTGAGCCTGGGATGGCTCTCCTGCAGCCAGTTGCCTTTGGAGGCTCTGGATGGCTCCATCCTCACACAATCCATGCCCTGCAGCGAGAGTCTAAAGCAGGTGCTGGAATGGAGGTGGACTGAGGAGGCTGAGGGATGGTAGTGAGGATGGATGGAGCTGGGAAGTCCAAAGTACGAGAGGAAGGTGTGGGATTTGGGGAAATGTGTAAAAGAAGCTGCTGTCTGATAAGTGGAGAAAGAACTGATGTGGCAGGTTTTCATGGGATGGCAACCTAAAATTGGGTGGTTTTCCTGGGAAAGACTCCATATTCCAGTTCCTCAAGGGCAAAGGAAGAGGCTGTGTTCTGGGAATCCACCAGAAGGTGGTGGGAAGGGTGCAGCAAAGAGGTGAACACACCCAACTCCTCCAACTCCTGCTTTTCCTTTGTCATTTATGGTACTTAAGGTCCAAGTCATATTCTTCCTGATCTTCCTCCCTTTTGCCTGCTACCTGCTAGAGACACCCTTTCCCACAAACCCCAGTCCACAAGCCACAGGCTTCTTTGGGTACCAAAGTGACAAAAGGTGATGCTGGCTGAGAAATGCTTTAAAACAAATGAATGTCTCCACCATGGGAGCAGGAGACCTCACCAGCCCAGAAGAAACTCTGAGATGAGCCCTTGACTTCTAGTCCTGCCAGAGTCCTAGAAATCCTTGAGCAGGTTATTGTACAAATGTCCTTATTCTTTCCAACCTAAGTCACTGGCACTAAAGTGGGCAGGAGGAATAAGAATCTTGGCTGAGAAGCTGGAGAGACAGCTCAGTGGTTAAGAACACCTGCTGCTCTTGCTGAGGACCTGGGTTTAATTTCCAGCATCCATGTGGTGGCTAATGACTGGCTATAACTCCAGTTCCAGGAGATACAACACTCTCTTCTGGCCTCTGTAGGCACTGCACTCATGAGTGCACTTACATACATGCAGGCAAAGATTTTGTGAGTATACACATAAAAACTAAAAAGTAAATAATAATAATAAAAAAGAATTCTGGTTGAGTGAAGTTGGAAGCCAGAAGGTATGCCCCAAATCCCTTTAAGCTCTTTCACACAGGAAGCATTTTCCTGGAAAACATGGCCCCACAGTGACATGGTCAGAGGACAATTTCTTTGGTGTTTTCTATATTCTTATCAGCCACACGGGTCCTTGCTGGGGTCAGGATCCCTGGGGATCTCAAGGTGAGAAGGCTGTCCAGGCATGCTGTACACGCTCTGCCACCTCCTTTTCCTCTCCACTAGTGATCCAGTCTGTTCCTAGGAATCTCTTGCCATCATGTGGGCCATACGGTCCTACCTGAGCATCTCTATCACTGCTGGTAAGGGCTTCTCCTTCTGTCTACACAGAATGACCTGGAGCTCTGGTTTCTGCCTCCCCAAGGGACTAAGGCATAGTGATAAGCAGATGCACATTACATCATAGTGAAAAGCACCGTCAGTTGCATGACATCATAGTGATAAGCACCGTCAGTTACATTACATCAGAGTGATGAGTAGCATCAGCTGTGTGACGTCACGGTGGTGAATGCCGTCACCTCGTGACAGGCAGGCTAACCCCACTCCTGCTTCGCTGCTCCTCCCCATCACTCATATCTTGATTTATTTTTATTTTACTTTGAGTATGCGTGTTCTGCATATATGCTAGTGCACCAATGTGAGCAATGTCCACAGAGGCCAGAAGAGGGCGATGGATCCCTTGTAACTGGGTGGTTGTTAGCAACCATGTCGGTTCTGGGAACTGAACCCAGGTCCTCCTGAAGCCAGTGCTCTTAACTGCTAGCCATGGCTCCAGCTCCATTTTTTAAAATTTGGTTATTCTTATTTTTATTTAGTTTTTCAGCACTCATATTGTAATGAACTGTAATAAAATGATATTTGCTAATCAAAATTCCTATGTTAGGAATAGAGTGGAGAGAGGATCAGGGGAAAGAAAACAAATTCCATAATCCAAATTGACCTTTTATTAGTCAATGAGGGAGCTGAAGTGGGTGGGCATTGGTGCAGCAACCACACTGATCAAGCAGAAGATGAGTGTCTGCCTGAGCTGTGCAGCTGGGTGTTTTTCAGGGGTATGGGGCCCAGTAAGGGGAAAAGGACCTGTTTTTAGAGCAAGAATTATTTCATGGCTGGTGGAGGTATGTTTTGGAGCCACAGTTTTGAAAAGTGCTCTGACTCCCTGGAGTGGTGGGTGTTTTACAATCTTCCTTTATTTCAGACCTTAAAGATTAGATTGGGGTGAGGGCATCACCATGTCATCCCAACTGCTTCCTGCTGAGAGGAGTCATCATTGGGAGGGTGTTTCAGGGTCTGTTGGAAGAGGGGCATTAAGGGAGTCCTCTGGAGGCATGGAGTAGGAACAGTTTTGATCTGGTCCAGGTGGTGGCTTGGGCAGTCATAATGGCTACCGCAGTCATGTTATTCTATAAGAATCTTTGGAAAACATTGATTAGGCAAGGACCAGGCTAGAGGAGTACTATACGGAGGGTGAGAGAGCCTAGAAATGGGCTAGCCATGCCCAATTTTCCAGTTGTTCCCAGAACTTGTTTCCTTTGTCCCAGTCCTGCTGCTTTAAGCATGCCCTGAGCTGTTTCAGAGAGTCCTTAACTATGTCAGAATCATTGGCAGAGTAACAGCATTCATCCCCCCAAATAAGCAAATTCATTTGAGAAATCTTGGACTATCTGGGTAGAAAGATGATCCGCTAAGTTAATACATTCCAAAAGGAATGTATTTTTATCTGTTAGTCACAGAATGGTAAGCCAGAAACAGAGGTGGGCAAGGAGTGGCTATTTTAAGGGCTGAGGATAAAGGCAATTGGGCTGTGGACCTGCAATATTCGAAACTCCACAATCACTGAAGTTCTAATCAGTTGATCAACCTTTGTAGAATGTTCAGTTTCAAGATGCAATTTTGAATTTTAATGTTTTTCTTCAACTCATAAGGCGTTTTTGAAGAGCTCTTATTATTGCAAATTACAATTACATAATTTTTGCTTTTTTAGATGATTTTACATTTTAGTTAAAGCACACTAGACTTTTTTTTTACATTTGTAAGTTGTAAGTTGCAGAAGCATACTAATCAAACCTGCACCAGCTGGAATATGAAATATCTATTTTGTTTTCTAGAAACATTTTTCCATTCCTTAGATCAGATATGGGAGAAGTGTCCAGAGAAAAGAGGAAAAAAAATTACTGAGGTAGAAGGTGAAGTATTTACAGGAGGAGACTGAGTGGTCGGGTGCGGTGGGACAGTGTGGCGAGAGGATGGACCCTGACGCCCATGCAGTGCCTGCTCCAGTACCACGCAGTGCCATGACCTCTGTGTCACTGCTGCCTGTGCCTGTGGCTGCCCTCCACTGCCACCTCTGGCGCCCGAGTGGAGCCACTGAGTATGCCCACCGGGCACCCACCCATCAGGTCTCACAGGGAGCCATGGAGGGGGGCAATGGCAAGGGGTGCAGGTGCAGAGTGGAGTGGGGGGCAGTGGGCCCACTCCAGGAAAGAGCTTGTAGAAGCAGTTGGTATCCAGAAAAAGAAGTAGAACAGAGAGAGGCCCAGGAATGAAGGTAGAAAAGGTCAGGAACTCAAACCAGTTGCCATGGCGTGAATATGTTATCTATTATATGCCCACAGGAGGCACTGAAATAGGAAGAAGGCTGAGTCTGTGGCAACAATGCCTCCCCTGGTGCCAGAGAGAAGTTGGAGGGGCAAAGAGCTGGGAGTGGTTTTGGTGCCAACATCAGGCATCCCGAAATCTGAACACCAACATAGAAACAAGAAACCCTGAGGTTGGGAAGGAAATGCTCAGGGCATCTCTGAACATGTCTGGATCCTTACCTTCACTGTCTTTGGGTTGGAATGGGGGTTGGATGTGGCTGGCAGCAAATGGTAAGGGGCCTTTACATTGCAGGTTGGTGATGGAGAGAGAAGGTACAAGAAGCTTTAGGTATTTCCCTTCCTGGGTTTCCTGATCAGTTCAATAAGATCTTCAGAACAAAGGCCTCCTGGGCAATAAGGCTGAGAGGAATCAATGGGGCACAGAGGTTTCTGGGTCCTTGCTGGGCCATTGGGCTGCAGTAGGGCTGGGGTGATTAGAATCTGACTGGGGAGAGGAAAGGGGACGAGAGAGAGAGAGAGAGAGAGAGAGAGAGAGAGAGAGAGAGAGAGATATTTTGGCAGGGGTTTGGCATGAAAATGTTAAGAATGGAAAGAGGCACAGGTAGAAAAAGGGAAAACCAACCTCCATAATCCTTTTCTTAGTCAACGAGAGGAGGAAGCTGACTGGCCGGATCCGTGCAGCAGCCGCAGTGGGCAGACAGCAGAGCTTTTCCTTTGTGGCTGGGAGGCATGTCTTGGGCAATTTCAAAGGGTGTTCTGATAAGGACCCTCAGTGGGAGTGGTGGCTTATGCTGGGGGGTATTATGTAATCTCCCGTCACTCACCACTCCATTCTCCCTTTTGACACTGGTGGTACCTAAATAACCTTTCTCCTGTGCAGTGGGATTTTCTTAGTATGAATTCACCATGTCCTCAATGTCATTTTCAGGCTCCTGTATGATTTAAAATGCTTCAGGAAACAGGACTGAGCTGGCTGTGAGGAAGTGGAGTTCCCTGGAGCCACAGTTCTGAGAGCAAAGGTCTTGCTGACATTGGCTGTCAAATCACTACCACCTAGATGAACCAGAGGGAAGAACAGAGAGATAAACCTTAATAGTTCAATGCCAGAGATAAGAGTAGATGCTCAAAAACCGTGATGTCTTTTGTTCTGTTTTTGAGACAGTATCTTGGCTCCCATACTGTGCTCATGCTTGTAATCCAGTACTTGGGAAAAAGAGGCAGGAGAGCTGCCCCAAGTTCTAAGCCGCCTGGGCTAGAATGAGATCTTGTCTCAAAAAAAGGAGCAAGAGGGGTCAAGTGTGATGGTGCATTCTTTTAATGCCAGCACTTAAGAGACAGAGACAGAGGCAGAGGCAGGCAGCTCTCTGTGATTTTGAGGTCAGCTAGGGCCATACCTTATTGAGAGAGAGAGAGAGAGAGAGAGAGAGAGAGAGAGAGAGACAGAGAGAGACAGACAGAGAGAGACAGAGAGAGAAAGAGGTTGTAAGATTATAGAGTCCTGACTACCCTCAAACTTGTGGCAATTCTCCTGCCTTAGCCTCCCAAGTGCTGTGATACAGCACTCAGGAGCTACTGTACCAGTCAGTGATGTTTTAAGTAGATTCAAATAAATGCAGTAAAACCTTCAAAGATGTGGTTAAAACTTGATATGGCTTGCAACTTCTGCCAAAGTCAAGCAAAAATACCAGTGGAATGCACTGCTTCAGGAATGCACTGCTTCAGGAATGTACTGCCCTCTGCTGTTTTGTCCTTTTCCTCAGGCCACGGGCACTGTCTGCCTTTGGTGCCCTGACCCGAGCTGGACTCTTCAGTACTACGGGGTCCTCTGCTCTTTCCTGCAGTGCCCCCCAGTCTTCCAGTTTAGCTGATATCTTACTAAGAGCCTTGGGGATAAAGGAGAGAAAGCAAGGAGGCAGGGCCATTCCAAGAGTTTAATATTTACATTTTTATTTATTTATTTTTTAGCAAAAGAAAGCTCAGAGTTAGAAGGTGACTTAGAGTGTTGGAGATGATGGTGGCTGGCTGTTAAGTTGATCCACATGCATGAGGCCTTCGGTTCAGGAACTCAACAACAACAACAACAAAACAAACAAAAGCAAATCTTTGGTGATCCAAACTCAAACAAAATTCAGTATGCAGCCAGGTGTAGTGGCACATGTATGAAGAGAGGAGGATCTGGAATTCAAGGCCTATATTGGTAACATAGTAAGTTCAAGGCCCGCCTGGGCTCCAGGAGATCCTAGCAAAAAAAGAAAACAGGGAGCTGGAGAGCTGGCTTAGCAGTTGAGAGCATTGACTGCTCTTGCAGAGGACCAAGGTTTGGTTCCCAGCACCCACATGGAACCTAACAACTGTTCTTAACTTCAGTTAAAGGAGACCTGACACCGTCTTCTGCCTTCCATGGGCACTACTTCATGGGCATCACATGTGACTGTTGTACTTACATACATGCAGGGAAAACCACTCATGCACATAAAATTAAAAACTCAAAAACCCAAACAACACCTTGGTATGAGGCACATGGCTTTAATCCCAGCACTCGGGAAGCAGAAGCAGACATATTTCTGAGTTTGAGGCTAGCCTAGTCTTCAGAGCAATTTCCAGGGAGGCTGGGACGACAGCGAGACCCTGTCTCAAAAAACAGACAAATAAAACAACAACAATAAAAACAACCAAACAAACAAAAGTCTACCTGCGAGCCAGGGCAACCAATCCCTAAAACTCCCTGGGGTCCTTCAAATCTGAGCTTCCCACACTCCTACCGAAAGGCTAAGATTATTCCCATTTTCCTGCCTCTCAAAAGTAGGGGCTGTCATCCTTCCTCTCCTTAGGATTTCCCCCTTCAGCTTGCAAAGGGTTCTTACAGCAGCTGTGCCAGGATAAACTGTACTCGGTCACTGAGTTTCTTGCAAAAAGCTAAGAAAGACCCAAAAGCCTCCACGGGGCTGTCTGCTCACCCTCCTCACGGCCACACACGGGTTTCACCCGTACTCCACTCCATCCTGGGCACTGTTAATCATGCCATCATGCCCTCAACAGCTCCACCTTGGCTTCTACAACCCAACCAACCTTTAAGGCCCTGTTCTATCTCCCTAGCTCTAAGTGAGACTAAGACGTCTTCTCACTTGGTGGCGGTATGTGTATGAGGAGGCGTGAGGAAAGCGTAAGGAACAGGGAACAGGGAAAGCTGGATGTTCCGTGATTCTCCGGAAACTGACCCCACCCCAACTTTTCATTTCTCTCACAGCTGAGCTGAAAACCAGTCACCATCATCTCCAACTTCTTCCTCTACACTGTGCTCTCAACTTCAGGTGTTTCTATGCTTCCCTTACCCCATCACAGGTTAGCATGCACAGCTGCCGGGGAACAGGTCCAAGCTGGGACCAGCTGGCATGTTCGGAGAGAAACCCTGCGGTTGCTACTGCAGCAGGGCAAGCCAGGGTCTGCAGCTGCTCTCTCCTGCAGGCTAGAGCCCTCGGCCACTGGTGCAGTCCCTGCGTCTCCCGCGGCACTGTCTGCTCTGCTTGTCATGTTGCCCCTCTCTTGGTGGGCAGCTCTCATTGCTGTGCTGTTTAACCTGGGGAGTGAGTGGGAAGCGATGAGGGAGTGGAGCAGCAGGGGTTCCCCTCCTACAAGACATCCCAATGAGGGTCAGTGGCCTCCTCTGCTCATTCTGCCCCACCCCTTCCTCTGTGCGGACGAGAACGGGGAAGACACCTGTCACATGACATTGTCCTACTCATTGAGCCTCAATGTACAGAACTATCTCAAGAACTTCTGGAAAGGAGTTAAAAACTGGTGGTCTATATGTTGAATCTTACTTGAAAATAAGTTTTATTAGGATTATATAGCATTTACAATTTTTTAAAATAAGCCAACGTTTAAGATCCAGGGATCTTGTAATCCTGGGTCTCCTATTTGCATGACACACTCAGCTGGATTAACAGCTGTCCTTCAAGAGACAAAGCAGGTGCTTTCCAGTATGCTACATTTCCTACTTAATCCACTTTTTTCTTTGGTTTTACTTTACATGACTGCTTCTTGCAGGCTTTTCAGTTTTCAGTTCCTGCTCTAGGCAGAGAAGTAAATTGGCTTCCTAAATGAGGTAAGGCCACTGGAGAAGGAACAGTGCTCAGGAGGAGTAAAGGGGAGACCAGCACCAGTTCCGAGAGGCCGCCTCCACGAGAAGCAGGAGCCCCAGGAAGGAGTCTCCAGCTCGCCTCCTCGTGCGGCAGGAAGGAGAGGTGTCTCTAACGACCCTGGTGTCGGAATCTCTTGATGCATGGGGAAGAACTAACTCACTGCTCTCTGTGTCATACATCCTTTCCACAGGCCACAGTGCCCTGTGCTCACTGGTCCTCCTAACCAGTGTCCAGCCCTGGTGGGTTTTATGGAGGCCTTCACCAAGAACACCAGTTCCAAGATCTGGGGCAGATGTAGTCTTGGTAAAAGAAGTAGGAATGCAGACACCAAATAAGACTGGAAACCGAACAGAGAAAGCAGAACAAGATGGAAAGTCTGTGGCACTGGTACAGTCTCACAAGCCCTCCACCGGGGAGGCTGAGGCAGGAGAGTCATGGTTTCCTTTTTCTTACACAGACTCCCTAGTCCCAGCCCACCTGGAACTCATTATGTAGACCAGGCTAAGCTTGAGCTCACAGAAATCCACCTGCCTCTGCCTCCCAAGGGCTGGGGTTAAAGTTGCACACCATCACGACCTGTGTATGGAAGATCATGATTTGAAACAATTGTCCACTTAGCAAGAAAGATGTCAGAAATACTTTCTTCAAGCTCACATGACTCTCTTTTGACCCAAGTCTTTATTTAGTTTTTGTTTTCTTATAGTGCCAAGGACAGAACCAGGGCCTTGCACATGCTTTGCAAGTTTTATACCACTCAAGTTTTAGACCCAGCCTACCCATGTCTTAGTCTGCCAATCACTTCTTATTGTCCTTATTTACTGAACAAACTGTATGCCTGGCTTGTTTCCATCCCTATTCTAAATGTGGAGACACAGCAAGAAGTAAAACAAGACAGAAATCCCTCCTCTCCTCAATAGAATTTGTATTTTAATCATAAAACACTCAGGTGCTATGAAGGGAATGGAA
Source organism: Eospalax fontanierii (assembly GCA_035773235.1). Classification (NCBI taxonomy): domain Eukaryota; kingdom Metazoa; phylum Chordata; class Mammalia; order Rodentia; family Spalacidae; genus Eospalax; species Eospalax fontanierii. The sequence continues at coordinate 2,828,905 of JAJHUQ010000064.1, read as the reverse complement.
CAGAAGGGACAGAGGATGCTTGAGGAGTGATGCTTTAGGCACAGTGAGCAGGAAGGCTTTGCTTATAAAGAACTCAATACAACAGTGTGACCTTACCGGAGACAAGAGCTTTCCAGGCAGGGAGAATAGCAAGTGCAAGGGTCTTGATCAGCATTACTGCAGTACCTATGGGAAGACCCAACCCAGTATGCTTGAGGGAGAGGGAAGGAGTGGCAGATGAGGCCAAAGCGGGAAGCAGGAAACGGAAGGAAAGATCGCAGAGTGCACCCCACAGCTTGTAAGAAGAAGACTCCAGAGGGCTGGTGAGCCACCACAATCATTAAAGGCTCAAGCTTACAACCGGAAAGGCCTCTAGAACCAGGTGTGGTGGCACAGGCCTGTCATCTCAGCTCTCAGGCAGTAGGAGGGCCAAGGCTAGCCTCAGCTATACAATAAGTCCAAGGCCAGCTTTGGGCTACATGAAACCTTGTCTCAACCAAACCAGGGACTGAAGAGCTAGTTCAGTAGTTAAGAGTACTGGATGTGCTTGCAGAGGACCAGGGTTCAATTCCCAGCACCTACCTGGCGGCTAACAACTATCCATAACTCCAGCTCCAGGTCTGATGCCTTCTTCTGACATCCATGGGCTTTGCACACATGCGGTATACTTACATACACGTAGGCAATACACTCATACAAATACAAATAATAAATAAAATATATTAAAACAACAAACAAAGCAAAGCCAAAAGGACTTTCGTGTAACCTGATATAGGAAAACACAATAGGCTTTGAACAGAAGACAGACATGATCTGGCTTCCATGGTAACACCGTTCGCCGTAGCTGTAGTGCTGAGAATCAAGTAAGTGGGCAATGGTGGGAGCAGAAAGACCAGCTGCTACAGACATCTGTACGGTAAACCGCTGGCTCGGTTTAGCAGCAGGAGAAATGGATTCTGGATAAATGCTGAAGGCAAATGCAAGTAAATCTGATTAACTGGAAGTGAAAGACAGACACACCAACACATCAAAGGGAGTACCATGGTGCTCTGACAGGGACTGAAAGGAGGAAGTCACTGAGCTAGGAGTACCCGAGGAGTAAGCTGGGGAAAAGATGAGCTGAATTTTGGATGTGCTAGGTTTGAAGTGCCTACTAAGTATCCAAGCAGAGGTGCCCAAGGGCAGCTTGACATTCAAGATCCAAGTCCCGGGTAGAGCTATACAACTGGGAGTCACCTACATCAAAACTGTATTCACGGTTAACACTGGCCAAAAATCACCCCAGAGGCCTATGTTAGCAGAGCAGCCTGATGACTAACTCTGGAAAGTTAAGACCATAGAGATGGATGGGCATGGTGGCACATGCCAGTCCAAGGCTGAAGATGGAAGAGAACATGTTCCAAGTCAGCCCATGGGGCTATGTCTGAGGCCTAGTCCTGAGGAAAAATGGGACTGTGAAATGAAGAGAAACCAGCAAAGGAAACAAAGAGACAAAGAGCAGTCAGGTAGAAAGCAGAGAATATATTCTAAAGCCAGGTAAGAAAAACATTTCAAAGAGCAAGTGTGAAACGCTACTGTAAGACTTGTAAGGCAAGGCAGCGTCCGCTGTTAAACTTTGCTTTGACTAAGTCACTACTGATCATATGAATAATTCAGATGGGATAGATTTTGTGGGGTTTGTTTTTTCTGAGACAGGATCTCATGTATCCCAAGCTAGCCTTAAACTTATACTATACATACCCAAGCTTGACCTTGAATTTCTGAGCCTCCTACCTTTACCTCCTAGTGTTGAGATTATAGGTGTCCATCACCACTCTTAGTTGATGTGGTGCTGGAGATCAAACCTAGGGCTCTACCATCTAAGCTTATTCCAAGCCTCAGAACAGATTTTAATAGAGAACTCATAGAGAGGAACTGGCAATAACTCTTTTTAAGCTTTGCTGTGAAGTATAGGTGTCCTCCCAACCCATGGGACCTGCGGAGTTCCACTCACTGACACTCAGTGACACCTGCTGTTTAGATATTAACAAGTTACAGAAACTATCCCAGAACCTCCCAAAGCCAAGCAGTCGTGTATGCATACTCCACACTTCAGGGTTAAAAGAAAGTCCTGTAGAATAGTAAAATGGGAGAGGAGAGTTAAGAGCACTGGCTGCTATGGCACAAGATCCAGGTTCTGTTCCGGGCACCCCATGGTGACTATCCATCAGTAACTCCAGTTCCAGGGGACAGGGGATCTGACGCCCTCTTCTGGCTTCTGTGGGCAATGCACACATGTGGCATATTTACTTACACGAGGCAAAACACACAAAATAAAAATAAATTAAAAAACAAAAAGTATTATTTGAAAAATAAGAATAGCAGTAGCATATTTTGCCCTTTAAAGCTACCGTAAAGGTCTGTGGGCGGAATCTGGACCATGTCTACAGCAGCTTCTCTACCTTGACATCAATGAGATTTTAGCACAGAAATTGTGTTTGGGGAGCTTTCTCCACCACAGCGTATTTTCTGGCATCCCTGGCTTCTCTTTAGTAGCATCTGCATTTTGTCTATGTGGGGCAAAAATCGGCCCAGTTGGGAACCTCTGGTTTGTGGTAAGAGGAGACATAATGTAGAGTTCCTGAGTTCTGATGCTAGAAAGTGGACAGCAGGGGCTGGGAACTCGTAAATGTGTCCTCACTCATCTTCTCAGAACTAGGAACCAAGGTAAGACTGAGAATGGGGACTTGGGGATGAAAAGACACAAGAGTTATCATGAGAGGGCCAGGGAGACTGGAGATGCTGGGGGAAGTGAAGACCCACTGCAGCTTCACTGTGGTGAATGCCTAAAAGCTGTAAGCAAGGCTGCTCCTGCCTTTCAGCCGCACGGGTTAGGTATCCAGCAGGGGCTGAATACAACACAGTAGAACGGGAGCCGAAGTGCAGCTTTGTTGGCAAAACACACATCTTACATACATGCAGCTCTGGGTGCCATCCTCAACACTGAACAAATGGAATGTGATGACAAATGCCTGTAATCTCACCACGTGAAAGGCAGAGGCAAAGGATCGAGTTCCAAAGTCGTCCTCAACTGCAGAGTGCATAGTTAGTCCCAGGGTAGCTTGGGCTATGCAACTGCGTTTTAAAAATTAAATAATTATTTATTTTTTGAGACAGGGTCTTCCTGTAGTCCCAGCTCACTATGTAGATCAGGCTGGTCTTGATCTCACAGAGATCCACCTGCCTCTGCCTCCTGAGTGCTGGGATTAAAGGCATATACCACCACACCCCAATTAATCTAAGAATTATTTTATTTTTAATTATGTGCATATTTGTGGACAGGTATGTGCACATGAAGTCAGGTGCTCAGGAGGCCAACAGATGGCACCAAATCCCTGTAGCTGGATAATAAGAGGTAGTGAACTACGTGATGTGGGGTCTTTGCAAGCATAGTATGTTCCCAACACTGACTCATCTCTCAAACCCTGAGATACTGTTTTGTTTGGTTGGCTGATTTTTTAAAGGCCAAATGTCCAAGAGAGATGAAGTGCCTGCAACAAGGTGTTTATTACTGGAATTTAACTAAGAAGAGGGGAAATGAAGACAGGAATGTAGTCAATGGAAAGAAGGAAGGTCAAAGGGTTGGAGGTCCTAGGGAAGGATTGAATTCAGCATACTTACTACAAGGAATGATCTCAATAGACAGGTTATGTCAGAAGAATGGGATAAAACTGAAATGAAGGAGTTACAAATTTAAAATATGACCAAGAAAATGAGTGGCTGACATAGATGTTAGAATATTGAAAGCATCTAGATTTATAACAAGAATAGTGCATAAAGTGTTTGAAGCTTCAAGAGCACTAGTGATGAACAAGAACGGTAGAGAAAAGAAGACAGGACACCACCTCCAGGCCAGTGTGTGACCATGTGGAGGAGTCTCCACCACCACAAGGGTGGAGAAGCAGAGTCCTCACAAGAAACCAGGTCTGGTCTACGTAGCAGGTTCCAGGACAACAACCAGGACCACACAGTGAGACGCTGTCTCCAAACAGAGAGGAAGGAGGGGAAAGAGGAAGGAAGGGGAGGAGGAGGAGAGGAGACGAAACTAGGTCTCAGACTAATAACACAAAGTATTCAGAGGATATGTGAGTTTTACAAGGGAACGGCTGTTAATGCCAAAGAGCACAGGGGAGCTTCACGAGTGTGGAGTGGGATTGAAACGAGGATGGAAGATCATGGTTTTCAGGCGGTAAAGATGAGGCGGCTTCAAGTTCAGGATGTCCAGTAGTTTTGATATTTGTGGTAGGGAAGGATATCTGGGGTCTCCTCACAATGGCCAGTGGAGTGTTTGTAGGAGTATATTAAAAGGAAGTTTACGGAGGGGCAGTTTTACTTGTGTAAAATAATAATAATAATAATAAATAAATAATAAATAAGACCTATCTTAGGCTATTTTGAGAGAAGTTGTGGATATCTACTTCAAAGAATTGTAAAATGACTTCATAAATGTACACAGCCAGCAGGGCGCCTGACACTAAACACTATAGTTCTGGCATTATTAATGGGATGTTAGGACAGATGCTCTACCTGAGTAGCAGCCATCAAGATTATCTGTACCATCAACCCATTTACCCAATGACCTCACCAGTAAGAATTTACCAGTGCTAACTCCTGAAAAACACAATCCAATCACCAACATACAAAACCAAAAATTTTATTGCTGAGTCATCTTGAGGTTCCACAGGGACCCAAACCCTGTGTGGGGTCCATACACTTGCCAGAAGAGGAGTCCACGGCACCGGCAGACTTACTCGTGCACGAGAAGATAACAAGGCCCTGCGGTCCACTTGGAGGCCGGCTGTCCCGGCCCTGCTCGTCTCGTTAGTCCCTCTGTGTCACCTCTACTTCATCTGTCCGATACCTGCAGGGAACAGGGAAAACTTGGTGGAACCAGTCTTAAGGTTTTTGTTTTTTTTTTAAAGCATTCCTAACTCAGGCTGGTCCTCAAAATCAAATTCCTCCTGCTCCGGCCTCCCAAGTGCCAAGACTATAGGTGCGAGATGGCCCTGAATCCCCTGGAACTGGAGTTACGGACAACTGTTAGCCACCAAGTGGGTTCTGGGAATGGAACTGAGGGCCTCGGCCCATGCTCTTAACCACGGAGCCATCTCTCCAGCCCGCACTTTCTATCCCTATCTACTCTTGTGTTCTTGGACTTTCTTTTACCTGTTGATTTTTGCCTATCTCCTATACCTATTTACTCTCTCAAAGGAGTATACCACTCACCTCTGAGTAATTCCTGAATCTCTGAGGGAGGTCCTATGTCCAGCCTGAAACATCTCCCAACCAGCTTGGGCTATCATGGTTCCATTGTCAATGCAGAATCTGGAAAAAGAGATAATGAAAGTTGTGATCTAAAAACAGGAAATGATAATAATGGGAAGAGAATAAATTAAGAAATGGAAAATGACTTTACCTCTCATCTGTTGCAAACAGCTGGGCTCCCCGCTCCTGGCACATTGTTGCCATCATCTCCTGCAGCCTCCTATTACCTAGGTAGAGATAGGGAACAAGGTAAGCTTAGTTTAGCCATCTCTCCATCAAACCAGCTCCTTACTTCAGCCAGTTTAGCAGCAGACTGGGAGCAAAGATCAGGAAACACAGCAAGAAATGAAACTAATAAATCCTACCAATTCTTAGCAACTTACAGTATCGGGAGGAAGATGCACACTGCCAAGATAAGGAAAAGGGAACACTGTCCAACGATACATACATCCCACTCCTCCTACAATGAGGGCCTTGTTGGAGCCACAATGTGCCATGGCTCGCTCTGTGATCTCCACCAGCATTGCAAACACGGTTTCCTATGGAGGGCAGACAGGATGAGAACAAGAGAAGAGCATCCCGGCTCAGCTCTCGTATCTGACTGCTCTCCCAGACACAATGCTCCCCCAGCTCTTCACTCCATACCTGCAGGGAGAAGCAGAGATCCTCCAGAGTGCACTCCCCTGTGGCCAGCATTCGCTGTGCCACATCCTGCAGGTAGAGGGGATAACAAACTGAAAGCTATGGTTGGAGGATTTCATGAAAGCAACAATTCCTGCATTTGAAGAGTTGCTTGCTTTATCCCAACTCAAGTTACTACCACATCTCATATCATATGCTGCCCTTCAGTCACTTAGCAATTCTTTTAAGCAATATGGAAGATCCTTTTTTTTTTTTTGAGACAGAATCTCATATGGCCTACACTGGCTTTGAACTCAGTATGTAGGCACAACCAGCCCTGAATTCCAGACCCTGCCACCTCTACGAACCAAGTACTGAAATTATAGGCATGCTGCACACCGCAGGAGGCTCTGCTTCCTGTGTTCAGAGGGATTCTTACTTTGCTCTTTACTGTGTCCCCATTATTAGAGTGGTGCATGGCACACAGAAGACATAGTCTTTGCGACATCAAAATGTTCAGCACTTGCTATGGTTAATGCTGTATGCAGGAAATACAATGGTGAGCAACGCAGATGTGTCATTTAAAAAGGCACAAAAGTGTTGTCTCTTTATCACTCACACTCACCTCAATGAAAGACAGAATCCCCGAGAAGGAGACATCCATCCCCTTTACAGTGTATGGCAGCTCAACTAGCTTCTTGCCTCTATGAAGAAATGAATAAAGGCACTAAACCTAAGATCAACTGGTTTCTCACCTCTAAAACCACTTCCACACCTGATTAACATATAAGCAAGAAAACTCTGAAGTCTCTGAAACCAGCATTCTTCAACCTTACCACTTTGCCATCTGCTCAATGTTGTAGCCTGGACTTGGGTCATTGGAAATCTAGCAACAAGAGAGAAGCAGATAACCATGTAAATATGAATAATACAAAATACAGCAATATATTCTTGCATACACATAGATATACTCATCACTCTGGCCTGCCTCACCAAACCAAGGTGAAGAAAATAAATCAATACATATTTTATAAATTGTACACATACATAGGTATAAGCTAATATATGTCTGTAACAGGTAAAGATACATATAAACACAAATGCTTAAACTTTCCATCTATTTTAAAACATACACATACACACCCACGTTAGCCATGCTGGAAACTTATGAATCGATTTACTGCTCCACCTGTCTTCATCTCTATTTTTTCCCAGACTGACATGCTCCTCTACAATCTCAAAGGCCTACCTTCAGCACTCGAGCAAAACGATCCAGACAATTACCCACAGCAATATCAATGGTTTCCCCAAAGATGCAGTATCGATGTTCTGAGTAGGAAATCACCTAAGGACGATGAGAATGTCCATGAAACTTCAAGTCTGTAAGGAGGAGTATGTGGCTTTGTGGAGGAAAGTAGCAATGTCAACATGGCCACTAGACATTCCAGCAAGGCAAAGAGAGAAGCTGGGTGTAGTGGCTCACACCTCTAGTTCCAGCCAATTTGGGTGCCTAGACTAAATAGCAAGACATGGTCTCAAAAAAATAAAAACAGAGGCCAGAAAATGGCTTAGTAGGTAAAAACACCTGTCAGGCACACCCGGGGCCCAACCTTGATCTCTGGAGTCCATGTAAAGGTAAAAGGAGTGATGGACTCTCAAAGGTTGTCCTCTGACCTCCAGACATAGCAAACATGTACCCACATCATACACATACATTGAGTGTCAATGGGGGGGCTTCAGGAATATTCCTTCACTGCTGAGCACTCTACAAGCCTGACCTTTGGTGCAAGCAACACAGTCGATTTCCTGGGAGGTTAATCCAGCTTCTACTAGTGCCTCTTCCAGCAGGTCTAAGATAACAGCTCGATGGTGCCTGGCAGTGTCACCTGGAAGGAATCCTAGGAAATGCACACAGATCAATGACCACTGCAGATAGGTATTAGGGTGGGGAACTGTGAGTTCTGAACTATGAATTTTAAATCATTATAACTAGACAAAACATATTTTAGAAACCAAAATAGGAACCATTATAATCAACACAGTTATTTCAGCACGAAGAATGTTGTTTATTCCTGTAACTTTAAGACCCAGGTTTCTTTAAACTCTACATTAAATTCTCTACCTTAAGTTAATTTTCAATTGTGCCTCGTAGTCTGGGTAAAATAGTGGCACATCAATTATACACCAAGGGAGTGAGCACATTCATCAGCGGACAAATTAAGTCTGGAATGTTGCCACAGCAGTACATCATGGCCACGCCTGGAACACAGCACCCGGGAGGCAGAGGCCTGTTCAAGGTGAGCCTCGGGTACACACACAGCAAGCCCGTCTCAAGGAAAACGCAGCCTGCCTTGGTCCAGGATGCCTGGCCGGGCTCACGCCTTAGGGAGCAAGCACCTTGGGCCGTACAGGATGGGGCCGAGCTTACCCAGAATTAACCCTCAGTCTTCACTCTGGAATTCTCAGCCTGCTGTCTGTGCTCATAGACAAAATACACAACACAAATACCTGCTTCGTGGGGCACTCGAGGCGATGGCGTTCTGCGCACGCCACAGGCGCTGCAAACTGCGCATGCGTGCCATGCGTGCCCGAGGCCTGCTGGGTAGGCCCACCAGATGCAGAACATGGCCAGCTATCTGTCACTTCCAGGCTGAGCGGGGTTTTCCCCAATGCTTACCTCCCCTGGAACGAACATGATTCCAGCTCTTCTGTGTCCACTACATATACTTTTAACATTTTTTAAAATTATGTTTAGTGCATGAGTGTTTTGCCCGCAATGCCCACAAGCGGCCAGAAGTCAGACCCCCTGGACCTGGAATAATGGATGGTTTTAGCCTTCAAGTGGGGGCGACGAACAACCCTGGTCCTCTGTAAAAGCATCCACTGCTCTTAACTTCTGAGCCCTCTCTCCAGCCCTGGAAATTAACATGAGTCTATATTGCAAATATTCTTGTGCTTGAAATGACGCAATAGGTGTTATTTTTTTTAATATATTGTCTTTTTATTTGTATCTTTAAGTGTATTACACTTCTGTGCCAGTGCCTAAGGAGTTCAGAAGAACTCCAGCATGGGTCTGGGAGTGGAACTGTGGTCTTCTGGAAGAGCAGCAAGTCCTTCCCAGCCACAGGTGTACTGCTTCGCTTTCATCCTTGCTGGTTGTGTTATTATATCTATTTCACTCTAGATCTTTGTCCTTTTGTGCTTACATATAGCAACTGGGTTTTTCTGCCTAATCAATAAGGACTTTTAGAAATTAAACTGGGAAAGAGGGCTGGAAGGCTGCTCAGAATGCAAAGCAATAATCATGCCATCTTTTCAGGTGAGTCCCTATTAGGAACTAGTTGAAAATTTTAACAGAAAACCTTGTTTTAATGATTTATCTCGGTTGTCAAGGGCCTTTGCTCTCTAAACCCTGGCAGTTTTCATAGTTGGTTCCAGGTTACTTTTCATCCTTCAAAAGTGCAACTTTTGACCGTGAAGGTTGATTTAGATCTGACACAACTTCTGCATACCCATCAGCTCATATTACCGATATATATATATTTCTCTAAGAGCTTTGGATACAATTCTTATTATACACTTTAAAACCCATGTCATTCTTCAGGCAAGGTCACATGTTCCTTTAATCTCAGCACTGGGGAAGTAAAGGCAGACCGATCTCTGTGAGCTCAAGGCCAACCTGGTCTACCTAGCAACTTCCAAAGAAGAAACAAAATGTTATTTGTATCTAATGGTATAAGAATTCACACTGGGTTTGCTGGTTCATACCTTTAATCCCAGCCCTCCGGAGGCAGAGGCAGATAGTTCTCTGTGAGATTGACCCTGTCAAAACAAAAAATTAGTATACAAATTGGGAAGGAAAAGGAGTTGAGGAAAAGTCTCACTATATATAGCTCAGGATGGCCTCAAATTCTCAGTCCCTATCAAGAACTGGGATTACATCCAGGCACATACCACTGCAACCAAGTTTTAATAGTAAGTACTAAACCTTTCAGAAATGCAACTAATCTGAAAACCATGGAATAATCGTAACTTGTTTTATTTTAAAACTGGCCAAAAGTCATTGTTTTGGAAAAATAAAGGGCTTTCTTTCCTCATTATAATTGGTTATTTAGGTATTTTGTCGCAACAATAACCAATTCAAATACTTTGATTTTAAAAAGATGAATAATTCAAATACTCTGAAGTTAGCTTCCTTAAGTAGCTTAGGCTCAGATTTGTGTTTCTCAGCTGGCTCCCTAAGTGCTAGGATAACACATACGTGCCACCATAATTTTATCCATGAATATTATGTGCAGCACATCAATGAAAAAGACTCTGTAAGACTATGTATAAAATAAGTTTTTCTACCTAATGCCACTAAGTTTGTTTGTATGTATCTATTCCCCATATTTGCAGTTTGTTTTGGAGCCATTCTTCATGACCTCTTATTAAATCAAGTACAGGCTAGAGAGATGTTTCGCCTCCTTTGTAATTGTGTGACTTGGCAAAAATCAGAAGGGACTACTGTGGATAGCCCACCTATCCCCATGTACCCTGAGTGAAGACAAGCCAGCTTTGTATGTGATGGACTAAAATCCTACTGCTTAGGCTCCAAGCAGTAAGAGGAACAGCCATCACAGTTTATCTCTACACTAAGAAACATTTACAAAATGTTAACGGCATCAGGAGCTCTTTCCAGACAGGCATCATGATATAAATAAGAACCCAAAGAGACCATTAAGGGTTAATTGACCTACAAAATGAAAGACAGGTTGGTGTCAAACCAAGATTAAAGAAAATGTTATCCAATTATATAGGGACGCACAGTATAATCTGTTTCCATTTGGCAGAGTTTTAAGTCCACCACTCACCTATTATACAGACATCAGAAGTTTCTAGGTAACACAGAATGTAAAATAAAAATCCACATGGACTCTGATTTTATATATATATATATATATATATATATATATATATATATATATACACACACACACACACACATCTGTAATATGCTTTACAATGTTCTAAGCCCCATAGTTAATCTTCAGAATAACTACACTTGGGGTCTCATACTTCAAACTACAAAGATACCTGGGTGTGGTGGCACATACCTTTAACTCCAGTATGTGGGAGGCAAAGGCAGGGGATCTCTAAGTTCAAGGCCAGTGAGTTTCAGGCCAATCAGGGGTACCTAGTAAGTTCCTGTCTTAAAAATAAATAAATAACTAAATAAATAAATAAATAAATAAAACACAAAGATACTGAGGTACTAGGAAACTTGCTAAGGTGATAAAACTAGTTACGTGATTTAGATTTAAACCCAGTCTGACTTGAAAACTATTGTGCATGTATAATTACTTAATTATGCTAACTCAAGGGTTTTTTGTTTTTGTCCTTTTTGAGACAGGGTGCCTCTCCCAGAAGTTCTGGGATTAAAGGCATGGGCCACCATTCCTGGCTCAAGATCTGACTTTTTAAAATCTAAAATATATCGCACTTTAGCAACTGACTCCAAATTACAAAACAAGATTCTTGTGTATGTCAAAACCTCTCAATCTCAAGCCTTACCAGGACAGAAGAATGCAGATGATCAGTCTGTACAACAGTTTACAGCAGGAAGGGATCCAGGCTGGAAAACAGACTCAGATCTAGTTCTGTTCTATTGAAAGACAGCCAGAAGACATTTCAAAAGCTAACATTGCATTGAGTTATTTATACTTCTTGCATTGCATCCTGACATCTACCTTATTCTCTTAAAAAAAATATAGGGGATCCTTTTTTAACTTTGTCATCACAAAACCCACTAAAATAAGCATAAAATCCCAACAAGTAATTTCATAATATTGCACAAGTAATCATAAAGACTGATGAGTTTGAAACTGTTGAGTGAAGTAGCTGGCTTCCAGAACTTTATCTGTTATTATTTAAATGGATCTTTCTAAAACTATTTTATCAACATTTTTATTTTATGCATGAGTAGATTGCCTGAATGTATGTAAACACCTGTGTCAAGAAATGCCCGAGGAACTCAGAAGAGGGCATCGGATCCCCTGGAGCTGGAGTATGGACTTTTGTTAACGACTATGTAGGTGCTGGGAATTGAACCTAGGTATTCTGCAAGAGCAGCCAGGGTGTTTAACTGTAATTCAGGATCTTGACTGGTTTTATCTCAGACTCTCACAAGATCTAAATACACAAAGATTATGCTACCACCTTTACCTGGATCATAGGCTAAACCCTAGCATAAATTTAACACAGAATCTAATTTCAGGTGTTTGCCCCTAAGTTTAGTCTGCTCAGCGCATGTGTTTAATCATGGTGATCAGCTGAAACACGGACTTAACATGCATTTCATCATGGCAAACTGTAAATGACTGGGGAGGGCAAACTACTGATGCTCTGTCCTTAAACCAAGAACTCTCAGTGCCTTCTCTACTACTAAATTTTAGCCTCTAATGACATTATAGTCTTCATTTTCAAGATAAAGATGAGCATTTTCTTCTCTTATATTTACCTCTGGTACCAAATGATTCAATTTAGGAATCATGCCGAACTACAAGATCAAGTGCAGATCATCTCTGGAAAATAAATATACAAAGGTTATAAGTACACAATAACTTCCTATCATGAGGAAAATTAAACTTCATTTTTCATTTGAAACATTAACAATAATAATTTAAAACCAGGTATGGTGGTGCACAAATGTAATCCCAGTACTCAAGAGGCTAAAGTAGGTAGATGAAAATTTTGAGGTCAGGCTTGGCTACATAGCAAGTTCAAGGTCAGCTTAGGCTACAAGGCAATACCCTGTCTCAAATACAAATTGCTGATACCCCAACCACATCAAATTGGGGCAGGGTTTCTACACAAACTCAGCTTTGTTAAGAGTGTAAATAAATTCACACACTAATTCTACACAATCCCTGAAAGGCCAAGAAGAGCAAAGGCCTCACAGGAAGAAAATACACAAAAGCCACAAATTCATAAGGTTCCAGTAAAAAAAAAAGGAAACCAAGATTGTTTTCAACATATAGTTTAATTGAACTTTTATTCTTGGAAGTCTTGTCTTAAGCAAAAAATAAAAACTTTCCCCGACGTAAGAAAACTTAACAAGTATCATTTAGAGTTCCATTTTCCCAGAAAGTGGTTGTACGAGGCTTTAGCTTCTCCTACCATGGGGCTTACATGCGATCCAAAATACAGGCTGGACATAAAGCTCACTAATATAAGTAATCTTCAGACCCTATTCTTCACCTAATTACTGACTGAAAATTTTTTTATATTGTATGTAATTAACATTTAACTCATTGTTAGGGGGCTGGAGAGATGGCTCAGTGGTTAAGAGCACTGGCTGCTCTTACAGAGGACCAGGGTTCAACTCCCAGCACAGGGTGGCTATCATCAATAACTCCAGTTCCAGGGGATCCGAGCTGCCTTCTGACCTCCTCGGGCACTGCAGGACACGGGTGCACTTACATACATGCAGGCAATACTTATGCACATAAAATTAAAATAAAATACTTTTAAAAATAAAACAAACTCATTGTTAGGTCAGTAGCAAACGCCAAATAAATGGCAAACTACAAGCAAGGCATAGAAGAAAGGAATGACTTGCCAGGCACACTAATCAAAGTTTAATCACCCAGTAACTTCATTGTGCCATACTGGACAGAACACTTCCATCACTGCAGGAAATTCTATTAGAAATCAGTATCAGAAACTTTAGTGGTTTTAAGTATCTCAGATCTTTCCTATACTTGAATAATGCTTTAAAATGTTTTTAGGTATTTCAGCAGCAAATTAAGTGAACACACACAGAAGCAAACTGCAGCATCAGGTTTCTACAGTTTATCTTTCTAGATACACAAAGGATGGAGAAGGAAGAAGGGTGGGTGAAAGGAAGGGAGAGGAGGAAATGTGCCTGTAGCCACTCCGGAGGCTGAAGCAGGGCAAAGTTCAGAGCTAGCTTGGATAGTTCAGCAAGATCCCGTTCCAAAACTTTTTTTGGAAGTCCAGGGATACAGCTCAGTCAGTGCCCCACTGAGAAAGGGAGCGCGAGAGTAACATGTGCAGAGCATGTGCCGGAATATAAGGCAGCACATCACGGTCACAGTCCCACTGAATACCTGCCTTTCGATTCCATTCAGCCTTCACCCCGTCTTCTTGAGAACGCCCACTTGCCTTTCAAGGGGCCTACAGATATTGCAGGGGTTTCACAGGACCACTTCCGGGCAAGCATACAGGGTGCAACAGACCCAGGTCTTCCCTCAGTGCACAGCATCCTCAACCTGAAACATGAAAGGGAAGTGTGTGCTAAGTCCATCGCTTTTACTTTAGACTGTTCATAAGATGCTACCAAACACACTCCAAGTCTGATTTCCCACTGTCAGCTGTTTGAACCTCTAAGAGCCAAAGGAATGTGCTCCATAAGGCAGCTCATCATGCCCATTTCACCAGCTCCAGGCCCGAGACAAGTGGCCAATGAAAGCTGTGCTTGAGACTTTGGCCCAGAGAGCAGAAAAACCTAACTTGAAATCAGGCCAGCAACTCTCCGTTAGGCTGCTATTTCCTCTGCTTTGAGGCGCACTTCCTATGCATTACCTCGTTTCACAAGTACATGTACCTCTCTTTTATATGTGTGCCAGAAAGATTCAGATAAAATGGCAGGGGAACTCAGCTCGGGGCTAAGGAAGGGACTTTTTTTGTTATTTTATTCTCCCACCAGTTTTACTAAGATACAAACTGCATGTTCTTAGCTGTGGTGAAACACACCTTTAATCCCAACACTTGGGTGGCAGAGTCAGGCAGATCGGAGTTCCCCACCAGCCTTGTCTGTATAGGGAGTTCCAGACCAGCTGGGGCTACAGACAGACCAAAAAAATAAAAAAAAGCATATTTTTGTGGTATACAGTGTTTATATACGGAACATAGTCCTGCTTATCACCCCAGCTGTAACTTCTCACTCCTCCCCTCCCAGACCCTGCCAGCAGAATTCTATCCTCTGCTTCTGAGTTCAACATTTTTCGATTCTGTAAGATGGGCAGTATTCATTGTTTGTGCTTGGTTTATATCACTCATCAAAACATCCTCCAGGTTCATCCATGTTGCCACAAATCACATTACCTTCTATTCCAAAGCTAAGTAGTATTCCACTGTATACAGCACGTTAACCTACCAAGTGAAAACAGATTAATTTCATATTTTTAGCTATTGTGAGTAATGCTTACACAAACATGGGAATACACATCTATCCAGTTATTTCCTCTGGATCTACAACCAGAAGTGAGAGTGTGAGATCATGCTACTTTTAAATTGAGGAACTTTGATAAGTTTCTGTAAGGCTTACACTAATTTACAAACCATAATAAAGGATTACTATTGCTGTGGTTTTCTTTTTCATTAGATAATGGTTTAAACAGCTCAAACTGGTCTTGAAGTTACTATGTCGCCAATTGTGACCTTGAACTTCACAATCTGCCTCTACCTCTCTAGTGTGAGGATTAGACACTGCATGTATATATAAGGAACAAATCCAGGGCTTCATGCATGCTAGGCAAGCAATTTGCCAACTGAACCACATCCTCAGCCCAGACAGCTCACTAACATATTCACAAAAGCCCTCCAACTAGCTGGGCATGGTGGCACACTCCTTTAATCCCAGCACTTGTGAGGCATAGGCAGGAGGATCTCCGTGAGATCAGGGCCAGCCTGGTCTATGGAGGCCAGAGCTGAATGTTAAGGAGTCTACCATTCCCCACCACATTGCCTTGAGATGGTATGTCACTGAACCAGAAGCTAGCCTTTTTGGCTAGGCTAGCAGGCCAGTTAAGTTCCAGGAATCTACTGTCTCAGTTCTCCAATGCTGGGGTTACAGGTGTATCTGTGGCCATGCTAAGCTTTTGGAGACTTGAACTTGGGTTTACTGAGGACTTACCCCACCTGAGCCATCTCTCCAGAACCTAAAGTTATTTTGTTTTGTTCTGTTTTGCCTGCATGCAGTGCCCAATGGAGGTCAGGAAAGGGCATCAGATCCCCTGGAACTGGAGTTAAAGCGGTTGTTAGCTGCCATGTGCTAGAAACTGAACCTGGTTCCTCTGCAACTGCTCTTAATTGCTGGGCCAACTTTACAGGACCTCTAAAGTTACTTTTTAACAACAATAACTTGCTTCTTCCAGCCAGCAAAACCATTTAACTGAGAAACTACATGTTTAAAGATGTGAAGTAAGGTTTCATATTTTTAACAGCTTTGGGAAAATGCCCAAATGCTTATTTTGCTTTTCCTATCTTAATGCTAAAAATACTTTGCTCAACACAATTTCAGGAGCTCTCTCAGTAAACAGAGAAAGCAGGCCCGTTCTGCCATTACAGATTCATAAATCTACAAGAAGCACATGGTCGTTCTGGGTCTGTCACTCCCCAACATTAAACACGTGCTCAGGACAAGATAAACTACCCCCTATTCATACTGAGAAAAGATATATTCGTGTAAAGGCATTTTTTTTAACTGCTAATCAAGATATACAGGGTGGTGAATGTGCACAATATAATAAGCAAGATACCTAGAATCCTTTTAAATAAGAATATAGTAAAACCCAACTCTAACACTACATGTACCAACTGACATCTATAAAAGTTACCCATTTGGGGAGAAATATCAAGATCACAAACTACTCAAATACCAATAAAAACAAAATAAATTATAGCATGTACATATATTACAATACTGTGAGAACATGACCAAGAATGTGGATGTTCTTTATTATCATGGCAGCACATGGTAAAACATATACTAGGGAGAGGTAGGCACACACACTGCCTGGTGCAACCCACATTTTAAGGATACGTGAGCATTTGGGAAAGAACTCAGGTGACTTAGAGACAAGAGTAAGAAACTTCCCTGTGCACACTGAAGCTGAATGCCATTATGTAGTTAAAACGAAAATTAACAAAGCTCAAGATGTGTAAGGACTGTGGGAGGCCACCATGCCGGTCAGTATATTCAATTAGCTAGGCTAGCATGTCTCCCATTTTCTCCTTATAAGAAAAACCAACACATACATCACGTTCCAACCAAGAAAAAAATAGGTGGCTAGTGAAACCATTATGTATTTATGAAAAAAATATATCCACAATATGTATTGCGAATACACATCTTCTACAAGGTAGTTATCGTTTATTAGAGCAGCCACTGTGGGCCCATTTTCATTTGACCTTCACAAACTAAACCGAGGATGGCTCACAGCATCTCCCAGGGTCACCAGAGCACTGCCGCAGCGGACTGGCGCAACCACTTGAACATAGGTTTGGGCTTGCAATAAGTTGAGGTCCCTGGTCCTTTTCCGCGTATCTTAAGCTTTTTAGGTGGGACACACTTGCCACAGAGGCAATTCTGCATCTTAGGGCTCACGAAATCACCTGTCCTCAGAATTTGCTAACTAGCCTCAGAAATGCTCTGAGCAAATATTACAGGAAACACAGTGGGCAAAATGCTTCCCAACTCCGCTGAGGACCTTGGCGCACACAGACGCGAGACAGGAACGCACAGGACAGAACTCTCCCTCCCAGGGTGTCACCCCTCGCCCAGGCAGGCAGTATGAGCAATATCGGTTCTGCATTGATAACGGTACCTTGCCCAATAGGCAAAAACGAAGCTAAGGATTCCCCAAGGATACAGCGCTCCGTACTAGAAGCATTACCTACTGTCTCAAGGTCACCAGGTCTTGGGGAGAGCAGGTAAACTCGGCACTGCCGAGCCCCACGTGGAGCCCAGCCAGGCACCCAACATACTGCCTTCCCCTGACCTCCACACAGCAGAAATCAATCGCCTCTCTCTCTCTCTCTCTCTCTCTCACACACACACACACACACACACACTTCAGCGCTGACACGGAGTAAAGGTGTGCCCCCAGGGTGTAAGGCTCAAAGGGGAAAGAAACTCACAAGCTGAGATCCAAAAGTGCGCACTCACCAGCCCACCAGAAGCCAGAGACAGAGAAAGGGGAGACACGGGAAGTGGCTTAAGTAAGTGGCCTCCCAGCCTGATTGGCTAACGAGTTCAAGGAGAACCCTGTTCTCCCCTCTTTAAAAGGTACTGACCTCTGCAATCCCTCCCTGCAGCTTTCTGTTTATTTATGTGTTTACATTTGTTTATTCGGTAACAATGATTTATTTCAGAACTATAACAATACCTGACATGGCATTTTTTCAGATTCAGAGACAATAAATCTGCATTCTCAGGAATTCTCAGAAATTTCAAAATTATGATTATTTTACATATACTTCTAACAATCTTTACACTGTTATTTGAATAGCTAAAATTCTTGTTTAAAGAATAAAATACACCGAGTTTAGTAGTGCTTACAAAGAACAACAGCTTACAGGAGATTCAGACATAATCTAATCTCAGATCTCCCATTAAAATAACAGCATCTTATGGAATCACATATGAACGCTGCCCATTTAAGGACTTGGTTTACATTAAAAATGTATTAAATTCAAAGGACCTACATGAAGTATATTTTATACCTGAACTCATTGGTATGCTGTTTTATCTTTTTTTAAGTTACCCTTTCTTGCTCTCCTTCCTAAAGGATACTCACATGTACATTTGTCTACATATATGCATGCTACATACAGGCTAGGATTCATATATGAGCGAGAATATGCAGGTTTTTTTTCTTTCTGAGATTGAGCAACTTCACTTAATATTATACATTCTAAATTCAGCCCATTTTCCTGTGAATTTTGTGATTTCATTTTACCTTTGAGCTGAGTGATGCTCCATTTTATGTATGTACCAGACTTTCAGTACCCATGGTTCCATTTCCTTGCTATGATGAACAGAGCAGCAATAAACGTGGGTGCCAGTATCTCCATCTCCGGGTATAGGCCAGGAGTGAGACAGCTGGCTGGGTCATATAGTAGTTCTATTTTTAATTTTTGTTTGTTTTGGTCTCTTTGAGACAGGCTGTCCCCATAGCTGGCTTAGAACTTGCTGTGTAGAACAGGATGACTTTGATCTCACAAAGACCACCTGCCTCTGCCTCTGCTTCTGGAGTGCTGGGATTAAAGGCATGTGCCAACACAACTAGCCAACCATGGAGCTAATTTAAATGGGATATTTTCCCTTATTTCTTTCTTTGAGACTATATGGTTAGTGTATATGAAGCTACTGGTTTTTTTTTTTCAGATTTATATTGTCTCCTGCAACTTTAGTGTGTTTATTAGAGCTATGAGTTTTCTAGTACATTCTACAAATTCTTTCAGGTATAGAATAGTAGCAGGGTGTGGTGGTATACCCTTTTAATCCCAGCCCTCCAGAGACAGAGGCAGGCAGATCTTTGTGACATCGACAACTTGGTCTACTGGTCCACAACTGTGAGTAGGAGGCCTGCTGGAGCTATAAAAAACCCAGTTTTTTTTTAAAAGTACAGAATAGTATCATCTGCACATATGGACAGACAGCTTCACTTCTTCCTCTTCTACTTTTACCCCCTTTACGGCTTTCTCTTGTCTAATTGCTATAATAACCATAGCTAAGATTTAAAGTGCCATATTAAATAAGAGGGCATCCTAGTCTCGTTCCTGACTTAGAGGGAATTCTCTATCCCCACTTCATATAATGTTGACTGCATATTCGTTGTGCAGAGTTTATTTTGAGGTACGCCCCTGTATTCCTATTTCTGTGCCATCATGAAGGCATGTTGAACTGTGTTGAATGCCTTTTCAGCATCAATCAATATAATTATGTGTTTTGGGGTCTTTAAGTATGTTTATATAATGTATTACATTTATTGATTCATATATGTTGAAACAATTATGCCTTTCTCTAGTTTTTCAGCTTTTTAGTAGCACATAAGCATAAATGGACAAAATACTTAATAATATCCTGTACTTAATATTTATCTGTTGTAATGATAGCATTTTAGTCTCTAATTTTAATTGTTCATTTGTGTCATCTCTCTCTTTCCTTTTGAGAGTTTGGCGAAAGGTTTGTTAGTATAATCTTTTTAAAAGAATTTTTTAATATTTATTATTTGCACACATTCTAGTTTATATTGACGTACTACATTCTGTTTCAAACAATTTTGAATTGGGGTAACTTCCTATCCTTCTTTACTTCAACGTGTTAAGAACGAAGTAATAATAGGTCCATTTATAAAGAGTCTATAACCATCCGAGTTAGAAGTTACATTCAGGGTAAACTTCAAGCTAACAGATTTAATGAACAATTTTATTTGGGGATGGTTGACTAACCCTTTAAAGTAAAATGCGAATACTTGTGCACATATCAGCCTCCATTCCCTCAACGTAAAATGATTGTTCTGAAGAATAAGTAATATAGTTCATAAAGTCTATCCAGCACAGCGCTGCTTTGAGGTGCTCAGTGGCAGGTTACTGTTGTCGGTGTGCACTCTTAGACGCCTTTTCAAGTAGATAAAAAACAGAGGACTCAATGGACCCAAGGACATAACAGAATAGATTGTCTCTGACTCTTCACATTCTCTTCTGCTTAAAATGCGCGTGTTTGTTTATTTGTCGGGGGAACCAAATTGCTTTGTTTGAAAAATGGTACAAGTTAAAGAACTGAAGCAGATGTTTTGGTGCGACATATAAAAAAGGGAAGGGTAGCCCCAATATGCATCCACTGCTTGATGACCACTGCGAGGCTTTGGGGAAGTCAGTTTGGCTCTTGTTAGCATTGTGTACTGGGCCATGCTTTCCGAAGACACTCCCTCATGCCAGATTCAGGGACTCCCATCTTGTGCAAGTTGGTTATGAGGTCAGCCAGCTCTTTAATGGATTTCACCTGCTCATTCAGGCAGTGCTTTCCAGTGAAGCCACTCGGGTAGGGGTTGTTTTTCTCAGTGGCCAGTTTGTGTCATTCCAGTACTGACTGACTGATTCACTCTTTTCTAAATGCAATGCATTCTCCATCGTATTCAACTACTCTCCCAGTCATCCTGACCTTGTTTCTTGACGTCCTGCAGGTGGAGTCAACCACCTCACTGGTTTTGCACCTTCCTCCGTTTCTCAACATGTTCCCTTCCCTCATGCCATTGGTGAAGAAAGGATTTGCAAAGTTATGCAAAGCCACATCGTCGCAAAGGACCAAGACTGGACCCGTGGACCGAAAAATACGGGAGGCTTAAGACTCCAGGTTGATCTGGCAGTTGATGGCTGCCTGCAAGTCCTGGCGGTAGTTCTATAACTTATTTCTCTGGAATGACTTACTTTTTAAGCTATAAGATAAAGAATTAAGGGACACAAATTCATCATGACTCAAAATATAACATATGGAGCCTGGAGAGAAGGCTCAGCAGTTCAGGGCACTGGCTGCTCCTAGAGAAGACTGGGATTCGATTCGCATCACCCACATGGCAATTCACAAACATCTGTAACTCCAGTTCCAAGGGATCTGACGTCCTCTTCTGGTCTCTGTACATACGTGCGTGTACTTATATACAAGGAGACAAAACACTTATAAAGTTTAAATAAATAAATATATCATTTAGGAATCGCTAGATGATTCAGTGGCCTGAGGACCTAAGCATGGTCCTGAAGCGCAGAGTAGAGATGTGCGCGAAATAAACCTTTTCCTCCCCAAGTTGGTATTTTTCAGAATGTTTTGTCACAGTAATGAAGCAAACCAGGACAATACTTTTGGAAAATTTCACCCTATCTACTCTGCTCCTACTTTACTAGAAATTACTATACAAAAACAGTCTTTATTTATTTTTCTTTATTTTTCTTCAAACATTAACATCCTTTCTTATGGGCGGATTCTTACCTGCAACCATACCCTCTTAAATAAATACAAAAGTACGCAGAAAAGAAGGGATTTAGAAACCTTGGCAGAATATCTATATCTCAGGTCCTCCAGGAAGGGGGAAGCTGCTGAGTAGGCTGGGGGATGGAGGCAAGGTAGGTTCTTTCCTCCTACAAGTCCACACCCACTGGGCACAAGCCTCTAATCCCAGCACTTGGGTAGAGAGACAGGATTATGAGTTTCAGGCCCACATGTGTTACATAGCAAGATCTTGTCCCCCCCCACAAAAAAAAGAATGAACAATTGTCTCTGTCTCAGCACCTTTCAGAATGCAATACCCCCATATTTCTGAAGATTCAGCATCAAATACTTGCTTCATAACTAATTCATTCTATTGTAACCTTATTTCATTTCAGTGTGAGGCGTGTGTGCATGCTCCTGTGTATGTCTGAGTGTGCACATACACATGGCAGCCAAAAGTTCGTGCAGGTACACATGGAAGCCAAAAGTTCGCGCTAGGTGTCTTCTTCCATCTCTTTCCATATTAATTTTTTAGAGTATCTCTCATTGAACCTGGAACAACAAAATTTACGTAATTTATTAGTTACCATAAACTAGGAATGATGCTAAGAAATTTCTATTTATAATTGGATGTGGTGGTGGATGCAGAGACACTTGAATCTCTGAGTTCTAGGCCAACCTGGTCTATTACATAGGTAGTTTCGAGCCAGTCTGGACTAGCTAGGGAAACCTTGTCTTAAATCTTAAAAAAACAGAGACAGTTGAGGACAGAAGAGAACAGGGCTGGAGAGATGGCTGAGCATTAGGAGCACTGGCTGCTGTTGCAGAAGACCCAGGTTCATAATCCCAGCAGCGACGTGGCAGCTAACAACTATTCAAAACTCCAGTTCCAGGGATGCCCTCGTCTGTCCTCCGGGAGCACAGCTCAACATAGATGCGCTTAAATACATGCAGTCATAACACATTAAAAACAGATACACATACACATTAAAAATAAATATTACAACAAAAGGAAAACAAAAGCAAGAAAACATAGCTCAAGAGTTTACGAAGACGAAAACAGAGGAATAATCTGAAGCACTTCAGCCATCAGCTCGGGGCTAGAGGAGGGCGCCCCGCTCGGCCTCCCCGCGCTCGGGATTGGGAGGTAGGCCCCGGGCGAGCGAGATACTCAGTCACGCTGCCCGCTCATGAGCTTTTCTCCGTCCACCATACTTGTCGGGGGCGGCCGGGCTTATAAAGGGCCTCAAGGCGCCGTCCTTTCACACTCATGGTGAGTTCCCACGAGACACTGCGCCATGCATGCAAATGAGGCGGCGGAGGCATATTTTTAAATCGTATTAAAGTCATTTAAAATCATATTTTAAAAATACGATTACTCATCTCATTAAGGAAAAAACAGCTTTTATGAATTAATTTGCTGAAGTCCCCGTCTTACCAACATAGTCACAGAAGGCATGTTCCAACACTTTCGACAAATGTCTAAACCTGTGGACAGTGCTGAACCCTGCGTATTCTATGCTTTATCTGTGTACACAGATATACATGGACTTATTCTCTCTTCCTTTTTATTTCTTTCTCTCTCTCTCTCTCTGTCTCTCTCTCGTTCTCTGTCTCTCTTTCTCTCTGTGGTATATGTACAAGCTGTGGGTGTATGCACATGCAGTTGTGTCCCTGTGTAGACCAGAGCTTGACATTGGATATCCTTGATCACTCTCCATCTTAGTTTTGGAAACATGGTCTCTCAAGGAACGTGGAGCTCACTAATTCAGCTAGGCTGACTGGCCAGAGAGCTCTAGAGATTCTCCTGTTTTTGCTCTCAGTCCCAGGGCTGGAATTACAGTTGCTTGCTTCCCTGACAGTGCCAGTATTTGGACATGGGAGTGGAGGATCTGAACTCAGATCCTCATGCTATCTCCCCAGGCCCTGTTAATCAAGGACATACCACCACATAATGAGGTGTGACAGCAAAGCTAGCCTCGATTTTTTTTCCCCTCTCACAATTTCATAGTTAGAAGAATTGTTCTGTCAATCTTAGCAACAGTGTTTGATACTTATTTCTTCCTTGAGAACGTCAACTTTATCTTTTAACGTGTTTTATTGTTTTATGTATGTAAGTATATTGCCTGCACGTGTGTAAGTGCACTCATCTCAGGGAATGCCTTTGGAGGTAAGAAGAAGGCGTTGGATTCTTCTAGAACTGGAGTTAGAGATGGTTGCAAACCACCATGTGGGTGCTGGGAATCAAACCCAGGTCTTCTGCAAGAGCAGCCAGTGCTCAGCTGCTGACCCATCTCTCTAGTCATATACTTTAGCATTTAAAATAAGTGTTTTGTGCCTTCTCTTTGGCATATCTGAATCACCATCATCAGGAATCCAGTGCTTTTTTAACTTCAACATCTTAAGAACGAAGTATTAATAGGTCCAATGATAAAGAGTCTATAACCATCCGAGTTAGAAGTTACATTCAGGGTAAACTTCAAGCTAACAGATTTAATGAACAATTTTATTTTGGGATGGTTGACTAACCCTTTAAAGTAAAATGTGAAGTAAAGTAAAATTCAAAACTGTCTTGGAACTTGGGGCATAAATATTTACCACATCTCATAACTCTCATATTTTGTGGTCTACAGTGGTTCTGTCTTCCAATTCAAATCATTAAGGAAGAGTTGCACCCTGAATTTTATGTGTTGCACTGAATAAAATGGTGGCTACTTGAAGAATTTCAAGTACAGATATAAAAAAATTTAAGTATTGCCTTTATATAGAGTATAGTGTGTGTGTGTGTGTGTGTGTGTGTGTGTGTGTATGTGTGTGTGTCGGGGTTAGCATTTGCTGTGGAGCATGTGTAGAAGTTAAAAGACAACTTGTGGGAGTTGATTCTCTCCTATAATGTGGTACTCAGGGATGAAACTCATGTCATCAAGCTTGGAAGCAGATATCTTTATCCACTGAACCCTCGCTCTGGCCCCAAACGGAGATTTTATGAAAGAATAGAAAGCTAAGCACACTCTTTGAAGTCTATGGCTCTGATTATTGTTTGTTGGTATTATCACCATGGTGATGTATAGAGTACAGTTATTCTTTTAATTGTTTTCTTTTTCTGTATGTGTGTGTGTTTGTCACTGAGCATTGAACCCAACACCTCTCACACACTAGATAAGTGTTTTACCACTGAGTCATACCGCCCATCTAATATTTGTTTATTTTGAAACAGGGTCTCATACAGTCTAGAATGACCACAAAATCACTGTGTAGCTAGGATTTCAAGCATGTGCCACCATGCCTAGAATAACATGATAGTTTCTTTCTCACTATTAGCGATTACACACAGGGCATTGTACATACCAAGTAAGCACTTTACCAACTGAATTACATTCCCAGATCTTTAAGATTTAATTGTCTCAAGATAATTACCTATACGTGTAAAATGGGTATGATATTTTAATATACATATGTAACATGTAATGATTTGATCAGGTAATTAACATAGCTATAACCTATAATATTCATCACTTCTTTGGATCAAGAGCATTCAATGTCCTCTCTATATGCTATCTGCAGATACACAATTAATTATTATTAATCATAATTAACCTACAATGCTATGGATTATTTGAAATTATTCATCCATTACAGGTACATTACTGTCTCTCCTACCCATCCTCTCTTCATTCCTTTCTTTCGCAGTGTTGTCATTGCATTCCTATCAATAATTATATCTACACTGCCTTTCCTGGTCATCCTTCCCCATCTCTACCACCATGTTCACCCTAGGGTGGTTCAGTGAGTCACAGAACTCAGCAGAATGTTTAGTCTGTGTGTTTGCTTATCTATGTGACTTCAATAGTCTGTAACAAGGTTCACCCTGCCAAAGGACTGAAACTTTTGCATAAACGTTGTACTTGACTTTTGTGCACATATATAGCAATGGGGATTTAAAAAAATAAACCATGGAGGAAAATCTTAGCTGTGAGGATACCAGTAAATGACAATTGCTAGAAGAGTTATGTAAGTCGTTAGCAATGAAGTGTGTTATTTACACATTCTATAGGTGAATAGAAACTTTGGTTACTTTTCTTGTTGCTATTGCCAAGTACCTGACCAGAAGCAATTTAAGGGAGAGAGGATCTATTTTGGCTTACAGTTTGAGGAGATGCAGTCCATCATCACAGGGAAGGAATGGTGATAGAAACATGAGGCAACTGGTGACACCTTGTCTGCACTCAGGAAGCAGAAAGAGAAGAGGAAGTTGGGCTGGGCTGTAAAATCTCAAGGTAACCCACTTCTTTCAACAAGGCTCTACCTAAAGGTTCCACAAGGTCCAAAATAGCGCAGCCAGCTGGCAACAAATGTTCAAACAATGAGCCTGTGGTGGATACATTACCCTGAAAGAGTAATGTATGTCATGACTTGCTTAGGTAGATAGCAAAAGCCTGTGAATTTAACCATTCATTCTGATTGTACCCAGACCTGAAGGCATTCACTTTGTTTCTATTTTCTAATTTTTCTTGACTGTTCCATCTTTGGAATTCAACAACAGAGGCTCAATACACAATCACACGTGGAGAGGAGAGTGAATGGGAACCATACCCAGGATTCTCCCCAAACATGGAAAGTATCCTAGTATCATTTCACAAGGGTAGTTCTTTGGGATATCTGCTTTATAATCACCTGGGAAAAGAGGTCAAGATTTTAGCCCTACTGCAAACCATCTCTGACTCTGTATCTGCAACTTTCGTGCAATCTCCTAGGGACTCTAATGCACGTTATAGATGAAGAATCACTGCTCTGGGGGAAACACTTACTCTGTGCTTCTAAAATCTAGACCATCACTATTGTCAAGAGCCCCTGCTTTTCAGTTTTTGTCTCTCTTTTCCTCTTTTGGAGAACATTGCTTGACTAAAATGCTTAGGAAAGGTAGTGGAAAAGGAAGGAAGGAAGTTAGAGTCTTGTATCTTTGTGTGTGGAGTGTGCATCTGTGGCTGTAGGTACACAGGAACATGGGTATGCATGCATGTCAAGGGCAAAGGTCAACCTTGGGTGTGTTCCTCAGGCCCTGTCCTCCATGTTTTATGAAGTAGGGCCTCTCTCTTGACTAGTACTCACTAAGTAGACTAATCTGGCTAGCCAGTGAGCCTCAGGAATACCTCTTTATCTGCCTCCCCAGCACTGAAATGAACTTGAGGTGAGAGGTCAGTGTAAGGATAATAGGCAAGCTTAACATT
This sequence comes from Eospalax fontanierii, assembly GCA_035773235.1. Taxonomy (NCBI): domain Eukaryota; kingdom Metazoa; phylum Chordata; class Mammalia; order Rodentia; family Spalacidae; genus Eospalax; species Eospalax fontanierii. The sequence continues at coordinate 2,801,998 of JAJHUQ010000064.1, read as the reverse complement.
TATTTAGCACTTATGATATGCCATGCAGTGTGTTGGGCATTGATCTAACCCTCACATTAGCACCGAGACACTTTATGCCTACCTTTTCAGTGTAGGGAAAGAGGCCAGGAGAAATTCAACAACTTGTTCAGGGTCACTGAGCTAATGAGTTGCAAAGCAAGGATGTTTGCTACAACAGCCTGTGCTTTCAGACATAAACTGTATCGCTTCTTTAAACAGAAATGATAGTTGGCATGAATCTTTTGGAAATTTTCAAAAGAACTATTTAAAGATAATGAATTTTTGAAGAAGTGATGCCCTGAAAGATACATGACAGGGAGGAATTGGATAGCCAGGTTTTTTAACTTTTAGGTATAAGCCTATAGTTAGCTATTTACAGATTAGGTAGTTCTAGAGCAAAGTTGTCATGCCTGTATGTGGTGATATTTGTTCATCTCCCTTCCTTTATCGTTCCCCTTTCTCTTACACTTTTCTTTCCCATTTTTGCTCAAATCCATATTTAAAACTGAGTGCTCATTTGTAAAATGAGTTTGGTAATATCACCAACCTTAGAATGTCTATGTGGAGTTTAACGTGTTTCTTCATATAATGATCATTAAGTTTCTCAAATGATGTGAACCAGAAAGGGAAAGTTAAGGCATTACAAAAACCTTAAAATTATCATCTGACTTCCCCAGAGTCACACATAGAAACTACTTTAAATACCCATATCATACAGTATGCTAAGTCATGGGAAGGGGAATACAGCTGGTCTCAGCAAACTGACATGTCCAGTTGGCATAGGGATACCATCTAATGGTACATGTGCCTGTTTTACACAGATTCTTAGTTTTTCTTTACTTGTTTGTTTTTTAGACTGTTTATAGTTATAATATTAACTCAACTCTAGTCAGTGTTGAATAAGTGGTCTCTTGCAAGGCAATATTCTGCTATAAGTTTTCTAGATTACAGAAGTTAAAAAAAACAATGAAAACAAGAACACAGCTCACAGATGATGTCTATATAGGAGCATGAATTGATAGGGATATTAATGATAAGACTGACGACAGTGATGATGACAATGATGATAGCTGATTGTGGAGATGATGATGATGATAGTTAATGATAATTATGGTGGTGGTGATGTGGTATGCTGGTGATGAACAGTATGCTAATCTTGATGGCAACAACCATCATTAATTGAGATCCTGTAATGTGCTAGGCCCCATGCTGTGTTTTTGCTACAGTATCTCCATTCTAACAATGGTCTCTGCATTTTCTCATCTCTAAAAGGGAAGTGATAATAATTCCCATTTCATAGGGTTGTTAGAACACTTACTGTATCAATTGCTTAAAACACTGCTTGGCACATGGAAGATATTCAGTTCATACCAGCTCCTATCATAAGTAGATCTCTGCTCATGTTTTAGGAGAGAAATGTGAAACTCCATCATTAAACCATTTGCTTGAAGTCATAGAGTGGTGAAGGCAGAACTGGGTCTCACAGTGTTACAACCATAATGTCCTAGGGAGTGTCCACCTCTACGCATCACAGAAGCTGCTTAGGGTGATAAGGGCACAATTAAGTTGACAGACGGTATAAATATGAGACAAAAGCTGTTCCTGGCATAGTCTGCCACTGTCATCAATTATGAAAATGAGTGAATAGATTATTTAAATGACCTCAGATGAGCACATTATTCAAAAAGCCTCTCAGTCAGAAGTATTTCTAGAAACTCCTGAGCAAACAGATGAAAACCATTTAGATTTTCTGACAGGGTCATCAACTCATTTATTTTGAAGAAGATTCCAAAGAATTGAATATGTCTGAGACAGGGAGAGAAGAAGGGAGGGATGTAGGGAAGCACGGGAGAGAAAGAACAGGGGTGGGGAGAGAGGGAGGGAAAGACAGAGACTGGGTCAATGTCACATTTTCATCACTGTAGCAAATACCTGAGATAATCAACTTACAAAAAGGAAAAAATGGTTTGAGAGGCCTCAGTCCACAGTTGACTGTTTGCTTTGAGTCTACCATGAGGCAGTACCTCATGGGAGGAACATGTGGTGGAGCTAAACGAGTCTGTTCATAGTTAGGGAGTTAAAGAAGAAAGATAAGGGACTAGGGTATCCCTATCCCATTCCAGAGCACACCCCCAGGGACAAGGCATCTCTGCTAGGCTCCACCTGTTCCCAGTAGACTCACCCTAGGGATCAAGCCTTTAACATGTCAGCCTTTTGGAGACATTCCTTAACTAAACTATAGGAGAAAGAGAAGAAAGAGGAAGAAGGCAAGAGAAAAGGAGAAGGAAGAAGAGCGAAATGGAGAGCCAGAGATGAAGAGCCGTTTAGTAAAAGCTTTTTTTTCCCCCTCTAAATCCCCTGGGATGTTATGTTCATTCAGAACTTAGGCTGCAACCAAATTGGTAAAGCTTTATCTGTTACATTAGGTTTCCAAGTAAGCCTTCATTTAGACAAAACACAATGTTCTTCTCCAATATATTTCTAAAATAAGTTTGAAAGTTAGTCGAACCACAAGGTTCAATTTAGTGCTCCTCTGAATATGACACAAACACACAGGAAAGATGTGCTAATCATGGAGTCTGCATTAAACCTAAAACAACATTTTATATTTATTGTTTCACTTTAGCTGCATGACAGTGTTGAGAGGTAGGTGGCAATCTTGGTTATTGAGTCGTGCTGGCTTGAAGATACTCAATAGCATTTTCTATAAATAGCTGAGAAAGGGTCCAAATTCAGATACTGTGACTACAAGTCTAGAGCTGGAAGAGGCTGCACTGAGCCCCTCTGTTCCAGATGTAGAAGGCCTTTTATTGTTTTGTTGAATTGCTTCCCAATCCCATCCACAACCACCAAGACCCCACTGCTGCCTCTCTGTACCTGCTTCCCATGCTTTCCACGGTCTCCGTCAGTACCTGCAATGTTGATGGTGCAGCAGAAAGGACATTTGTCCCTGAGTAAAGTGTGCCACTCCAGCAATCTGCTCCTGGTTACAGGTGGCTCTGACAGGATACTGTCTGGGGCTGCAGTTGGATTTTCTTGTCTGAGGCTCTGGCATCCACCCTTCCTTCCATCCTGTCTCCACTTTTCACTCTCCACCCTGGCATCAAGAACCTGGCTTGAACCAGCTGGAGAGACAGAAACAGAGAGACACGGGATGTTCCAGGGTTCATCTCTAAGCTTTGGAAGACTTAACACTTATTTTTAGATTCTGAAGGCAGGAGTCATGGCTACCCTACATCTTTTCAAATAAAAATTTTTATTAGTGTATAGTTGTTGCACAAAGTGGTGGGGTTATTTTTTATTTTTAACATTTTTATTGAGGTTTTGTGCATTTAATATATTACATATTAATCAGATTTAGACCTCCTCCATCCCTACCCTTCAGCACTGCCACATCACCAGATTCCAGATATTCTATCAAATAAGTTAAGTCCTATCCTGTCCAGCATTTCTATCCAGTGCAAGTTTAGCCACTGGAGTCTGGTCAGCCTATCTGGAATCACTCCTTTAAAGACGATCTGCTCTCCCTCGTCCCACAGTAATCATTTTCCAATAGATAGTGTGTGTGTGTGTGTGTATCTTGAAGTACTTTCCAATATTTTATGAAGCAACGATGATGATGGTAATCATTTTGATCCAATTATGGCCTTTATATTCATTATATTGATTACTTTTTAAGAGATACAAAGATAGATAGTGTCACCTCTTCCCATATCCCTGTTACATATAAGCAAACTGAAGGTCTAGGTGATGGGTGACTTGATCAAGATGACAGAGCCTAGACTACCCCTCAGCTCTGTCAGACACCAAAGTCCATTTCATTCCTATGTCACAGTATAGTAGAAATGTGCTTTATTTACATATTGGCAGTGAAGATTAGCCAGTTTCATTGTGAAAACCTATCTTGGGAGTCCCCAATACCTGCACAGTAGGCCTGCTCCAGTGTTCACAAGGCCTGTTTAAGTACAAAGTTCTCCTGATGCAACACAGGCCTCTTCCTTCTCTTCTGGAGCCCAGCTCAGAGCTCCCTACTGAGCTATATGTAAATCAGTCTCCTAATCAGGCAATTACATCTTCTTGCAAGGCCAATCAGCATTCTGCAGTCTGCCATTCTGAGGATGTAAATCACCCCACCCCTGCAGAAGCTGCTCCTTCATTGCTTATGACTCTACCATATGGTTGGTTATCAACCCATTGTCTTGTGAAATCTCTTATAGAACTCATCACTGACACATCTCTAGAGTTCTTAGAGTCCATATTGCTTCCATTTGAATTATAATTCTGCAAATTAGAAAGACTGAGGGGGACTAGTTGGAGAAGGAAAGAATAGGGGCTGAACCATCTGGATTTCTCTCTGTGTGAAAAAAGACTCTATTGAAGTGCATGTGAGGAAAATACCCAAAGTGGGGAAGAAACAAGCTAAATCAACACTTAGGTCCTTGAAAGGAGTTGTAGAAACCAATGGCCTCTCACTTAGCTGTGTTTAACTTTAAAGTAGAAACAATTGGAGTCAGAAGAATGCTGATTCTTAGTGTTTATTCTCCATCCTGCCAGCCTCTATGTGGGCCAGCAGATTACAGCTGGTGATATATCTTTTCCTTTTCCATGATTAAAGTGTGTTTGAAGAAAATAGGACAATCAAATCTAAGGTTTGAAAGGAGGGCAAGAGTGAGTTTTGGCTATCAGATCCCGACAGTCATTCTCTAAATATGAAAGCAAGGACATTTCACAGGTGAGGACCCTGAGTTTCAGAGATGACGATGAGAGACTTTTGTTCAAAATTCCTCTGCAGACACAGTGTACATCTCAGTTCACTTAGAGCATTCAAGATGGTGGCTTGCATCAGCACAGCAAGAATCAAGTTTTGTTAGGAAAATAATATCCAAGACTTTGCAGTCAGGATTTTTTATCACACTGAAAATGAATGAGGATTCAAAAGTATAGATGAGGACTTCCATAGAGTTACAATATAATCAATAGACACAGAAGTCAGAGACAATGATGTAAGTTCAAAATTCACATCAAGAGAGAAGCAAATGATCCGTGTGGACAGACAGGGTGGACATTGTGGTCAGTGAGGATCAGTAATTCATAGTATCCTGCTTTACTGAGCATGTCACTCACTGGCCAGTAGCTCAGTCTTTGAGATAGAATGATCAACATTTTTAGAAGTTTGGTCATGGATTATATTTAGTGCTGAGATATAGCCAACCTTGAAATATCATTCATTCTTCATATGTCTCAGACAATTGCAGTAGGATCACATTAATGATAATGCCCCCTCCATCCACGGGATTTCTCTTATTACAACCTTGATTCATCAAATGCTTCCTGTACATCAGAGGAGACTTTAGAATTACCTTTCTTGTGTGTGTGTGGGGGGGCAGGAGGGATGTATGCCTGTATGTGCATGTGTATGTGTCTGTGTGCATTGCTATGGAGCCCAGAGGTTACTATCAAGTATCTTTCTCTATCTCTCTCCACCTTTTTTTTTGAGACAGAGTCTGTCACTGAATATGGAGCTCACTCCTTCAGATAAACTGACAGTAAGGTGCATGATCATCCTCCTTCTACCTCTGTCCTCAGTGCTAAGGTTACAGCCCATGCTATTATACCCAGCTTTTATATGAGTGCTGGAAATTCTGAACTTTTCAATGCTAGCTAAGCAAGCACTTCACTCACAGAGCCATCTCCTCAGTCCTTGTGACCTTTCTTCATTTACACAAACCTTATGATATGTTACTTCTGTTATGATGCCTATTTTATAAATGAGAAAAAGAAGGAACAGAGAACAAATCAATTTTCAATAAGCTGAGCTAAAGTTTTGACTCCATTTATCTGATCCTGTAGCCTATGGTTTGACCATTAAGTTCTGTTCTTTCCTCATTAAAATTCTACAATGTAGGTAACATCATTGGGTGCTATAGAAGGTAGAGAGTTCAAATGGGGAACACAGTTCAGTTTTCCTTTATAGTTCTTAATGATGAAAACAAAATTCCCAGTAATTTTCAAGCTCCTGGTTCCTGAGAAGCTCCTGAGCAAGCACATCTCTCTCTCTCTCTCTCTCTCTCTCTCTCTCTCTCTCTCTCTCTCACACACACACACACACACCATTTTATGCTCAGTATAATGCTAAGCACTAGATACTATAATTAGTTTTTATTTTACAGATGGGAAAAATGAGGACCAACGAAATGAATTAACTGAAACATTGTCACTCACTTCTAAGCTTCTGGAGGTTAGATCATTTGTGCAAAACACCAAGTAGAGAACATGGGATTTGGTAGACAGAGCTTAGTATATGGTAACTATTATCAATACATAGTACAATCTAGATTTTTAAATGAAAATTATTTGGGCTGTTTTCTCTTGCTTTTTTTGCATTTTGACTGGATTGCTAGAAGCTGCTGATAGCATTCCTTTTTCTCCCAGGAGCTGGGTTTAGACTCTAAAGATAAGTATCCCCAAGGATCATTGGCCATTTACAAGCCCACACAATGGCATGAATGCTGAAACACAGACAATTAAGCAAGGGTTGCTGGGAGTACTGTGCATAGTCTGGGCCAAGTTACTTGAATGAATACCAGTATAACACTGTAAATGACAGTAGTAATTTCTCTTTCCTCCTTATGTGACCCTGTCAAGGTCAAATAACATGTGATATTAACAGTAACTGATCCACAAAGGACTTTACAAACTCAGGCACTCTGATCATTCTCATTCCTATAATGACACACAGCTTTCCACTAGGATGCGTCTTCTAATATGCCTGTTTTCCGAGGTTTCTCTTTTCTATTTCTTTTCATCTTTTTCTAATACAGCCTCCTAGCTACAAAAACGCTAGCAAGTTTGTGCATAAAGGGCTAAGAATGCTTGGGTTACATTTATAGTTACAAAATTAATGACATGCATTAATTGTGCAAAACCTGAAGCCAGAAAAAGAAAATAAAATAATTCCCAGGCCTTTGGATTTATTGGAGAACTAAAGTAATGCCAAGTTGCTTCTGGAAGGACCTTCTCTGTGCACAGAATTATATTAATAGACAATATGAGTTCCATCTAAAATAGATAGCAGTTTAGCGCAAAGCATATCTGTCTCCTATTATAGGGCAAAGAAGTAAATGCCTGTATCTTTTTAGTAGACAAGTCCTAGGCCTGCATTTTGAAAACTCGGTGCCTTGTTTTATTATCCTACTTATAGTCAGGAATCACCCATGACCATCAGAGGATATGAGCATTATGAGTCATTTAGAACATGGTGTTTGCAACTTAATCCAGTTGCAGGGGGAAACCATAACAAAAACAGGGGAATGCTCAGGTGACAAAGATATTTAGAATCCTGGCAGGAAGCATGGAAGGGAGGGTGGAATGATGGGACAAGCTACCTCAAAGCATGAAAGTTCAACGAGACTCATCTGTAGAAGTCAGAGAAGTTCAAAAGCACACATGAAGCTTGTGGTTCTGAGGCTTGTTGATTGGTTTAATATCTAGAGTTGGTCTAGAATAAAGATTAATCGAGGAATATTAGGAGTGCTGGGATTTCAAGAACACATACTTACAGATAGGGGAGAACTTGCTTTTCTTTCATGATTGAAGAGGATGAGTGTACCCTAAGCCTACTGAGACTGTCACCCCTTGGGGGCAGCAGAAAGGAGTTGGTAGAAACTGGCAAAAGCAGTCAGATGTACGTGCTATCAATACAGAGAAAATAACTGAAGACTAAGGAGCAGAAGGGACCTGAGCAAGGACATTTGGGGGGAAGAGTGCAGGCTAGAGGCTCATGAAGAATGCTTAGACAGGAAGCAGCTCATATCAGCCAAAAAGGTAGGAAATGGTGCGTAGATAGGATCATGACAGCCTAGTACAGACACTCAGGTATTTTGGGATGGCACACAATGTCAAATCAGGAGAACAGATTTGTGATGCACCTCTTCTTAAGGCAAGATTTAGGGAAGAATGACTTCAAAAGAGGACTGTCTAAGCACAAGGGATGGGAATCCTTGTTAGTCTAGATAGAACATGCCACTTTCACTCTCAGAGGAGAAGGAAGATGTGTGCAGAGGCAAGGTAAGTTTATGGATTATGTGGATTGTCCATCTAAGCTGAAATAAGAGACGGATTCATCAGCAAAGATACTGCTGGCAGCCCTCAAGTCTTGTGGGCAGGTGTGAAAGTTTGAAATAGTCTCTAGGGCGTGATAGGCAATTAGGAAAAGAAATATTTCTAGTGAGAGAGGGAGTCCTGAAACTTGAAACAATATTGTTAGGTGGTCATATGACATCCATCACTTGTACAACTGGTTTACAGGTGAGAATGTAACTGAGCTGACTCAGAGATGGGGATGGATGTGACAAAGGGGTGTGGCAAGAAGACAGAGTGGGGAAAGGCACTCATTGTACATATAGAAAACTGTCTGTGGGCGTGATAAATGACATGATGATTGGAATGGGGAAGAAGTGGAAGAAGCGTGAAGGTGTAATTTGGAAGATAAAACAGAAGTCCAGGGACCGAACTCATGTTGGAGACAGAAATACAGCTGAGTGAACGTCAGAATCACTAAAATTAAGCAAATTCTAAGTGAATTTATCCCATGGAAAAAAAGTAGCTAAAGTGGACTGGGGCATTTCCAGGACAGGGGCTCAAAACCCTGACCTCTAAGCTTAATCAAAAGGCTGACAAGTGCGAAGATATTTGTGAAGAAAATGACAGTAATGTTTGCAGACAGGACCAGTCCAAGATGGTGCGTACCAGCATACAGGGGTAAAATCACCTCGCACAACACACACATAGGTACTGAACTGATTGTTACAGAGTCTCAAGGCCATTTTCAGACATTAACTCAAATACAACCAGACTCCTGGGCATTCAGGAATGCTAGGCTCCTCTGAATCCTTGTCTCTGCATTTCTTTCTCTTCTTCTCTCCTTCCCTTTGTATACCATGTGGTTTGTTCAGTTTGGACAAATTCCTGTTTCATGATCACGTTCCTTCTGTGCAACTTCTAAGCCTTTTCCTGTACTGTTCTCCCTACAAGTCTCTCTCTCTATTCAGAGTTCCCAAGTCTTTTGCCCAAATGCACCCTGATTGCTCACCTTTCACACTTTCTTCTTTCTTTAACATTTCTGAGGACTTATGCATCTGTTTCACCTTTGATCCTTTGCTCCTGTAATTTCCCATTTTATTGTTTTATTCATTTTAAGGGCATTTTATTTTACTTTCCCTAGTGCTGAGTAGCCTTTTACCAACAGGGTTAGAACAGGGGTTAACAAATGTTTTATCTAAGAGGCTAGTTAGTTAATATTCTAGGCTTTGAAGGCTGTATTGTCTCCTCGTCAAGTCCCCACTCTGCTATTTTAGAATGAGAGAAAGTGTAGAGGACGCACAGGGAAGTAAGCATGGCTGTGTTCCAATCAAGCTTGATTTATGGCCATAAATTCAGGTCTCATAGAATTTTCATGTGTCATATTATTTTTTAACTGTTTAAAAATTGAAAACCCACCTGTGTATGGTGGTGTATATCTGTAATCATACCACTTTGAAGATTCAAGCAGGAAGATTGAGTTTGGGGCCTGCCTGGGATATACAGGGAGATACCATATAGGAGTTCAAACAAAACAAAATGGGAAACCCATGCTTAATTTGTGGACTATTCAAAAACATTTGACCCCTAGGAGGTACTTTTTTGACCTTAGAATTAGAGTTCACTTACCACTGTGAAGAGCTAATGTTACAGAGCAGGCATTAAACATTTGTTGAATGGACAAACCAAGATATCAGTATCATGTAACCGTAGAGAACAGATTTGCTTGTTAGTTATGGCACTAATCAGGGCTCTTGGGACTCTACATTTAACTATAATTTTTGCGAATCTGAAAAATTTTGGTTTAATGAAAGTGACATAGCGTGTAAGTATAATAGTTGAACTTGAGCTTGGCTCTTCTGCTAATAAATGTAAGGTTCTTTTCAACTGCTGAGTTACCAATAAAACCTATGGGAAGTATAAGCCTGAAAAGCTGCTGGATGGGTCACCCTGATTCTTGCTTCCTGTCAGTAGCTTTATAGAGTTCTGGAATTGTCTGAGATGAGGACAGTTGGTGTGGATGAAACTGGATTGACAACTGAGAGTTATGTAGATTATGTTTTATGAAATAGTGAATCTTAACTGTCACATCCCATATGAACCCTCTTCTTTCCCAACACATCCTAATAATCATGTTTGCATGCATGTGTGTTATATGTGTGTGTGTTTGTGGGTATGTGCACATGTACATGTGCGTGTGTGCCAGAGGTTGACATGAGATGCCTTTTTTTCAGTTGCTCCCCAGCTTATTTTTTAAGACAGGGGCTCTCACTGAACCTGGAGTTTATTGATTAGCTAGACTTACTGGCCATCATGCTCCAATGGTCTCCTTGACCCCCAGAGCTGGAGTTACAGACGTGCCTTGCTGTGTCCCAGTTGTGTGTATGTGCTAGGGATCTGAACTCAGGTCCTCATGCTTGCACAAGCATTTTATCAAAAGAGCCATCTCCTCAGCTCCTTAATAATCATGTTTTGAACAGTAGACAGAAATATGGTTAAGCTTGTTACTATTTGGTTTTAACATTTCAAAGGGTCCTCCCGATGGAATACTTTAGGGCTCAGACAAAGCCTGGAGCAAAGTTGTCCAGGGGTAAAGCTGAACAAAGAAAAATGACTGTGGAAATACCGTCTTATCTAAGAGGACCAAACTTCTCATCAGCAGAGATAAGGCTTTGGAGTTCATCCATGCACATGAGCTGGGTTTGCATCCTTGTAATAACAAGCAGCGCCTTGGGCACCAATCCTTGACTCTCCTTTCATTTTAGAGGGAGGGGAATCTCAGAGATTTAAATTTATTATTTTGCCCCAGATACAAAAGCACAGATGCCCATTGGAGACCAAACACTTCAGCATTTGCAGCCCAGGAACTCTTCATGAGTGAAGGAATGAAATTCTTTTCAACAGATCGATACCCCTCAGGTCTTATAACCTTACTTTAAAACTCTCAAGACACTGTCTATGAGGTTAACTTTGAATGTTCAGGGCTGAGATCCAAATGGAACTGGCTTTTTTAACATAATGCTGAGTGAAGCAATCCAGCCATTTTTGGCTTATGACATCCCTCATGTCAAATGTGATACATTTGAAGCCTCCTGCTTTCTTAGTCTGTAATTTAATTACCTGGAACTTATCTCGTTTTATAAATGGTTGTATGCTCAGAGCAAAATTTGGCCATTTTTAAAGGTTTTCATTTAAGAACAAAATTTCCAAAGAGGAGAAGTCATCTCTATATTCATGTTTTAGCTTTATCATTTTAGATTGATAAGAATTTAATTAATTACCAACAAGTGAAAGGCCCTCTCAGCCATCTTTCCAGAATCAAAACACACCTCTGGACCAATGTCTAACTCATTGGCAACACTGCCAAGGAGACAGAGCTGCTAAGCTAAATATTTACCAGGTAAACACTTCCCCCAAAGAGCTGTTGACTCTGCCTGACTGCAAATGGCTTTTCATCTGTTCTACAATTGTTGGAAGCTATGCTGATCTTTGAAATTTACACAGAAAAAATACATTAGAAGGTCAAGAGGAAACCTTTGCCATATTTCTAAATAGTCTTTGTGAAGGTATTTTAAAAAATAGTAAGAATGATATCTGCTATTATGACAGAGGACTGATTTCAGGTTGAGTTCTTGGTCCATACCACGTGCTTAGCCACCCCCAACCCTCAATTCCATTTTTGCAGACCTGGTTTTCTTCTTTGATATGGTAGCTCTCTAAAAAGTTCCACCAAGTTTTTGTTTGGGTTTCATTAAACAGAAGCAACTGTGTGAACAGACTGTGTCCTCTTGACCATCAGCATCTCAAGCACAATATAACACAAAGAAAAGGGAATTTTCCTTTCCTAGGTCTCTCACGTAATGGATGGAGGTCATCATGCAGGCGAAGAAGTCTAATCAGCTGTTAGAGCCAGTAATTACATTCCTTTTGTTTGAAATCCCCAAATTACCTAATTGTCATGCAGTTTACATCGGACCAGTGAATCTCTCCCTTTTCCCCCAGATATGACTATAATCTCCTTTTCAGATATCCATGTTTTTTTGTGGTAGAATTCAACCCAAGGCTGCAAAGCAGGACTCACTAATAGCTCTGCTGTTGGAGGCATTTTTCATGGTAGAGTTCAAGTCCTTAGAAGAATCAGTTCACATGAAGTCTGGGGGAAATAAAACATGCATGAAAGTAAACTGCAAGACGACCCCAGGTCTCTCTCTTCTCTTACACTTTGCAGGGAAAGCGAATGCAGGCCCTTTCTAAAGCAGATAAACTATGTACACTGGGAAACAGAACCTGGTTATCCCAACTCACAGGGCATCATTTTGACCATTGCACAGTGCTAATTATTTTCTTCCCTGCTGATTCATGGACTATTCCCCCAACAAAGCAAAATGCTCTTGATTAGCCTTGAAACTTCCCAAAGCAAATATGATGTCATTCTCAGGCATCTCAGGCAGCAGTGGTAATAGCCCTAGTCTGACTCCCTGAGCTCAGATTCCTGGTCCTTTCAGCTACTGTTTGATCTTTAGCCAGTCACTCGAGCTTCCAGTCTCCCAGTAAAATTAGGAGAATAACAGCATTTTTCCTTATAGAATTATGAATATAAAATAAGAAAATGTCTATTGGAGTGATCATAGTACTTCAATAAGTGAAATGAATATACTAATTAATAATTCAGTAATTATTATTACTACCCATGAAGGGCTGACTGATATAGAAAATATACCATGAGAGGGACTCCCAAGAGCATGCTCGAAAAATTAATTAGTGATTATGTGAGTTATTTTTACTTTTTCAACAAATTTTCAAGTCTCTGATGTTATATCTTTCCATTGTGGAATCAAAGAGTAGGAAGGAAACACTGTTCACTGCTTAGATAATTAGAAAAGCACATTACCTTTAAGAATTAAGAGTAAACCTAAGAAATGGGACATCTATTCATCTCCAGAGACCTGGGAACAGAGGAATTTTGCAAATTACACACAGACTCCTAAAGAAAGTGAAGTCTTTCTACTCAAAGATTTTTACTTTTAAATTTAAATTTTAAATGCAGACAAGCCTTGAGCTATTCCCTTGTTGACTGAGACTGAAGAGAAGACTGTTACCATATAATCCAACTGTGCCATTCCGGGGTATGTACCTGAAGGAGTCTAAGTCAACATAACACACAGACACTTACACACCCATGTTTATGATAGCCAAGTTGTGGAATCAGCCTAGGTGTTTATCAGGAGATGCATGGATAAAGAAAATGTGGTATATATACATAGTGGAGTTTTATTCAGCCATAAAGAATGAAATTATGTCATTTGTTAGAAAATGGATGCAAATGAAAACTATTATATCAAGTCAAGTAAGTTAGACATAGAAAGATAAACACTTCATGTGTTTATTCTATGTGAGTCTTAGAATGCTTCATAGATATGCAAAACCATCTCTCTCTCTTTACATACATACCTATATATACATGTATGAGATGGAGACTAGTGGGAAGGGGTGAGGGATATAATCCAAGTACATGACAGACTTGAAAGAAATTGTCTTTATTAAACCCAACACTATCCACAATGAATATGCCAATCAAAAAAGGACTGTGAAGAATGGGTGCAGAGATCTGAGTTACTTGTGAAAATATCAAAGATCAAAATACATCTCCATAAATGACTAAATCAATGCCGAGATCCGAGGTAGTTGGTGCTCTTATTCGTAAAGAGATTAAATTATCCCAAGAATGGTTACAGAAGGGCGGAAATCAACAGCTCCAATGTGAGCTGTGTAACAATTAGGCAATTCTGAAATTTCAACTGAGAGGAATTTAATTAAGACTCTAATAGCTGATTAAACTCATTTAGATCTGCTGGCAATTGCCACTGGTTACATAAGTAACCCAGGAAGGAAGATTTCCATTTTTTTCTTCAATCTGCATTTAATTCTGTCTGTAGCCAAAGGTATAATCTTCCTGGGGCTTCTCAAAATAGGGTCCTAGGACAAGCCAGAGCAGAATGCCCTAAGATTTGGGAGGAAAAGTCTGCAATCTGGGTCTGATCCCAGAGGGAGTCTAGGACAGTGTCTCTCTCTCTCTCTCTCTCTCTCTCTCTCTCTCTCTCTCTCTCTGTCTCTCGTGTTTTGTCTGCACGTAAGTGAATCCATGTCATGCAATGCCCATGGAGACCAGAGTAAGGCACCAGATTCCCTGGAACTGGAGTTGACAGACGCTTGTGCACTACCATGTGGGTGCTGGGGGCAGAACCTGGGTCCTCCACAAAGGCAGCCAGTGTTCTTACCAGTGTGCCGTCTTCCTGTTTCCTTCAACTTATCCTGAGAGAGGTTTTTCAGCGAACCTGGAGTTCACTGATTCTGCTTCACTAGTCCATCAGTAAGCCCCTGGGGTCCTCCAGGCTCTACCTCGCCAGTGCTGTGATTACAGAGCACACTGCTATGCCTAGCCTTTCTCACGGGTGCCGGGAATCAACACTTTACTTCCTGAGCCATATCCCCAGCCTTGTAACTTCATTCTTTAAAAAAAGATTATTACATTTATATATTTACTATGTGCACGTGTATGCACCCACATTAATGTGTGTACGGCAGGTGCACACATGGAAGTTGGAGGACAACTGGCAGGAATTAGAGAGATCTTTTTACCATGTATGGCCCAGGGATTAAAGTTTTTACACTTGGCCACAAGTGCCTTTTCCTGCTGAACCATTTCGCCAGCCTGACTTCATTCTTAATCAGGCCCCCAAAGAGTAGTTCTTATGCATGTTGAAGTTTTATAACCCCATCCACCTCCTATTGCTGTTTTTAAAACCTGCCATTCAAAAGCTTTACTATCTGAAGTGCTCACTGAGCACTTACCTCATTGAAAACATGTTTCGACCCACACTTGCTTCTCAGCAACTTCTTTGTAGATGCTTGCGTGTATATAACAGGCCTCCAAAAACTCAGTCCCACAGTGACACTTTTTTTCTACGTACTAAATATGGTAGATAAACTTTAAATAAGGTATTTGCTTAAAAAAATAAATCACTGAACCCCACTGTGAAGGACTCTGGCTACAGCACATTTCAACTTTCAAGCCACAGAAGTGGCTCAAATACCTCTGCTGTCGTTCAGATCAATCAAAGTCAGACCTACTCAGGGTCTTGAGGTGCAACCTCAGATCCAGAATGACTCGTATGTAAACTGTTGTTGGTTTGTTTGTGTATCTGATGAGCTTGTCGAGGTGTGGAGGCAATGCTAATCAATGATACTGCTTATGCTAAACAGGGACATTAAATCATTTCACTTCTCCTTCATGGATGTTTATCTCATGTCCTTCAGAACATTTTTATATTTCAGGTGGAGAGAAATTGGCCTCCCTTCGATTTGTTTTCCCTCCTTAACGTCATCTTCCTGAAGAGTTAATTACTCATCTTTTCCTCCAGCTTGGAAGAAAATCACGGCTTATTATCTGGAGTGAAATGTTCTCCAATGTTTTGCACATGTGAAGTGTTTGTTTTAAAGCCTGATTTCTTTTCTGTTGATGAAATCACCCTGTGAGCTCTAGGGGCCCAGTCAGATTAGAGCATAGGTGGTGTGAACTTGGCTTCCTTTGTCGCTTTTAATTAACTTCTCTGACTTTTAATTTTGCAATCTCTATTGTCTTGTCTCCAACAAGAGGAGCTGGATAAACAGTGAATTTTCCTCTTTTAACTTTGAATTCAATGAAAAATAAATGTTTATGGTGTTGTGGTTTTGTTCAGCAAATATTCATTTAAGTAGTTGGTCGCTGACCATTCTAAAACAATCAACTTGGGGTTCACGTTGTGAACTGACCAATAGGATCATCTACAGGGCAGATCCAGCTCTTATCCCCACTAGACACATCTTTGATTTCTATTGATCCTCCTACTTGGAGATTCCATGAGTTTATGCTAATCATTCTATGGTGGTCTCTCAGAGTCAATTGGCTCCCTTCTGACCTTTCTCCTGCTGTTAGACTCTTTGTACCACAACTTCTTTCTCTATACTACATTAGGAAGGTGTATCCTAAATCTTCAATAAATCCCACTTCAGCCCTGTACACATTTTCATTACCCATAGACTCAAGGTAAAACTTGTAACAGGATACACACTAACTCTTCTGCTGGATCTGGCTCATATGTGTGGGCCTAGAGCAGGAAACCCTTTCCTTCCTTAGCAGCCTGTGCTAACTCTCAGCATAGCATTTATCTTACTCATTGCCATTGGACTTTAATTCTGTTATACATTTTATTGCTCTACAGGTGTGCTTTGCACACACTAGGCAAACACTCTGCCACTGAACTATGTCCCTAGCTCTTTAAAGCGATTGCATTTTCTACTTTCTCTACCACACTGGAAGTGTTGAGGAACAGGGTAGTCTTCTCTGGAGATTGGTCACTACTGCAGCCCCAGGGGCTCCTCCAGTGTATGGTGCGCATTATTTGATGCACATATGTGGAGTTCGTGAATGAGCAAGTGAGGGAAGAAGAAAAGATTGCGGAAAGTCCAAAAAGGCAAAAGTAAATTCCACCTAGAGAATTAGGCTGCATTGGAGAACTGGTATTTAAAGTGGATCAGAAAAGGACTGGTGGGATTCAGTAGGTGGAGATGAGAGGAGAGGAATTCTAGGTGGAGGAAGCAACTTGACTCCAGGTAGGGGAGTGGGTGGTGTTCGGGATATGTTTGGTGAAAAGTGTCATGTATTATAGCTTAATATCTTGTCTGTATGTGAATATGCATTCACATGTGTTGGGGTCTCTCTGCTCAGGGCCAGCCCAAGTGGGATGCAGGGTCTCCACCGTGAGGGGGTGAGAGGTGCAGAGTCAACACACAGACCCTGGGAGCTGGATGAAAACATGCAGAGGGCAAGCGATAGCAAACTCGTTTATTCAAGGACGTGCAAAGGATTTTATGAGTATGGGTTGGTTCCCAACTGCGGCCAATAAAAATCTGTCTCTGGGCAGATCATTCCGCTGCAGGTTTCCAGATGCTGGGCAGAAACTGGTGTCATGCCTGGCCAGAGCAGAGCACCACGTCCCCAGGAGCCTCTCCCTAATTCCTCATGGCAGGTGGCCTGGCTAAAGCCCATCCTGCGTTATGCTATACTTAGCCTCCTTTTTGTTTTTATTAATTGAGCAACCCTGAGAGGCATGGTTCTGTGCCAAGCCATTGTTGACCCCAGGCCCCTAGAGATCACCTCAATCCACTGTGCCTGTCTTAGGTTGACCCATTCATTGGAGTCTTACCTGTCATGACTACCTGCCATCCTGGTGAAACAGCCTAAGGGGTAATGAGAGGCATAATTCTTTGCCAAGCCATTGTTGACCCCAGGCCCCTAGGGATCACTTCGGGCATTGGTGCCTCTCTTAGGTTGCCCCATTCATTGGGGTCTTACCTGTCATTGACTACCCACCATTCTGGTGAAATAACCTAAAGGGTGATGCTTGTCACTTAGCAGGGTTATCAAGATTGGCATGGGAGGTTCATTCAGGAGGGCTCCTGCGGCGTGCATGAAGGTCTTTGTCGAAGAATGCTTTTGTGCCCTGTAGAAGACTCAAGAAGAAGCGAGAATAGTTAAGTATCGCAAAGAAGGCGGCGTTAAGTGGCCAGTTAAACGGGATTTTCCTGTATTGCTGATATCCAGGTTTGAAGGGAATATTTGGTATTTTGGGGGAGGTCTGAGGCGTCAATGGAGGCCTGGAGAATTTGAAGCTTCAATGTCTGAGAAGTTCTGCTTTGTCGCAGTGCTTTCCAAAGGTAACAAAAGGTCAGCAGCGCTATCAAGAAGGCCACAGGAAAAATGTCCTAGGTTGCCAGGTTGAGGAGCGAAAAAATGGCTGAGATCCTATTTCATTTCTGCAGATGGCTCTGAAGTCCCTTGTATTAAAGGGGCCAGTTGTGCCTGCATTGTTCCCGCATCAAAGTTGGAAAAATTAGTCTTTTTCAAAGCTATGTATTGGGGGGAAGGTCTGCCAAGGGAAAAGCAGAGGGAACCATTGAGAAGTCATTCTCTTATTCCTCATGGCAGGTGGCCTGCCTAAGGCCCAAGAGTCAGGTCCCATTAATTCCCTGTACTGAAGGGATAGTCATGAAGGGCGACCCTGTGGCAAGGTTGGATGAATACATAGCCGGGAAAATGGGACTATCCTGAGACACAGGCATGGAAGTAGCTGGATAGGGCATCGCTGCCCATAAGTCATCCGCCCTAGACAGGAAAGGGAGTGGAAGCATTAACAGTGTGGTGTGGTGATGGGTCAAGTGATTCCGCGGTGGTCGGGCATCCACTGTGCCGGCAGGTGCATCCGTGGCAGGCTTGACATTTCTGGCAGATATCCAGATAAGGGAGGATGAGGTTTCTGGAAAGATACAAGCATGTGTTGTATCCTCAATCCTGTATTAAGAGTGGGTGAGGTCCCATCCATTCATTTGTGAGAAGGTCTCTCCAGCGGACAAGGGGCAAGGGGGTAGTGGCCGGTTGAGATTGCCAATGTTTATAGGCTGGAGAGAGTCCTGGTAAGAAAATTAAGGGTGAAAAGAACTTCCACCAAGGCCAAATGGGGATTTCCCTGGGTGTCGTTGCAGTGTTCAGCTTCATAATGAGTTCCTTGAGGGTTCTATTAGTCTACTCTACCATGGCTTAGTCCTGAGGGTTATAGGGAATGCCAGTGGAGTGTTTAATCCCCCAGGATTCTATGAAAGACTTCAATTGGGCAGATGTATATGCCAGGCCATTATCTGTCTTAATCATCCAGGGCACACCCATGACCAGCATAGCGGTTTTTGTTGCCTTAATGGTGTGGGATGCCTTCTCACCTGAAAGGGTGATAGCAAAAACAAATTTGGAGTAGGTGTCCACAATGACATGGACATATTTAAGGTTTCCAAATGGGGATATGTGGGTGACATCCATTTGCCAGATGGCATTTGGCATAAAGCCTCTAGGGTTAATTCTCTGTGGCTGCAGTGGGCCCAAGGGGGCCTGCAGCGAGCATCCCTCACTGCCCAGGCTCCAGAGAGCCACATGGGCCAAGCTGAGGAAGCCGAGGCTGCTAGTGGAATAGGCTGGCTGGAGGGCATGGCCAGGGTGGAACAGGATGGGAGCAGGACCCTGGTGGCACTACGTGCCCAGACCCCACTGATGCTCTGCTGTGATGAGTGAGCCCTGAAGCCTAGGGGCAGGCCCGGGGGGAGCCACCACAGGCGCAGATCTTGGTGATAGTAGCAAATATTCAAACACCACTTCACAGAAAAGCCCAGGGTGGGGCAGGAAGAGCGGGGTGGTAGGGCATGCCCAGGGCAGGGCAGGAGGAGTGGCTGATGCTCTGTTCAAGGGCTAAGAAAAACCTGAGCCTTTAAAGGCTGCACCAGCTCTTCAGCCCACATTGGGGGAGGGGTGGGTGTTGTTTTATCCTTTTATTTCACTTTCAAGCCACACTGCAGGAGAAGAGCCTTAAGAGCCTGCAACTGTGGTGCTTCCTGGTGGGGGCAGAGAATGTTCATTTGATGAATGGCATTTGACGGAGGTGGGTGGCGGCTACATTAAGGTCCCTCTGGAAACTCAAAGTCGCAATAATCACTACACAAACTAAGATGCCTAATATTGGGGCCAACTGAGACACACAGAAAGAATGTTGAGGACCCAAATGTCTTGTGCTTATTGGGGGACTTCTCTGGGTCATTACGCCATGGCCGTTTGCCCACATGGTGTCTCCAGAAAGGCTTGGCAAAGAGTCTTGCCTCAGTTCTGAAATCAGGGGGTTGGGGAAGGCCCTCATGTGATTTTGTTGGGATGAGCCTAGAGGGGAGGGGTCAGCACAGGCTTTGGGACCATGTGGCGAGGTGTGCTTTCCTGTGGGGTAGGGAGACAAATATGGGAAAGAGGAGAAAGAGGGGGTCATTCACTCACCCTCGGGTGACTGTCAGCACACAGAACACAGAGTGGCTTACTCACTGACAACCAGGGTGGGGGTGTCTCACCAATGCCAGGGTCAGAGTCCCTGTTTGGACACCAGATGTTGGGGTCCCTCTTCTTGGGGCCTGCCCTAGCAGGATGCCCAGGATCTCTGCAGTGAGGGCGTGAGAGGCACGGAGTCAACACACAGACCCTGGGACCTGGGTGAAAGCATGCAGAGGGCGAGCCACAGCAAACTCGTTTATTCAAGGAAGTGCAAATGGTTTTATGAGTTTGGGGTGGTTCCCAACTGCGGCCAATAGAAATCTGTTTCTGTGTAGATCATCTCGGTGCAGGTTCTCTCCAGACGCTGGGCAGAAACTGGTGTCATGCCTGGCCAGAGCAGAATGTCATATCCACAGGAGCCATTCCTTAATTCCTCATGGCAGGTGGCCTGGCTAAGGCCTATCCTGCATTATGCCATATACACACGTATATGGAGGTGTTTGTACATAGAAATGTATAGAGTTGTATATGGGCACTATGAGTGTGTAGGTCTGAGAATGTGCAGATGTGTGCTGATGTTTAGGGTTATATATGGATGCCTAGCACGTGTTGGTGTATGCTTGTTTACTGGTGAATTCATGTAGGTGTGAGTATATGTTATACTATGAGTTTCAGAGGGTGTGTGGCAGGGGACAAGAGAGGGGGAAGGACAAAGAAAGCAGTGGAGGAAAGCAGTGAGGTTGCTGGAACTGTTTTCCAAGGGGGCTTTTTGTAAAGGGCCTTGGCCCTACATGCAGCTTTGACAATTTAAGTAGGGGTAGCTCTATAATCCTGGAATTTTGTTGTTATTGATGGTCTTTGCTTTTGATACTGGGTCTCATGTAGCTCGCTCAAGTTAGCCTCAAACTTGCTATGAAGGATGATCTTGACCTTTGCGGAGTCCCCTTCTCAAGTGCTGAAATTATACACTGCACCATGTTCAATTTTATGCAGTACTGGGCTTTGTGCAAGACAGGCAAGAACTCTAACTAAGCTAATCCCCAGCCCGATTTTTATGTCCACATATGTTTTTGTGCTTTGGAGATCTGAAAGCCAGTTGTGAGGTTATTTTAATTGTACCCTGTAAGCATCTCATAAATAGATCAAATGGGATCACACATTCATATCCCTTTAAAAAAGAGCCACACACATCTATTAACCTAAATTCATCCAGCCTCTTGCAGTTTGTGAGCCACCCCTCTGGGCTAATCCAGACATGAAGAGATAGATATTAACTTGAGACATGCAGTTTCTGGAGATGAAATTAGCTCTGCTCTGAAAACATATTGGCTGAACATTTGGGAGAGTAATCACTGGCCATTCACAGGGCACTTTCTAGAAGCTGAAGGGCAGTCAGCTTCCTCAAAGCACTGTATTTAAATTATATTAGTAAGAATGGATAAAAAAAATCATTGCAAAGTTAATTTTCCCTTTTTGTATTTCTTTCAGCTAAATCACTTTTTTATATCAGAGGTCAATTATTTTCCTTTGTCCTCAAAGCTTCAGTATATTTGCCGAAAACACTCAAAAGGTCTATCTATCATCAAAATTCAATTTATTTTGAAAGCAAAAGTTTTTCCTCCTCCCACTCAGCCTGGGTGAGTGGAGGGCTGTTTTTAAGTAGAAAAAGTTCACGACAGGGAGTTAAAACTCTGCCCATAGCTTTATCTTTTGAACAGGAAGTGTTTAAATTAAATTGCATTAAGAATGGTGTTAATACTTTATAAGTGCTCAGGGAATGCCAATTTCCATTTTTGTAAGGACTTAAGGGTTCTGATGAGGTAATTCAGTCGGTAAAGTGTTTGCTACACATGTTTGAGGAACTGAGTTCCATCACCCAAATCCATGCAAAAAGTCAGGCATGGTGACACACCTTTATAACCCCAGTGCTGGGGAGGCGGAGACAGAAAGATCTCTGTGGCTCACTGGCCAGCCAGCCTAGGCTAATTATGAAGTTCTAGGCTAATGAGAGACCCTATCTCAAAAAAATGACAGTGGATAACTCCTGAGAAACAATACCCAAGACTGACCTCTGAACTCCATATACATGTACATACATCTGTACCCACATAAACAGATATGCATATACAGGACACACACATGCACATGAGCTCAAGAAATATCATTACTTTACTGCTGTGGTCTTTCTAACCCTTAGCTCAGTATTTATTCTCTAACAGCTTCCTCTGTCATGACCACTGTATCCTATCAGCCTGAGCAAAAAAAAATTCCCAGGGAAACCTCTCATTGGCTCAACTTTGGTCACACACACATCCCTGAAGCTGAGGGACTGGGCGAACTGATGTACCTATTCTTGAACTTGGAGGCTTGCATTTATCTCAGACAAAAACAATATGCTGTAGTCAAAAGAAGTTACTTGGAATAGGCAAAACAGCCAAAGACTAGTCTCTAGTAAATGCTTTTATAGAGTTTAGAATTAGACATAAGATAAAATAATAAATTTCTTGTTTAAGATTTCCTACTCACTGATTTAAATGATGACAATACTATCCAGGCATAGCAAGATTGGGTCCCTCTTGTGTACCCCAGCTCTGAAGACCATCATCTTGGAGATTAAGTGTTGATACCTTAATTTAAAAATATTTTATTGATTATTTTTATTTTATGTGCATGAGTGTATTGATCGCATGTGTGTAAGTGCATCTGCATCCTGCAATGCCCATGGAGGTCAGAAGGGGCACCAAATCCCTTGAACTGGAGTTACAGATGGTCATTAGCCACCATGTAGGTGCTGGGGATCAAACCCAGGTCCAGTGCTCTTAACCACTGAAATATCTCTCTATCCCCTGATACTTTAATTTTAATGAAAGACAGCACTCAGTCTATAGTAAACTCAGGGTAAATCCCAGCTCCTTAGTGGTTCCAGCGTCTTGTTTCACATGGCTCCTGCCTGTGTGCAGTGTGATCTTTCCTCCTGTACCCCTGAGCAATACTTCCTCCCCTGCAGCCCATTTTCCACTTCTATTCTCAGGGTAAGTACTCTGAATTTTTCTCCCATATATGCTTGGTTAGAGACCCACGTTTCACTTCTTCCCTCCTATCTGTAAGATGCATATTTGTGTGTGATTATTTGACTCGTGTGTATTCACAACTAGAATAAACAATTTCCATGCAAGCTAACCTTTGTGGCTTACATCACAGTACCTTCACGATTTAGCACATTTGCTTGGCACCTAGTAGACACTCAATAAATTCTCATGGGATGAACACGTCTGTCAAGCTTGTCTACAAACACTGGATTCAGCGATAGTTCCTTCTAAATATGAATAAAGCTCCTAGCTAGTGAATAACATCTAGTCGTTAAGGTTTTCAGGGTCAAGGGTGCTAAGGAGTCTGTCAGACCCAGAGTTGCTCATCAGAGCTCTCAAGAATTGGCCCATGCTCAGGCAGTAGGTCCTTGAACAAGGACGTCCCACCAACCATTAGTTTTCATCTTCCTTGGATGATCCAGGGGTTCCTACTTGAATGTGTCAGGAACAGAGAGTAGAAGTGAATTATTTAGGAGGGTCCTGTATCTGGAAGTGAATGGGCCCCTGTAACCCCCTTTTCCCAGCGAATCAAGCTTGGGATGCAACTTCTGTCATAATGTAGAGTTTGTGATATGGGCCATGATACTGCTTACTTAATAGGCTTTGCCTGAATTTATATTGTATTGGGAATCTAGGTACCATGTCTAAGAGGCAGGGGGAGGGTACACATAGGTATTGTTCCTCAAGAGGCTGTGTACTATTTTCAGGGGTTTGTCTGTTTTTTAAGTCTCTCAGTGGCTTAGAACTCAACAGTTTGGTTAGTCTGGCTGGCCTCCTGCCTCTGCCTTCCCAACACTGGTATTATAAGCATGCACCACGATGCCTGCTCTTTTACATGAGTTCTTAGGATTGAATTCATGCCCTCATGCTTTCAGAACAAACACTTTACTAACTAGACCATCTCCCAGCTCCAATTTTTAAAAATATATTTGCATTTTGTTAGTGGTTTTTTTTTAATCATTGTCTCCCTTAAGTGATAGCTCCAAGAAGGCAGGAGAGCCATTCTGTTTGATCCGTCATTGCCCCAAGCTGGTACCAGTACCTATTAGGTGTTCAATAAATGAATGTTGAATGAAGCATTTCACAAAGCTCCACATTCCCCCCGCCTTGTGTCACTTCATAGCGTGGGTAAATGAGCCTGTTTGCTTCTCCAAATCACTCTGCCAACCTCTGTGTCTAAAAAGGATAGGATCCCAGGAGCTAGACAATTTTGTAATTAGCCACATGGGATGTCTCTTTACAGCCGGCAAAAATTTTCCAGTGCAAATGATGAGGTAATCGTGGAGAGCAGAAATTCTTTTCTCTTTTTCACCTCCTGCACCTTCTGGTGTGTCTGGATTCTCTTTAAGGGCCTGAGATTCATTTCTGGTGACACTTGCATTGCCAGAGGAGAGGTGAGTGGGTCACATCAACACAGACAAGCCTGCACTCAGCAGTTAGCTTCTCAGACGAGGTGTTTTCCTTGAGGTTGGTATTACAAATAAGTGCTGACCTGTGGTGTCAGACAAATACTCTGGAGGATGAGGAAGAAAGCACAATGCGGAGCAGCTTTCTCCCAGAGCGTATGTGAACAGTGCCAATAAACTGTCAAATAAAATTAAGGTTCAAAACATACAGCCTTCAATTTGATTTCACTAAGATGCTGGCTGCTGCTCGGAGGGAATACAATCGATTCTATTTTGACAGGCCTTGATGTGTGCTAAGCAGTAACCGTCTCCTCTCTGTGCAGATTAATAAAAGTTCACCTTCATTTGCAACTTAAATGGAACTGTATCTGGGCTTGAAATGACGCTTTTAATTCTATCACCAACTCAGTCCCTTTTAGACTGCCTGTACCCTCAGTCCCCCACCCTCTCCTCTCTTTCTCTCTCTCTCTCTCCTCTCCTTCTCCCTCTTCTTTGTCCTCAGTGCATTTTGGTCTTTCTCCTTTTTTCATTTTCTCTCCTCCATAATTAAAGTAAAAGCCTGAGGTCCTGCTTATGTGCCTGGTACTTACTTGCGTTTGCTTTGCTTTGTACACAGTACCTTCTGCCATTCCCATGACATCACAGGAAGCAGGTGGAATTCCACCTTGTTACAAACAAGCAGGTTTGTGGTGATGAAAAGCGTGCACAGTTAGGAATGGAAAGAGGTGCATATTCAAATGTGATTCTCACCATTCATGTTCCCATGACATCCATGGGAATAAAAGTTGGCAGAACATTGGAACTTTCTGGGGAGCCCCAGAAGCACCAGTGCTTGGCCATCATCCCCAGATATGATGTGTCGCTAGCCTCTAGAGGAGCCTGGGATGTGGTGGAGCTGCTTCATTTCAGCTTCCCCCTCATTGGTCTCAGCATGTTAGTGATGCATATGTTGAGGCATGTGGCAGAGAAGCCCTTAAGACCGATAGACCACGTCTCCCTTGTCTCTTGTGAGGTCTTGCCTTTCTGCAAGTCAGTGGAGCAATAATGCACAAGTATGTCTTTGTGTTTGTGATGCAGGTGGGCAAGTGGGAGAACCAGACCCTGAGCCTGAGGCATGCTGTGTGGCCAAGGTACAAGTCCTTTTCTGACTGTGAGCCAGATGACAACCATCTGAGCATCGTTACCCTGGAGGAAGGCCCCTTCGTCATCGTAGAAGACATAGACCCACTGACAGAGACGTGTGTGAGGAACACTGTGCCCTGTTGGAAGTTTGTCAAAGTCAAGTGAGTTCTGGGGCACTGTTGACTAGATGTGATCACTCCTTTTAAAGAGCTTGTGCAAAAGTATCTATAATCAGTCATACCAAATACATAATATTGCAATGATCACATAACAATTGATGGGGACTTAAATGCCTGGACATTTTTCAAGTATGTATTTATTTAATTCCAACATCAATATGCGACACGTGGGTTTTGCCCATGGAAAACTGATACTAACAGATTATGGTAAGATTAACAAACTCGTTCAAGGCCGGGTAGGTTGGTTAACAGGTTCCCTTTCAAGCATAAGGACTTGATCTGGATCTCCAGAACCCACATTAAAAAGTAAAGTCAGCTAGGCATGGTGATACAGCTGGGAAGATGGAAAGAGGTAGATCCCTGGGGTTTACTGGAGATCCAGTCTAATCCAGTTAGTGAGTTCCAAGACAGTGAGAGACCATGTCTCAAAATAAGATGGACAGTATTTCTGAGGAACCACTTGTGAGGTTGCCTCTGGTTTCCACACGCACACATACACATGTACACACTCTCTCTCTCACTCATACACACACACACACACACACACACACACACACAAAGCAATATAAAAAAAAAAGAAAAGCTGTTTGAAGCCATACCATGAGTAAACAGAAGAGCTAGGACTCACACAACAGTCCATCACCCAGAATCACTGCCCACCCACACCAGCCCTTCGGTCTCTCTTTCAGCAGTCATTTCTATTTCACTGGCTTTCCTTTTCAGTCTCATCTCACCAGCACAGTCTTCTTCCTTCTATCTCTGTATTTCTCAGATGCACACATTCCAAGAGTCTTTTTTAAAGCCGGTTTCTGGGGTAGGCACATGTGGCTCACTGTACCTTTAGTTACAGGCATGGAGTGTGTTACACTAATGTTTATTGAATTATTGGATGATATATGGGTAGTTTTATTGCCCTACTTTCACCTAAACTCCACGGTAATCATTACCACCCAGGACGCAAATCCCTGGTTCTCATTGTTTTATATTAGAGTATATGCTCTATAAACCACAAGCTTGCTAAATGTATTATGAAGGCACATTTTGGTTTGGAGAAAAATTTACCAACAAGGTTATTGAAGTTAGCCTGTGTAGGGCAGAAGTTATGAATAGATTAGGAGAGAAATAAATTTGTCCTTTCTAACAAGGCCCCTCCTGGTGGCGATGCCCGTGGCTGTCACAGCCTTTTATAAGCATTCCCCACAATCTCTTCACGCCTAGGAATGAGGCAGAGATAAGTTTGGCCAAGAAAATCATAGCCAGTAACCCCATGTTAGGAGCTTTATGTCTTAATAATTTTTGCTGAATTCACTTGCAAATAAGTTACATAGATGTTGTAAATACAATTTATAAATAAATAAGTAAATACAAAAATACGTATTCATCAGCTTAGGTGTTAGGTGTAGAACTGGGTGTGAATAAAACATCAGAGAGCAGAGAAGACAAAAGATGAGGTTATCCAGGTCACATGATAAAAACAGTTGTCAGCAACTGCACTCAAGAAGGAACAAGGCAGATCCGTGCTGTGTGAAGCCTGTAAAGGCTAGGTGGGGAGTGACAGAAGACTAAGCTGGGATGTGTAAGGCTACTTCAGCTCACATAGGAAGGTGTAGGGAGGTATAACAAGTCAAACATTTGAAGGTCTAGAAGAAGAGAATCCCAGATACAAAGGCCTTTGGACTAAAAACAGCTTTAGTAAACCAAAGCAAACCCAGCAAATTCTGGTGAGGGATGAACTGGAAGGAATGTCTAGGAAAGATCTCCAAGGAGGCTCAGACATGGGTGGATGTTCCTTGAGCTGAAGTTGATCAGACTATGAAAGCAGAGTCTGGCATAAAGCAGAGGTCATAACCCCAGCAGGATGTTTCTTTTACTATCACAAGACTATGTATCAGGAAGCAATCAATGGGGTTTCTTGTGTTTCACTATAAACAAGAGAAGTTAAAGTCTAAAGTCAGTTTTGCTAGGAATGTAGCTCAGTTGCTAGAGTGTTTGCCCAACTTGCAAAAAGTCCTGTGTTCATCACCAGTGCATATATGGGGCATGGCGATGCACAACTGTAATTCTAGAACTCAGGAGATGAAAGCAGAAAGATCAAAAGTTCAAGGTCTTCTTGGCTACATAGTGAATTTGGGGCCAGCCTGAGCTGGCCTGGGACCCTGTCATTAACCTCAGAGTTAAACACTAGTAGATCACCAAGTCCTAAGTCGTATTACTATGAAGAAGTATGAATCCAAACAAATTACTCTTTTTAAAAATAATTGACTTTCCATTGAAGACTAAGCAACTTAATGCATCCAAGGTCACATTTTTGGTGCCTGTGAGGAGGTGGTAACTTGCTATTTTCCTTTTATCATGTGGGAACACGAAATGTTTGCTACGCATGTGTCTAGGCAAAATTAGTGTTAGATTTAACCGAGATCAATAGAAAATTACTAAGATCCACTAATCCCAACATTAACTCAGATAAGATCAATCACATTTCCTGAGTAGAAAGTATTACAGCAGGGTTACAAAACGATTCCTGCTGGACGATGTGATTGCATGTGTTTTCTTGTTAATTCTCTTGTAAGAAAATCATTTTGTTTCCTACTTCTCATAACAGTGGGGTTTTGAGGGCACTCACAAGTCCTCTGAAAATCTGAGAAATTAGACTTTCCTTCTATTCTGTTTGTTGGGTGTTAAAGCATGGATAGAAAACTGGAAATACTATTTGCCTTGATCTTGGAGAAGAAAATGGCTATACCATCAATTAAACTGTCAAATTATTAGAAATAAGTGAGAAAATTTATTTTTAAATGTTTATACAAGAAATGCTTTGAATACCGTTTCATGTAATCTTCTATCTTAGTTACTTTTCTTGATGCTGTGGGCAGAGGGAGCTCCTCAGAGAAGGTCCTTTTTGGCTCAGGGTTTCAGAGGACTTTCAGTTCATCCTGGCAGGTATCATAGTTAATATTTATTGCCAACATGACAAGATCTAGAGTCACCTAGGAGGTAAACCTCTGGGCATGTCTATGAAGGCTTTTCTAGATATGTTCATTAAAATGAGAAGACCCACCTTCATTGTGAGTGGCACCATTCCTTGGGTTGAGGACCTGGACCAAACAAAAAGGAGAACGTGAGCTGAGCACCAGCTTTCATCTCTCTCTGCTTCCTGATGGTGGATTTGATGCAACCAGCTCCCCCCTTTTCCTGCTCCCACACTTCCTCTCTTCCTCTCCATGATACTTCCAAACTATAAACCAAATGAATCCTTGCTTATTTAAGTTGTTCTTAATCAGTAATTTTGTCAAAACAGCTAGGAAAATAACAGATACAGTGAGGAAGCATGGTGGTGGGAGACTGTGGTGAATTTCCTCACATCCCAGCAGACCAGAAAGCAGTAAACAGGAAGTGAGTGAGACCCAGCTATAAGCCTCAAGACACTCCTCCCAACAACCTACTTTCTCCTGTGAGAAAGTTCCACAGCCTTCCAAAACAGAACCCAACTTCTGAAGACAAACACACAAGTCTGTGGGGAACACTTCATATTTAAACAGTGTGCATTCCCAGGCATCCTGGAAAATACTGGTATTTCAGTTCAGGAATGAACAAACTGAGGTCCTAGGAATAAGGAGACCGAACTGAGTTCCTTGATGCATAGGAGCCAGCTCAAGATCTGCACACAGGTCTGACTGCATGACTGTTGGCCACACTATGGATCTGCAATGACATTGAGCTGTACATCTTTTTGGAATTCCTTATAAAGGTGTTTGTTTCTAAGAATCATCTTTTCTGTGAGTAATGTGGACAACTCAAAGAACCTGGTTCCCATTCTCCAGGTTTTTCTGTGATTAATCCATGGCCCTCTTCATAAGGAATGGGAAAGGACTCAACACATGTTCCTAGTCACCAGCTGGTCTGTACCCACAGTCACAAAGTATCTGTATGTCTTTTTCATGTTATGTCCCCAGGGCTTAGCTGCCTACACAGAGGAGGCATGCAATAGGTCCGTCTGAGGAAAAGAAGCAGCAGTGATCATCCATAACTAGATATGCCTCCTGACCAGGGATGTGAGGGAATCAGTCACTTATAAGCTGGCTGAGTCTTTTAACAAACCAAAGCATGCCTGTGATCCCTAATCTCAAATCTGGAGTACTATAACTTCTGACAAACTGTCCCAGGAAACTTAATCAGGTGAAAGAAGAGGCTTTGATATGAGAAGAGGAAGAATAGAGTGAGGGAGATGAAAACTAGCAGAGATGGTAAGAGGTGTCAATATGTGACGTATAGCTGCCAGGGGAAAAAAGAATCTGATTAAGGCACAATTCAGAGCAGTATAGGCCAAAAAGAAAATGGTATCTGACCTTGCTACTAATTGAGTATACTTTGAGTATATTGTATTGTAGGCCCACTTTGATCCCTTTGTTCTGGGTGATTTGTAGGGAAGAAGTAGATACTTCCTGTAACTTCACAACGTTGACCTCACTAATCATTGTATGTAACTATATACAGATATGGCTTCCAAGATGTGGGCAGAGGGTAGGAACAGGTCTCAGAGCTTTAGACTAAGAAAGTGAAACTGATTATGCTTTTGGCCAAAGAAGCCAGATCATTAAGTAGAAGCAGGGACAGGATAAGGTATAATGGTGAAAACAATTATTTAAGAGAAGCTACATGTGACCCTGGGAAATCGCTGGAGAAAAGGTCATCATTAGCCCACTTTCATCACCAAAGTTCTATCATCAAATATATCCATATTATGAATGGAGCTATGGATAAACATTAGCAGTGCTTGTCATGTCTGCATTCAATTATATGTGTAGTATTTACTCACTAGATAATGTGGAGAACTATCCCAAAACTATGAGAAAGAAAAAATTACCACATTGAAGAATAGTTACCTTTCATATTTCATTGCTTTTCTAGGTGCTTATTTTATAAAGATCATTTGATTTTGTGTACCTAGGATTATGTTTGTACTTCTCTATATCCTCTTTTTCATAAAACATGCAGACATTTTCCTATTTTGATGTTAGATTTCCATAAACATCATTTTGATGCGTAGTTAGAAGTCCAGTGTGTACATGTATGAGGAGGATGAAATATTCTAATCAAGCAGATGTTTCACGACTGCAGGACTCACAGGCAGGACTGAGCTAATAGGATGGTCCAGGAGAAGGTGAAACTGAGTGTGTTGCCAAAAGATCTTGATCAGGTTTCTAGGCACTACTTCCTACTCGGCTTGTTTCCTTTGGTTGTAAAGGTATTTAGAATTTGAGTGGATGTCCTTAGAATCTGATTTGGTCAGGTAAATAAAGCCAGCTGTCTGTACAAAGCGGCTGAGTATAACCTTGGTAGATGACAAAGTCCCTTTTAAGATGGCAATGCAATTGGAATTTTTTCCTATGTATAGGTTACTATTCTCTCTGTGTGTGCATGATTGCATACATAGGGACACACATATACAAGTGAGTGCAGGAGAATGTGTGTGTGCATGTTTGTGGTGGCCTGAAGTTGATATTCTATGTCTTTCTTAATTGCTCTCCATTTTATTTATTGAGGCTAGGTCTCTAAATGAACCCTGAGTTCACTAATTCTGGCTAGTTTAGCTAGCCAACTTGTGCCAAGGATCTCCTGTCTCTGCCTGTCAAATTCTGGGATTACAGACAGCCATCATGTCTGCCCAGCTTTTATGTGGGTTACTGGAATCTGAACTCTGGTCCTCAAATTTGTGGGGCAAGCACTTTATCCACTGAGCCATCTCTCCAGCTCCTGCCATATCTTCACAGGGCTTTTTCCTGTCCTAGGATATTGCCCTTAAAAGCATCACCTTTGTATTTCATTTCATGTACCTATGTGGGTAGAATGTAAATTTTAAACTCTCATTTGACTGGCAGCTCTGTTGGTAGAGGTCAAATCCAAAGCCTCAGAGCAGGGAACAAACACAGGGGTCCTGACTTCTAAGGCGTTGTCTTAGGTGCCCGCACTTATTTGTTTGGTTCTAAGATTAATAAGCACAAAGATGTCATAAATCTCTTTTATTCAAGAATTGTGCATTCTCCAATACAGTTTTTAATGACTCATTTTAGATCAAATGACTATACTTTAGTCTAAAAAGGTTTGATGGGTTTGAACCTCTTGTAAAAGAATTGGTAACTTGCCTCTATTAATATTAGTGCAAACTGTACCAAATTCAGAGAAATGTCAGGGAAGCTAAGCCCACAGTTAGTACAGAGTACTGTGTAGAGTGCCTAGCCAATATGAAATCACTCAAAAAATATCAGCTGCTATAATTAAGAACAGATTCTGGGAGCTGAGTATTTAGATTGGCTGGTAGAATGTTTGTCAGGAATACTGAAAGCTCTGGGTTTGATGTCTAGCACCACGTACATGTGGGATTGGTGGTATATAACTGTAATCCCAGCACCCAGATCCTCAAGGCAGGAGGATCAGAAGATCAAGCTCATCTTCGGCTACATAAGAAATTTGAGGCCAGCCTAGGCTACGTAAGACCCTGTCTCAAAAAAACAAAACAAAACAAGGGACTGGGGAAATGACTCAGTGAATAAAATGCTTGCTGTGAAAGTCTGAAGACCTGAGTTCAAATGCTCAGCACCCAAACAAAAGAGTGGGCTTGACAGTATATGCCTGTAATCCTAGCACTGGGACTAGGGGCAGCGGAGACAGATAGCTCCTGAGAGCATACTGGCCAGCTAGCCTAGTGGAGACCACAAACACTTAGGTTCAGTGAGAGACCCACTCTCAGTAAAGTGGAGAGTGTTAGAAGACACCCGGTGTTCTCTGCCCTCTGCATTGGTACACATAAGCACAGGTACCCACATACTCACAGACATATGACACACACAATGAAAGATTAAAAACAAAAGCAAAAGAACACTTTCCACTTTTACTGTCATAAACTTACTTCCCATTCATGAACCTCAGCATCCCATCCCTCAGTAGAGCAGTGCGTCTAGCCAAGAGCACGAACCTCCAACTTTCTGTGATCCTAGAATTGTTTTGCAGCAACTGAACCAATGAAGGGATGAATGTGAAGAAATGCTGCAAGGGTTTCTGCATTGACATCCTGAAGAAGCTGTCCAGGACCGTGAAGTTTACCTACGACCTCTACCTGGTGACCAACGGGAAGCATGGCAAGAAGATTAACAACGTGTGGAATGGGATGATTGGTGAAGTAAGCTTCTTCTTCTTCCTCCAGGCTCTCCTACCAACCCAGGGCCTCAGGGTCTCAGGGGTGTCAGGAAGGCAGGGTGAAGGCACTGTTCTTTCTTGTATCCAGGTGGTCTATCAGAGAGCAGTCATGGCTGTGGGCTCACTCACCATCAATGAGGAACGTTCCGGAGTGGTGGACTTCTCGGTGCCCTTTGTGGAGACAGGAATCAGTGTCATGGTTTCCAGGAGCAATGGCACCGTCTCCCCTTCTGCTTTCCTAGGTAGGTGAGCTTTTGGATAGCAGCTCCTTTCTTGCAAGAAATTACTGGTATTCTGGATGAAGGAAACACCTCTGTTGGTAAAATGCTTGCTATGCAAGCATGAGGACCTGAATTTGATCCCTTGGATCCATGGGGAATAACTGGGTATGCTGGCACATGGGTGGCCTATACTCCCAGATCTGGGGTGGTAAAATCAAGGAGATCTCAGAGGCTTGCTAGCCAGCCAACATAGCATACTTGCTGAGTTAGGCAGGCAGAAGGCAGCATTAAAAAGAAAAGTAGATAAGACATGTGGAACAGTACCCAAGGGTTGTCCTCTGGCCTATACAAACACACACACACACACAGACACACACAAACACACACACACACACACACACACACACACACACACACGGACATGAACACCTGGAGATAAGTTACAGATATTCTGTTGTACTTGTTCAGATAAGAGGACCAGATTGGACCTTGTTCAATTATGTCAATAAGTGCGCATTTGAACTGTTCCCATTAATACCCACCCCCACCTTCTCCTCTCCCACCTCCCATCTTTCATTTATCTTTAACTGGGAGAATTAACAAACAGCATCACATAATCAGATACCAGTCTTGGCTCTGTAGAATGTAAGTTAATAGATATATTGCTTAGAGCCATGAAAACATTTAAAAATTAAATAAACTTTCCACAGTTAATTTAAATCTGTTCATAAACCTTTACTCAGTGTCCACACACCTACCTTCCCTTCCACACCAGAACCACAGTCATTTATTTAGTAGAAATGATGGTGACTGCCCAGTGATTGATGCCAATATGCTAATAAACAAAATGGAAATGGTCTGAAGAATATACACTGATGTAGAATTAATGGACTCATATTTTAAAGAGTGGCTGAGTGGCTGTCCTTTATACCATTTGTAAAACAGGAAATACTCTTAACTTTCATTTTAACTATTTCATAAATTTCTGTGCTTAGTAAAAGGTAATTGGGGCTGAGTTATATTTTCTAATCTGTGTTCTGTGAGACTGTAACTGTCTGTGTGTTCAACATCCTGGACAAAATCGAGGCTTCATGGAACACAGCCAAGCATAAGTAATTTCTTCTTTAAAGTGGTATACTGACTATAAGGTTATTATAAATTATTTTCTAGTGGTTATCTTATTGCATGTCAGGAAATTCAGAGTATTAACTTTTTCCTTGGCATTGCAACATAAATGAGTTTGTTCCAAATTTGAGGAGACGAAGAAAGAACCTTTATCTCTAATGAGTATGAGAGGCAAAATGAATTAATTAAGTTCAGCTAAATTTCTTCTACTATTCAAAGACAGAAAAACATTATCAGAGAAATGGCAAACTAGAACCAACCATAGCCTCCAGCTTCAGTCCCACGTCATCCTTTCTCCGTCTTCATTTAGCTATTACATCAGCTGCAGAGACACCTGCATGTCAGTTGCCTCCCAGAACAGTGTTGATGAGCAGGATATTTGGAGACTTCTTACTCATAAAGGCATATGGAATTACTATTTTCGTTTTTGATAATCCAGTTAAGCTGTTGAAATCTTTGCTATTCACTGGATTGATTTTTGTAGTAGTCTTTTCATTTCTTCTAACCTTTGCTAGAATCATATAAAGCTGGACAAAGCCACTCTTCATTATGTTTCTTTTCTTCCTTTGTGTCATGGATTCAGATATCCACATCTTAGGGGAGTCTTGTTACATCAGGCTAAATGCAACCAGCTCAAAATGACAGTGTGTGCAGAGTCTTAGTAACTGTTAGATGGACATTCAATCTTTATTATTCCCTGCTGTGTTCACCCCTTGCCTACCAGACTGTTTAACATAAAACAATTGTCCTGGAGGTTAAGAAAGGATGAGAGAAGAACTAAATTCACACAGCAAAGTACAAAGAAATTCGTTTCTTTCCATAAATGCCCCATATCTCCTGAGCTAAAGAGAACTTTTTTTTTCAGTTCAGAGACCAAAAAAATATATGTATATCAATTGGCCTGTCTCATAAAAATTGGGTCGCTGATATTGAAACTGGCCTCAACCCAGTTTCTCTAGATTTTTTTTATCTTACCTGAATCTATATAATATTTCCATTAAAAGTCAAGCGTTTTTGTCAAAATTAGCACCCATTCTTCCTACCATATCTTTAAAAATAAAATAGATTGTAGCTGGAGCAAACTATTTTCAAAGATGTTTTTATGCAGCAAGTTTAATCTTTTTCCTGGTCACCAAATTATATCCCTATTCGATTGAGTGTGAACCCCCTTATTTACAGACATTATCTGCGGGGTTTGAAAGTCATAATGAACCGTGCTAAGCAACATTTTTCCATTCAGTGGCTCAGTCATCTGGAAGAGCCCAAATATTCACATCTGATTGCTTTGTTCTTCATTATTTCCTATCCGAGTTCCTCCGCAAACTCCATTAACTGACACCGGAAACTTGCAGGTAATGCTGCTGAGCTTTTTTTGTAGAAACCTAACCAGCGGCTCTTCAAGGACAGAGCTGACGTCTCTTGTAATATTTCCATGCAGTTAATTCTAAGAGCTTGCCGAGCAGGTTCAATTCTTTGAACCATAGAAATTTCCTCCATTGATATTCCTTTGTGGGTAAATGTTGAATCTATTTCAAGCCATTGGAATATGTAACTCAAAGCTATTTAGGATATTTCTGGGTCACTATCTCTGACGCCGTAGACTGGTTCTTCTTTGTTTTGGTGGTGGTGGTGATGGTGGTGTGTGTGTGTATGGTTTTCAAGTAGCAATTATCTGGGACATTTCTAAGTACTTAATCTACTAAAACCAGAATCCTGGGGTGGTGAGATGGCACAGTGGGTAAAGACGCTTAATACCAAGCCTAATGACCTGAGTTCAAATCTGAGGACCCAAATGGTAGAAAGGAGAGAACCAGTCCCTGCAAATTGTCCTCTAACCTCTGCACACATGCTGTAGCATTCACACTTACACACCTATACAACATAAATAAATCAAAATTTAAAACCAGACTCCTGCGGCAAGAGCTTTGGTCTCTGAGGCATGATCACAAGTCAAGAGACAAATGTGACTTCCAAGTAAGAAAGCATCAAGGATCATTTTCTGGGATCAGTTTTCTGACTGGTGTATCTAATACACATTCTGCCATGAAATCTGCCGCAATTTTGAAAATTCTGACATGTTGGGGCTGGAGAGATGGCTCAGTGGTTAAGAACACTGATTGTTCTTACAGAAGTCCTGGATTCAAATCTCAACACCCTCATGGCTAACAACCATCCATAACTCCAGTTCCAGGGAACCCAACACCCTTTTCCGTGGTCTGTGGGCACTGCACAAGGACGCAGGTATACTTAACACACAGACAAGCATAACACTCAAACACATTAATTTTTTAAAAAAATCTGACATAAGGGTAGAATTCAATAGTGATTTCCTCTGATTTTTACAATGTTTTCATATCCAGTTGAGTGTTAGCAGATTTATAAGTGTGTTTTTATTAACTGAGGTGACTTTTTCAGAACCATAGACAGGATAGCACCCTTACCACGTCTGGATTTAATTATGGAATCAATCAGTCATGTCATCCAGTACTGTGTACACATAATGCTCAAGGCACAGTGCTAAAGGCTTTACATGTGCAAGCTCACCTACTCAGCACATGCTCCTCATGCCATGAAGTATAGCAGACTTGCAGAATCACTTTAATGTCTCTATTCTTGACGATTAAATACTTTTTCAATTTCCTAATTATCCATCTACTTAGCCTCCTGTTTGGATACCTCATTACCAAGTTGCAAGAATTTAAAGAACATGGTATTATTTATTGCCCAAGCTAAAATTAGCTAAGATAAATTTCAGTAGCAGTCTCATTGATTTATTGGAACTCAGTTTGTGTTAAACCAAGAAAGTTGTGTTGCTACCTGTTTTTTTTAAACATATTTACAGAACCAAAATTGCATCATAAAACATGTGCT
Organism: Eospalax fontanierii; assembly: GCA_035773235.1. Taxonomy (NCBI): domain Eukaryota; kingdom Metazoa; phylum Chordata; class Mammalia; order Rodentia; family Spalacidae; genus Eospalax; species Eospalax fontanierii. Next base: position 2,764,816 of record JAJHUQ010000064.1, on the reverse strand, counting down.
ACAATTTAAGAATGATCCTAGATCACTAAGCTTCAGACCTATTAGTTCCCTATTATACCTTGAGATTGTTACATTGGCCGGGGGACAGCTGGAGAGATGACTTAGTGGTTAAGAGCAGTAGCTGTTCTTGCAGAAGATCCAGGTTTGATTCCCAGCACCCATATGGCAGCTGAAACTCCAGTTCCAAGGGACCTGACACCCTCTTCTGACTTCTGAGAGCAATGTATGACATGGGTGCACCTATCTCATGCAGACAACGTGCTCATAGAAATAAAATAAAAATAATAAATAAAATATTTAAAAATATTCTTTTATTGGAATCTACCAGTGTCAGGGGCACAGATTCTATTTTTTTATTAATCTTACTAGCTTCATAAAAATTTTCAATGAATAAAGTATTTATTGTTTGAGAGGTATCATCACACTATTATGCTTTACCTTCAAATAATGTTTTGTTATGAAGAAAAAGACTTTTCAGTTCATGAGTGTTCATGCATGATTGCTTCCTAGTGATGCAATCGGTTGGAGATGTGCTCATTTTAAACATTTTACTTTTGTTGATTTTCCATCCAGTCTATACTGTATATGGATAAAACAGCTTCAACCAGCTAATTTTCATATCCTCAATCAGGCTAAACAAAAATGTTCATTTATTTTGTGGGATCTCTGACCTTTCTGGAGTATTTGTAAGACATAGAACCATGTGACTCTTAACTCCTCATACTTCTGAGGCACCTACCTACTGCCTAAGTTATGTGGAAATGAACTGTTAAAAATGATTTGTAGGAGAGAAAAACAACCATCATCCACCTAAGACTCCATTGCCTCTTTTCTTTAACGATGTCTTTTCATTGAATTATCTCCTGAACATAATTTCCCCAAATGAGTTTTAGTTGTGTCTGAGCCTGTTACCCTCATCAGTGAGATCTCATCATCTACACAGAGGATGGTAACTTGTGACTCCAACGCTCTTGTCAGTCCTTAGGTTTTATAATTCTATATAACAGGTTATAATTCTTTCTTTTCTTCTGAAAATTTTCAAACATCATCTTCATCAGTATATAAACACACAAATGAAAGTGAAGATCAAAATCACACTAGTGTGCAGAGTTGGTGTGACTGACTTTATTCCCTTCAGCTTCGGTTCTCTTGGTATTTCTGTGATTCTATAAGACCCCTGTTTATTGGCATTCTGGCATCTCCCTTCTCATCTCATGATTCTTCTCTCGCTTCTGTTATCCTTGACCTGAATTGTATAATGTCATCTGCTCTTCTCTATTTTTATCATTTTGTGTGAAGACTTGTAAAGTAGCTAAAATCATTGATATTCAATTTGTTGAGAAAACAGCTGATGGGTTTTTTTCCAATTTATTTTTTTAAATGCACATCAAAAGAAATATTAAAATCATAGTGAGTCTCAGTTCATTTTATGCAAAAAATAACTTGATAGATTCTACTTTAGGAGCATTCTTCAAACTAGTGAATCATATTTGCATTAGTTTGACAATAAATATAGCTATAAAAACAGTATCTTTCCTCCAGAGTTAAATTTTCCTCTTCATGGTGTCTGATCATAGTGTATCATTTGTGATAAAGGAGGAACTGGCAAATGGAAAGCTGAATTTAAAGGTATTCATTGGCTACAACTCATTAAGAGGTTTGTTAAACACATCAGATCATTCTTAATGTATTTACTCAATGAATGGAGCTTTCATGAGTGACTTTTAACAGGAAGCTTCTGGCACCAAATCTGTTTCCCCAAAGTGACTTGCTACAGTAGAGAACAGGAGACCTGGAGACCACAGATGGTGCTCAGTGGTACAGCACTCGTTCTCCTGTATAAGGCCCTGAGTTCAATTTACACCACTACAAAAAATGGAAACCTTGACATCTCAAATGCTCCCTAGAATAGGATATCCTTTAATTCAACATGTATTCTTTCAACTTGGAAGATTCAATCCTGGAAACCGCCAAGAAGTCATTGGAATCTGTTAAGGACTTCAGCTTATTAAAATTCTGCCACTTCTTAGTTGTTGGAAAGTGATGATTACTGCAAAAACCATCTCCCAAAGAGCAAAACGATCTCTCATAATAATTGTGCTGTGTTTAAGTCAGAGATTACCCAGGAAGGAGCTTTCTTACACAGTAGAAGCTGAGGTGATTTTCTGTAGTGAGCACATGGGGTAAAGCGGGACTTTAAATGTGCAACTTCGCATTTCTTTCACATAGACTTATTGAGTGTGTTCCATGTGCCAAGTCCTCTGCTGGGCAGGAGGCAAGGCGGATCAGACGGAGGCTTCCCAACTGTTACGGACCTTAGGACTTAGTTGTAGAGACATCATGTAAGCACAGTAGTTATCACATATGGTAATATCTTACAAGCACAAATCAGATGATGTAGTGATGAATGGGAGAACTGCTTTACGTAGAACTTGAAGACAAGGAAGGGTTTTTAGAAGCAGTGAGGTTCAGCTGAGACCTAGAGGCAGAGTTTAGTCATGTGAAAATAGAAAAGAGCATTCCATTTTCAGCAACAGCCAATAAAAAGGTCAAGAATTAACCCTTCCGGGCATGTCTAAGAAACAGGAAATGGAGCCAAGTCTGGTAGCATAGGCCTATAATCTCCAGAGACTGAGGGAGGAGGATTATAAAGTCAAGACCAGCAGAGGAGCTATTGAAAGTTCATGACTGTTGGGTGGGTGTCATTTTTCTTTAGGAGTGTGACCACTGGGGTCATCCACTTGTTCCCCATACCCTAGTGGACGACCCCACACTTTCAGCTGTATAGGCAGCTGTATTTGAACTCTGCATTAAAAATTTTTAATTAAAAAAAGTATAAAAATAATCAGAATCCAGGGCATGGAGTCATATCCAAAGTATTTGGCAACAAAAATTAGACTTGATGGGCCTTAAAAAATAATAATAGAAGTCACTTCCCCAGAAAGCTGGCTCTCATAATTCTGGAGAGCACTATGGAAGCAGCCAAGGGAGAACATCAGTCCGTGGCCCAACACCAGCTTCACAACCAAATAACCACATTGATGGCTGCCACAGCAGTGACACTTTTATCTTGAGGCCAATCAACAGCTACCTAATTGGTCTTAGAGCCCACTCAATGGGAGGAAACTCATGTGTGGTACTGTAATTATAACTAAATACACAAGATTGAAGAGGTCATAGATCTTAAAGAGATACCCAGGGATGTCACATCCCCATGCTAACATAACTTCTTACTAAATGCAAAATATGTATCCTTATATTTACAGTAAATATCCCAGTCACCACTCATCAAAGAAGCTTCTTTTGCACAGGATGGAGACTACTGCAGAGTACTGTAGCTGGTCACACATAGACAATGACTGTGAATTACCCATGCCTAAGCAGTATCTACAATGCAGCTTCGACACCCAAGGCCCACACAGTATAGAACAAGGGGTAAAGAGAGCACTATTGACTCTCTCAATGCTCATTAATGAAGCTTTCTCATGTGTGAGAATTTTCTATAGGCAGGTAATGTGTTTTGATTCAATCCATCTCCATTTCCTCCCTGCAACTTCTTCATGTTATTAAGGAGATGGGTTTCTCCAAATGGAGATCAAATCTGAATTTAAAACAGGTCATAACATCACTTTCCACCCCATCCCCATTTCTTGTAATTTTTTTCCCTTTCTTCTTTTTAAGAAGTGTGGTAAAATCCTGTTAGATAGAAATATGAGAAAAATTCTAATTATTTTAAAGGAAAAAGAAGTTGTGTTAGGGTTCTAGAAAAACGAAAAGGAAGAATTTTGATGTGGTTCCTTCTGCCCACCTTTCGTGCTGCTGGTAGCTGCCACAGTTGTCATCCACGTGTGAGTGTGTTCTGAATAAACCTTAAGAATGGCCTTTCTGCCTTTTGCAGCACCCCATGGGCCATCTTTTACCATTGGAAAAGCTATATGGCTCCTCTGGGGCCTGGTCTTCAATAACTCTGTACCCGTCCAGAATTCTAAAGGAACAACCAGCAAGATCATGGTGTCAGTGTGGGCCTTCTTTGCTGTCATCTTCCTAGCCAGTTATACAGCCAATCTGGCTGCCTTCATGATCCAGGAGGAGTTTGTGGACCAAGTGACAGGCCTCAGTGACAAAAAGGTAAGGCAGTCTTGTTTCCTGTCAGTCTGAGGTTTGGTCTAAACTGCTATCTTTATAAAGGGGTGATTCAGGCCTTTAGGATCCTCACCCACCTACTCTTTAGCTGCAAGCTGGAAGGTTATTTTCCCCTTAAATTGCATATTTATGAAAAAAAATTAGACTTTTAAATTTTGCTGTCCTGGGTATAATAGTTTCTGGATCTAACTGGAATGCCTAACTTCTCCTGGTGGTTACTTTAAGATCTTCTTAAAGATGCTTAAACTGAGGCTCTGTGGTTCAAGGGCACCTTGTGGCACTGATGACACCCACGCTTTCTGGGGACTTGATACTAAGGAGAGTATGCTAGCCTGATCAAGAAGAATCTTGCGGGGGAAGAGCTGTAGGTACCTCTTACCTCTGGGACCTCAGATGAGTCTTCTTGAATGCCTCCTATCTCTAAGTTGTATCCAGAAACATGGCTACTTTATATCTTCACTTCACTGTGCAGACAGGTTAGCTTGGTCAGCAATGCTTCCAACTTTTCAGAAATGGCTTTAAGTGACCTGAAAGGCGCACAGGGGTTTCTGTCTCTTATACTCTCTTAGATACAGGACAACACATCATGCCTCATGAAGCTGAGTCCCAAAACACCTGCTCTCCCCACCTCCACTGAATCTTAGCGAGGGTTGCAAGGCTTGAGTGACTATTCAGAAACTCACATAGAAGATGAAAAGAAGTGAAGTGGGTGCATTCTCCTATTGAAATTTTAGCTCAGGAAACAGCCTAAAGACCCAGGAAGCCCAAGAGCACCTGGGTGAGAATGGACTTTGGTAAGCAAGAAGGGCGGAATGCGTGGGATGACGGTGGAGTGGAAGGGCGCCTACTCCAGCTGTATGGGCAGCTCTCCAGGCTTTTTGAGAGTGGCCAGGCACTTCCCAGGCACCTTTCCGAAGGTGACTCCATCTTTGTCCCCAACCTCTCATGGTTGTTCATTTTTCTAGGACACAGTGTCCCTCCTTCTCCGACAGCGTACACCATGGATAAGCTGCAGAGGCTTTTCATGGACTGATTTTCTACTCAGCAGTTTGTTGATGAATGCCGAAAGGATAGATGCCGACTTATGTCAACAAGATACGACAGGGAGGTTTTATAAAGAGACAAATTATCCTCACACACGCGACAGAAAAGCTCTGCCGTGCTGCTGTCTCAGCACTGCCGAGTTTAGCAAGTCAGGATTTCACTACATTGCCCAGGCTGACTTTGAACTCACTCTACAGCCCAGACAGGTTTTTAACTTCTGATCTTCCTGCCTCAGTCTCTTGAGTAGCTGGAATTATAGGTCTGTGCTACCAGCCTCTACTTTCTTAACAGAGTTTTCTGGCAGGTAGGAAATGTTCAGTACCAACCCATTGGCTGAATGCACAAATGCACACTATGTTAGATGTGGTGTCCTTCACCTGAGTCTACAGGAATCTCTCCAGTTCAGGTCCACAGCACACCTGTCCCTTCTTTTCATGTTCTACTGACAAGGGCTCATATAAGTGATTGATTGCTGCTGTGGGCACTGCAATGGTAAGTGTTTAAATTCCCTGATTCTTGTGGTCACCATAATCAGTATTATCAATACAAAAACCCAGCTGTTCCTTTACTCTTATGATGGACAAACGGAGGCACAAGGACTCTGTAGAGGTCTTCATGGACTCAAAAGAGACACAGACTTTGCTTTATGTTAGGACCATCAGAAAGTTGGCTGGCTTTCTCGCCTTCCTTAACACCTCCTCCCGTAGGATACAATGCAGGACAGATCTTAGCCAGGTCACCTGCTATGAGGATTAAGGGAGTGGCTCCTGTGGGTGTGGTGCTCTGCTCCAGTCAGGCATGACACCAGCTTCTGCCCTGCATCTGGAGAGAGCCTGCACCGAGATGAGCCACCCCATAGGGGGTTGGCTAACCAAACTCATAAAACCCTCTGCACCTCCCTGAATAAACGAATTTTGTTGTGGCTTGCTGTCTACATGCTTCTCATTCAGCTCCCAGAGTCTGTGTGTTGACTCTGTGCCTCTCACCCCCTTTCAGCAGAGACCCTGCTTCCCCCTCGGGCTGGCACCGAGCAGAGGGACCCCAACATCTCCTCCCTTGTTGATTTCTCCTTTAGTATATCATTACTAAGTCATGTTTACCCAAATCTTGGACTCAGGTTAAATTCTGAGAACCCCCGTCTAAAGTAAGCATCATCTGTAAGCTACTGAACTATTGCATTTAGACTCAGAAAGTTGGATTCTCACTTCCTGTCTGCCATGACTAGCCACAATGAGCAACCTCAATGCCTGCTGGTTCTTGTCTGAATTTGGGAGTCATCATTGTGGAGATGATGGAAATACACTACAGCTATGAATGTGTCCTGCACCTTATGACATCTTCCACAGTTCTATTCGGGGACTCCATTATGTTTTAGGATCAAAAATGCAACTCCTAGAGGAAGGGATTGGAAGTTTGGGGAGGCAGTAGGGAGCTGTACCCTGAATGGGATGAACTTTCAAGAAAGAAGTTAGTAAACTCTTTTGCTTCCTGGTGTGTGTGTGTGTGTGTATAAGTGTCTATGATGTATGCATGTATGTATGTATGTGTATGTATGGTGTATGCATGTATGGACGTGTGTGTGTGTGTGTGTGTGTGTGTGTGTGTGTGTGTGTAAGCCAGAAGGCAATATCAGGAGTTGCCTCCAGTCACTCCCTACCTAATATTGTTGAGACAGGATCTCTTGCTAAACCTGGAGTTTGTCGTTTTGTGTAGACTGGCTGGCCAGCAAACCCTGGGATCCTCTTGCTTCTGCCCCCTTCCTCCCTCCAGCACTGAGGTTATGAATTTATGCTGCTGTGTCAAACTTTTACACAGGTCCTAGTGATCCAAATTCTGCTTGTGCAGCACACACTTTAACTCATCTCCCTAGTCCCTTTGCTGTTATTTTGAAAGATAAAGGAGAAGAAATTCCTTGCATCATAATTTGGGGGCCAAATAATGTGACCACTTGTGAGAAAACTAACTTACAGCACCAATAATTTGACTGACCTTCTCTGATCTGGAAGTACCCAGGAGTAGATACAGTATCTCATGGAACCTAGCTCAGCTTCCATGCTCAAAGCATTAAAGGTAAGCCAACAGCTCTTTAATTAAGTGTTTGATGCTATTAGATAAACAGTAAAATTCCTAGAGTAAATAAGTGAAATGCTCCTAGAAGATTAATGGCAGATACATTAAGAAAGTTTGCACAACACAAAACTATATTGAACCAATTTGTTTTAATACAGTACTCAGGGGTTGTTTTTGTTTAGTTGTTTTTTAATCAGGAATACCTGTGAAACCACTCAAATTTGTGATTCTTTTAAACTATTAGGGCTTGCTGTGAAAGAGACATATTTGGAGCCTGTGGTGTACTCAGATGAACTTAGGCTTACATAACGAATAGGTTGAATTCATGAAAGAAGCTTCCTAGGAATGATTAAAGGAAAGTTGGAATGTTCATAAGGACCTTTCCCAAAATGTTGAGGCTCACAATGATAGAGGAAATCCATCTGTGAAGGACTGCTTCACATTGTGAAGAGCAATACCACGCTTGGGATCAAACAGACCTGAGTTCAAACTTGGACCTTGCTCTCTGATGATCTCAAGGATTCCCATATGACAATATTCTTAGGACTTGGTTTCTTAATAAAGGAATATGCTAATGCTTTATGGCAAGGTTCACATGAGGATTGGGAATAATCTTGCAGTGTGAGGCACACCACTGATCACCCTAACACTTACAAGTTGCTTCCTCCTTTCCACTGCATCTTCGCACTCTTCTCTCCTTCCTCTTCCTCCTTCTTTTCATTACTATCATTACTGCCTTAATCAAACTATTCTACTTCTGCAGCCTGGCAAGTTACTGACACTCAGTTGGTCTTTTGCAACAGTCTATACTGGAATTTAACAAGTCTATACTCCTTAGTAGGGGAGCCCATGCTTATATTCTCAGAGTTATGATATCTGAGATGTGGGGATCATAACCTAGGCAGGGAGGCCTCTGAGCCAGTCATTCCTCTGTTGAAGGCCACATCTGTTTGATATTACATAAAGAAACGTGGTGTGGGTTGGGGATATAGCTCAGTTGGTAAAGTGCTTGTCTTGCAATGTACTAGAACCTCAGTTCAATCCTCAGAACCCATGTTAAAAAAATTCAGGCATGGTGATGCATATTTGTAATCCCAGCTGTGGAGCAGGAGCTGAGGAGATCAACTGTCTTAGCCTGCTTGGAGAGTTCCAGGCTAGTAAGAGACCCTGTCTCAAAAACTAAGGTGAATTATATCCTAATAACAAAACTGGAATCCTCTCGTCTCCACATGCATTACACACACATGCATGTACACACACACACACGTGTGTGTGCTTGTACACATATGCTTCATCTATTGAAGATCATACTAGAAATAGAGGCTCCAGTTGCTTGTAGTCCTCAGTTACAGACATGGGAGAGATCTTTATCAAGTCTATATCTTTTCATGAGAAGAATGCAGAATGAAGAAATGTGGCTAATTGCTGAATTCACCCTGAGACTTTTATTTTACAGCTTCGTGTCTCTGTCTCCTCCATCAAAAATGCTTGCCATATTTTTTTCACTTAGACTACCTTTTAGGCTTGTCCCCATGGTGAATAAGAAAATTAGGTAATGAACCTGTGTTCTCCAAACTAGAGGGAGACTGATTAAAGTTACTCTGGGTAACCACAGATTATTGAGAATAACACATGTACGAGCCCAATGCAACTGATAATGTGATCTGCATGAAGCAGTAGAATCACAGGTCATTTCAAACATTTTATGATTAATTTCTAAAGCCTATGCACAATGTAGAGATAAGAGAAATAGGCTCAGAGAGTTTCGTGTGCTGTTCAGAATAACCCAGTTTCTAAGTGGGAGATGAGACGCTGACCTTGGCTGCTCCAAGTCTGAAGCAGCTGGAACCAGCCAGGAGCTTGGAGGGCTTTCCCTGATCTGGATCCCACGATGCTACTCTGTGATCCTAGGGCACTAAAGACTCTGTACCCCCCCTTTCTTCAATAAAGCTGCATCTGCTCCTCTCAGCTTGCATGTGGGATCTGCTGGGAGAGTGCCTTCCCAGAAACCATTCCAGTAGGACGCAAAGTGTGTGTGATGGAGACCTAGACAGGAAAGGTCAACAACCCTTGACCCTAACTTTTCACGCTAAAGGTCATGGCTCTTCAGTGAGCCACAGAATTAATGTAAAGGTTGGGTTTTATAAAACAGTGAACTTCTATGGATGATGATGGTGGTTGCACAAAATGAATGTGAAGTGATGTTTAATGCCAGTGAAGGGCATACTTAAAGACATTTGAAGTGGTGTATTCTTTTACATTTCAACTTTAAAATAAGTCAATATACTTGGAAAACCATAAAATGCAGCATCACAGCACCAGAGTATGTTACTTTCTGAGCACAGTGAAACTTTGTGTGTGTGTGTGTGTGTGTGTGTGTGTGTGTGTTTGTGTGTGTGTGTACAGGGAATATGTTACTTTCTGAGCACAGTGAAACTTTGTGTGTGTGTGTGTGTGCGCGTGCGTGTGTGTGTGTACACAGGGAAGCAACAGAAATGCATTGCAAGCCATTGTTTAAAAGTTTGGTAGTCTTTGATCTAGCGAGATTTCTGTGTCTTGGGGCTGACTGACTGGGGCTTTTACTGATGTCTGAGAAGGTGGAAACCATCAAAGCGATTGAAGATTTGTCTCCATTTCTGTGCAAATCAGAGGCAAAGAAGAAAGTGAATCTCAAGCCTGCAGTGCTGCAACTTTGCAGCAGATGAAGAGTGGAGTGGAAGACTCTTAGTCAAATAGGCCCTCTCCGAGTCTCTGGAGATTGGGAATGGCTGTTACAACAACTAGATTTATCAGTAGCACTCTTACTGCCGTTTCCCCAGAGCCCACAGCTGCCATGCAAGGGAGTCTGGGCTTGTGCATTCTCTCTGCTGATGAGTGAGGATGCTGTTTGGAAGCGTGAATGCACAGAGCCTTTTGCTTCATACACATATGCATGTACCCATATACACATAAATACATGTGTACATACATGAACACACGTGTGTTATGCAAATACATGTGTTGTGCCAATACACATACACAAGCCTACACTGCACATATATGCATATGCACACACATACAGATATACACACGTACACACATGCATATGCACATGTGCACATGTCTATACTTGCAGACACATATAAACATATATTCACATACATATTTGCATGCCACACGTGCATACGTGCACTTATACAGGGTGCATACACATACATGTACACATAATACAGACATACCTACACAATGTAACTTGTACCCTGGCTGGAGGATCTCATTGGAACAATGGATGGCCACTTTTCCCAAATACAGTCATAGCTGCCGATTGGAGAGCAGCATGCCTAATTTAGGGAACTTCTAATTAACAGTGAAATGAAGTGGGAGTTCTGGAGCAAGACGACTGTTTCCCGCTGGTCTAGCTCTCGGGTAAATTTGGATACATTCTCTGGCAGCTCTTAATTTTGTGCAAAGCACACAGGTCTTCCATTTAGAGTGGACTGTGGACCTGGCTTGCTGGGGGTTCGTGCCCTTTCAGAGTCTCTAAGTTTTCATGCATCTTTATTTACTTTTGAGACAATGTCTTGGTGTATAGCACAGGCTGGCCTTGAACTTGTGGTTCTCCTGCCTCTGCCTCCCCAGTGCTGAAATAACGGGTATGTGTCACCATGCCTATACCTGGCTGTTTTAGGCCCTCGCTTCTACCCAAGAAGATATTACTAACACTAGTCTCAGAGGAGCAGTAGAGTTAAGAGCTTAGTTGTGGTCAGATGACTTACATTTGAAGTCTGAAACACTGTTTCAAATGTAATCTTACTCAGGTCATGCAACCTGAGTCTCAGTTTCCTCATCTGTAAAATGGAACTGTAAGATTAACTTCTGCCTGGGCTGTTGTGAGGTTATATAACCTAATACTTGTAAAAGGTTTTGGCACACCACTATCCCCACCTAAGTCCTGGAAAAAAGTCATTCATTATTAAATAACTAAATGTGGGTCATTATGACTATTACCTTCTAGTTCCAGAATCTACAGTCCATAGAAAAATGAAACTCACATTGCCTTTTCTGCTCATAATGATAAATACAAAAAGTACTAAACACATTAGTTTTGAATCTTTCTCTGTTCCAGGCTCTGTTCTTCAGAGTAACCCTACAAAGGAAATGTTTATGGAATCTGCACTGTGCAGGTGGAAGACAGTTGGAGGCAGGGTGACATGTCTTAGCCAAGATCCCAAGCTTGCCTGTGCTGGCATTAGGGTCAGCTATATTTCTGGGATGCAAGTCTATGTCTATTGACTTCTAACTGGGTTGAATCACCTAAAACATGATTAACGCATTATACATGTGTATGAAAATGTTCTAACAAAACTCACTATTTTGTACAACTAATATCATGTCAATAAAATAATTTTTAAGTTGTTAAATATTTTTTAGCTGGGCCTGGAGTGACCTCTCAGTATATCTAGTGCTTTTCTTGCAAGCATGAGGGCCTGAATTTGGTCTCCCCGAACTCTATCCACGGAGGGTTTACACCAGCCTGCTTAGCCTATTTGGAGAGTTCCAAGTTCAGGGAGAGATCCTGTCTCAAAAAACATTGTGGAATGGCACCAACCAAGGTTGACCTCTGTTCTTCACCTGCACACACACACACACACACACTCACACACACACACACATACACATACACACCACAAGTTGTGGATACATGGTATCATCCAGTCAGTCAGAAACCTGGAGCCTGGAAAACTTCCATGCAATACCTCAGTATCCCAGAAAGCAAAGTCAGTAGGGGATTTCACTCACAAACTATCTGGGCCAGGACTGTTAGGACTTCACAAATGTTGCCTGTGTGAATGACTGAGAGAATGAGAGAACGGGTCATGAATGAGTGGCAGAATACAGTCATTATCTGCATGAGCCGAGTATACATGGAGTTTGGAGAAGGTGTGATTGATGGTAATCATAGAAAGATAGATGTATTTGGATTATGTAGACCCTTAATTTGATCTCCTTCAGCGTTTCCCAAGTACCAGCTGTGAGCCTAGCACAGTGCTAGTCTCTGTAATGGTGCAGAAAAATTAACTTCAGCAAATAAACATTGAGCAACAGACCAAGCCCCATGCTGGGCACTGGATAACAGCATAGAGACAGAAACAAAAACAAAATCCAGGCAGTGCTTCTACTTTCCTGGAGCTCACAGACCCACAGAAGATGTGATTAAGCATAAATAAAGAATCTTTTTGGCTGTCTGGTACTACTTCATGCTTACCTCTGTCTCTGGGCGAATGATCACTAATTTCTTCTTCCTCTTCCTTTACCTTCCCTTCCCTCTTCTCCTTCCCCTCCAGTTTCAGAGACCTCATGACTACTCCCCACCTTTTCGATTTGGGATGGTACCCAATGGAAGTACGGAGAGGAACATCCGCAACAACTATCCCTATATGCGCCAGTACATGACCAAATTTAATCAGAAGGGAGTTGAGGACGCCTTGGTCAGCTTGAAAACAGGGTAAGCACAGCAGTCCCTTCTCCTCCATAGGCCAGCACATCAACCGGACAGAAAGAGACTCTCCATATGCCTCGATGCTTGTCTGTGAGGCTGCTGTATTTTCTGAAGTATTCAGGCCAGATGGCCTCCAGCAGAGGAGTTTTTTTGTTAATCTGATGAGCATCACAGGCTTCTTGTCAAGAGAAAGCAAATCCACAAAGCCTCGAAATGCAAAAAATCAGAGGGGTTCTTTAAACTCATAAAGAAGTTAGCACAACTTCATGGGATATTTTAGCCAAGTAGAAAGACCTAAGAAGGTTGAGAGCTTAAATAAATGAAAACTAATTTTGATTAGATTTTAGAAAGCAGAGTGGTTTGTGGGGGAGGAGAATGTAGACAAATGGTAACAGCTTGGTAGAGGAACATCAATGAAGGTGGTGAAGTCTCTGTATGGACAGCAGGAAGTCCTGGAATTCATCCTGGCTGTCAGAGAAAAGAAGAAGAAAGTGGGAGTGAGAGAGAGATAAGAACACGAAAGCAAGGAGAACTCCAACCACGTTTCTAAAGGCAGAGCCAGTGCTCTGGTCTACCCACTGGCATTATGGAATGAAGCTGTAAAGAAAAGAGTGCAGTCTGGGGACATGTCTCAGTAAGTAAAGTGCTTGCTGTGCATGTGTGAGAACCTGAATTAGACTCTCAGTGCCCACGTAAAAAATGCCAGGCGTGGTAGTGTGCAACTGAATCCCACCTTGGGAACAGAGACAGGTGACTATCCTGGGTTCCCTTGCTCAAAACAGCAAGGTCTGAGAAGAGACCCTGTCTCAACAAACAGGCTAGACAGCAATAGAAGAGATGCCTGATGACAACCTCTGGCCTCCATACATACTCACAAGCAAGAGCATTTGTACATTTATGTGCACACAATACACACACACGCATGCACGCATGCACACACATATTAAGAAAACAATGTAGGCTGGAGAAATGGATTCAGCATTTGATCCCAAGAACCTATGTTTTAAAAATAAGTTAGATATGTGGCATGCGCCTAAAATCTCAGCACTGGGGAGGTGGAGACAGGAGGATCCCTGGAACACACTGGCCAGACAGTCTGGTCAAATTGATGAGCCCCCAGCTGGTAAGAGATGCACTCTCAACAAATTAGCTGGAGAACAGTTGACATACACACGTGTATGCACACCTGTACCCACCCTCCTCTCCCTCTGACACACAAAAGAAATAAAAATGGTACAATCAGTGGTCAGATATTTAGGCTTTGGAGACAGTGAGCTCTGCTTCCTCTATTAGCTGTGTGACTTTTTGTGACAATTATTTAACCATTCTGAGCCTCATAATAAAATGTGAATAATAATAGGACCTAATTCATAAAGGTTTTGTGATGAATAAGAGGAATGAAACGTGCCAGAGAGCTTTTTGTGAAGTGCCTTGCATAAGATGGTACTTACTGTTGTTGTTGTCATTTGTTGTAAAGATTAAATTCCATTCCATGGATCTTTAAAAAGTCAGAGATGTGTGAAATACAATTTAGAAGGACTCCATTAAAATGATTTCATTTTAAATGAAGGAGTTATATAAGGAGGGACGTTTTGATTATCTAGAAAATTAGCTTTGGTGGGAATTTTGGTCTTCTAGAGTTTCTGAGTCAGACATGTGACTAGACGTACACCCTTCTCACAGCTCACAGTGTTTTCCTCTTGTCATTTATTTTGTCTAGATGTGAAGCAAAGAGTCACTCTAGACCATCAGGCCCAGGTGGCTGTATAATTCTTCAAGAATCGTATCTGAGAGAATCCTATCCTATTAGCCCTCTATTTGGCATTTCATTAGTATCTTCGTAGGGGCAGTGAGAACCTTGCTTTAGAAGTGAAGTCCATGACTTTCAAAACTCATTCACACGTGGCTTGTTCTGGCTTGGGGTGATTTTTTTGAAGTGTTTAAATGCACAACAAAATGAAAAAGAATCAAATACCAAGTACACCTTTTGATGGCTTTGTTTTCACTGGCCTTCTACGTCAATAATCCCAGCAATACCATCTACACCATAGTTAAGTACTTTCTTCCACCAAATTGCATCACTTCCAAAGCTGAAGGGTTTTCTCTTCCTGTCAACCACATCAGCAGTTTCACTCCATTTATCCTCTTTTCTGTCTGTCTTCTTTAGTACAGCATTCTGATTCTGAGACAGTTGCGCTGAATCCCAGGCCTCACTTCATATTGCTGTGTAGAATTTCATGGTTGGAATATCAAATCTCATCTATCTGTCCAAACCTTGGCAAACATTTGAGTTTTGGGGTGTGAGGATATCCCCATGCATTCCATTTGTTGCACAGGAGAATACATTTCTCCTATTATAATTTTAAGATGAGAATTGCCAGGGCATGGATATGCATATATTCAACTTTAGCAAATACCAGAAAAGATGGATTTTTTTAAAAAATGAAATTCAAGCTTAGTCATACTGTGGGCTTTGTCCGTCTACTGACTCTTTTCATAAATATCTATGTCCTTGCTTCAAACAGACCGTGAGCATAGTGTAGATGTCAGTGGCTGGAAATGATGGTTGAAGGCTGACTCCTCACCCACTTGCCACTCAGACCTCAGAATGGGCTGTTTTCTTACATTTACAAATATTTAGTACAGAAAGAGAATTAGAGAAATGGAAGTCATCCATAGCTATAAGTTGTATAAATTGTTTCCTGGAGGCCACATAATAATCATGACATTCATCTGGAAAACTTGGGCAGATAGTGGTTGCTGTCTACTCAATCTCCCACATAGGGGTTGTTTGGGATTGTTGCTTCATATTCAGAAGCAAGAAAGAAATAACTCAGTAGGTCTTTAGGGGAAAGAACATAGCAGTACTCCATGCAGGAGATTGGGGTTCAGTGGGGTTAGTGTTAGCAGAAACTGCATATATATTTAACAGACTTTATGAATAATTATTGAATAAATTAAGTTTTGAATAGATAATACAGTAGTATAATTCCAGAATCAAAAATTATATTAGTGCTAGGATGACAGGCTGACCTTAAACTTCTGATCCTCCTGTCTCTGCCTCCTGAGTGCTGGATAACCAGGCATGCACCACCATACCTGACTTATATAGTGATCAAACAGAAGGCCTTTTGTGTGTGTGCCAGGTAAGTGTTCTACTAAGTCTACTAAGTTAAAGGAACTGCTGCCCCAGAACTCTCTTGAGAGCTGAGCAGTGCTCCATGTCCTCTGCATGTACATGTCTGGTTGCTCTCTTTTAGGTATCACTCCACCACATGTAAAGGCCCTTTCCCTCCTTCTTACATTCTCATTCCTTTTAAATTCTTTTATCCTGAAATACTAGTGTTGAAAGAATAATAATAAAATTAACTCATGCATTTACCACCCAGCTTTTAAAAAACAGTCAGTGGTTAAGAGCACTGGTTACTCTTACAAAGGATCTGATTTTAGTTCCCAGCACCCACATGGTGGCTTACAACCATCCATAACTTGAGAGACAGGGGATCCAAAGCCCTCTTCTGGCCTCTACAGGCATTGCACAACACGGGTGCACTTACATACATGCAGGCTCAATACTCATACACATAAAAATAAAAATTAATAGATCCCAAAAAGAAAAAAATTAAAAATAGTCATTGCCTTCCTTTACCATATAGCATCTCTAGAAAGTTCTGTCTCTCTGAAAAACAGAGGCCCTATCTATTCTTGAATTGCTGAGCTTCATGACGTCCTTGTACTGTCCTCAGCATCCTACGGTCCAGCAGACCCTGCTCATGGCACTGTAAGCATGTTGCTTACCCTAACAAGTCTCAGTAACATCTACCGATTATGGAAACCAAGACTGTTCACACTGCTAATGAGAGAGTAGTTGTCATTTTCTGAGCGATCTCTGCAACTGAGTAGTTTAGCTTCAGATTATGGTCCAATGTCCAATAGTCAGTCACAGTTTTGACCAAGGCATACACCTCTCCAAGTCTCTCTTTCTTCATTTAAAAAGTGAAAGGGCTGAATCCTCTAATCTCTGAAATAGTCCTGAGATTCTTTTATTTCCATCAAACACATACATAGTTAAAATCCAGACAAATCACATATAGAAACTGCTGTCAATTTTATAGGAAAGATTTTTAAAAGTGTACTAAATCCTAGTGTCTCTAAGCCTGGCAGATGAGCCCAAAATAACCGAATCACATGATAACTTGTTAAAATGCAGATTTCAGGGCCTGATATAGGACTTTCTGTCTAGACATAGACACTGTTCATTCTAACAACCATTCTTCCACGTGGTCCTGGTGGTTCTGAGATTTGCTAAGGTTTGAGAACAGCTATTATAAAGGAGTTCCCCTAACACATTTGATTGACACAGTCCTATAAACAGACAAACCACATTCTTATCTTTAGAATCAATCAAGACTGAAAGAAAAGCAAGGGACAGAGACTTTAAGCTTATCATTTTTCTCTGTACTGGTATTCATAATAAATGAAGCTAAAGATAATTGTCAGGTGAACCAGAGAGGAAAAAAGGGAATTTGATACATAAACAACGATATGGAGATAGGAATTTCAGAGATGAGCTGTGAAGGAGAGTTATTAGTAGGTTTGTAGACCATTATTTTTCAAATATAGCTGTATTAGTTGATGTTACTGTGACCAGATGCCCACTGAAATAACTGAAGGGAGGAAATAAATTCTCTAAAACCATTTTATTTTTTATTTTATGTGGATGAGTGTATTGCCTGCATGTATACATCCATGTCATGCAGTGCCCTTGGAAGTCAGAAGCAGGTGTAAGACTCCCCTGGAACTGGAGTTACAAACAGGTTTTAGCTGTCATGTGGGTGCTGAGAATTGAATCCAAGTCCTCTGGAAGAGGAGCCAGTGCTCTGAACTGCTGAGTCATCTCTCCAGCCCCAGAATGATTTTACTCAGAGTTTCGGAGGTTTTACTCCATCACGGAGGCAGGAGAGGAGTGTCATGATAGAGATGGACACATCATGGTGGACAGGAAGCAGCGTGGAACAATAGCAGGAAGGAATGATTTACTTCCTGCAACCAAGCCCCACCTTCCACAGTTCCATCCTTTCCCAATAGCCTTTTCAAAATTTGACTCTTTTAATGTATGAGCCATTGATTAGGTCAGGGCCCTCATGATCGAGTCATCTCTGCAGATCTGTTCAATGACATGCCCAGAGGCAGGCTTGACTAATCTAGGTATATCTCAGTCCAATCAAGTTGGTGATCAAAATGAAACATTAGAGTAGCCTAAAATCTAAAGGAGCAAGGCTGTTAATAAAATAAGCCCCACTGAGCCAGGTGAGTCAGAGTTCCTGTGGGGAGGGCCTGGGAATCAGCATGCTTTAAATGTGCTCCTCAGGTGATCCTGATGTATGTTAAGCATAAAAGTAAAGAACATCTACTCTAGTGAGGCTGAATAGGGTAGAAACATCTAGATTTACAAATGCTATGTCATTTTTCAAGTTTTGGCTAGTGGGCAAACTGCAAGTACAGCACCTACACAGGATTTAAAATGAAACTCTGTTCCTAGACCTCTAGAGAGCCTAGTATTTCAAGACACAATAGGATGACTGGTGTTTCCCTTTAATTGATTTTTATATATGTCCTAGCTAGCTTTCTATTGCTGTGATAAAATACCCTAACCAACACCAAGGAAAGGAGTTCTTTGCTTTGCACATGCTGATCACAATTCATCCTTGAGGGAAGTCAGGTGGGAACTCAGGGCAGGAACCTGGAGGCAGGAGCTGAACCACAGAGGAACACTGCTTACTGACTTGATTCTCTGGCTCGTACTCAGCCTGCTTTCTTATACAGACGAGGACCACCTGCTTGTGGATTGCAGCACTCACAGTGAGCTGGGTCTTTCCCCCATATATTTCAACAATTAAGAAAATGCTTCACAGACAAGCCCACAGGCAGTCCAATAGAAGGAATCCCCCAATCAGGATTCCCTTTTCCCGGGTATATCAAGATGACAGCAAAATCCAACTAAGACAAAACAGTTATTGTATATACATTGATATAAAAGTCTAAATTTTCTCCTCCTCCTCCTCCCTGCCTCCCTGCCTCCCTGCCTCCCTTCCTTCCTTCTTCCTTCCCTCCCTTCCTCCCTCCCTCCCTCCCTTCCTTCCTTCCTTCCTTCCTTCCTTCCTTCCTTCCTTCCTTCCTTCCTTCCTTCCTTCCTTCCTTCCTTCTTTTGTCCATTCATTTTTCCTTTATTGGGGTTTTATTGGCATATATTATTAATTCAGAATTATGTATTCACTATGAACATTTTCATAAATGTGCATAAAGCATTTTAATCATACTTTCAATTTTCTAAGAAGCATCAGTCTTCAGCTATCACATTCCATTCCCTGGTTTCCCATTTAATTTCTTTCCCAGCCCAGCAACATAGGCAAACAAATAAGTTTCTTGCTTTTCTTTATATGTAATAAAGCGAAAAAGTAATAAAGGATTGTCATCTATACCTATATCCTTCAGAATATGCCTGGTCTCATCTGATATCATAAAAAAAGAATCATCTGTTCTTTCAAGTGTTTTGATTGTGGTAAAACACAAATAACATAAAAATTACCACCTTAGCCATTTGTAGTGTAGTGTCTGTGATGCCAATGCATTCATAATGTTGTTCAAGGAACGCCACAACCAACCCCCCAAACTTTATCTTATAAAAATGAAATTTTATACCCTTTAAACAAAATCTCTGTTCTCCCAGCCCACCCTATCCCTGGTAACCACTGTCTTTTTTTCTTTATGATTTTAACCACTCAAATACCTTATTTAAATAAAATCCTATAGTGTGTGTGTGTTTGTGTGTGTGTGTGTGTGTGTGTGTGTGTGTGTGTGTGTGCCTGTTTCTTAGCATAATGTTCTTGGGGTTCATTTGTATTATAGCATTTGTCAGAATTTACTTCTGTTTTAAAGGCTGAATAATAATTGTATGTATATATAAATGTCTCTCATCTACCCATCTATTAATAGACAAATGAGTTTCTACTTCTACATTTTAGCTAATTTGGATAACGAAGCTTGAACTTAGATGTACAAATAATCAAAATTGAGTCTTATTCTGAGTGGCTTTTTCATTTTTTGGTACATACACAGAAGTAGAATTACTGGATCATAACATAATCTTATTCCTAACCCTCTGAGGAAGCATCACACTGCTCTGGAGAGAGGCTACATGGTTTCACACACGGGTCCAGCTTCTCCACTTCTTTACAATACCTGGTTGCTTGTTTCCAGTCAGTAGCCATTACAGTGGGTAGCAGATGATACCTCATCCTGTTTTCATTTGCCTGTCTCCCATGATTAATGGTGTTGGGTTCTGTCTGTATGCTCATTTCTCATTTATATACCTTCTTTGAGAAGCATCTGTTCAAGTAGTTTGCCCATTTTAAAAAATTTATTGTTTTAATCACTGAGTTTTAGGGTTTCCCCATGTATTTTGCCTATTAATTTATTATCATACACATGATTTGTAAATATTTGTTTCCATTTTATAGGATTTTTGCATTTCAGTTTTATTGGTAATATCCTTGATACACATTTTTCAAGTATAAGGGAGGATTGCCTTTTGATCTGAGTACTTATCTACAAAGCTCAGATTGTTCTTGGGGGGGGGAGTAGAAGTGTATGTGCAAATATGTGTGCTTATTCACGTGTGTGCAGGTGCACATGCATATGTGTGTGCATGTGATGGAGGGCAGAGGACAACTTGGGTGTCATTTATCTTTGGGTGTCACTCACTTTGCTTTAGAGGCAGGGCCTCTCACTTGGCCTTGGACTAGCCGGTTCGGCCAAACTAGCTGGCCAGTGCGCCCCATGAAGTCTCCTGTTTCCATCTCCCCAGCACTAGGGTTACAAGGATATATGATCACTCTGGGCTTTTTCACTTGGGTACTGGGCTAGAACTCGGGTCCTCCTGTTTGTACAGTGAGCATTTTGATGAGTGGGTCATCTCCCCATTCCTCAGGTTTTCCTTCTTCTAGAGAATGATCACATCTCCTTGCAAGGCCAAAAATGTCTTCCTTACAAAGTGAATATTGATTTTCTTTCTTGTTTTTGACACAAGTTACCAAAGTCCATGGGATTCGAGATTGCATATTTTTTATCAGCACCTGAATTAGTGATTCATATATCCATATAGACTTTGAGAGATTAATCTGTTAGATATTGGGAGATGGAGTTTTCTCTCAGAAGAGATAGTGTGAGAAGAAGGATGAGCCTTTTAGGGGGAGAATGTAGGGTGAGTGGAGATACGCAGGAGTGGAGCTTTAGCTGTGGACATGTTGAATCGGAAGGAATTTTGATCAGCATCATATTCCTTCATCTCTTACTGAGATTTTACAGTTCCAGAACGGTAGCCCTGAGTGCATCATGTGTAACCTTACTCAGTCCTCTGACTTGGGCACCATTCTTACTCCCTCTAAGTGATGAATAATCTGAAACGCTGAAACTCAGCATGATTAAAAAAAGGCCCAAGAAGCTATTTAGCAAAATCACTATATTGTAGAATAAGTAAGCATAGGGTGCAGGCTTGCCTTTCACTTGGCAATACTGGCTGGGCAGTTGGGCATATAGGATGAGAGTTCAGGGTAGAATTAGAAACTGGAGATACATGGTATATATCCCATATAATATATATGTCATACCTAACTTATCGTTTAATGAGTTGAGAGTTGATAAAGTCAGAGTGTCCTTACTTCTATTCTCCAAAGAAACTGCTTCAGTGATACTGGAATTGTAAAGACGAAGGTAGCCTTGGAGTATGTCAGGATGGTTGCTATGCAGAGCAAGTTCTTTCAAGGATACCTTGAGCTTATTTGCTATATTTTATCAGTCAGACAGAATCAAGCATGCATGGTTCATTTTCAGCTGCTGAGTTCGAAAGCGGGCGTAGACATCAGCTTTCAGTGAGCTGTTCTAAATGGGATCACGTCATCTCCAGAGAAAATCAGAACGACAATGACCTGGTTTCTGAGATCCACCCCCACATTGCAAATAAAGCTCAAAAATAATTGCTACCACATCATACAGTTACGGTTATTTTCCTTAATAATAATAATATTAAAAAATCAAGAAAGCAGACATATCTTTCTTCTTTTTGTCCTTGGAATGACTTCCTGTTAAACTCTATCAAAAACAATCTGGAAGGATTTTCAAGGCCCTCCATAAAAAAATGTTAAAAATAGGAAAACTGGAGGTGGAGGAGAAACTGAAGGAAGTACATTTGTAATTCTGTAAACTCAGAGATGGAGAGAGGAGAGAAGGAAGAGGAAGAGGAAGAGGAAGAATGAGACTAAAAGGAAAGACATAAAAATGTTGATAGGGGCACTGAGGAGGTAGCTCAGTAGGTAAAGTGTTCAATTTGTAAGACTGAGGACCTCAATTCGATCCTGAGAACTCATGTGTAAGCTTGAATGTGGTGACATGTGCTTATAATCCCAGGGCTAGGGCAATGCAGAGAGATGGACCTCTGGGGCTCACCAGCCAACTAACCTAGGCTGGTTGGCAGGCTCCAGGCCAATGAGAGAATTTGTCTCTAAAAACAGTACATGATTTTTCAGATGACCCTGGGGTTTGCCCTCTGCTCTCCACATGTATGTCTGCACATGTGCATGCATGCACACAGACAACAATCACGTACACATACACATGCATAATATAAAAATGCTGACAGACATTTTGCTAGGATATTGGGATGATGGCTTATTTATATTCGTTTATATTCAACAAATTTTAACAAGTCAAGCATTACTTATACTAATAAAAATGTGTTTTATGCATGTCTTGTATTTGTTGACACATTTACAGAGTTCAAATAAGTCATATCAATATGTCTTTGCTTTTTCTCAGTTAAAGCCATACAGTTCTGTTCGATAGCTTCTATGTTTAACATCAAGCTGATATTTCACTGAGATAGAGAAATATTAATAATTTAGCTTTTATCATGCCTTAACTAATGCTAAAGGATATATAAGAATTAATTATTACGGAATATGGGGATGGCTCAGTGGGCAAATTACTTGCCTCACAAGCAGGAGAACTTGAGTTCAATCTCCAGAATCCACACAGAAAATTGGCATAACGGTGTGCACTTGTAACCCCAGTGCTGAGGAGGTGGAGATTAGGGGATCACTGGGGGGTCACTGGCTAGCCAGCCTAGCCTATTTGGTGAGCCTCGGGCCAATGAGAGGCCTTGTCTCAAAGGAGGTAGATGGAATTCTTGAAGATGACACCTAAGATTGTACTTTGGCTTCCATGGTCACCTACACACACACACACACACACACACACACACACACATACACACACACACACACACACATACACACATACACACACACGGGCGTTGGGGAGAGAGACAGACACAGGGAGAGACGGAGACAGGGAGAGACGGAGACAGACAGAGACACAGGAGAAATATTGTTTAAGGCAGTCTGCTGAGGATATTTTCTGTCTTCTCTCAGATTTTTCTACTGGGAACAGCATTGTTTTCCTCCATTTAACTCAGGCTTTGATCTGTGAACAACAGGATTTTTGTGGCTAATCATGGCTTGCTTTATGCTTGGAATATGACTTGAAATTCAGAGCCTAGTTTGTGATTCTCCCTCAGCAATTACGGGAGCACGTGCCATGGATATCTGTTTACTGTCTTTCCCTGAAGCCTTAGATACTAATCCACATTCAAATGTATCTAACTCAGATTGCTTTACCTATATGTTTGAAGCTCTTTTCCTTACATTTTGAATTGTTTTTGGAATTAACAGGATATTTCTTACTAACCAGTAATATTTATTGGGCATCAACCTGTGTGTAGGCCCCATTTGGATGGCTTGGTCAACATAATCTAATTTAAACCTGATGATAGCCCTGTGCGACCATGACTGTCATCATTTCTCCCATCTATTCTGAAATAGAAGACACACACAGAATGATAGACCCAGGTGTCTGGGGCTAAG
This sequence comes from Eospalax fontanierii, assembly GCA_035773235.1. Lineage (NCBI taxonomy): Eukaryota > Metazoa > Chordata > Mammalia > Rodentia > Spalacidae > Eospalax > Eospalax fontanierii. Next base: position 2,741,101 of record JAJHUQ010000064.1, on the reverse strand, counting down.
TCTTGCTCCAGAGCTCAGCTTTGAATCACAACTGAAATACAGTAACAGCTATAGCCATCTCTGTAAAATTGCATGACCAGGACGTTTTTAATTGCCCACTATTACATAAAACATGGCACCAAACTTTTGCACATTTTAACTTCAGAACAGTCCTCTCCTCTTTGAACCCTTCAGTGCTGTTTTAAAATGGGGAACATTTCATCTTACATTGAGATGAAGAAGAGAAATCCAGTTATCAGAAAAGAAAACTGTATTCCCTGTATTGAGAGTTGAACCACACCTGGAATGCTTCCTCCTGAGTACCAGGGAGAAGCGAGAACTCCCTAGATGATTCTGTATTTGTTTATTTGTGAGTGTGTGTGAGTAAGTGTGTGTGTGTGTATGTATGTATGTATATGTTCATGTTGAGGCCAGAGCTCAATATCAGCTGTTGTTTCTCAGGACATTGTTCAGTTTGTTTTTTGAGACAGGGTCTCACTGACTTGTGTCTTACCAAGTCAGCTAGGCTGTCGGTTCTTGCCTGTCTCTAATTCTTCATCACTGAAATTGTAAGGGCTCTAGGTTCTGGGGATGAACTCAGGTTCCCATTGCTTGCAAGGCATGTGCATTTCTGACTGAGCTGTCACTCCAGCCCATATTCGGTATTCTCTGGTTACATCTCTTGCTACTGTTTGCTGAGCTCACGTGGAAACTTCAAATCTTTCATCTCATTTCTTCCCCTTCAATACTGCTGGATGGTCATCACTCCATTTTTCAGAAGGGAAGGCTGAGGCCAGGGGAGAAGCAGCTGCTTTCCCAAGAGTTCACATCTGTGAGAGCCAGCCTTCAGAGTCTGACCCATGATGAGTGAACACTTTGTTTGTCCTGAGAAGGACATGATTCTGAGTCAGGTTGGCCCTGTTTGTTACAAAACAGTAAGATCAGGAAAAGAGAAATCAATGCTCTTGCCAATCAGCAAGTCAGGTGGGGTGTCTTGTTAGCAAGAATTGCAAACAGGTCTCCACTCATCTGGCACTAAAATGACCACAATTGAAGTATCAGCCTTGTTTGCTCTTCCTCCAATGTCTTGTCTCCTTAGCCTTGGGGAGGATGAAGGGGCTAGCTCAGGCACACATTGGGAGACCTCATGTGCACCTTGAGGTGAGTGCTTGGTTCAACTGCAAACAGATGCCTCTCCTCTGGCAAGTGTCACGACCTTCCTCTTGTGGAGAATTGCAGGCAAGAACTGGGCATGGCAGCACACACCTGTATTCTCAGCTCTGGCTTGTCATTCCAGCACTTGAGGAGCAGAGGCAGGAGAGTCATGAGAGGCTAGTATGGGCTCCAGAGTAAGACCCTGTCTCAAAACAAGAAGAGAGAAAGGAACACAGGTAGGGTGGGTGACAGGAGCTCCAATGCTGCACCCATGTAGCTCCCATGCATTGAGGTCTGAACATGTGATGCCATGAATGCTTGCCACAAATTTCTACCTTGCCAAACTAGAAATCTCAGTTCTGCAGGCCAGAAGTCCAAAGCCAAGGTGTCAATGGGTCCGTGCTCTTTCCAAGGGCTGCAGTGGAGAATGCTTCCTGACCTCTTCCAGCTTCTTCTGGTGGCTGCAGGTTCTCTCTGGCTTGTGTCTGCCTCTCCCTAACCTGTCTCCATACTCTGACATTATTCATTCCACTGAACTCATGGAGACCCTGGTGGGATTTTCACAGTCTCACCTTCTGGTTACATTTTGTTGCTGTGATAAAATACCATGGCCAAAGGCAACTGGAGTAGGAAAGAATTTATTGCATCTTATACTTCCAGGGGACTGTCCATCTTTGAGAGAAGTCAGTCAGGAACTCAGGGCAAGAACATTAAGGTAAGAGCTGAAGAACAGCCCTTGGAGGAACACTGCTTACTGTCTTGCTCCTCTGGCCCATTCTCAGTTTGCTTTCTTATATAACCAGGGAGCCCCTACCCAGGGGCCATACCATCCACAGTGGGCTGAGCTCTCCCACATCATTCAGCAATCAAGAAAATTTCTCACAAACATTTCTCCCCAGTTGAGGTTTCCTCTTTCCATTTGTGTCAAGATGGCAACTGAAGTCATCCAGCATACAGAGCATTATCTCCTGGCAGGACCAAGGTCAGCACTTCCGGGGATGACTTTCCCCCAGAGTCTAGGAACCCAGAAAAGAAGCCATGCTGCTCCAGGCCCCACCTGCATATGTAGTGTAGGGAGCAGTGCCGTGTTCCATGAGGAGATGCAGTACACAAGTGTGTAGTGTGAATTCTTGAACGAGGACCCACTCTTGGGGAATGACTGTGCTGACTGGTTTCCTGGGCCTTTTCCATCCTTTGCCTCCCAGAATTGGTTGCTTGAGTGGCACTCACGTCACATCAGAAGATATTGCACACACCTTCACTGTCACTCGCCGCTGATTCTTCACAGCTACTTGTGTTGGTGCTGACTCAGCATCTCTATTGTCCAGCTAGACAATCTGTGGTTAGGTCATTTGCCTGGGCGCAGAGGCAGTGAACTTCAGAACTGAGGTTTTAGGAGCTTTGGTTGGAGCCATCATAGTATGTGCTTCTCATTATAAAATATATTATCAGTGTCAAAACAAAAACAAAACCCCCACAAATGATCAACCTCATTGACCAGGTTCCAATGCCAAGCCAACCCCTGGCCAGATAAGAATTGTTTTTGATGTACATTTCCTTTCTCTCAGACCTTTGCTGCATGTATTTACATCTATTTATGTGTCTACCTGTAATTGTGACATTTCATTCTGTAGAATATTATCAAACTGTATGTAGTAGGTCAAGTAGGTTTTCAGTTAATAATATGTTCTGATGAGCTTCCAGATCTGTAGTTATCTTTTGCCTTCATTCTCTCTGACTGCTGGTAAAACCTCCACAGCTTCGTTTGCCCATAGTTTATTCATGCTTTTCCCTCTGCTGGAGATTTTCTGGCCAGTAGAAGGCTATTAGTCTTACATCTGTGTTAAACTTAAATTTTTTAATGAATCCTCTGTGCTCTTCTGCAGGTGGTTTACTAGGAGTGAGAGCAAGTAGAATTTCTGGGTCAAAATGTTAATATTTTCTTAAAACTTTAGTCTCCTGCAGTCAATTGACTGATTTGTTGACTTACCAGTTTTCTGAGTGACTTCGTGGTACAGAGTGTGGGCCAGCTATGTGCCTTTTGGAAAATTAAGTAACTTCTCTGAGTCTGTTTCTTATATTTGTGAGATTCCAACTCCTGGAATTCCTTTGAGAATTGTAAACTTTCACTGAGGGAAAATACTGGCACTATATTCTACAAATACTAGAGGGTGGCCAATATTAGATTTCAATAATAGATTCTGCTTTTTTTCCACTTTTATTTTTTCTGGATGTCAAGATTCCTTGTGCTGAAGTCTGGTACCTGAAAGGGTCTGCCTAGCCTATCATTTCTACATTTTAAGGGGGTACAAAGCACTTCATATCCTAGATTTGAATTCTCACTCTGCTATTGCCCAGCTGTGACTCTGTAGACAATTTGTAAAATGCTGTTCAGTTTGTTCCTTCCACAGGAGAGTGGGGTGGAGTCAATAGGAATATCTAGGCAAAAACACAGTGTCTGACATGAAGCACCCATTTCAGAAAAGTCTGAACAATTAAAATATTTCTTGGCATCAGAATGGCCTAGCTATAATCTCTAATCCTTGAGAAGTATAAGGATCTCATGAGAAAGTCACCTTCTAGAAAGAACTGATGCTTCTTCTATGTCAGAACATGAGCTTTGATGAGAAGAGCATTTCAATAGTGCTTTATCCTCCACCTAAAGTTTATAGCTGTTGTTTTACCCAGCTATAAATACACAAGAGGAATTGTTTTTCTCCTAGTCAGAGGGGAAATCCACTGTGAAGTGCATATATTTCTCCAGCTTCCCAAAGCCTGTAGCCAAGCAGGTTCCTGTGACACAGAGTCCCTAGAGACCTCCATGTGGGAAGCCAGCACTGTCTCACTGGAGACAAATTGCTTTGGTCTGTAATAGTAAAGTCTGGAATCACTGACACCATGGAACATCTTGAATGGAGATTTCTGGACCTTAGTTGTCTTATCTGAAAAATTAAAATACTGTTGTGTGATATCATCACTCTTTGGACATAATCAACTTGGGTCCAACAGTAAATTCAAGAGAAAGAAAACATTTCTATATATTTCTGTCCTTCCCTATTTTTGCAGTTGGCGGCCAGGAGCATAGTGTGTCCATCCATTATCTCCTAGGCTTGCTATCATTTCTCTCTTCTCCTTCCTGCCTGTTGAGTCTTTTCTGTCTGTCTCAGAGTCTTGCTAGATCTCTATAGTTCTCTTGATGTTCTCCCTCTGGGGGTTTGACCTTCCCTTTCCCCTTCCTCTCTGTTCCTTGTTTTCTTTCTTGTTTTTAATCTCTCATCTCCTCCTCCTTCTGTCTCTCTCCTTCCTGTCTCCTCTTCATCTTTGTCTCTTAAGTCCATTTACCTACCTTTTCTGCTCCTGTCTTACAATTTTACTCTGAATTTTCACAGTTAAAATATATTAAGCATCGGTCTTTCTTCCCTCCAACTCACAGTGAATATTCTTCATAGAAATAATCAACACAAATTAGACTGGAAACAGATGAAAGCGCAGAGTGAAATTTGTTATTGGTTAAAAATCCATAGATGACTGGAATCTTCTTGGCTAATTTTGTATTTCAGCACAATTTTGACCCAGGAAGATTGGACTTAATGGAAGTAATAACTATAAAAGAAAACCCAGACTGAAAGGAATTATAAATTAGTTAGATTTGTTGTGCTCCAAACGTTGATCAATGAATCAAATCTTCATAGAATTTAGAAAGAATTGATACCAGTGAAAAGTTTCCAAAATAAAAAGATGGAAACAATTTAACTATGCTATGTAAGATACTGATCTAGGAATTAAATCAGCTTAATGGAGTTTGCTCTGGAAAATACTTCCTTAGTGAAAATTAATCAATGTCAGGATAATTCTGATTTCCGTGTTTGATTTATAAACTCAGAATGAAAATGTGAGCTCGGAACTAGAGAGATGGCTCATCACTTAAGAAAGCTTGCCGCTCTTCCAGAGGACCCCCAACTTCTGTTCCCTGTACGCACATCAGGCAGCCCACAACTGTCTATAACTCCAGATCTGGAAGACTCGAGGCTGACTTCTGGTTTCTGTAGGCACCCACATGCTTGTGTGTGTGCACATATACAGAGACACATAAACAAATAATCTTTTTTTAAAAACATGAACCTAGGGCTGGCAAGATGATTTAGCAGGTAAAGGCACCTACCTGAATTTGATCCCCAGAAACCACAAGGTAAAAGGAGAGAACTGATTCCCAAAAGTTGTCTTCTGTCCTAAACACACACACACACACACACACACACGCACACACGAACACATACACACTAAATAGGCAAATAAATGTTTTTAAAAAATGTAAAGAACTGGGAACCTAAGCTACTTGCTGCTTCTTCTTTTTTTTTTTTTTTTAATCTTTTAGAGACAGGGTTTTCCTGTAGCCCTAGCTGGCCTGGGACTATGTAGACCAGGCTGGCCTCAATCTTACAGAGATCTGCCTCCCTCTGCCTCCCCAAGACTAAAGGTATGTGCCACCCTGCCCAGCTAAACTGCTTTCTGAAAATCAACTTCAGACCACTTTGGTTGAAGGCGGGTGAAGCTGGTTATCTCATGACCAAACAAGCACTTGCAAAGGTTGTCATGGCCTTGGCAGTACGTTCTGGGGACAGTAAATACCCTTCTGCCAATAGCTCTGTGTCTGGGCATTTGTTCATGATCCCAGCACCACCACGTCTTTGTGCAATGGTATTCATTTTGCCAAACAATCCCTGAGTTGAATCAAGATTTGCAATTCTAAACATCTGCATTTCCAGTTTATCCATTCAATAGCCAGCCTTGATGGCCGGTGTCCTTTCCCCATCCTGTGGAAGGGAAAACCAAATCTCAAAGAGATCCTCTTATCCGGCCTCATCAACAGAGTTGGCAAAGCAGAATGTGAGCATTGCCTGTTCTCTCCCTTTATATGCGTGTGTGTGTGTGTGTGTGTGTGTGTGTGTGTGAAGTGTATGTGTATTTGTGTGTGAGAGCTCAGGCAAGCAAGTGCCACATTGCACACATGTAGGTCAGAGAGCAGTCTCCTTGCCTTTGCCTTTGTCTTTGTCTGAGTCAGGGTCTCTCTATTGTTCACTATCAGTGTACATGGCCCTGTAAATGTCCAGGAATTTTTCTGTCTCCGCCTCCCACTTTACCATAAGAGCACTGGGATTGCAGAAGTCATATGCTACCATATCCAGTTTTTATGTGGGTTCTGGGAATTTGAACTCAGTTCCTCAAGCTTGCACAGAAGGTGCTTTACCTACTGAACCATCTCCCCAGCCCTGATGTGCTGATTTTTTTTCCTTTTTCTAGCAAAGTTTTGACATGACCTAAAAAAATATATTCAGTTATCATCAAAAAGATGTTTCTGTTTCTATAACCCTTGAGACTATACCTCCAAAGACACACATGCACGCACACACACACACACACACACACACACACACACACACACAAACATGCACTCTGGTTTTATTAATTCATCAGAACAAGTCAATGTCTTGTTAAAGGCTTCTTGAATGCTAATGATGAATAATTAACTTTAACTATATAATTAGCCTTTAAATATACTGAGACCCCCAGAGAGCATCTGAAAACATGAATAAGATGATGAGCTAAAACCGGAAGCTTTTGATTAGGAAATATCAGTCCACTTAACAATACCCGGTCCCATCTCAGAATGGCCTGTGCCTTGATGCTGGGGCATGGTATTTCCTGGAGTATGGGAAAGAAGACTGACCAATGAATGGTTTGAGGTTAAGAGTAGCCTTTCAAAGGTATCATGCAGGCATAAGAGAGACAGATCTGCTGACGTAACAAGGCTAACTATACACACTTGAGGAAGCTGTAACAGCTCTTCAGAGCTGTCAGAAGGTCCCTGTGGGAAGTTAGCAGGCACAAGCATCATGAGATCCCACCTTACTTTTGCTTCTTTGCAAATTTACACAATCAGGGTCTGAATTCATTCTGAATTATCATCATTCTAATCATATGTGTTCCTTGAGGACTGCTGGTGACAGAGAAGGTGAAGATAGCCACAGAGATTCTGTGATGTCTGGCAGTGTGGATGTCGTTTAAGGCTCTAGTTCTATTCCAGCCCCAAGTTGAGAGACAGGAGTGCTACTTCATCTGTAAAGAGGTGGTGTTGGCCTCGGGACACCGGTAAGGCTCTATCTCATCCCAGGCACATACCAGTTAAAGCTCTGTCCTCATCCCAAGCTAGTCCTGGATAGAGTCTGTCACCATGTCAGGCAGGTGCCAGATAGAGCTCTGTCCCCATCCTAGGCAGGAGTCAGATAGACCCTGACCTTTGAGCCTTCTCTTGCCCAGTGGGAAAAACACTTAGCTGGGAAGGTGAGAGAATGATTTCCTCTTGAAGAAGCAGGGAATGCAAGGAACTGGCTTTCCCACCTGTAAGGCCCAGGCTTTCACCTGGCTGCTTAGTTCTGAAGGATGAAGTCCCACCAGAGTTGGCCTTTGGTCTGTGCTTTTCTGAGTTCAGCATTGCCAATTACCAAGCTGCAGCCTAATACATCACTCTGTCTGCAGCACTCACAGTTCAAATCCCTCAAATGCTTGTGGTTCAAATCAGGGTCCTCTTTAGGTGACCTCTTCCAGTCTTATCCTCCGTCTCCAGAAAGACCCTGTGCCCAGCAGTGCCTACTTATCCTATGGCTAATACAAGAAGAATTTTGTATGCGGATAAATCTAAAACCTACTTGCTAGGTGTCTGCTCGGGGACAGAGAGAAGCTGAGAAGTCCACCAGATCTCTTTAAACTACTGGTCTGTCTCATCCGTGCCTCTTGTATCACATGCAGCTTAACATAGTGCTAACCTCCAACCCTGAATTTCCTAAGGAGTACACTGGACTGCCCTCAGTCAGTCTTGGGGGTCATCTGTGACCTTTAATTTCCACCTAAATCTAAAAGCAACTTTGGACACTTAGAAACGGAGTGATAGTGTCTCATCATATTCATGTTCAGTGCCTCAGTTTACCCATCAGACAACCAGGAAAACATGCAACAAACAGAGCTGTATAACTATCCTTGCATATCTAGAGCCCCAGGCCTCTCAGCCTCTCAGAAACGCATCTGCTTATAGATAAACAGAAAAATAATAATGGAAATAAAAGAAGTTAACCTAGGTAAAGCATTTGGAACTGGACTTATTACAGAGGATGTATAAAATTTGTGAGGCCCTTGGCCATACACTTTGAATTCAACTGAATGCATTTATGGGCTTTAAACATTTGTTACATGCTGGCCGTTGAACACACACTTCCCTTACATAACATCACTTTGTTCCCAACAGCTCTCTGAGGGCTGATACTGTCAGCTCCACTTTGCAGAGAGAGAGAGAGAAGAAAGAAACCAACCTGAGCCTCAGAAATACAGGTGCTGTGTCCAAAGCCCCTGGCTTACAAAACTTGCTCTCAAGTGCATCAGCAGTTTTCCTTTTCTTTGTAACAACAGCAGCAATGCTTTTGATTGGAAACAGATCAAAATGAAAGTTCTGGAGTCAGAACAAGGAAAGGAACCCAGAGCCCAAGTACCTCAATCTTTCTCTTGGCCGCCACGGGATGCCTGAAGTTGTGTTATCCACTCCTGCAGCCCCATGTGATCACTTTTTTATTAGAATTTAAATCTATGAAATTCTAAGTTCTACTGCCCTGTAGTTTAATATGCTAACATTGCTTTTGTACTGATGGACCTCGGAGAGTCAGGGCAGAAAGAATAGTTCCCGTCTGTGGCTCTGTGGCTGCAGTCCTGAAGACATGTCCCCTAGCCCACTCCAGGCACTAAGTGTGTAAATTCTTTGATCAGAACCAATCATGTCTTTTGCATTGAGTTGTTCTTTACTTTCTGTTCAACTGACTGTTTAATCAATAGAACATTTGTCATGAAATATGGAACCAGCTGCAGAATTCTGTGCCTGTCCCTAAAAATAGCAATTTAAGCTCCCATTGGACAACTCTTGTATGGTTACTAGGCTTTTCTTTAGATTTCCATCCCAACAGTGCATCAGTGAGGCAAAGGCTGATAAGCTAGCCATGGTCATCAATGGGTAGGCTTAAGGTTGGATTATGCTATAGACATGTATTTTATGCCTATTTCTTGAGGAATTGAGGGAGTTTACTAAGACTTAGAAAGTCTTCATGAAACTGAGGTTCTCAGTATCTCCATGGCAACTATATGTGTGGTACTGACACTGCAAGTGCCTCTGCTTTAAAGAAGAGAAGGAATGTCATCCGTGTGCTATCCAGTGTCTGTCTCTCCACTGATAGTCACAGAAGGGGATCTTGGTTTACAGAACCAGGAAATGCCCCCGTATGTCAGAAGAACATCAAAACCCTCTCCCCTTGTAGCCGAGGGGCCCACAATCCAACATGAAAAGGTGGCTCTCCTGAGGCCATGCCTTCATTCAAACCCAGCCTGGAACTCAAATCTTTATGTTTTCAACTACTCTGGTCCTCCAGTCTGTATGATTTGGAATCTTTTCTTTCTTCTTTTACTTTTAGTTTATTCTTTCATCATTTCGTAATCCATAAAATGCACTTTGATCGTATTTTCCCATTTGCTCTCTTATCCCCTTTCCCCTCCACTAAAACCCTTCTTCATTCTAGCAAGTTCCCCTCCCACTTTCCTGTCATTTTGTTGTGGCCCTCTGCCTTTGAACAGGGCTGTTCGCATGAGCATGGGTTCAAAGTTGTTTACTAAGCAAGGGCAATTTACCAGTGTCTACACCATTGAGGAACATGACTCTCCTGCTCCCAGCAAACACTGGCTTCCCAGAGCTCCTCCGGAAGGGGGTGGAGATTTCAGAGCCTCTCCACCATCCAAGAAAACAGGTTGACAGGCCCAGTTCCGGGCAGGTCTTATGCAGGTAGCCGCCGCTGTTGTGAGTTCATAGGACTTTGCATCTTTTTCTCCTTCTTCATCCTGTTTTCACACAGGTTCAGTATTTCCGGCTTTACCCCATCAGGATCCAGCTCTGGTCATTCCTGCAGTGCTGCCACTGCTTGGATAATCGGAACTCCTCTCTCTCATTAGTCACTGTCAAATCTTAATGCTGAGTATTTGAGATAAAAGTTTCAGAGTCTTGCTATGAGTTAGACAAGCTCTGTAGCATCTGCAACTATCACAGGACCAGGGAAGATTGGAAATGACTAAGGATAGCTCTAAAGCTTGCAAACTGCTACGCTCTCACCGGGACGCTTCAGCATCCTCCATCTTCTCTGGCCACTTTTCTTTTTTGTTTCCTTGTTACAGAAAGAAAGGCAATAAAGTTGAAAGTGTGGCATGAAGTTGAGCTAATTTTCCTACCTGTTTTAGAATGGAGACATTCATTCCTGTGTTCCATGGTGTTGGTTTCAGCTTTGTTAAACAACTTTAAAATTTGAAAATGATATGTGTGCTCATTAATGGGCTCTATCTAGGTAGTGACTTGACTCGGCTTTGCCACTGACAAGACATCATGATGCTTGCTATTTGGGAAACAGTGTGTGTGGGTGGCAGTTACACAGGACTTCTGATGTGATGATTTAGTCCCAGTTTTTAAAATGCCGGGTGATCTTAAAGACGTGAACATATAAAAAAATTTACTGAGTTCTTCAAAGCAGACATGTTACACTGCATAAAATAAACTCAGCAAAAAGAAGACAAATACTATGTTTATTGACAAAGAAATTTACTTATTTTAAAAATATTTTTACTGAACTTTTGTACATTTCAAACAATGGTTCTTAATCAAATGCAGACCCCACCCTCATTCATGCCTCCCCCACAGGACCTTCTGTATTCTGCTATACATGTTAATTCCCATCAGGTCAAGTATTTGTACCAGATGTCTTTTGGTAACATATTTATTATGTGTGAGAAGAGAAAAGAAGACAGTTGTGAAATAGGTGTGATCTGTTTAGGGGTTAAAACAAAGGTTGCCAAACTATAGTCAGTGTACCAAGGTTTTGTAAGTGATGCTGTATTAGAAGAAAAATGAATTCATTCATTGCCGTGTTATATGATTGCTCTGGAGCTCTATAGTTGCTTGGGCCGCTATAACAAAGTAACACAAAGTTATAGGCTTAAACAACAGGAATTTCCTGTCTCAGAGCTCCAGAGGATCAGAGTCTAATATCAAGGCCATGTTGTCTGTAAGGTAAGAAGAAAGGGGATGATGGCCTGCCTTATGTGTCTCAGTGTGCTCAGGCTTGTACCTATTTAACATCAGTCTTCACTGAAAGTTTTCTGTGTGTGAATGTGTGTGTATATGTGTGTGTCCAAATATCCCATTTTGAAAAGGTCTTAGCAGCCCTTCTAATATGACTTCATCTTATCCATTTACATCAACAATGACTATATGTCCAAATAGTCCACATCTGGAGGGTAGAACTTCGACATTCATATTTTCATGTAAAGAGAGATAATTCAGCCCGTACTACCTTACTACAGCAACGTCGCAGCTGCACCTAAGAACATATGGCTCAGAAAGTCTAAATTACTTGTCTTTACATTAAAAGTTTGCCCAATCCCTGTTGTATATGTGTGTGTACATATGTGTGTATGTGTGTGTACATATGTGTTCATGTGTGTACGTGTGAGTACATATACAAACTTTAGAAGACTGCTTCCCAACATGCTAACAGAGGTCACCTCTTAGTCACAGAATTATGTGTTAGAGAATTTTATTAACACATTTCTTTTATTTCTTATGTAATTTTATTTGTATTTTTAATTTGTTTCTATTGTTTTTGGTTTTAAAATATTACTATGTAATTCTTTTTAACATAAATAGCAAATGTATTTACATAAGGCTTTTAAAGGAAAAGGCACCGTTCCGATGAATTCCCACCTATTGCTTGCATGCTGTCGCCTAGTTCTCCTGCCCCTTAGTGGTTCACGGTGTTCTGAGAGGTGTTAAGGACAAACACTTAACAAACAGAAAACCTGCCTGTTTACTCACTTGGGTATATGGATTCTTCGTGTCTTTATTTAGCTGACTCTTGTAAGTTGGAAAGGAAAGGTTCTGGCTTTTATCTCCTCATTAAAAATAGATCCTTTTATGACCAGAGGACGCGCAGCCGTGACTCACCACCTCCAGTGTATGAGGTGCTGTACCTGGCCTGAGGTGCAGGGCCCTGAGATGGCACCTGGCCGCTCCATGACTCCCTGGTGTCTTCTCATTTCAGGAAGCTGGATGCTTTTATCTACGATGCAGCCGTCTTGAATTACAAGGCCGGAAGGGATGAAGGCTGCAAGCTGGTGACCATTGGGAGCGGGTACATCTTCGCCACCTCTGGCTATGGAATTGCTCTCCAGAAAGGCTCTCCCTGGAAGAGACAGATTGACCGGGCTCTACTCCAGTTTGTGGGTGATGGTAAGACCCTGGGGAACTCCATATTTAGAGAGATAGAGAGTCAGGATGAGGAATCTTGACAATACCTTATGGAACCAGGATGGCTCCCTTGTACTTATAAAGCCAGGATGGCTCCCTTGTACTTCAAAACACAGAATTATGCAACCCAAATGCAGTGCTGGGTTAGAAACGTTACTGTGCTGCATTACATAACTGAGGTGCTGTGTGAGTCAGCTTCTCACTGCTGTGACAAAATACCTGTGATATACAAAAGAGAAAAAGTTTATTTGGGACAATATACACTCAAGGGCATGCCTCCAATGATCAGCTTTATACAACTAGGTCCCACCTCTTAAAGTTTTCATCACCTCCCAGCAGCATTCAGTTCAGTTATGAATCCATAAATAAACTGATGTGCCACTGATAGGGTCATAGCTCTCATGATCCAATCACCTCCCAGAAACCCTATCTTAGAGCACAGCTGAGATGAATTAAATCTTCAACATAAGAACTTCGGGGCAAGAGTGGGGGCATTTAAGATAAAAATCATAATGTTATAGTTTTATTTCTATTGCCGTGATAAAGTATCCTGACCAAAAGTAACATAAACAAGAAAGGATTTATTTGGTCTACAATTCCAGGTTACAATCCGTCACTGGAGATTAACCAAAGCAGAAACTCAAGCAGCTAGGCACACAAGCCCCACAGTTTAGAGCACAGACATGAATGCACGCTTGCTTATTTGCTGCTTATGCTTAACTAGCTTATCTTCATTTTGGCATGGTTCAGGGCCCAGGCCGTGAAATGGTAACACTCACATTCAGGGTGAGTCTTCAAGTATCAATAAAGATGATCCTCGGTAGACATGCCCGCGTGGTCAACCTGACTTAAGCAATTCTTCCCTTCCCAGGTGATTCAAGATTGAGTCTAGTTAAAACTAACCAGCATAGTACCTAAGTCCTCATGTCTGTTCTCTAAGCTCTAAATTTCAAATCTCAGAAGGAGTCTTTATGAATCTGGGTCAAAGACTGTTTTCTGAACCCATCAGCAGTGACTAGGAGTGGAGTCGGGTTGCATTAACATAGTAGTTCTCACTGTGCTGTGGAGGAGTGAAAGGGAGGACGGAAGTTTGTAGAGAAGGAAGAATGAATGGAGATCCCGTGGTTTTCACCAGCATTCCTTCTTTCAGCACCTAACAAGCAAATAATGACAGTTTTCACTCTCACAGGGTTTATAGTGTAATATGATTGTGACATTTATGGCCCACACTGCCAAGTGGGCTGCTTGGGACTGCAAGGCAATTTCCTTCTGTCTGCCCCTTCACTTTATAGCTGGAGTATCAGTTATTTTTTCATTGCAGTGACCAAATATCTGACAAGAAGCGACTTAAGGATGGAAAGCTTTATTTTAGCTTCCAGTTCAAGGGGATATGGTCCATACTGTTAGGGAAGACATGGCAGCAGAAGTGGGAGGCAGCTGGCTATATTGCATCCACACTCAGGAAGTAGAGATTGAATAGGAAGTAGGGCCAGGCAATAAAACCTCAAGACTGGCCACCAGTGACTCACTTCCTGCAGCAAGGCTCTACCTCCTGAAAGTATCCACAACCTTCCCAACATTACTAGTTGGAGACCAAGTGTTGAAATATATGAACTTATGAAGTATGTTCCATATTCTAACCACAGCATCTGGTGATTTTACATATCTGTTAAGATGATGAGATATTTTTTAGAGTCCTTCCCCGTGAACTATAGTTTCTGTTTGAATGGCTGACACAGGAAGTAAAATCAGCACAGCTGGCACAGAAAACAGGACAGTACTAGAAATTGCTCAGTGTGAGTGTAAAGAGGACACATTTAGGAGCAGAAGCTGCATTCAATAAATGGACAGAGGCTATGGACAAACAGGGTATTGAAGTAGGCCAAGGTTTGTACACGGAGTTGATACAGACTTGAATGGAGCTTAGACTTCTTTATAGATTTTCCTTGTTTCTCAACTTCCACAATTAAACCTTCAGTTCGATCTGACTCTCAGAATTCCCTACAGGGCATTTGTATCTTTCTTGGATCACTGGTCATGTTCTATGCTGTGTAATTGTGATTTGTGGCTGTATTGATCAGCTATTGCTGTGAAATCTCAGTCACACAATAAGCACTTACTCTTCTCATGGGAGTGCAGCTGGAGTGGACAAAGCCAGTTTCAGGTTGGATGGGTTTGGTGAAGTAAATTCCTGCCACAATTTGATGACTCAAGTGTATGACCTCTGCCCCATACATGCTTACTACAAGTCTCAGGCAGGCTGATATTAATTACCTGGAAGAAGGTCAATTCAGAGACAGACTTAGCTGCACACATGCATGTAGAGTTTCTGCTTGTACCCATTGATGAACCTATCATCATCATAATTATATATATATATATATATATATATATATATATCATGTAATTGATTCCTACGTCCTCCAATACAAAACAAGTCAGATGGCAAATCCCAAAGCAAACATATTGAATATATATAGGAGGAGACTAGACAAGGGGCATAAACTAGACCAGACAAGGTGAAGACACTGGAACTTTGTGGACAATTTTTCCACCTAATAAAGGGGTGCCTACACTCTCCATAGGGTGAACTAGTCAGAAAATAGGGTGAATTAGTCAGAAAATGGGAGTCTGCCTCAAGCATAAACCCCACTGAACTCTGAGCATAACAGGCAATTGGTCAATGAAGGATTAATTGTATAAATACATCTATGGAGGAATGCTCTGTGTCAGGGTGTATTTCATTTGACAGGAAATGTTTAAATGTGATTGGTATCTGTCAAATCAGTCAGTCTTAACTGTAGCCCTGTCCACTGTTGTCAGTCTTGCAGTATCTGTTATGAAACTGCTGATGTCAAGGGAAACAAGGCATGCCAATCAATATGCTTTGTGTACTACATGTGTTCTTTAATTTATCTTTAGATCCTCTTGCTCTTTCCTGATTTACAGAGATGAAAACTGAAGTTTAGGGGTCTTGTGTCTCCCCTCATGCAACAAGTGGCAATATCTCTATATCATGGACCTTAATCTCAAAAGAATGAAATGAGGCAAAATTCCTATATCTTTTTCTAAGGTGTCTGGCAATGTTGACTGATCAGACACTTGAGATTAATAGGCCCTTCATGAAGGGCCTATCTGATCTAAATTTATGCTTGTTCCACTTACAAATACCTCTGTTAAATGATCTTTCTTAGCCTCAGTTTACTCACTTGTGAATGGGTATGGGCGAATGTACATAAAAACAGAGGCTGAAATGAAAGAATACAAATATAGAGCTTAGTTTAGCACAGAACTTGAAGGATCATAATGGTTCAATAAGTATAAACTGTCACCTTCATTGTCTCTATAATCATCACTGCAACTGTCATAATTATCATGATCATCCTTTTCATAATGTAGTCATCACCATCATAGTCACCAATACCAAAATCCTCATTATCACAACTATCATCATTCCTGTTACCATGATCTATAATACCACCAGCATCGCCAGTATCATCATCACCACCACCACCACCACCATCATTACCGTTGTATCAGTACCAGCGTTATAATCACCAACACCTTCATCCTCATCATTACCATCACCACCACCATTTCCACACCACTATCGCTACCACATCAGCAGCAGCATCGCCATTATCACTATTCCATTACCACCAGTATCACCATCAGCATCAACACTACCGTCACCAACATCAGCATGGCCCTCACCATCATCCTCGGCATTATAATCATCACCACCACCATAATCACTCCCATGCTACCATTATCGCCACCGTCACCAGCAGCAGGATGTGATCTTTGGTTCCTGTCACCATCATGACAATAATCACCATAATCATCATTTGCATTTCTATTACCACTATAGTCACCATGATCACCATCTTCCTTCTCCTCAACATTCTATTTCCCCCTCACCACCATCATCAACCATTTACAACTCTCTGTTCAGTGCAGATCAGTAACGGTATGCTAGAAATAATGTAATTAAGTTATATCCAAGTGTAGGGATGGAGGGGAGAAAACCTTTGTGGACCTGAACAGAAACCATCTTCTTTGCAGCATCTTCAACATGGTTACTTACAGAGCATTAGGTTCTTGTAGGTATTTTACGTTTTGGCTCATTGCTTTCCCAGTCACACTGCTGAGGTTGGGAAATGTTGTCTTTTCAGCTTCATCTTCAGAACCATCTGGAACCAAAGGCATGGGAGAGAAAATGACATTGCTCCAGGGGGTGTCTTAAGCTAATCTTCCCGGAAAGCCATGTCCAATTCTGAATGTCTCTCTAGGAGTAAATACATGAATTAACACAGCTGCATAAATATTTCACTTATCTTATGCAGCTTCGGCAGGATTAATTATGCTCTAAAATTAGACCTGTAAAGAGCACAGTGCCAAGCAGTACCTAATTATTATTCATCCTTTGGAATGGAGTGTTTATCTCTTGTTATAGAGTAGCTTCAGTGGACGATTAGGAGACTAATGAGTGCCAAAAGTATAAAAAAATTGCTAATGGGCTTTGTAAATATAACCTCTGAGTGAAGTGTTTGGTTATCTGGGGGACTTCTTACGTAAAAGCTACTAGTGACCTCCCTAGAAAGAAGGGCTACTCCTTCTGGGAATGCACAGAATTCCAGTAAGACCTTGCCCTCCTTTTTTTGTCCATCTGTGTCCTCTCTGGGATAGTGGAGTGGATCATGGAATGCTGGTTTCTAATGTTTTATTACCACTGCTCACCAGTGCTTCCATCAGCACTAAGACCCAACATTTACTGAAGAACAACACTGATGTTCCAAGACGGGGGTGTCACTTTCTTTCCTTCTTTCCTTCAAGGGACTTACAATTCTGCTCTTTGACAATGTGTAGATTGAAAATACCTAACTTTGGTGCTGGAGAGATGGCTCAGCGGTTAAGAGCACTGGCTACTCTTTCAGAGGATCTGGGTTTGATTCCCAACACTCACATGGTGGCTAACAACCATCTATAACTTCAGTTTCAGGGGAATCTGACATGTCTTCTGACCTCTGTGGGCATTGCATGACATGAGCGTACTTACATACATGCAGGCAACACACTCATACACATGAAATAAAAATAATAAATAAAATATTAAAACAAAATATCTAAGTTTAAAATACATGCACATTCACAATAATTCATATATAAATATGTATATAAGAGATATAGACAAAAACACATGCACATTTTTCACTCAGTGGATAGATAAGAGATTCACCAAACCAATACATGAAACACTCTAGTTTTTATATTAATGAGAAATGAATGGCCAAAATGAATCATAAAGAAAACATGTAAAGAGATTTTAGAAAAAAAGAGCAGTAGTACAGACGGGTCCATGGGAGACCCAGTGATACACTGATTCAGCAAGTAGTAAATTCCTATGGTACCTGGCATCCAAAAGATGTTGTAATTGACAACAAAAAGGTTTAGTGCGTCTGACATGTAAAGAATGGCATTTATAGCTTCAAAGCGAAGGTAAACTAGGGAGCTCTTAGGTCTCATCTTCTTAGGGATCATCTTCTCATGGATGTAGTTTTCATTATGATGGTGGGATTTGGAGTGGCAGAAGGAAGATCAGGATTCAAAATGTTTCTGGTGTACAAAGACCAGAAAAACTTTTTTAGAGGCTGGGTATGATGATACATGTCTGTAATCCCAGAACTGGGGAAGCAGAAGCAGGAGAATTACAAATTTGAAGACATTCATTAAAAACAAAGACTGGTAATTATAGCTCAGTGGTAGTACATTGCCTGGCATGCACAGGGTCCTGGGTTCCAGTCTCAGAGCTGCTAAGAAAAATCAGGCCTCAAGGGAATGAGATTTGTGTATTTATTAGAAGTTATTGAAGTTGATGACATGAAAGAAAACTGCTATTTGAGTCTCTACTGCAGTATTTAGCATCATGCCAACTGCATTATAAGCAGCATCATAGTAACTCTACGTACTGTTCTGGAGTGGGTCTTATCATTTTTGTTTTCTTAAATAGGAAAATGTGGCTCAGACTTCAACAGGACTCACCTGGGCATCTTATTTAAAAATTTTGTCTGAGTAAGCCTGAGATTCTGCATTTATAACCAACTCATAGTAATGATACCATCTATGACCAATACCCTATGTCAATGTCTAAAATCAAGAAAATTGATTTATTCCTATTACGATCATATTCCTTTTAAAATATCCTAGGTAGGGCTAGAGAGATGACTCAGAAGTTAAAAACATGTGTTGCTCTTGCAGAGGACCCAAATTTGGTTCCCAGAACCCACATTGGGTGGCCTACAACTACTTTATCTCCAAAAGCATGTATACTACCCTCCCCTACACACACACAGAGTCACATACACATACACATGCAAATAATAAAGCATCTTGGTCACAAGTAGCCATGTCATTTTAGCTATCAGTAATATTTTTTAACATTGAGAAGCATTTAATCTTCCTCTTATTTTTACTTTGGTCAGTTTTCACAATTGTGGATTTACTTTTAAACTAAAAAATATGGTAGTCACCTCTGGTGTGTACTCTGAGTTCAGTGAACATATGAAGTTAATAATTGCATTAATATAGCATTACAGTTTTTACAAATTAATTATATGGCATATTCCATTGCATTTATGTTATATTTAGGTATATGTAATTAATATTATATGTGAAATACTTGGAAGATATATTTCTGTTGTTTACATTTTATATTTATATAAATAGGGGGTAAATAGATAACTCAGCCAGTAAAGTGTTTGCTTAACAAGCATGGAGACCTGAGTTTGATCCACAGCATTCAAGTTAAAACCCTGGCGTGGTGAAGTGTATTTTGATCCCAGTGCTACAGAGCTGGAGACAGGCAGATCACTGGGGCTTACTGGCCAGCCTGCCCTAGGCTAATTGGTAAACCCCAGGTCCTAGTAAGAGATCCTGTCTCAAAAAATAAGGTGGCTGGCTCCTGTGAAACCCTGAGATTGACCTCTGAATTTCATATGCACACCCTCACATACACCTGAACCCACACATGCATGAACATGCAAACATATACACACAAAAATGTGTGACCAAACTAAACCAGTTTTTCCAGGACTCTTCCAGTTTTAAAGCTAGTTCATGACCCTCGCCATATCTGAGCATATATGTTTGCGTTTATGAAATGTTGAAAAATTCTAGATAGATAGATAGATAGATAGACAGAATTTCAGTTGGACAGATACAATGAATACCTCATTACTTTTGTTTGGCAACTTTGTGGTAATTGTTTTAAAGACCCATCCAAGGTTTGGAGGGGACAAGCTACGCTGTGTATTAACAAGAAGCCCTATTGCAGTTGGATCCACAGCCTTGGGAAACATTAATCTAGTCTATTGATGTTCATTAATCTTAGAGTGGGGGAATTGTAGAGGGAAGTGAATGGAAAGGGCCACTTCCTCCTCCTGAGTGACTGGCTCACTGTTGACAATCTGATTCCTCGTTTGTCAGCACTTCCTCTTCTGAAGGACGCTGGTGCCTTCTGACAGGCAGGGACTCCCCGCTGTCATTGCTCCACATCCCTGCTGGAGTGGAGAGCATTTCCGTGATTGCAGAAGTCCTATGTGCATCTCATTAGGATTTTCATAAATTGCTCTGGGCCAATGGATGAGTTGTTAATATCAGCAGTACTTCCCTATCCAAAGTTTAATTTCTCTGGGTGGAAGGCTGAGTCTTGAGTGGAGGTGGACACCCTGCAGCATGGCCGGTAATGATCATATGTGCATCTACCCTGAGAAGCCGCAGATAGGCCTTTTCAGGCTGTCTCCTTACAGCTGGCTCAGGTATGATGTGGAAGCATGGGCTAAGAAAGTTCCTGAATATCCTCCTCCCTTAAATATCTTTCCATTCATTGATGGCATCTGGAATTCTACCATTTGCATTTCTTATGTAAGCATAGAACCTTCAATGCAGCTCCCTTGAAAAAATGGACTTCATTTTTCCTCTTCTGACTCTGTTTCCTGGATATGGCCCATTCTTCAGCCCTGCTGCTCTCCCCATAAAGACTCCCTTAAAGGCAGGTTCCTTTCATTTTAACTGCCTGACTGCCAAGCTTGCAGCGTCCTTGTAAGATTTAGTCATGCAAGCAAATAAAAGTGGTAAGATAAAGGCTCTAAAAATTCCTAGGAATAGATTTCTGTGAGTTCCAGTTTCCTCATCTTTAAATTAGAGTTGTTTAAAGGTTATGTGTTAAAACAAGTATAAATCAGTCCAATTAGTGACTCAAAGATGACATTCAAAAAGAAAATTAAAGATCCCCAGGATAAATAAAAATAGCATACCAAAAATTATGGATACTGCAAAAGCAGATCTAAAAGAGAAGTTCATAGCAACACACGTCTACATTTTAATAAGGAGAGTCTGGGGAGATGGCACGGTGGCAAGAACACTTGCTGCACAAGCATGAAGACTTGAGTTATAATACCAGCACTCTGCATAGAAAGCTGGGTGTGGCTGTACTCAAACTAGTAACTCAAGTGCTGGGGCAAGAAAGGCAGTCAGGAGGATCACTGAGGCTTGCTGGCTGCCAGCCTAGTGCTAGGCTCCAGACTCAGTGAGAGAGTGAGAAATCACATTTTAAGAGAATAAGATGGAGAGTAATGGAGCAGGGCAGACATCTTGCCCTGGCCTTAGCACACATGCACATGTGCACACATGCTCAGACATGTGCACGCTGTATGTTTGCTGCATCTAAACTCTACACAGAGCTGGTACTCAAAATGAATTCCTTCCGTGACTGAATTCATGAGTTGCATGGCAATACGGCAGATGCACGTTTTCAGGGCTTAACTGAACATCTTAACTATTCTCTCTGATGAACAAGGTATTATTTTGTTCAAAGAACGACATCAGATACCTATATTATTAACTAAATACCTGACAGGAGGCAACTTAATGGAAGAAGGATTTATTTTGGCTCACGATTTGAGAGAATACAATTCATCATGACAGGGAAGGTCTGGTGGTGGGCTGCTCCACCACAGTGCGAGTGAACAATAGCTTCTTCATAGCTGGATGTTGTAGGTAACAGAGAAAATTGAAGGTTTAGGTAGGGCTGCGCTAAAACCCTCAAGGTTCTCTCCTCAGTGACTGACTTCCTTCATCTACTCTCTGTCCCTCAAAGATTCCATGACCTCTCAAAGTAGTGCCACCAAATACGGACCAAATTTCAAGCACATGAACTTCTGGAAACGTTATATCCAAACCATAACAAGTACCCATAGGAACAGAGATTCAAGGAGATAACCAGTAGACCAGGATGCAATGTCACAATCTTCTGGAGCCCCTGTATTCACGTGTAAGACAGGCAAATTCATTCACTGTCTAATTTGGGTATGATTATAGCAAATATCCCTGTTTTACTGAATCTTTCTAACGCAGTCCTCTGAGATGCATAGAATCGGCAAGATGATAGATTCCTTGGCTTTTAGAACCGAAGTGGATCATAACTACTACCGTTCCCAGTATCAGTGAACCTGAGACTAGGAGAAGCAAGGTATGACCTCACCCAAGGCATTTGATGGAGTGGCAGAGTTGAAGCTAAAACCAGGATCCACTGCCTTATAGACCAACTATGTGTTAAAACCAAAAGGCAGGGAAAAGAAATTACCTAATGATACCTTGTCTTATTACAGTGGAGGAAGTCTTGATTTTTGGAAGGATCAGGGGAAAGGAAAACTCTTGGGCTATCTATAATCACAAAGGCCTCCAGCCCAATTAGGGTGGGTCATGAAATCTTCCTTAGAAAGAGTTCTGTGTTCCTCATCCTCTTCCATCCCCATGGTATAGTATAAGCAGATAGAAAAGGCATGTGGACAGATCATGTCTGGTTCTTTTCAGGCAGGACTGACTAATGGGGCAATATGCAAGTTCCACATTCAATATGTTCTTAAGTGTGCACGTGTGCTTTCCCCTCCTCCTCCCGCTCCTCCTCCTCTTCCTCCCGCTCCTCCTGCTCCTCCTCCTCCTCCTCCCCCTCTCCTCCTCCTGCTCCTCCTCCTCCTCCTCCCCCCGCTCCTCCTCTTGCTCCTCCTCCTCCTCCTCCTGCTCCTGCCCTTTTTTCTTTACTTTCATCTTTATAAATCAGTCCTTTTCATATCACCTTACTCTCTGGCTTCCATACAAACGACTTCCAATCTCCTATCTGAATCCCTTCCCCGAGGAGGAGTTCAGGAAGTAACGCTGCATTGCCCACCTGTGATTTCTGTTTTGCTTCGCTGACATATGATTTTGTTCATTGCAATAACATTATCATGAACAGAGGGTTCTGAGGCTCTGACACCTGGGAGTGATATCTACAGTTTCACTTTAGCCAGACCTTCTGCCAAACTGGGTCTAACTCCTGCTGTGTTCTCTGCCGAATTCATCCCTGCAGTCCCTGAGAATAAAAACCATGAATGTTTCCTTCACAATTTCTGTGTGTGTATGTGCACATATGCGTGTTTCTTATATTGTATCAACCAGGATTTGTTTTTCAAATTCTCTGACTTTAGACCAGGATCTATGTGTTCCCACATAGCTGTCAGCCATGTAAGACAGAGACTCACAGTCCTTCCATCTCTACAAGATCAAAGTTGGGTGTAGAATTCATCCTCATTAAGGACCTGGAGGAGAGCAGCTAGAAAACTGTACCTGTGTAGCTAGAAATTATGAACATAATGCTGAACGTTGTGTTTCTGCTTGAGCTTTGGTCAGAGGGATAAACAGGCTAGAAACACCCATTGCCAAGTTCAGGCTATGAAAATGTTTAGTTGGACTGCAGGCACACCTGTTCATTAGGTATTAGCTATGGTTTTCCTCACGCTACAAGAGCAAGACTGAACAACTTCAGCTGAAAATGACTGCCTTGCCAAGTTGCATGCATCTATTCTTTGGTCTTTTGCAGAAGAAATTTTATGACCCCCGCCTGGTCTGGGTTGCTTAGAGAATGAGAAAAAGGGAAGAGAGAAGGCTGGAAACTGTAGGCCAACCAGTTCTCACAAAGAAGGGAGAAAAGAAATGGAAGAGAGTTAAGAGAAGGGAGGGAAGGGGTAGGCAGAAAAGAATGAGGGAGAGAGATTTGCTGAGTGACTAGTTTATGCAGTGTTTAGCCTGGGCATCATCAAAACAAGCTGGGTTTGTCCAACTGAGCAATTAGCTATGTTGCACATGAAAATGGAGCCCCAGTGCCATCCACTGCCCCATCCCGGCTTGTGGTATAGACCACAAACTGATTCACTCCTGCCTGGAAGATTTCGTTTGTGTTCTGCTGGCTTCCTCTGCCAGGAGTGCTTCTTGACATAGGTTCCTGTGTCCTCAGATGACTCAGCAGCACCCTATGGCAACCTGCAGCTTCAGCCCATTTAAAGAGATATGGTCAAAATAGGGATGGACTGGGGAATGGAGAGAGAGAGAAAATGCAGATAATCTAAGAACCTGTTCTCTTCACTAAAGCAGCTGATCAGTTACCATAATCCTTATCATCTTATAGACATTTATAGAAACTAACAGTTGTGGAGGGATCACTGTGTGCCACAAACTCATTGAAGCTTTATATGCATCAATTTTGTCTTGTCCTCACAAGAACTAAATGGGCCAGTTATAACTGATCATCTTTGTTTCCCGACAAGGAAACCGAGTCTTAAGTCACTTAAATACGGTACTCAAAATCGTGCAGCTACTAACAGCAGATCTGAGATTGGTTTGCTTGTGCAAAATGGTTTTGGGATATTTGCTTTAACTGTTTTGTCAAATTGCATATCATTTTGCTGCTCTAACCTTTGCAGACTACTCACATTTCACAGAGAAAGCTTTCTCACCTGGAAACTGTCAAAACTGTGATTTGAACATAGATCAGTCAGACCCCAGAATCAGTGTTCTTTCCTCTTGTGCCTATAGAGTATGGTCTACTGCAGACAATAACTTGGTAACAGAGGTCGAGGCTAAGAAAGATAATGACCTACACTCTCATTATGGTAAAGGAGACTTTCCCATGCCTCAGGCCCCCGCACCCTGGGAATAGACCCAGTCTAATTTTTTAGATCATTCAACCCTGGCAGTTTGGGGAAAACTCAGGACCCAGAAGCGAGAGATGAGAAGGAGTGAAACAAGGACAGAATGTAATTAAGAGAAGTCAGATGTTGGGCCCGATATAGGCATGCAGGGCTGCCTCTTCAGGTTCACAAAGGCCCGTTTTGGTTGCTGGAATTGCTTGTTCCCTGCAGAGCTCCTCAGCATCACATAATCCCCAGCATTTCAGAAAGTTATTGTTGCTTGCTAAATGTGTTTAATCAAATCGAGACTTCAAAGGCTAGAGTCACAGTTTGGGCTGAATAGTCCACTCTGTAAATCACAAGCTTTCTAATCAAGTTAGCAAAGCCTGGGTACCACTGGCAAACCCCCAATTTATTTACCGACTTGTTCGTTCATTCATTCATTCATTATTTCATTCATTCATTCATTCTCCCTTTTAGTCATTCATCAACAAAGAATAACAGCAGCTTTGAAACTCAGGTGGTAGAATAGAAAGATGATTAAATGTTCCTGTTCTTTTGCCTATACTTAACAAAGATGCTTTGGAGCTGTGCCTGATGGTGCAGGCCTATAATTTCAGCTACTCAGGAGGCCCAGGCAGGAGGATCACAAATTTCAAGAGGTGTCTAGGCTACAGAATACATTCAAAGTGAGGCTTGGGCAACTTCGTGTGACCCTGTCTCAAAATTTAAAAAGTAAAAAAAAAAAAGAGGGCTGAAAATATAGTTCAATGATTTAGCACTTACCTAGCATGCATAAGGCCCTGGGTTCAGTCACTGGTCCTGAGGGAAGGGGGTCTTTGGACATTTTTGTGTCCAATTAAAATAACTGAGAAGCCTGCTTTGAACACAGATATATAATTTTCATTTTCCTGAAACATTTTTAAACAGTTTCTCTATGTTGGTTCAAATACCATAAAGCTTAAGAATCACTCTTTAGACTAACAGCATTTAACATCTATGACATGGTCTTCTCTAACTAGCAAATTCTGTATACAAGTGATGATTGCCAACAGATCAGCCAGGGTCTGTGATGTGAATTTTGGCCACCGTGCACCTTCTCCATTCTCCTTCTGTTCGGAACCCCCATTAGATTTACACAGAAACCAGGTGATGCCAGAAACGCTAAGAATGATGATGTAGGACTTCCAAGCATCAGCCTATACAGCAACCTTGATAATGAGCCCAGGAAACTGAAGGTAGAGCCTGGATAGAAGTCTTTAATATTGGGCTCCCTCATTCAGAAAGGATCAAAATAAGCAGGAAGTTCTTACTGCTTCCAAAGATTTAACTTCCATTTATTGACTATAATAATGGTGTTAAAAATAACTCAGTCAAGGCTGTAGGCACTACATTTGGGTGGGGACTGAGTGAGGATTTTCTGTTGATTAACTCAGTTTCAGAGCATATTTGGAGAAAGGCCATGATGTTTCATATTCCTGACATATATAGATGTGATTTCATCAGAAGCTGCCTGAGAATCATGACCCAAGGTCATTATTGAAGATAGGTTGACTGAGCCCAGTTTTCTCATGTGCTTCTCTTTATTGCTTATGTTATATGTTGATGGTGTTTGCATGCACACAAACTTCATTTACACACATAAACAACAGCAGCTTTGGCTATATATATGTATATATAGAATATATATATATATATATATATATATATATATGTTGAATTTTTTTTTCAAAGGGGATGTTGAAAAATGGCCATTTCAATGCCCTAGCCATGAAGTCATTTTGACTTTTCTATGACCTAAAATAGTTTGTCCAATGTCCAGGGCATTCAAAATTGCAATGAGAGAAGAGATGTATCAGTTCTAAGCACAGATTCGCAATAAAGACCTTAATGTTTTCTTCATTGGACTGTGACCAGATGGTACCATAAAGATTCGACGTGTTTATCTCCCTCTTAATTTTAACCAGATACAAATTTGGAATAACAATGGAACAGTAGTTACTTAAGAAACAGATAAAAATCCATAAATATCTGTGAGAGCCATTGACTCTCCCTCAGTACTGAAACGCTCTGAGTTTTTATCTGTGTAAGTTCCCAACAAATTTCCCATCAGGATTGTTGGTGTGCAATCCGCAGTATTGGTGATCAATCTGACAGACAGCATGATTCTAAGAAAGTCAGCAGCTCTGAGTCTCAGCCTGAGAAACAGCGAATGGCTTAAACCAGGAAAGGTCAGTGTCAGAACAGCCATGGAAGGAGGGCTGAGACATCTGGAATGAATCACTGTGACTCTAACAGACATGTCTCAGCCTCCTGCAAGATTTATGGTATGGGAAACTGTGGCCCCCAGTTCCTGCCACTCTACATTGGAAATAAATGATATACAGATAGACATTAACAATCACCCCAATCTACTGCCTTAGCATAACTTATAATTATCTACTGGCCCTTATTACTTGGAGATACATTGCTTTAAATAATTATTGGTGATATAGTCATTCAGATCTTTCCATTTTCACTTATTTTGAACATTTTTATGCATGTATATCATCTGACACTAACAATTATTTTAAATTGAGGTAAAATGTTATCATCATGATTAATCCAGAAAGCATTATCTGTGTTTGTTTGTTTGTTAGTTCTGTGGCATGGGGAATTAACCCACGATAGGCAAGTGCTCTACCACTGAGCTATATCCCTACTCAATTTTTCTAATGTTTAATATTTTGATATGTTGTTCATATAATGATGAACACAATATAAGAACACTTTAATGCCAGTTTTTTTTCCTTTTAAATTATTTGCAATGAACTCTTACATGTAGAATCCAAAGAAGAGCTGATGGTTAGAAATATCCCCAGGAATGTTACATATAGTATCATATTAATGTTCAAAGGCTTTCCCATTCAAAGTATTACTAAGAAAAAATTAATGTATCACTTTTACAACAACCTCACAGAAGCATTCACCTTGTGTTTGCTGTTACAGAATGAGCAAGGTGCTTTCTCAGGGTTGTCTCACTTTGAATTCTATTGACTGAAAGAAAAAAATGGAAAAAGAAAAGAATCACCTGTTTACTTGACTGTATATACATATATACATACATATATATATATATATATATATAGCCATTTGATATGTTAGTACCTTATTAAAACTCCAGCTGCAATATTTCATGTAAAATGCTATTAACATCACAACATAGTATGCAGGTATACAGGCTTTGGGGTTCCAGTATGAGAACTGATCTTTAGAAACCTATTATCTTGGAAAGTTTAAAAATTTTTATTTATAACTTTTATTCTATGTATCTGAGTGCATTTCCTGTATGTAAGTGCACCTGTGTCATGCAATGCCCATAGAGGTCAGAAGAGGACACTGGATTCCCTGGAACTGGAGTTATGGACAGTTGTTAGCCACCCTATGGGTGCTGGGAATCAAACTCGAGTTCTCTGCAAGAGTAGCCAGTGCTCTTAACTGCTGAGCCATCTCCCCTGCCTCTGGAAACTTCTTTTAGTGGCTGTTTTCTTCTTTAAGCTATGGATTATAATGACATCCATGCCACCAAATTGAATGTTACAACATATAACAACAGCTGGTATAATGCCTGTCAAATGGTTAGCATGCCGTGAGGGTGCTTTCATAAGCAGTGAGGATGTCTTTACATCGTGCTTTATTCCCATTCACATATATCAAGTTTTAAAGTTTATTTTTTATTTATTTCATATATGAATACAATATATTTTGATCATGTACACTCAACCCCCACTCCCCCTCCAATTCCTTTGGGAGACCCCACAACCACATATCCTTTCCATCTCCATGCCTTCCTTCTCCTCCTCCTCCTCCTTCTCTTCCTTCTCTTCCTCATCCTCATCCTCCTTTGTTATTTATAATTGACTAAACTCAGTTAGTGCTGTCCGCATATGCATGGGTGTAGAGTTCCATTGACTAGAGCATCGGCAACTTGCCATGAACCTTGAAGAAAACTTACTTTCCCTTCCCAATTGGCCAACACCTACCAATAACTCCTCAGCTAGGGGTGGGACCTCCTGAGCCTCTTCCCTTTCCATGCTGGAGTATTGACTGGCTTGATTTTGTGGAGGTCTTTGCAAGCGTAGTTTCTGTGAGTTCATGAGTGCAATAGCCCCATCGTGTCCAGAAGACATTGTTTTATAATGATATTCCCTGATCTCCAGGTCTTCCAGTCTTTCTGCCCCTGAGTCTTGGGGCAGGTGTGATACAGATGTTCCACTGAGGGCCAGGCACTCCTCTGCCCCATATTCTCTGCACTCTGACCAGTTGTTAGTCTCTGTGTTGCTGAGTCAGCATTCTGCTACTAGGTCCACTTGCTCTGTACCCACTGATGATCATGTGGCCACATGCATCACACAGGGTTCTCTCCGTGCCACTGGAGCAGACTGGAGCTATGGCAACAGAAGCCATATTGTCATAAAGCTGCATGTATTTACTAATTGGCTATTTTCAGAAAAGATATATCCTTACCTCTGGCTTAAATGATAAAAGTCAACATGTTCTTTTGAAGTAATTCCAACAATATTGAATTTTACAAAATGCAGCACATATCCCCTTCATCCCTGAAGACATTTTCCCTCTTTGAAAAAAAATCTCACTTTAAAAAAAGATTTTGTTCTCTCTCTTAGAAAGTTTGTTTTCTTATATTTTCTTTGTTATCTCCTCTTTGCTCCCAAATACCTTATACCTCTGCTGTGACACTTGCTTAGGTTTTCTTCCTTTTTGGTTATTTCTGAACTACAATATGCATTTATTATATGATATAAACCCCAAAGTCTCATTAATGTTTGTACAGTTGTACAACTGCCAACTGGATTAAGATGCAAAACATGACCCAGAAACCTTCCTTAGGGCCCCCCATCAGCCTGTATCCCCCTGACACTAACCACCATTCTTCCCTCCACGTCTGTGGGTTGGGTTTACCTCCCCTTGACCTTCAAATAAATGAAGCAAACAACACATATTTCTTTATGCCTTTATGACATTGCTAGATCATTACTTTTTCACTAGTGGCATTTCATTGAACAAAACTCCCACCGTGTGCTTACCCTTCTCACTGGTGATGGAGATTCACATCGTTTCTAGCTTCTCTCTGCTTTGAACACTCTTGTACGTCTCCTGGTGCTCATAGCCACTTATTGGCTTTGAAATGTTCCTAGGAATGAAGCTTTGGTAGATGCTTCCAGGTAGGCTTCAGGAGACACACAACCGATCACATTCCCAAGGTGCACATGGCACTTCCAATGACTGAGTTGCTCTTAGATGAGGCAAAACAGGCTCAGTATAGCTGAACTCCTGGTGTGTGTGTCTGTGTGTATGTGTGTGTGTGTGTGTGTGTGTGTGTGTGTGTCTGCATGTTGTCATGTGAGCACAGACAGTAGTCTAGAAATCCAAATGCCTTCTGCAGCTTCTACCTTAACATATTTAATGACCTTGGTCCATAGAACATGACCTCAGATTAGTAGGATGGAGCCAGAGGACCATCATGTCTGCCCCACATGTTGAGTTGCAATCTCAATATAGTGACTTCCTCATTCTTCCGTGTTCTACTAGTAGCTCTGGACAGTGAACTGAGCTCATTTAATATTTTAGAGATGACATACGGGATAACAGGCCAGCAGGACAGCTTCATCAAAGGGAGGTGAAAGCCCTTTTATGACACTCTAGCCCTCCTCAACACCTTTACCACAATTCATATGAAGAGAGTCTTCTTTCTGATTTAGTCATAGATGCCACTGAAAATAAGTATAAAGTCCTTTTCACTGAGGGTCTATTTCTTCTTTATATACTTACCCCTCCTTTCCCAGTCCCTCCTTTTCTTCCTCTTGCCTTTTCCTCCCCGTCCCTTCCCTTCTCTTCTCACTCTCCTGCTTCATTCCACAGTCAAGCCCCGAGTACATCTTTAGTTTTCTGCACTGTCCTAAGAGTAGGGGATACAGATAAAATGGAAGTGGTTCATTTTACTTACGGATTTTACAGTCTCGGGGAGCTTGTTGTCAACACTTCAATAAAAAGGGAATTGATAAGTAGTGAGGTCATTTTATTTGCTGAAAGAAAGGAGCTATTTCTTGGCATGGGATATGGGATTACTGCTATTGGTTTTTACCTTTCTATCTATAATCTTTTAAAACACTAGGATCCCTTTGTGATATTAAACCATCCTCATTTCTTTACAGAATGAGTCATAAGATTTTGAGGACGCTGGATGGATAAAACGAGTGATGTCAAAATGTTACCGTGAACTCATTTGTGCTCCATATTTATGTACCTTTTAAGTCATATCAGCTTGGCTGTCTGTATCTGTGTGAGCAGACTAGCTAAGTAGGCTCCAGAAATGCCTGGTCTACACAGACTCTCATAGACTTCCTGAAAGTTTTCTTTGGGACTGAGGAGATGGCTATTGGTAAAGTGTTAACCAGAGAAGCAGGTGGACGAGAGTTTGATCCCTTGAACCCATGTGAAAAAGCTAGGTGTGGTGACATTCACTTGTAATTCTTGGGCTGGGTGGCAGAAATCTGAGAGAGGTCCTAGCGTTTTCAGGTGAGCCACCCAAGCCCAATCAGCAAGTCCCAGGTCAGGTGAGAGATCTTTTTTTCTAAAAATAAGGTAGAGAGAGACTGAGGAATGGCATCCAAAGTTAGCCCCTTCGGTCTTACTCCAGAGAATTATTTCTCTCCAGTTCCATCCTCTAATGGGAAAATTTGACCCTATGCCTTGTGTGATGTTTGATGGGGCTGCCCAACCATCTCTCTTCCTTTTCATTTATCTTCTTCAAGAAGGTACACATCGAGAGCCTGTGTTCTTCAAACACCCCAACTCTGGGTTGCAAAGATGATCATATGGTCTATGAAACCCCAGCCTGATGGTGACAAACAGACAAGACCCCCACAGCACTCAGCCTCCATCCGTGGAACACAAACCTCAGTTGGAAGGTGGTTGCTGAAGAATTTATGCCTAAGACAGTGTGTTTCTATGTAACTGGATCCATTTAATCTTAGCCCTATTTTTATTTTAGTTTTGTGACTTCTCAGCATTATACAGAAATGGAATATTCTGACATTTAAATAAGGAATATTCATCTTCCAAATTCAGTCTACTTGCATTCAGAATCCTGTACCGCTTCCCATCATTTCACCATCAAAGGTAGTTTTGCTTCTTCAGCAAATATCCCAGTTACCCCTTAGAGATGGAGTTCAGAGATCATAGGCTGCAGGACATTATTTCTATATCCTGTATCACCTTTATTTCTTTTTTTCTCAGATGTGTTGGTTTTGGGTTTTTGGTTTTGAGAAAGCCTTCTCTTTCTCTCTCATCTTTTTCTCTCCCTGTCTTTCTCTCTGTCTGTCTTTCTCTCTGTGTCTGTATGTACATGTGTGCACATTCGCATAAGAGCATATGCAGAGGCCAAACGTCCATGCTGAGTGTCTTCCTCTATTGCTCTTCACTTTATTCTTTGAGGCAGAATCTCTTGCTGAACTGGGAGCTTACTGATGTGTCCAGACTGGCTGTCTGGGCAAGACCCTGAGATCCCTTTATCTCTACCTATTAACACCAGGATTACAGGTGTACTTCACCATACCTGGCTTTTTATGTGGGTGCTAGGACTCCCACCTCAGGTCCTTGTGCTTGTATGGCAAGCACTTTACCAAATGAGGCATCACCCCAGCCTTCTCTTTATTCTATTAAAAAAACTTAGGTTGTAGTGTCGGTACAAGGAAGAAAAGGATGCAATTTCTCATGTCTATACTCAAGAAGTGGCCCTTGACCTTCATGGTTTTGAATCTAGAACATGTGGTAAATGAGGTAAGGCCCCAACGTCAGTGCTCAGACAGTCTGTTGACCTTAATCTACTGAAGGCCGTAGACTGCATCCACAGTCTGACTATAAGCTTCTTCGCAATGCAGAGTCCCTGACCATGCAGAACTCAAGCTTTCCTCACTCCCAGGACTGCAGCTTCACATAAATGTCTTCCTGTTGAAAACACAAGTCTGATGTGAATCTGTGCCCTAGATTTTCCACAAAGAAAACAGTTGCTTTGCCATTTCCAATTCCAGTTGGGCTTCTGAGAAGCCCAAAGTGCCCAATGCCTTGGCAAAACATGAAACAAGATGGAAATGGGGTCAGTTCCCCTCGTGGTGCTCACAACAAATTCTAACAAGATCAGCAACAACATCATGCTGACGTCTTTCAGCTATAGATGGAAGCTTGTTCCCCATGGGAACCACTAGGTCTTGATGGCCAGGAGCTTTGATGAGACCATGCCTGCCCTGAAAGTCAATCCTCATTTCAGGTTCCAGAAACTGTTCCTGACCCCTTTGCCTGAAGCTTCAGAGACTGGCTTCTCTCTTGGGCTCTTATTTGTTCTTAGACCTGTGGGACTCAAAATAGTCAAGGAGAGAAGAACTTTGTGGAGTCTGTGTTTAGTATGGTTTTATAGATCATATACTATGTGTCAAAGCCTGTACCTTAGTTTGGGGCTACCAGAAGCATAAGAGAAAAATCTCTGTTCTGAGATTTACTGTTCTAAATTTCACCTCCCATTGATGAAGACATGGAGGCAAATAGTGATTATGCTCCAGCATAAAAGAATCTATATGGAAGAAATATCCAGAGTGTCAGGGTAGAAGGAAGTGTGGCCTTTCTATATTAACTACTTTTACTACTACTGTCATCAAATATCTGACAAGTGGTAATGTAAGGCAAGGGTTTATCTTGGCTCACAGTGTTAGGGGATACAATTCATTTTGGCAGGGAAGGCAAAGAGCTTGGTCATGTTGTATCCATAGTCAGGAAGCGGGGAGCAAAGAATAAATGCTGGTGCTCAGTTTGCTTTCTCCTTTTTATTCAGTCCAGGACCCTAGCCTGTGGAACAATACTGCTCACATTAAGGATGCCTTTTCCTACCTCAATCTACCCAGTGTGGAAACTCCCTCACAGACATGCTTGGCATGTCCAAATATGTAGCACAAAGCCTTGCCTTAAAATACTTAAGTTTGAATTGTTATGGGTGATAGTGATATTGATGGATTTCACAACAAATCCATTCAGTAATCTTTTGCAAGTAAATTTCTCCCAATGGCAATCTATCCTAGATGGTCAGGAGAGCTTAATATGTATGTTCTGCTTGCCTCGAGGAAAGGACTGGAGGAAAGGACAGAACTCTAATAGCGATTACATCACTGGGATGGACGTTTCTAGTGACCTTCCACCAGACATTGGCATAATCATTCAATTTGAATGAGCCACACCACACTTACTTATTACAGCTGACCTTACGTTTCATGGAGGAGACACTGGGTTTATTATCTTGGGGCCATAATTGGAAGAAAGTGGCAGCAGCTAAGGAATCTTGCATCCACCAAGAAAACAATGAGGTCAAGGTGTTCACTATGGAAATGCATCCAATGGCCTTGTTGTTTCCAGCATACCTGGGGACCCTGGCCTTCTAGCTCCTGCTCTTCTGTCTCCATTTTATTTCTCTCACCCTTCCCCAAAATTTGAACCCTCTCTAATCTTAAAACACTCTGTGTGTCTTCCTGCTTCCAGATTTATGCAAATTTAATCATCTTATTATGACATATTTACTGATTTGTATGATAGTCTTTTCCCGAGAACTCTGTTCTTAGAGGTCAAAGGCAACACACCACTTCTCTCTAAGAGAAAAATACACATGCCTTAGAAATGTGTGAATGAGTAAAGAAACAAGCAAACAACACATAAAGTCCTCAGAAACTGGAAAGCATCTCTTTTCACATCACTCCCCCCGAGGATCAAGAACTTTGGCCAACCCCCACCCCCTAAATATGTAGATGTCTGCCTGCAAGGTTAGATCTGAGAGATGAGTTTTTAAAAATATGCTTCAGTAAATTCTCAGGACTGAACGAAGCCTAAAGGGTACAGGTTCAAAATGGATTTTTTTCCTTACTGACCTCAGGGGAGAACTGCTGGGAAGCTGAAAAGCTAGTCACATTGCTTGCTGTAAAATCCTTTCCTGAAGCAATCCCCTCAGCTCTTAGGCAGTCTTATGGAATAGAATGAAATCTAATCTGAAAAGCAACTGCACTCCCTCTGGAAGTCTTGAGAAGTCTTAGGACAAATAAGGAACTGGTTCCTTTTACTTTGGATATAGCAGAGTCTTTTTAAAGAGCTTAGATTCTTCCCCGGCTGTGTGTTCTTAGACTTACAGACTACATCTGTTAGAACAGCTCAGCAAGGGCTATGTGTCTTGCACTGCTCCCCAGCTTCCCTGACTTCAGGTAATTAAAATACTATCCCCAGAAATACTTACTGAGTTATCACTGTGTGACTAGCATGCATGCAGCAGCATTTAGTTTTAACAGATCTCTTTCAAAATAAATGCTGCTATGTTCCCACTTAACACTGGATTCCCACATATCAAAACTGGAATGCAGAGGGAAGTTCCACAGTGTCTCTACCTTAAGTCTCATCTGCAAATGGCAATGATGATAAGATCAACCACATAAAGTTGATGTGAGAGTTGTGGGTTAATTTTTCCGAACCCTATGATAGTGCCTGAGTATAGTGGGTTTCATGTAATTTCGTTAAATAAAAACTTAAATGTGGGCTAGAAAGGGAGCTCAGTCAGTAAAATGCTTGCAAGGTGTTTCCTGAGGACCTTATTTTAATCCTCAAAACCCATTTAAAAAAAGAAGTCAGGTGTGATGGCAGGTGTTTATGACCCTATTGCCAGGGAGATGGAGACAGTCAGATCCCTGGGGCTCATTGGTCAACCAGCCTAACCCATGTGGCAAGTTCAAGCCCATGAGAGAACCTGTCTCAAAAAAACCAAGGTGAATGGTGACCGAGGAATGGCAGCTGAGGCCTTCTGGTTTCTGTACACTAACACACACACTTGCAAGCTCAGCCACACACATGCACACAATTGAATGTGTGAATGGTGAGTAGATGGAGAGATAAGTGGGGGATTTGGACCAACATCAGATAACCAGTGCTGTGAAGGCAGAAGTCAAGGGCAGGCACTCTGACTGCGATGCTGATTACACTATTGTCTCCTTGTGACCCGACCAGCTGGTCTAATGTGCTCACCCAAATTTCCATGGAAGAATGCTTCCTTGTGTAGCTCATTCTAGTATCTTCTACCTCAAACATGTTGTCTTGAGATGTTGCATTAGGAAGCCCTTGGCTTATACCTTGTGCATGAATGGGTGAATGATGTGATAAATTGACCACCCCACACTGTGTCTGTACATCCCTTCTTTCTTAGCACCTCTGTTTAATGGAGTCTCTCGTAGCATTACAAGAAGCAAGTCCAATGTGCATGTGCATGCACGTGCACATGCCTGCCTCTGTGTGTGCTCATGGGGGCGGGGAGAGAGAGAGAGAGAGAGAGAGAGAGAGAGAGAGAGAGAGAACCTCCCTCTTAACTCTTGAAGCCCTAGCACTCACTCTGCCCTCTAATGCTGCCAAAACAAGAAAAGGAAACTCTAACCCCTTCCGTGTATAATGAATAGCCATTCTGCCTTGATAGAATATAACCCAGAAACTGACAGAGATACCTGCACATGGCACAATCTCCCTAGAAGACAGATGTAAGAAATTTGAAATGCATGCAGTTTCCCATGGATACAGAATAGTGCCACACTATTCACAAGCTCCGTGTCAGAAGCACAACAGACAAGAAGAGGGGACCAGTCTTTTCTAGGAAAGTGAGGAAGAGATGTTGTGGGGTGGCTGTACTAAGGTTGCACTTACTCCCAGAAGAGTGTTTAACTTATGTCTTCCCAGCAAGAATGAACCTGCTCAGCAATCCCATTTGCCAACACTGATTCATGAGCTAACGCTGAGAGTGGCCATGGCTTCTTTATAATGGGTGAAACTGACAGTGGGATGAGCAGCACTAAGCTCCGCCTCAGGAAAATGGCTTGCAGGGCTTCATGCCAGTTCAGGGAATTCTCAGTTCCAAGACTCACTCTCCATCTATCGCAACATTCTCCATTTGTACTGTCTTTCCTCTATTTAGAAGTCAGGAAAACAGCAAAAAAGATCTGCACATTTTAAGCTTGAGGATATAAAGAAAAAAAAAAACAGAAACAGAAAATACGGATCTGATGCTTAATATGTGCTTCAAGCCATGAAAAATACCCAAATCATAAAACATGGTCCTTGATTTCCCTTGAGGAGATTATAATATACTTGAGTAAATTAAAAATGAAATAAGAAAGTATTTGAACCACAGTTCACTACATTAGTCAAAGAGGGCCACAAGGCAAGAACGGACTAACTGGAAAATGATTTGAACAGATTGTAATTGGTGCTGAGAAATGTGAATTTGCTCTATTTTTGGAGTCCAGGTGGGGTTTACCAAGATGACTTAATTCTAAAGAGAGTTGTGGAGCCGGTGTGCTGGTGCACACCGCAATCCCAGTACTCAGGAGGGAGAGGCAGATGGATCTCTGTGAGATCAAGGTTAGCCTGGTCTACATAGTGAGTTCCAGTTCAACTAGGGCTGTAGGAGACCCTGTCTCAAAAAATACCAAAAAATAATAATAAAATCATTTTAAAGAAAAAGAGAAGTGGGCACATTTGGGCAATGGCAGGGGGCGGGAGATGGGAGGATCCTTATTGTTACATCTTGAATGGAATCAAGACAATATTTCTTTTAGCCAGACTGCTGCTATTACAGGCTTACAGATCTAGAACATTCTGAAACAACACCAAAGGGAAGACATTCTGGGAATTTGATGAGTCCTGGGGAGGAGACCCATTTTTGTGTCCTCACAAACTCCCAAAGAAGGGTAACCAGTTAACAGGCTGCACTGTTAAGAAGTGACATGGGTGGGTATGGAAGAAGTTACAGAAGTCTCAAGGCATGTGATGGGCAAAGGAATTTGGATAAGTTTGTGATGATTCTTGGTGGACAGGAGATAATATTAGAGTCTTTTGTGAGATTTGTGACTCTGTGCAGTGTTGGAGAGCACTGGAAGGAAGGAAGTTGGACCAAGATACGTCATCCTACCAGTTTGCCTGTAATACTCATCCGCCAACTCTGTCATTTTGGGCAAGGAACATGTTAGGAGATAGAGTTCTTAGTCTTTTTCCCTCATAAATATGCATGCTCCCCTAACATACACGTATCTTCCTATGAACAAATCTGAGATCTTCACTGAGTCATTTTGTCTGTGAAAAGGAAGCTGAGAAAAATCTCTGTCCTTCAAGGCAAAGAAAATCCAGGGAGGATTTCTATATGGTTGAAACTCTGAGTGAGAAACTGAAGCTCAGATGAGTATGAGTCCGAATGTGCACCACTTAAATGATGCATTAATCGCATTAATTTCATACAAAAATGAGTCCATTGGAAGCCCATGGAGCTATGACAGTGTTCTTGGGACTATGGCATTTAGAGGGAAAGCAACTCTGCAGAGGATTAACTCATGATTAACTGCAGATGACAGTCAATACAGAGACAATTGTCAAAGTGCTCAGCCCTAAAGGAGACATCTGTATCACACCCCATCCCCTCCAGGGCTCAAAGCACATCATGGAAGATGGGGTGGAAAGATTGTAAGATTGCTTTAAAATGTTGTCTTCTTGATGTGACATATCTGTTGCAATCATGAGCTCACAACAGCACCTTCGTACTCATGAACTCACAACAGTCATGAATGCTGCACATTTTTGATGGTGCAGAATTAAAGCTGTGAGACATCAGATTTAAAAAAAAACACCAAGTTTCAAATATAAATAAATAAAGTGAATCCACATGGTGATTCTATACCAAAGTCAAAATGAAATTCTTAGAAACAATTTGAGAGAAAATATATATCATGCCAGAAGCAACAGCAACATCGTTGGCTTTCATAGCAGTTCAGAGTAGAAGGAAATTGGATGGCATCATCAAAAGGCTCAGGAAATATCATCACTAACATACATCCTCACGTTCAAACCATTCAAAACTGAGAACAAACCAAAGGAGGTACATACTGATTTCACAAAGAAGGTTATTGGATAAAATAGATGAAATAACATTAGCCACACCTCCTTTTTAAAATTTCCAGTGAAACATTCCCCTGTTCCTTTAATTGCCTATTGAAATGAGGGGGGTGTTCAGTTTGCAAGGGGCCATTCAGAACTGAGGTACCTTTTTTCAACTTTTCTAAAGTTTTGTATCCTGAATTCATTACTCGTGGGTGAGTTTTTGAAACAATGTTGGGTGTTCTAAATAGATGGGAAAGAAGAAACCAACATAATTTGAGGTCTGTCATTTGCCAAGCATTTCCTTCATGACAATAAGCAGTAGCAAAAGTTATTACTCATAAGTTATTCTCGTAAGACTTAATGTAAACTGAAAGTTTTAGAGGTTTTACAAATACTGATCTCAACGGAGTCACACCACACCTCCATAAAGTATACACGTCTACATAGACAGGTAAGCTGTCACTTCCAGGTCACACAGCTAGCAAATGAAATCTTGCTATGGCAGCATGCATGTCCTTCATGTTCTGCACGAGCCTGGGTGGGTGTGTGTGTTGGGGGAAAGTACAGAGGAAATGACATGGGAAGAACATAATAATAATCAAAACCGGATCAGGAACTGTACCAATTTCACCATACTGTATAGACCATCTAATTTCATCCTCTCTGTAAAGATATTTGGAAGGTGTTATCCTTATCCACTGAGCAGCCAAGGACCAGCCAACCTGAAAGACTTACGTTAAGTTCACGTTAAGGGCTGTAAGTTACGTGCTTGTTCCCAGCTCAGACGTGTCGACCCCAAGGCTCAGGCACAGGCGCAGGCGCAGGTCTTCACTGCCGTGGGCGTTGTGTTCTGTGCAGGTGAGATGGAGGAGCTGGAAACCCTGTGGCTCACAGGCATCTGCCACAATGAGAAGAACGAGGTGATGAGCAGCCAGCTGGACGTCGACAACATGGCGGGTGTGTTCTACATGCTGGCGGCAGCCATGGCTCTCAGCCTCATCACCTTCATCTGGGAGCACCTCTTCTACTGGAAGCTGTGCTTCTGCTTCACCGGCGTGTGTTCTGACCAGCCCGGCCTGCTCTTCTCCATCAGCAGGGTCAGTACCCTAAGCAGCTCCTTCCTGGTGCTGCAGGCAGGAGCATCGCAGGGGATGCCGAGAATCATGCTTTGTGTACTTCTCTCTAGGTCTGCTCGTCCTCCCTTCTGGTCCTCCTCTACTCTTCTTAGACTTGTGAGAAGGCGTCCCAGACTTGGTGCATTCATAAGTCGGGGACTGAAAATTGAGACTACTAGAGAAGCTAGAAAGTGAGTGAAAATGGGAACAGCAAGTTGGGTATTAGAAAAATTAATAAAATAAATGAGCTAAGACATAGCAAACCAACCTGGGTGCCAAAATGAAAGAACGACGTGCCTTGCTGGAGAGTGGAAAGTTTCCAATTTACACCAATAGGACAGTCATACTGAACTACTGTTAAGTATTGTCTTATGTGAATATAGAGTTAATATTATCCAGGCATTCTGCTTTTCAAAAGAGAAAGCATCATCTGATTGAGTGAAAAATCTTTCCATCTAAAATATTAGTAACTGATTCCATAAAAAATTGTATGAGCCAAACAAATCTTCTATCTGCAGCTTCCATAATTAGCTGGAAAACATACCATACAATCCTACTAACATGCCAAGGTGGAACGCTACAGTGAAGGAGTGCAGTGCAACAGAATACACACAACAAAGCAATCTATGTGCAACGCTGTGCAGTGTGTATAGACCTCCCAAAACACAGACAATGTGTGCAGTGCAGCAGTCTGAAATGAAACAGATAGGATGTGCCAAAAGAACATTCACACACATAAGACGGAAACAAAATACATACTGTGCCCAACATAAACAACAGTATAGAAGATACACACTGCAGTCAGCTCACGAGCAATACAGAAACACCTCCTCTCTCGTAGTGCACAGTACGGCATGGGTGGGTTGCCATTGATGTTCATGTGACTCATTCATCAGTAGTGTAAATGACCATGGAAATGTTCGTATTTATGCAGCTTATATGCCCCCAGGCATCATGGTCTTCTTATTGTTTAATTTTCAATCAACTGTAACTAGAATAGTCCTAACAAAATTCAAATTCAGAAGTTTGGAAAAAATAGTGCTTATGAATGTATGGCCTGTCACCTAGCCATAAAGGCAGCAAAATGGAGAGAAAGCTTGAAGCTAAATGGTTTGTTACTAGCCAGGCCCTCAGCATTGCATAGGCAAGCACCATCAAATATGTGCAGCACAAGAGATTTGATGCAGTTTATACTCCAAGTTTATATGCACATGAAATTCAGGTAATATATGTTCACACATGCAATGTAACTTAGTCACTTACCTTCATTATAGTAAAAAGCACATATGTGCATACTGTTGATGTAGCCTACTATCATCTATCAATCTATCACTTATGTATCAGTCATCATCTTATCATGTATCTTATCACCTATAATTTATCTATTATCTATCATCAATCTATCACCTATTAACTATCTACCTATTGTCTATCTACCTATCATTTATCTTCCCAGATAGCTGTCTATCCCTGTCATCTATCATCTATCACATATCAATCTATCATCTATCAATCATCTCTCTCATCATCTATCAAACTATCAATCCATCCTTGTCTATCTATAATATGTATCTATCTAGCATTTACATCTATCATCACCTATCTACCTACTTATCAGTCTATCATCTATGTATGTATCATCTATGTATAATAGATCTGTTTATCCTTTCATTTATCTACCTATTTCTTTTGTTTTCCCACTTTAGTGGGAAGAATATCTAGGTTTATAAGCTGCTGTTTATTGAGGAAATGAAACAATCTATTTGAAATAAATTTGTGAATTCTTAGCATTAGCTGATTTTAAAAACATTGGAGATTCAAAGGTACACATTAGCTTAGTGAGTAGGATTTATTTTCTCCATTCAGTAGCACTCCAAACTTGGTTTCTGTGCAAATACATATTTCCTAATTAGCTTGATGGTATTTAAACACACAAATTGCTTAAAAATAACAACGTGCATGCATATAGCTAGGTATTATGCCAACTTGAAGCTAATTCTCTCAGCCAATTACTAATGGCTCTGGGATTATCTCGAGTAAATGCACACTGTTGCACTTATTTGTAAATCCTGCTTGTTTTTGGAACAGTTGGCCAAGTTGGTAGGATCATCATTATGAGAAATGAACTGAATCCTGCATCCTTTCCAAGCATCTTACATGATGAGAATGGAGAGGAACTGGGGAGTGCACAAGCAACTTCATTGGTGTTACTGCATGGCTGTCTGGAATTTGGACTTTTTTCCCCTCTCTCCAGGGGAGAGTGGCCCCCAAATGTTATGGGAGCAATATGGAGGCTTCAAGAAACCATTAATGCTATATTCTCAAAGTTTCAGGGTTCTCAGCAATGGCTTTCCTTCTCCCCCAGTATTATCTGTCTTTTAAAGTCAGTGCAGCATGGTAACTATGAATAAGAAGGCGCCATTCTTTGTACTTCCCTGCATCTTTCATGTACTAGAGAAGCTCACAATAGGCTCAGCCCTGGTGCTGTATGCATCAGGGCTCTAGATTTCTGCCTAAGGGGCAAATGCTCCTTTCAGGTCAAGGGCTACCAGAGCTTCTTAAGCTCCCCTCCCTGTGTTCCCTCATGGGTACGTCATCTCTCATATAAGCTAACTCACCCAACAAAAAGGTACACACTGAAACCAGTGCATTCATTGTGCGCACACTGTCATTTGCTTTAACCAAACATACAGTGGGAATTCCCAGGAATAGCAAGTTGCACCTACTGTGTGGGTAATGGCTGGGGCCAGATATGTTTCCTGTGTTGTCTCTTTTTCACCACAACACCCTATGCGATTGGCCTGATCACATTCATCCTACAGATGGGGCCCTAAGTGTTACAATGAGGCATTTTTGCTTTTATCTTACTTTTCCTTGAAATTATCAGGGCTCTTCTCATTCCATCCATAGGGCGACAAAGGGAACACTAGAAAGGAACTGGGGAGAAGGATGAGCCTGTAAAGTACTTTGCCTTGCAAGTTTGAGGACCTGAGTTCAATCCTCAGAATCCATGTTGGAAAGAAAATAACTGAGTGTAGTGGTACAGGCGTGTAATCCCAGTACTAGGAAGGCAGAGACAAGCAGATCCTTGGGGCTCACTGTCCAGCCAGCTTAGGATATTTGGTGAGTTTAGTTCAGTAAGATACTGTCTCAAGTGACAAAAACGAGAGCTGGAGAGATGGCTCAGCAGTTAAGAGCGCTGATAGCTCTTGCAGAGGACCTAAGTTCGATTCCCAGCACCCAATCATCTGTAACTCCAGTTCCAGAGGATCCGACAGTCTCTTCTGACCTCCATGGGCATTGCATGACATGGGTGCACTTACATACATGCAGGCAATACACTCATATACATGAAAAATAAAAATAATAAAATATTTTTAAAATATATAAAAGGTGGACAGCACCTGAGGAGAGACACTCAATGTTTTCCTCTGGCCT
Source organism: Eospalax fontanierii (assembly GCA_035773235.1). NCBI lineage: Eukaryota > Metazoa > Chordata > Mammalia > Rodentia > Spalacidae > Eospalax > Eospalax fontanierii. The sequence goes on along the minus strand of JAJHUQ010000064.1, from coordinate 2,698,037 downwards.
CCACACACATGCATACACACACAAAGCATGCTCTGTTTGTTCATAGTTGGATCACATGCAATAGCAAACTTCAGAGTTTAACTTTCTTTGTTAGGATAATGATCCATGATGTTCTGATATGTATATTTCTCACAAGGAAGGTGCCTCCTGAGCAGAGGATAGATCTCTTACTGACCAGCTTTTCTTTCAGCAAAATAGCCACGAAACACTTAGACATAAAGCAGTCACCATACAGTGTGCACAAACAGCCCTTCTTGTGGGCTCAGTGTCTCTGGGAAGCTCCTGGAAAATTCAACACAAATACCAACCTGACATACATGTTATCTCTGGTACTGCCAAGGGAGAAACCAAGAGCTCAAAGAAGACAGCTTTAGGAACTGGAACCAAGCTTCTCCCATGACTATCGTTTACACAAATGCATCCTCCAGTCGTAAGATGTTTTTTAGTTTTCTCTCCAAAATGTTTCCCCTCTAATTTTACAAAAGGTTTCTCATTTACTCCAGTCAAAAGAACTATGCTGAATGTTTCCTGAAAAGTGATTAAAGGGAGACTTAGTAAAACTGAACCCGGGGGGGGGGGGGGGATGGGAACTGTGGCTGCTCTAATGAGGAACACTTGGAGACAGAGTAAAAGATCTTCCTACTAGCCCTCCATCAAGACCAACAGAAGTCAAACACTGTAGGGAATCAGCTCAGGCTAGAAGGGGTCAAGCCTGTCTTCGGATGGCTCCTTGGCAGTCTGGGAGGGAGGGGTGGATTCAGTTCTACAGATTTAATCCAATTTCTTCCTCTAGATATGACTGCCAAAAATCTGGATATGGGCATGGAAAAATCAGGGGCCAAAACACAAAGATTATTGACATTCAACTTACTCTGGCAGTACAGATCAAGAGTTCTTCCCTCGAGAACAGTAAAACAGCTTCTAATTAAACATCATTTTTTTAAGAAAGGAAAAAGGCATGAAAAAATGAGGAGACTTAGAGATGGGTGGGGTCATACCCCAGTTTCCCAGGATTCCCTGATGGCATTAGATCCCTGGATGGATTTAAAGGCACGTCACCAGGCCTGTCAGAAAATCCAGTTCTAACTGCATTGAATGAACAAGGATGAAGTCCAAGAGGATGTCTGCAGCACCACACCACGCCTCCCTCCTTCTCTTCGGCTCTTCATTTCACTGAGGCAGCTTCCATCTCAGGTTGATAACCCCAAATGAGATCAAGACTTGTCCCTAACTCCTCCCACCTGAGCATCTGTATCTGTCTCTCAGTGCAAAGTATCATTTAACTCACATGGACTTCGGGCCTTTTATTATTTATTTATTTATTTATTTATTTATTTATTGGTTTTAAGACAGGAGGATCTCACTATATAGGTCAAGCTGGCTTTGAATCTGTAATTTTCCTCACTCAGCCTCCTGAATGCTGGGATTATAGACCTGTACCACTTTGGCTGTGTCTTCCTTTAGAATAGTCAGTGCACACAGAGAGAGGAGATGTTCTGATTGGCTGCTTGCATGGATCACTTACCTTTCATTGCCAGCTTCAGCACAAGGATAGAAGTAATTCAGGTGAAAAAGAATGAATCGTTTTGATTCCTTTACACTGATTTGTTTGTCAGTAGCAACTTCAGTACCTCAACTTCAAAGATAATGTGGGAACTTTAAATAAAAGTCTGGGTTTGGAGCAGCCCAGTCAAACATCCTTATATACCACTGTGGAGGTTCAGAGATGCTAATAACTACAGAAGTTATCAGTTAATACCACTTCTCAACCTCCATGTGTGGCTTTTGCAGAGCTGTCAGATCATCCTGGGTCAGACCAATAAGAAAGACCTGATCGTTTTGTGTCTTTTCTCTGGGGGCTATGAACAAACATCTTTTCACCCTAGATAGGGCACTGTAGACAGACTAGGGAAATTACTCCACCCATGTCTAGCTTAGTGAAACCTGTGAGTTTATTGGGTTACTTAAAGGATAACGAGTGAGAGGTTCCTTACAGGAGCAGGGAAGACACAAAGGCATCTGCATTATTGAAAAAGCCTGTTTACTTCCTGAGTAATGGCATCTTTCAATGTGGAGGAGGGAGTTATACGACACTGAGGCAATACAATCTGTCTCACCTGTTGAAGAAAAGTAACCAGGATTCAGAATGAATTTCATCATTTCTCCAGGGCTCCCACAAGAAATGCATGTGTCACCTTACAGGTAAAGCTCAGCAGTGGCTTGATGCCTGTATCTGCCGTTGATCAGTGTTTTGTGCTCTCTCACATTTACAGTTGCATCCATGGTGTGCACATTGAAGAAAAGAATAAATCCCCAGACTTCAATCTGTCTGGGTCACAGAGCAACATGCTAAAGCTCCTCCGGTCAGCCAAGAACATTTCAAACATGTCCAACATGAACTCCTCAAGAATGGACTCACCCAAAAGAACTGCTGACTTCATCCAAAGAGGGTCCCTTATCATGGACATGGTCTCAGACAAGGGGAATTTGATATACTCAGACAACAGATCTTTCCAGGGGAAGGACAGCATTTTTGGGGACAACATGAATGAACTCCAAACATTTGTGGCCAACAGGCACAAGGATAACCTCAGTAACTATGTGTTCCAAGGACAACACCCTCTCACTCTCAATGAGTCCAATCCTAACACAGTGGAAGTGGCTGTCAGCACCGAATCCAAAGGGAACTCCCGACCACGACAACTTTGGAAGAAATCCATGGAGTCTCTACGTCAAGACTCTCTGAACCAGAATCCAGTCTCCCAGAGGGATGAAAAGACTGTAGAGAATAGGACTCACTCCCTAAAGAGCCCCAGGAATCTGCCAGAAGAGGTGGCCCACTCTGACATTTCAGAAACTTCCAGCTGGGCCACATGCCACAGGGAACCTGATAATAATAAGAACCACAAGATCAAGGATAACTTCAAAAGATCAATGGCTTCCAAATATCCCAAGGACTGTAGTGAAGTTGAACGTACCTACCTGAAAAACAAAGCAAGCTCCCCCAGGGATAAGATCTACACCATTGATGGTGAGAAGGAGCCCAGTTTCCATTTAGATCCTCCACAGTTTGTTGAGAATATAGCCCTCCCTGAGAATGTAGGCTTCCCAGAAACCTACCAGGATCATAATGAGAACTTCCGCAAGGGGGACTCCACACTGCCCGTGAACAGGAACCCGCTACATAATGAAGATGGGCTTCCCAACAATGACCAGTATAAACTCTATGCCAAGCATTTCACCTTGAAAGACAAGGGTTCCCCACACAGTGAGGGCAGTGATCGATACAGGCAGAACTCCACGCACTGCAGAAGCTGCCTTTCGAACCTGCCCACCTATTCAGGCCATTTTACCATGAGGTCTTCTTTCAAATGCGATGCCTGTCTGCGGATGGGGAACCTCTATGACATTGATGAAGACCAAATGCTTCAGGAAACAGGTAACCCATCTACCCAGGAGGTCTACCAGCAGGACTGGTCACAGAACAACGCCCTCCAGTTCCAGAAGAACAAGCTAAGGATTAACCGACAACATTCCTACGATAACATTCTTGACAAACCCAGGGAGTTAGACCTTAGCAGGCCCTCCCGCAGCATAAGCCTCAAGGACAGGGAACGGCTACTAGAAGGCAACTTATACGGGAGCTTGTTCAGTGTCCCCTCAAGCAAACTCTCGGGGAACAAAAGCTCTCTTTTCCCCCAGGGTCTGGAGGACAGCAAGAGAAGCAAGTCCCTCTTGCCCGACCACACCTCTGACAACCCTTTTCTCCATACCTATGGGGATGATCAACGATTGGTTATCGGGAGATGTCCCTCAGACCCTTACAAACACTCACTGTCATCACAGGCAGTAAATGACAGCTATCTTCGATCATCCTTGAGGTCAACAGCATCGTATTGCTCCAGGGACAGTCGGGGCCACAGTGACGTGTATATTTCAGAGCATGTTATGCCTTATGCTGCAAATAAGAATACTATGTACTCTACCCCCAGGGTTTTAAATTCCTGCAGCAATAGAAGAGTGTACAAGAAAATGCCTAGTATCGAATCTGATGTTTAAAATCTTTCATTAATGTTTTATCTATAGGGAAACATATGGAATGGCCATCGTTCTGGAGGGTAAATGTTGGATGTCCAATAGCACCCTACTAGGAGGAAGAAGACTTAGGGAGGTACTTTTTTTTGTTGGCTCTTTTGCACATGGCTCCATGCCGTAATCTTCCACTCAAGGAATCTTGTTAGGTGTGCGCTGAGCATAGCACATAGCAGATAGGTGAGTTCTTAACCAAAAACAAACAAATAAATATGGGCAAGTCTCCCAGACGCGCCCACTGGGTATGTTGGCAATAATGGTATATCGGACGGTGACAGTGATGTTATGATTTCCTATATTCCAAATTCCATGAAGATAATCCACAATGTAATTTCCCATCAGAAATGCCTCATGGTTTCTCTAATACAGAATAAGCAATATGGTATGCATGTAAGTCTGACACAGACAATAAGACAGTTAAGAATGCATCTGCACTGTAGCAAGATTGACTTGTGCAAGGGTTAAGAAGTTTGACTTGTAACAGTTCTCAGCTTTCTTGTTATGCCTTTCCATCATAACCCAGGCCTACCCCCCAAGAACTCCAGGCTCCCCACTCCCAAACAATAGCAGGTCAGTATGTCTATTGCTATCCATGCTACTTTCATTAATCTATCCCCGAGATACATCTGGAGAAAAAAGCCACAGGGACTCTCAGGCGGAGAGCTACAGGAATCTCTTTGGATGTTATTGTATGTGTATCTTTCACCCTCTGCTTCAATGGTCTTGTCCAAAGCTACATAAACTAACACATTTGTGTCTTTGAGATCTAAGTGTGAATCTGCTGTCTATGATACAGTGGCCATTGTGGCTTATCCTGAAGACTCAATGTGCGTAAGTTTGCGTTCCCTCTCTTCTGGTGACGACTCAGGGTTGTATAGTATCTCTTACCCGACCCCTCTCAGAGTAATTGTAACTCATCTGTCCCCAAACAGCCATGGTAGCGTCTAATTAGATGTGTGTTGCTGTCCCAGAGTTGTTGATATGGTGACATGTGCCAGCAGCCATATGTGTACTGTGATCTGTAAGAAGTGCCATGCCATCTGTCTGCCCAAGGCTAACATGGCTCTACGTTTATCTTCCTTAATGTAAACTCTCTTGGACACTTATTTCTATCCAAACCTCCTCAAATAAAAAGCCTTCAAACATTAAAGCCACTTATGCATCTACCCTGAACACCTCAAAATTTTGGATAAACTAAGTAAGATAAATGATTTCTCTCCTGAAATATTCAACTTCTTGGAGGCGAACCTCTTCCCCCGCACCAACAGAGATAGATGAAAACTCTTCAATGCATTTGTCATTCCAGAGTTCTTGCCTCATCCTATTCTTGGTCTACTCAAGCCCGAGGATGTATGATATGAGAGACAATTATTATTTTTCAAAAGTTGGAGATAGTGAGGGGAATACTCATGAATGGAAAATATCTTAGCACAATACTGCCTCATTTTAAAAATGACTCAAAATGTAGTTCTGGTATTTGATTAGACAGAATTTTTCTACTCTAAAAAATAAACATCATAAACAAGCAAATACTACGAATTAAACATTTTATACATTTCTTCTCTATCAATTGGTATATTTTCAATACATGTATGTCCTTGAGACAGTTCAGCTAGCTGGCCATGATATTTTGTAGAGGACTTCAGTCAGGTTGGTGACATGCTCATATGAAGAAGTCTAGTCATTTCCTACTTTCCTTTTCCTGAAATTTGATTTGGGTTCTTGGAGAAGGGGACAGAATGGCAGGTTGAAAAATTATCCTGTATTTTTTCCTCATGGTGTTCTCTATTTTTTAGGTGGTATTTTCCTGTAATTGGGCAGGTGGCAGGGAAGATTCTCTTAGAGCTTAAGAATGCACTGAATGGAGTTATCTGTGGAAAAGTATACCTGACAAGCAATATTCCTACAATGATGAAAAGTGACTGCGATAAATTTGAGTGCCAGTGACAGAGCTGCAGAGGGAGGCATGAGATGAGAACATTTCTCCTTTTGTCTTCAAAATACAGAAGTTGCTAACGTGGTGCCCATGACTGATAAGCCTCAAAATTATATCTTTTTTTTTTCCTATGGATCCTATGCCTTTTGCTGCCCCAAGTTCCAGCAGAAGCCTGGATTTTAAAATCTGGAGGAGTCATGCCAACTTTTTGATCTTAAATTTAAGTCTTTCTCTGTGTGGAGTTTTTTGGCTGTTTCTGTCTTTGCTGTCTTATCGCATTCCAGACCTGTATTTCTCTTACTACTTCACTGCCATGTCCTCCCAGATCTGCCTGCATGGACATGGAATGATTCAAAAAGGCCTCCGTAGAATATAGGAGAGTGGCATGCCATAAATCCAAAGAGCTTTCTGCGTTCCTCAGAAGTCCTTGAAGCCCAGGGGACTACCAAATGCCACAGAATCTCTAGGGAGAGTACAGATTACACTAACTTTGCCACCACACATCAAAACCCCTTCTACTAATAACAGTATTATTTCTACTATTAACCCCATGTGTGTCTGGCAAAGAAATTCACATGAGGCTTTTGGAAGAAACAATATTGTGATGAGAAAAAAAAAAAACCTTTTTCAATACAAAGATTTTTTTCTTTTTAAGGAGAGATGGCTCTTTCACAGGACCTGGATTCAATATCCAGCACCCACATAGTGGCCAAGAACCAAATGTAACTCCAGTTCCAAGGGATCCAATGTCCCCTTCTGGCCTTCTTGGGCATTGCATGACATGGGTGCACTTACATACATACAGGCAATACACTCAAACAGGTAAAATAAAAATAATAAAATAGATAAATCATTGGCAGTCAGGGACTACGTAGTAAACACTTGCTTGTTCTTTTCTCCTCATTTAGTGATTCTTAAATGTGATGATTTGAAGGAAGAAAATCAGCCGCTGATGAAATGATTAGTTTCCAAATGAAAGAGAATCATGTAGACCTATTTAAAGATAGTCGAAATGAGTTCACTCATTGCAAAATAAATAATACAAGGGCCTGGCACGTGGTGGCGAATGCCTTTAATCTCACCACTCAGGAGGCAGAAGCAGGCGAATCTTTGTGGGACCAAGGCCATCTTGGTTAACAAGATCAGCTGAAGCTATAGGGAGAGCTTGTCTCAAAAAAATCAGTAATAGTAGTAGTAGTAGTAGTAGTAGTGTACTGCTCAATGCCAGTGGCACCTAAACAGGAAACCCCGATCATTTACAGTGTTCCTGTGCTAAGTCCAAGCTCTCAGATTTTAGATTTGTCACCAAGAAGCCAGTATCTCTGAACCAAAATGCTTGAATTTTCCCTGGCATAAGCCAGTGAATTCAGCAGCTCCAGGTGGTTTTCCCCTTTTGGAAAGGACCCAACTGGTCCTCAGACAGAAACACCTGGACGCAAACAGTCAGGCTTCTATCCTTGCATGGTGTGCAAATGATTTAAAATACCCTGCACACGAGAGGCTTCCAGGGCACGCCCCCACTCTGCCAAAACTCGGTGTTCTATAAAATACTTACATTGTCCTTAAACTTCTGGTATCAATGTTGCAAGACAGCGAGCCCCCAGTTAATTTGTCTTTCTTTGGGTAAGATCTCCTTGAGACTTGAGGGATGATAATCTCACCACTCATGACTGCTCAGTCCTCTGAAAATTCCATTGCTTTAATTTAGCCAGCTAAATAGTGACTATCACATGCTACATGCTTGGTTTTCCCCTCCCTGTCTCTCAGGGTACTTGAGAAGACTTAATATTTAGCTTTTCTAGTAGAAGCATTAAAATTCACCCATTGCAGCAAAATCTGTCAAATCAATTCATGCTTATTTTCTGGAGAGAGAAAAAGAAAATTACACCTTGTTTACAAATGAAATAGTTTCATTTAAATGGGATGTTAGCCAAGGCGGCTAATTAGTCAAAAGATCCACAGTAGTCATGCAGTCACATGTTGTTTATTCTATTTAATGTGTCTACTGCTGATGTGTATTTAATATTCTGCATCCTTCTTAGGAAATGACAAATGCCTTGAATTCTTTGCAAATAGAATTGCTAATGAAAAAGAAAAGGAAAGTTGGTGTTAATTAAATGGTGATTAAAAATTTATCTCCTTTAAATCTAAAAAGTGCAGCTTTAATAATCGGTTGTCATATAAATAAATACCTTACACTGAAATCCCTTGCAGTTTAAGACCTAAATAAATACTAATTTGAGAAACCTAAATATCTGTCAGAGGAGCTGAATATATTCGTTAACTTGATGCACATTTCTGTACTGTTTCTTTGTGCAGAGTTGTTGTGCGTGGATCATTGAGAAGGGGATATAAGGTGTTTCTAAGCTGGAACTGGGTTGTACTAACCATGGGCTATAATATACTTAATTGAACTTCAATAAGTATAATTTAAGAAGGAGGAAGCAAAATTTATGAGTCAATATGTAATATTAATTCAGAGTTCTAGGAAAAAAAAGATCTTGCTTCCCAAAGCATTGCTTACTTTCACTTGAGTCAAAATTTGCCTTATCATTGGGGCTGGACCAATGGCTCAGTGGTTAAGAGGGTTCACTGCTCTTATGGAAGACCCAGATTTGGTTCCCAGCACCACAATGGGCAGCTCACACCTGCTTGTAACTCCAGTTTCAGAGGATTTAATGCCCTCTTCTGGCTTCTGCAGGTACCTCCTCAAATATGATGCATATACAGACAAGCAGGCACACACGCGCACACAGAAACATATAAATAAAAATTAACAATTAAATAAATTTTGACTTATCCAAATACCCTTCTTTTCTGCTGGTTAAATAGGATTGGAAGCACTCACTGAGAGTTTATGTGGGATCTCTACTTGAAAAGTTCTGCCAATATGGAGTTGTCCTCTTCAGTTCAGTCTCTTTGTACTATGTTCATCTCTAATTGTCTCTGATGAGATCAGATTGATACAGCTCAGAGATGATCAAATGCACTTCTGTGAATAGTGTTGCTCATGTATACATGTATATACTATACATGCTTGATTTCTATAATTCACACTATGTATTATTGAAATATACCTGTACATACTGTAAAGTTTATGTTAAAATTTAACAGTGGTGATGGTGTGAACACATGGAAAGCCTATTCTGGTTGTTTCGATCAGAGGATATCTGTGCAGAGAAGGCACTACATTATTTGAAATCTCAGTTCTAGGGATGATGACAGGGCTCAAAAGGATTTAAACACTGGTGTTCTTGGCTCCTTAAAAAACAAAACCAGGGTGAGGGGTGGTATATGCTGCTCACAGTTGCTTTCAAATATGATGCTGATATGGATTTATGTGTAAACTTATCTGTAAACCCATCAAAAGGCAAAGATTTCCTATTTAAATGCCTTCTCTCTCTCTCTCTCTCTCTCTCTCTCTCTCCTCCTTCTGTGCCTAGAAATGCTCTCAGTAAGTGAAATATGCCTATCTAGAAGGATCTTAGATTACTTAGACTTTGTGGACTAACATTAAGACTTGGGGGAGGGGAAAGGAACATGAGAAAGTGATGGGTGACAAGGGGCCTGTCTAAGGTAAAATTAGAAAGCGTGGGAGTTGGGGCTGGAACCCAAGACTCCACGATCTGATTTCTGGCTTGGTTCCCTCTATCAGGCTGATATATCTCCAGGTTTTCTTTAGGAAGACATTCCTGAATCCTTCAAGAGTAAGAGATAGAGAACCCGTATAACAGACCTGGCTTTCTTTGCCTTCTGCCCTGTGCAGATCTAAGCATGACTCTTTGATTTTGGTTCTTCTTTATGCTCCTTTGCACTCCCTCATTCTCTCAGGAGCCTGAAGAATAACAGATCTTTCTTCAGGGACCCTCTTTCTAGAAAGGATGGACAAAGGATATAGTTTAAAACCTCAAACCAAAGATGGGAGCTGGCCACAACCCACTGACTATTATGCCCTGTTGAACAAGGTGCACCAGACAACCCACAGGATGAGAGGGGGTAACCATTCTCTTCGGAAATCCAGTTTGAGGTTAGGGGGTTGCAAAGCAAATGGAAATTGAAATCTCTCCCTGGTCTAGAATTTCAATTTCCAAATACAAAGATAACCAAGGACCACAAAACACAAACACAGATTAAACAGTGAAAAGTAGAGATGACCAATAACACTGTTTTTAGGTAATTAAAAATTAATTTGATTGTATTAGGGGAAACTTAAAAAGAGTTCTTCACAGACTTTGAAGAAACTTTGGAGAATAGATTTGGTAGTCCTGAAAATGCCCTTGATTTACATGAACCTACAGAGAAGATAAGGGAAAACCCAGGAGTATCCAAACATGTTGAACAAACTTGTCCTTGCATATTTTTTTGTGAAAGTGGGCTTGGGTTTGGCTGTAACTAATTCTCCACCCCTTACCAAATCATGCCTCAAATGTTTCAAAAAGATTTGAAAAAAATCCTTCAAAGGATTGGAAAATGGAGTATTATACAAAAAAAAAGTTCCCTGAAAGCTTTTCTGTTTGATTTGTTTTTGACTTGTGAAGAGCACTTTTGATAGTTCAGGGTATGAGATGCATCAGGGAAGAGAATAAGGAGCATGCTTTATGGAGTCCCAAGTGCCTACTGTTGTGGCTGCATAAGAAGTTATCAGGTTCCCTAGTGAGAAATGGAGACAAGGATGTGACGAAGGGAATCCAGGTGTGTTTCATGAAGGATGAGAGAGTAGAAAGGGCGAGAAGAGAGCTTCTGCTACACTGTATACACCATTCTATGCAGCACTAATAATTCTCATTATTACAAAAGTGTGCCGTGGGCCAGCACCTGAATCCAGAAATACCAAACTATGTCTGCATTTAATACAGAGTGTATCCTGGGCAAATCCTAGGATGTAATACTCAAAATAATCATAGGATTTAAGCTTGATTGCTCCTATTTTGCAAGTAATGAAACTGAGGCTAACATTGCTCTCAGCCTTGTCAGCACAAAGACTAGCTAATAAATCCCTAATGTCAGACATAGTCTCTCAAAGTGCCTGACCTCTAGGGAGGTCAGAATAGAGGTCAGAAAGAGAATTGTTATTTTGGGGTCTCCAGGATTTCACTTGAGTGCCCTATCCACATAGCCTGATTTGGGGTGTATCAAGAATTCCTAGTGACCATCCTTTGTTCAGTCCCTTCCAAACCAGGAACACTATTCATGTCTCTCCTTTGCGTGTTTGCACTCAACATTAACTCCATTTTTTGCTCCCAGGAACTTGTCTTCTCTACTTAGCATGTGCCTAATCTTAAATATCTCTTTCCCAATCTCTTTCCTTTTTAAATTATTGGCATCAGGGCTAATACCATTAAACATATATGTACATAGTATTTTTTCATAGGTGTGTGGGCACTGTCATACACACACACACACACACACACACACACACACATACACACACACCACTCCTCGTGTTCCTCCATCAAACATTGTGACCCATTTTTAAATGGGATGCTATTTGTAAATTCATTGTTGCTCCTATTTTATCTGTGTTGCTGGTCTTTGCCTGTTAGACAGAATGAGGTTCAGCGGTAAAGCAAGGAAGGGAAAGCAATTTTTGCATGAGTGACTGAGTGTTTGCTGTCAGAATGTTTGAGGGATAGCTAGCTATCAAATTGTTGTTGTTCTTGTTGTTTTCCTTCTGGGTCAGTTCTGTTTTCTAAATTGCCTTAGAAATGCTCTCCTGGGTATTAGTATCAGGATAACTGTTAATGAACCAATACTTGTTCACTTTATTCCATGGAAGTGTGTTGAACTGGGGTGTTTCTACTGGGCTTTCTAGGAGCCCAGAGAGGTATGGTGTTTAACATGCCCTGAAAGCAATCCTCCCAAGCAAACATTTGCCTTCTTTGCATCCTCTTCTTCCCCTCTTCTAAGCCACATTTCTTTTCTGGAATTTGTATTAACTGTGAGGTGGGACACATTAGGTCTACTGTATAGATGAGAAAACTGAGTGGGGATTTGAAGGAAAGTTTTTGAGGGAGGCTACAGAATAACGTTTTCATTAAAATACAATCATTGCTCCAGATGCTTTTGGAGAGTCTGTGGACACAATGTGAACGCCCTTGTCCTGGAACCTGAGAAGAATTCACCAGGTATTGTCATCCTTCAAGCTGACAGTCAAAGGTCTCTTAAGGGAGAGGATATTAGGGCTGGGGATATAGGTCAACTGGTAGAGTGCTTACCTAGCATGTACAAGATTCTGGGTTCCATCCACAGCATTGCATAAACTAGGCATAGTGGTACAATCCCAACACTTAGGATGCAGAGGCAGGAGGACATGATTTCAATGGCCTTCCTCAGGCTACATAGTGAGTTCGAGACCAGGTTCAAAAAATAAAAAGCAGAGATTATTATTATTTAATAGTTAATCTGAGACCATGTTCTTGTATCTGCAAGTAATGATGAAATCCTTCCAGGATACTGAGCTTTGCAGAAAGTAAAGCACCTCAAAGAACAACTCAGCTGGTAGCTTTTCTTCTTTGAAACTGTATTTCAAAGCACACAACTCTCCAGGAAACAAGAATCAAATTGTTCAAAATGGAGTTATTCCTCAGATTAACTTCCCAAATAAGATGTCAGCAATCTGCAGGAAGAAACAAGACAGAAACGACTGACACTCATTACTCCCTGCTAGGTACCACATCCACACATCGATGAGTCTGCAAGTTTTCGATTCTAGCATCCCTCATTAACAGTAGCCCTGGGTCACAACCTCTTCCAGTTAATTCTCTTTCACACCTTTGGGAAGGATTTAAGATAAACCTTCAAAAGGATATTAGCATAACACATAGCCAATACCACAGATGCCTTTTAAATTAATAAGGTTAATTGTTCTCCAGCTAACATAAGTTTGTCTTTGGCATTTTAAATACTTCTCATTGATCTAACATTTTGCTGTTTCAAGCTTTTAAAGGGCTCGAATCAGAGACTATTGATAACCGAGCAAATAGTAAAGGTCCAGAAATATTTTAAAAAGGTGTCTGTTTTGCCATGAAACACACTCATAGCCTTTTGAATTCATTGGAGGTTTTAATACTAGACGTCTAAGATGTATTGAATTGTTTTTATTCTCAAGCTAATTCAAAGAATGAACAAAATTGGCTTTTAAAACATACTCTAATTTTCCTTTAAAATCTTAAGTTTATTAAGTTTGTGGACACAGCTCTGGGGCAATGATCACTAGGGAAATATTCCACTTTAGAAGCATAAGATTCAGACTACAATTTTACACAAATCTGAGAAATCTTTAAAAAATAGTGGATTTGGAAAGATGGAACTGACATTTCTAACACTCATGTTCCCCAGACTGGGAGGGGTGTAAATGAGCTATTTTTTTCAATGAAGATATTAGATCAAGAATAACATTTTCATAGGAAATACCATCATTGCAACAGACAAATAATTACATACTAAATGTGGTTTAGATGCTTTCCAAGCCTGAGAGTCCCCAAGATAATTTTAAGAGTTTTTTTCAAATGAATGTTAATCTAGTTCATGCCTCCCCTAAAATGAATTTAAAAGCATATCCTTGCCAAATTAATTGGTAGAATTCATCATAGTTTATATTGCACTGGAATGTTTGTGTATGTGCTTATGTATAGTATATATATTTCAAGCTGAATATCAGAAAGAATTAGGTGAGCTAATTGGTGGCTTGAATAAGAAATAAATCATAAAAATCATAAATAACAGCCTTCTCAGACAGAAAAAAAGGGTACATACTCACCTTCACTCATGCTGTAAAACTTGTTGCATAATCTGCAAGCTCTTCATTGCCCACAGGAGAATATGAATATGAATAAAACACCTTATTCATAAAAGTTGACATATGAGTCCATTCTTCACCCAGAATGAATGGGATTGGACTCATATGCAGAAGGTTTCCATCCATAGTTACATTTAAACATTGTCTTAAACTCACATCGGGACTGGCTTGATCTCTGTGTGGTGGAGCCCAAGGCAAACTGTGTACTCCACTTAGTGGTCTTTGATTGGGAATAGATCTTCACTGACCAATCACAGCAGTTTATACCTGTCATGTTCTGATCCACTGCATGAAGAAGTGCTAACTGTATTAAATATTTCCAAGCATAGCTACAAAATTACACGTTTGCTTAACACCTTTTTATGATAGAGGAAGTATATACTATGGTTGTCTTGTAGTATGTCTTTTTAATTTTGTTCAATGTGTTATCAACTGTTTTAAGGAATGGGATTTGACATGTGTGTGCAAACTGATATGTACATAACTTCTGGGGCAACAAAAGAGCCTGATCATATGATGTAAAAATGTAAATACAGGAAAATTTCATTTTTCTAATAAAGATAATTTCTGCCAATTGATATGAAAATGAGAGATGAGTTGTGGTCTTTATTGTGGTCATTGCTGCTATGGCGGAGGACATAGGCGATATTTCCGGTGAATTTAGTACTTACACAGAGGAAATGACATTATACTCTACAATGAGAGGGGAAGAATTGGAAGACAGTGAATGAATCCACCTGTTAGAACAGAATCAAAGGCAATATTAAGGACATTGCAAAGAAAGAGTGGAGAACTGGGCAGTAATGACAGTACCTCCAGTAGCATATACACACTGTAGAGATGTGCTTGTTCTGTGTGTTTCTTTGTGTGCAGTTTCCTGGCATACAATCCATGTCATATATATGGGAGAAGTCTAGGCCTATATACAGCATTGTGTGTTTAGTATGAACTGCTATGCCTGCAATTTTCAGTTCCATCATCTCTTTCACATAAATCAGAGTCATGCAAATCAGGACAGAGGCTTAGATCACAGGATGTGGGCCTGTGGCTCTGTGGTGTTCTGGTCTAGCTGTTTGGCTGAGGGTGAATTTTTTGTTTATTTGTGATTTCTACACTAAATTTGTGAAAAAGTCCATAATAGGAAACTCCCTCTCTCTCTGTCTCTCTGTCTCTCTCTGTCTCTCTCTGTCTCTCTCTCTCTCTTTCTCTCTCTCTTCCCATCCCCGTAGGTTTGTGTGTGCAAGTACATGGGGGTATGTTCAGCTCCACGTGTATGTTGGTCTGTCATTTCTTGTCTTCCCTCACAAACTTGATCTTCTCTGCTTTTGCAATGGGGAGGGAATAATGAAGCTTAGTACTGGGACAAGTTATAATATCATCAGGATTCCATCTACAGGCTTTGCCTCGGTCTGTTGCCTGCATCTTCTGTCTGCTGTTGGTATCTTTGATCCCATCTTCCCGGACATCTCCCACACTTATTGCCTTGACCCTGATGTTGACCTTTACCAAGAACCACTCTTCACTATGTGACTGAGGTAAGATGCACACCCGTTGTTATTGACCAATGCCAAGATCAAACACAGATCACCCACACTTCCATCCTTTGTCTCATAAGTCAACAGAGCTGTTTATCCTCACTGAGCAATCGGAACACATTATTTAATACCAAGCCTACCTATTGCTCCTCATCTCAAGAAATGGCTTTGCTATACCTGATTTGTCAAGCCAGATACCTAGTGGTCATCCCTTACTGAAGCTCTCAGCAGACAGCTCTTTCTACATGACCGTCAACCTTTCAGGTTCTGTCTACATCTCGATACCCCGACTGCCACTGCTCAGTCCCTCAGCTCCCTTTTTACCACTGAGAAACTCTCCAAACCCTTCCACCTACTTGTGCTCTTGCCTCCATCACAACCCATTCTCTAGAAGACGGTCATCTTACCCAAACACAGATTAGATGCTATGACTCACTTGCTCTCCAGGCTTCTGTATCTTTCCATCACAATCAGAATGAAATCCACATCTTTCCCACAAAGTGCTCTGCCTCACCCCACCTCATGTTTAGTCATTCTGTCTTCTGCACCTTCAGATTCAGCCAGGCTAAATGCTCTCTTCAGACATGGGCAACTCACAGATTTTGCTTCTCTAGTTAACTATCTCTCTAGATTTTTTTTTCATGACTTCATTCTTTATCATAGTTAGGGCTTCATTTAACTCACGTCTCCTAAGACACCATTGTCTCAGATAGAGCCTTCTGCAACCCTCTTTCCTTCCTGTATTCTTTTGGGTCCTTATATCACTTACTGTTCCTGAAATTTTATCGCAGCTTATGTTTAATTATCCATTGTGTATATTAACCTAAGAATTACAGGAATACATTTTGGGCTCACTCATTGTCTAATTCTTAGCCTTTAATATCATGCGGTGTTTGGTGTCATCTACATGGTAGGCACTCAGTAATTATTATATGTAATTGATAAATATAGGCTGGGGGTGCATGGGATAATATACAACAGTTGCTATTTGGAAAATTGGTCATTTGGATGAATGGAAAGAATAAATATGTTTCCAGGTAGACATGGGATTGAATAGATGAAAATGAAACAACTATACAAGGTTGGGTGGATGGACGGATATCTTTGATCAGAATAAGTCCTAGGCTTGGTGTACATTTTGTTTCAACCATGGGAACTTGTTCCTATGTGGCTGAGTGCACGCTTCCCCACAGAAAAATGGATCTGTAAAATGATAACTAAGGATAAACTCTCGGTTTAGGGTTAAAATTTTCCTTTGCCTCTCTTTGGACTTCCTTTACGCTCTTCAGTGTTCCCCGCTGACATTGAGAGGGTAGTTGATGAAGGGTTGGCCCCTTATGCCAACTTCTGTGAACTTGAGATATAAATTAAAGCATTCATGGACCTCTGCTTACACAGTCATAGAACCAGAAAGCTACATGGAAGGACACAGTACCAGACTTGGCAGGTATGATTCTCACAGCTTTCTAAGAAGCATTAGAATCTGGGAAAGAACCATTCTCCATTCAAGTACTGGGTACTTACTTCTTAAAGAAAGTTAAGGAGAATGTAAATCTAGTATAGGTCTCAAAATCTCTCCAGGTTCAGGAGCATCAGATCCTCAAAGAAGTGCATGAGATCTGTGATATAGCTTAAGTGGTAGAGCAGTTGCCTTGCATGTACAAGGTACTAGGTTCCCTCTCCAGGACCATAAATATAAACACAAACATGATTAAAAGAAGTAGATAGTTTGGTAGAGTTTATGCCATAACTAGAAGTTGCCTGGATCAGACCTTAATGGGAATTGTCTTTTCTCATCTTGCTTGTAAATGAGATGGTTAAAGCTGGGAGAAAGAGACTGTATCACTCAAGCACAAAGCTTGTCAGTAACAACTCCTGAGACTAATAAAGAAAGTCAATATTTCTTAAGCATTTTTGGTGTGCATATTCTTCACTCTGGGACACTTCAAAAGTGCTATGTTATTAAATTCTTCCAGTCACAGGAAAACTCAGATCCTAGCCTTTCTAACACACCACACTCTAAATTATAATATGGGCGTGGGATAGATCAACAATACTACAAGGAAATGTCACCACAAACAAGAGAATATCCCTTCAATCCTCACATAATGGAATCTATATAATATGAGGAACTATTGACTGCAGAAGAACATAGAGGAAACTCACATTTAAGTGCCATCCTATGTTGCTGTATTGAACAGCTGAGGTGACATATATGTGTCTGTGCATGCATGTGCATGTGTGTACACATCTGTGTTTATACGCAAGTGTGCATGTGTGTACACAGGGTGTATTTGAATGTGAGTGTGGAGACAAGAGGACAAGCTTGCATGTCATTCTTCGATGTCTTCACTTTGTTTTTGGAGTCAGTCCCTCACTGGCCGGGAGCTTATTGAGCAGGCTTGCTAGCCGACGAGCCCTAGGGATATGCCCGTCTTTGCCTCGTTGAATCTAGGATTACAAGCATCCATCACCATGGCAAGCTTTTCTTAACACATGGGTTCTGGTAATCTAACAGGTCCTCATGCTTGAAATACAAGCACCTATACTCTTAATTTTATTTGCCTCCGTTTAACAGATGAAGAGATGAAGGCTTGCACACAGAAGGGACATGATCCAAACTCTGAAACTTCACTGCATTGATACCTGGCACAGGAAGGAATCCTCAGACCCAGAAACTCTAACTCTACACCATGAACTCATGGTCCAGCCTACTCTCCAAGGAGAAGGATAACTGTTTTTCCTTTCTCTTGTGTCATTCCCTGTCTTCTGAGCTCCCCTCCCCACACCCCAGCCTTCCCTTTGGAACAGTCAGAGATGGGCTATTTCCAACACATTTTCCATTAACTGAAGTGGCACTAGATGCCATCATCGCTATGAAACTAATTGGCACTTTGTGGGTTGCCTTTACATCCATGCAGCCCCATTTAGGGGCATAAATATTTCCTAATGAGGAAGCAATTTATACCTAGGACTTGGGACATTTGCCTCTGCCAGTGACATGGCTCTTTGGAATGGTTCAGTTCCTTTCTTTTCCCCTAAGATTCTTCTGGCTGAAGCCAAATGAACAGAGAGCAGAGCAAACTCAATTAACAGACAGTTCAAGTTCTGCTAGAAGGAAAGGCTCTTGCTTACCAATCAAATTTGCAATGTCCAAGGATAAAGACAAAACTGTTTTTCCTCTTGCAGGACCCTGTCCTCTTCTAGAAATGGAGCAATTGGGGTCATTTATCTTCTTTTCTGAGAGTTCTAACAGAATTTGTCAAAGTTCACTAAATTAACCCATCTTCACAGAGGACACTTTAGCCACCCCTTAGAGCACTCCCTGGTTGATTTTAATCCTTATTTTACATATGAGGAAACCAAGGTTTACAAAGCTGAAGCAATTTCTTTGAGCCAATTGAACCAGGGGGTCATGGGAAGCTGGGATATGCACATCCCATGAGCTCATGTCTCCACTGTGGTCCTTATTCACTGTTCACTAGAATCCAGCACACTGTCGGTTTGCAAGGCTGCCCGTGTCTCTAATACCTTGAACACTGTTATGGCTGAGAAAATAGATGACTAGATCTGGGTAAATGTCTCAGTTGGGATACTTGCTGCTTAAGCATGAGGACCTGAGTTCAGATCTCCAGCACCCAAATAAAAGCTGGGCACTAGGGTGCCCACCTATAACCCCAGAAGCAGGAAACAGAGACAAATTCCTTGGATTGACTGGATCACTAGCCTGCCAGTCTAGCCAAAATAGTGAGTTATAGGTTCAGTGAGAGACTCTCTCTGTAAATAAAATGGAGAACTGTAGAGGAAGACACCAGATGTCAGTCTCTGGCCTCCACAAGTGCATGCATGGGTGAGCACACCTGCACACACATGTACCAACACATACGTACAACATACACAATTTAGAAGAACAAAGAAAAGAAAATAGATAAGCCATAGAAAAAAAGAGTCAAGAATTCTAGGTTCTCGGGCACATCTTGGCTGTGTGATCCTTGTGATCCTCGACCTCTCTGAGTTTTCCCATGCATATCTACGATGCTGGGGGCGGGGGGGGGATTAAAATTATTTTAAAATTTTTAATTAGCTTACAAAGTGGCAGGTTTGCTTGTAGAGTTTTCACACCTAATTAGACTTTTTAAAGACCTAATTCTGCCTGTTTCATGGGCAAAGGCATTGTCAGCTGTACAACACAAAGAGTAGAACTAGTTTGTAGTCTTGAACTATTTTTAATTCTATAACTTGGAAGTTGCACTGAAGTGCAGGGTAGGTCCAAAGGAAGAAATTACTTACAGAGTAGCTGTAAGCCTAGGCCATTTGACTCCAGCTTTACTCAGGACAGACAGCATCTTCCCATAGAGATAACAATGATCTACGATTAGAAGCCACAGCGCTGGGAAGATGGCTCAGTGGGTAAAGGCATTGGCTGCCAAGCCTAGTGACCTGAGTTTGGTCCCCAGGGATCATGACAGCACAAGAGAATTGAGTTTCACAAGTTGTCTTCTGACCTTGTTTCACAAGACTGTGTTCTAGCAGAGAGACCATGGACAGACGCCATCTTCCCAAGTTTGACTGCTCCTGCTTGCCTAGGATCATCACAGCTAATCTTGTTGACTGTTAGCCTCCACAAGAAAGGATTCAGCCACAACTCCAACCAACTAGTCAGCCCTAGCTGTATGAGGGGGAGGGGCTGAGGCTATATATGCTGAAGGGAGTAGCACTTGCCATTTTGTGTAGTCGTGGAGGAGTCACCATTCATGCTTGGGTAAAGGCTTTTCAGTGCAACTTTAGGAGGAGAGCACCCACACTCCTGTAAGTAAACCCTCACCCACTGCTCTGTAAGTAAACTCAATGAACTCACTGGTTTTCCAGACTGCAGTTTGATGAAACTGTACCTCAGTTTGTCATAGTGACCAAGAGAGGAGGAAGCAGGTGTTGTTTATGAATCCCAGAAAGTTTTAGCAATAAAACTTCACCTACCTATTACACACACACACACACACACACACACACACACACACACACACAAAGAAACAAATGCACAGGAAGAATCTTTAGAAGTCAAAAAGCAGACCCTTCTCTGAAGGAAGTAAAGTAGCCCTGGACTCGCTTTCTGTGCTGTTCAGGGTCTAGCATCCTGAGTTTCTAAAGCATTGTCTGCAAACACTCTGCCCTGCTCTGCTAAGGTAGCATATAGAAAACATGCCCATAATATTTGTTCGTGGGAAATATGTGTAAAGCCTTCTGCATCCTGGACTAACAAAACTTTCATACAACTTGCATATGGGCAGAAGCCAGGATCAGTCTTTGTAGTGATTTTCCACTTGGTAAATTCTTTCCTCTCCTTTGAAGAAGAGCCCAACTCTCCCACTCCCCCCACCCCCGCCCCACCCCGCTGACGTCCCAGCGAATCTCAGAAGCTTGCTCTTTCCTTCTCTTGCCTTTCTCACACTCCGGCTCGTGCTAGCTCTGTGATGTTGCAGCCAGCTGTGTTATTGCCTCCTCTTCAATTTTTTTCCCCTAAGTCTGTAAGAAATCCCAGCTACCATTTCAGAGGTTGAGAACCAAGGCTCTGGTGACATCACATAGAACGATCATATTGGTGACTTGGATTGCCTGGGGTCTCTAGTGCAAGCAAGAGCCAATGGAGAGAGACGAATGGCAAGAGATGATAGAATGAAGAATGGTCATCCTTCATCAGCTAGTGTTCAGAACCCACTGTATCCCTTACCATCAAACTCAATGAAGAGCTGCATGTGAGAACCTGGGAGGTAGCACATTTGGCAAGGTGCTTCCTGAATAAGCATGAGGCTCTGAGTTTGGATTCCCAGTATCCTCAAAATAAAAGCTGCTCAATGTATCATATACCTATAATCCCAGAACTGGAGATGCAGAGTTGGGGGACCCCTGGGACTTCTGACCATTCATTCTAGCCAATCAGTGAACTCAAAGTTCAGTGAAAAGCACTACCTCAGAAAATGTGGAGAGCAACCATGGAAGACACCCAGTGTCAGCCTTTGGCTTCCACATGCATGAGTATATATATGCATACACATCTACATGTATACATACAGATACCTATATGAACCTGAATGCGTGCAAACACATATACACAAACACACACAAAAAGTATACATATGGACTTCCAACTTGGAAGAGAGTAAAACTGCTCCAAGAATGTTATTATGTGTATTATTTGCACAAGGCACCTGGGAGAAGCTAGGGGTCAACATTGCTCACAGAGCAAGAGCACATTTCACTGATCTCAAGATTCACAAACATCATCAGAATGAACAGTGCAGTGACATGAGGCAATTTTAGTCCCGTTGACATAGATATACGGTTTTATAATCCATGGGACCCCAAATCCATGATTATGGGTTAAACCACAAATCAAACTCTGCCTCTAAACCCTGCCATAATCTTAGCAACCCAAATTCCATTGTGACTTTCAGACAAACCTAATTTGGAGGAAGAAGGATCAACATTGGCGCTTCTTTCAGCACTGGGAAAAACTCTATGGGGTCTGGCATTTTCATTGTTTGGCATAAGGGACAAACCTCAGTCACAACATCAACATGTTATTTATTGTCAGTGGTAAAACGTGCTTTGGTAGATCTTGATGATGAACTTGATGGAATTTAGAATCACCCTGGAAGCAATTCCCTGGACATTTCTGTGAGGAAGTTTCTACATTTGGTTAACTGAGATGGGAATACTTATGCTCAATGTGGATAGCACCATCCCACGGGCTGAGGTCCTGGGATGAATGAAAAGGAGAAAGCAAACTGAGCCCCAACATTTCTCACTGCTTCCTCACTACAGCTGCTTTGAGTTTCTGCCGCCATTCCATTCCCATTGTGAGCGATGAACCCTTAACTGTGACCCAGAATACATCATTTCTTCCACAGAGTTGCTTTCCTTGGGGATTTCCCCACCAATGGAAAAAGCAACTAATACAGATAGCACACACACAAAAACTCAAGACAGCTTCAACTTCCCCTTAAATTTCTTGAAGATACTACCCCCAGCCCAACCTATTCAAAATAAAATGTTTTCCTCCATATGCCATTGACTCTTTCTGTTTGCTAGAATGTTCTGTCTTGAACAGAGCTTCTTCAGTCCACAGTCTCCAACCCAAAGTCCCAATAGTCGCAGTGACTCCTTCCTTTCCTGGTTTGGGTTAATTTTCCTGGATCTTCCTGAACGCTTCTGTTCCCCATTTCACAGCTGATTTTCATCTCTCATCATCTCCTACTTGAATTATTGTGACAGTCTAATAATAGGTCTCCCTGCCACTAATATTGACTCATTTTTAATTTTTTTTCCATGTGCTTGACAGGGTGATTGTTCTAAACTAAAATTCTGACCATGTCATCCCCCAGTAGAGAACCTTTTGACAGCTTCTTATTGGCTCCAAAGTAAAGACTAAACTCTTTCTTCTGCCAGGCAGGCATTTTCCCTGTCTGCTCTTGCTGTCTTTTCTAACCTGTTCTCCCACTACTCCTCACACACAGATGACAATCTAGCTATAAGAAAACGTCACCATTTCCCAAACTGATCTCTAAAAGTATTGTTTTCTTTTCTTCCTGAAGATCCTTTAACCACCCAACAAACAAGTGATTATCTTCTGAAGCTGGCTCCCAGATCACATGTGTAAACCCCTTTTTTGCTTCCCTCAAAATAGAGTCTGTGGCAGCTTCTTCTGTGCTCCCTGAAACTTCTGGAAGTCATCTCTAACGTGGCGCAGCACATGCTCCTTTACATGTCTACTCCCCTGTACTGTGACTTTAAAACAGCTACTTGCCTGAGGTACTGAAAAAGGGCAAAGCTAGAATTAGCTTGGAGGTCACAAGTCACCTGTCTCAGTTGAAACGAAATGCTGACAGAGCATGGAGGCAGGATGCTGGGTTTGTGCTGTATTGAGAAGGTGGCCACAAGAGTTGTTTTCACAGAAGATCTGGAGGAAGAAAGCAATCTCTTTTTAATTTGGTCGAGCAGGCCAGAGGCTTCTGCAGCTATTTTGCAGTGTTTGTCTCTGGGCTAGTCTCTTTGGTGTGGGGCAGCAGGTTTCCCTGACCATTCTCCAGCACCTTCTGGATCCTCTTTTAGCTTCGACAACTCCTGCACCAACTGTGTGGTTAGATTCACAAAAAAGAGTGACAGCATCCCTAGCAGCACACCCACCTTTCCCGGATCGAAGACAGTACGGTAAGTCTCACCGTGAGTTCTAGCTCATTCTTATGGCCTCCTGGAGCTCTGGCTCTCCCCTCCCCTTTATATCAGCCTACTTTGCCTGGCGAAGTTCAAGCTTGAGCACTGTATAGACACCATTTTAAAATGTTTTAAATTTTATTTACTTCTATTTTATATGTATATGTGATTTGCATCCATGTATGTAGGCACTCCATATGCAGGCCATTCCCACAGAGGCCAGAAGAGGGCATCAGATCCCTTTGAACTAGACTAACAGATGGTTGTTAGCTGTCATGTGCATGCTTGAAACTCAACCTGGTTCTTCTGCAAGAGCAAACAATGCTCTTAACCATTGAACCATCCCTCCAGCCCCTGTATAGACACCATTTAACCAGATCCCTTAATTACATAAACCCTGTAACTGTGATAAACCTATGACCTCTCCCCCTCCTCTCTCTCCCTTTCTCTCTTCCTCATTCTCTTTCTCTCTTCATCCTTTCTTCTCTCCATTCTTCCCTCCCTTTCTCTCCTTCTCCTCTTGCTTCCCTCTCACTCATCTATCTATTCTCCATCTATCTACCGTCTGTCTGCAGTATATCCTTTATTTAAATATTTTCTGGTAGCTCTTTTCTGATAGAACCCTGACTGACATAGAATTAGATCCAAGAATGGGATGAAAATATATATTAGTTATCAGTTGCTGCAAAGTTAATGACTTCAAATAGTTTCAAACAATTTGTTATGTTGAGGTGCGTTGGGGATTTGAAAGAACCTTCTCTGCGTCGCTCTGGCTCAAGATCTCTCATGAATGCAATCAAGATGCTGATTTGGACTGCAATCATCTGATGCCTAGATTACAGCTGGAGGATCTGTCTCCAAGATGATTTATGTGGCCTTTGACTGGAGGCCTCAGTTCCTTATCACACAGACCTGTTTCACAGTGCTGAGTACATGGCTTGTCTGTGTGAGGGGGAGGAAAGGGGAAGGAGGAGGAAGAGGAAATGCAGAAGCATAAAGAGAAAGAAGAGGGCAGAAGAAAGGAAAGAGAGCAAGAAAGAGAGGGGAAGACGAAGAAGAGGAGGAGGGGAGGAAAGGAGGAAGCAGCTGCAATATTTTGTATAAGTTTCAGAGTCAAAAGCACCAGCGTTTCCACCGTGTTCTACTCTCGATAAGTACTAAGCATGACCCACACTAAAAAGGAAGGAATTAAATTTATCTCTTCAATGAAGAAATATTAAAATGTTTGTGACCATATTTTAAATCCATCACAAAGATAGCTGAGCACTAGAGAGGATCAGCATTTCCAATATCAATCATTTATACAAGGTTATTCAACTATTTCTCTCTGTCTCTCTCTCTGTATCTCTCTCTTTCCCTCTCTGCTGCATAAATTTTTTGTATCCATCCAAGTTTTGGTCTCACAAATATAAATATCAAATTTACTTCTGTTCAAAGCTTGAAACTTTTTTGTGTGTGGAAATATTTTTTCCATCCTTGGTTTTCCTTTTCTCCCCTGCCAGCCTCCCTGCTCTCTCTTTCTTTGGTATTTCTTAAGCTTGCAGCGATGTACCAACAATTGCATTGAATTGAACTCCTCTGTTTTAACAATCAAACTGAACTGAGGCCCAGTAAATGAATATTTGTTGAATGAATAAATTGATCCCATCATTGAAATAGTTGCTCATTAACTCGTTTATTCATTTGTTGCATATTCATGACTCATGCATTATGCTCAAAGCTCTGCACTAGGCTGCTCATACAAATATGAGCAAAATCCAATTCCTATCTATCCAGAGCTTTCATGTGCCTTCAAGGCCAAATAATTCATCACATGTTATCTCTAGAGTTCTCAAGGATTCACCACAGGCTCTTAAGAGTAGAAGCACCAGGCTGGAGAGATTCAGTGGTTAGGAACACTGGCTGTTCTTGCAGAAGACCTGGGTTCAAATCCCACAACCCACATGGCAGTTTACAGTCATCCATAACTCCAGTCCCAGGGGATCTGATGCCCTCTTCTGTCCTCCATGGGTACAGCATGACACAGGTGCACTTACATGTAGGCAATATACTCATACACATAAAATAAAAATAATAAATATATGTATATATATATATATATATATATTTTTTTTTTAAAGAGTAGAAGTCCCATCTCCTCACTGTGCTGAGTCATTGAAATGCTGAATCCAAACACTGACAAGGGTGTACTCAGTGCTACTGCAGTGTATAATCTGGCTGAAGTCAGGGTGTCTTTCCTTAGGGACATCCACAAAGATGAGTGCCGGGCTGAGTGAGGGGTGGTTCAAGGTAAGACATTGCAGACAATCAAGGATGGGTCAGAATAACTCCTTTAGTCCCTGCTCCCATCTGGCCTTGACGTACAGGAGGACTGTGTCAAGGGGAAGGTGATGTGTGCCCAACCCCACTTCCTCTCTTTGCTGTACTGTGGTTATTTTTGGAGCAGGTGCCCTAGATTTACTCCACATCACAAACAAACTTCGTCACTCTAGAGCCCATGGGGGAGGGAGAGTCAGATTTTTGTTATGAAGTGCCACGGAGGTTGCATAACTCAGTTTGATGGGCAGGTTCTTCCTCTGTCATTTCCATGAGTGACGTTCAGCCTCATGGGCCAGCTTTTGTGCTGGGAAGCTCACTCTTCCCAAGGCTGCTCTGTTATACAACTATTTGAAAGGGTCCTCTCTCCTCACTGAGATGAAATCAACACCTCTCTAACTTCTATACATTTCCCCCACCACATCTCTGGATTTACCTAGAATAACCAGTTGTGGTCAGCCTAGGTCCCCATCCACAGAATGGATAAAGAAAATGTGCTACACAGTCCTTGATTACCTTCCAGAATTTGAAGGCAAGACCCTATTGCTGAAGACAGGATATTCTCCAGACACAGGACTTGGAACAATCCAGCTGAAACTAACATGGAAGTCCCCTCACTGAAGACTAGCCTGCATAGTATCAGAAGATGCTAGGTAAAATGCCAACTGAGAAAATCAATCAATGAATCCATCCAGCTGTAACATCTATGAACCACAGAAATCACTGGCCCAGAAAATAATTTCTATTGGTGGCATAATGGCATCTTTATCTTGAGGGTAATCAATAGCTGTTGAATTGGACTTAAGGCCCACTCAGTGGGAGGGAACTCATATGTAGTACTGTAAACATAGCGAAATACACATAGTCATAGATCCTAGAGAAAAGACTATTTTTGTCACATCCCTAGACCAATGTAATTTCTTATTGTATTCTAAATACATATTCTTATAGTTACAGATAAGTGTGCCTCTCATCACTCATCAAAGAAGCTTCTTTTGAAACAGATACAGACAACACGAAGTTCTAAAACTGGTTGACTGTATAGAATAAGTGTCTGTGAGATGCTCAGTTTTAAGTAACTCACCTACAATGCAAACTGTACACCTAAGGTTCAGGGAACATAGCAGAGCAGGGGATGGAATGTATGTCTTAATTCTCACCAGTGAAAGTTCTTCATGCAACAAGTGATAATTAACCCAGAAAGTCACAATTGACCAAGTTGTAGAGAAAAAGAGACTACAGAGTACTTTCTCATGAATAGACACCTAAATCAAACCTCTGTCAGTCAATGCTCAGGGAGGGACCATTATAGAAGATGGACTGGAAAGACTGTACGAGCTAGAGGTAGCTGATGATCACAGGGAAACTGTTTTCTAGATACTCAGGAAGTTACTCATCTGAACTCCCAGCAATGGTTGACAGCACACACAAGACCTACACAGGCCCAAGCCAGACAAGTTTCCCAGCATAGTGGGGAATTAGAGAAGAAACTCAACCTTAGCTGAAAACTATTGGTAATTGATAACTGCTGGGAGAGGGAGAGTTGGTTTTCTTTTAAGGGTGTGATGCTAGATAAGTTAACCATGTTCCAGTGAATGGACACACACCAATGGTCATTTGAAGATATGATATATATATAAAACAGAGTATATGAAATCCAGTGAGGCAAGTGTCTATAAGGGAGGATGTCTAAGTATAATCAAAATATACTCCATGAAATTTTTAAAAATTCAGTAAAAATAAATTTAAAAAAGAAAATGTGGCATGTTATTTGCTTATTTTAAAGAAGAATTAAATTATGTCATTTTCAGGAAATTGAATGGAATTAGAAGTCATCGTGTTAAATAAAATAAGCCACTATCACGACATGCAGTATGTTCATTTTCATCTGTGAAATATGGGGTAAAGGGAGGATATGAGAGTAAAGAGGAAAGCTGAGGGGACACAGGATAAAAGGGGGATCGAGAGGATAATAAGAAGGAAAATGTGATCAAAAGATATGGTATGCATGTGTTAAGACATTGTTATGAAACTTTTTACTTTGAAAAATTAATAAACACTAGTCTTAAAAACCTGACATTTCTTTTTGATTAATTTTTATTATATAAGTATATTTTTTTGGTCTTTTTGAGAGAGAGTCTCCCTGGAACTTCAGCTGACTGGGAACTCATTATGTAGACCAGACTGGCCTTGAACTCACAGAGCTCTACCTGCCTCTGCCCCAAGTGTTGGGACTAAAGGTGTGCACCACCAAGCCTGGCACTGATTAATTTTTAAAGTTAGCATACCACACGATGAGTTTCGCTACGATATTTTAAGACTTGTCACTATACTTGGTTTTGTCCCTCCTTCACTCTTCTCTCCCTCCCTGCTTTCTGGCCCCTTTCCTCCTCCCAAATACCCCATTCTGTTTGCATACCATATGTACACCATGACCCCCCCACCTTCCTGAAAATCTCCTCCTCTTATCCCATAGACCCACATAGTAGAAGGAAAGAACTGATTCTAGTTTTGCCCTCGGATCTCCACACATGTGCTGTGGCATGTATCCCCTCACAATCAATCAATCAATAAATGTAATAAATTTAAATCCAGATTCTATACATGCAAGAAATATGTAATGTTTGTCTGAGTCAGGCTCATTTCACTCACCATACTGATCTCCAGTTATATCCCAATATTTTACAAACATTATCATTTCATTTTTCTGTATGGCTGAAAAAAACCACTATGTATATGTGCAATATTTTTTTTATCTATTCATCTGTTGATGAACATCCTGGCTGGTTCTATTTCTTAGCTACCATGGATGGTATAGCAATAAAGACAGATCTGCAATCATCTCTGTGGTATGTTGACTTAGAGTCCTTTGGGCACATACCTGGGAGTGCTGTAGCTGAGTCGTATAACAGGTCTATTTTGAGAAGACTAACATTTCTGGAGGACTGTGAAAAATGGCTCTGGGTACATCACCATCATTGTGTTGATCATTGCTAAAATAACCTATCATTCAAACACTATACACATATATGTACACAAAGCTACCCCATTTGTTTTCAGTGTAGAAAACGATTCTTGCATATATGGGTGATTCTTTGCATTATATCATCCCTTTCACTAAATTCTAAACTCCTCAGAACAGAGACCTTTGTCTCATCTTCTTTACTCCTTGTTTGAGCCAGTTTGAGGTACTTTGGGGAAATCAATAAATATTTGATGGATGTGAATGCAATCTTCCAGCAGATTGATTTTTTGTTTGTTTGTTGGCTTTTGTTTTCTTTTGTTTTTAAGACAGGGTCTCAAGTATCCCAGACTGGTCTCAAATTTGTTATGGAGTCAAAGATAACTTTGAACTTCTGACACTCCTCTCTCCACCTCTGGAGTTCTAGAATTGCCGACATGTACCACTGTGCCTACTTTTATGGGGTGTTGGGAAGTGAACTCAAGGCTGTGTGTGAGTTATCCAGGCACTCAACCAACTCAGCTGTATCTTCATGCCTGATCATGGTTCTTCCGACACTATCCACCCACATACAGCTTAAGGAACCATCTGTCTTCACGGAGGTTTGTTCACTAGCTTTTCAGACATACATTCGCTGTTCTGGATGTAGGAGAAAAACACTGACTTTGAGTAGGGAACACCAAAATTCAAATCCTCATGCAGCCAATTTGCTACCTTTGAGTCTTCAGATCAGATATTTACCCTCTTTGATCTTCAGCTTGGATAAGTCAGAAAAGAGGAGAACGTATGAAGGGTTGACATTTGTGCGGCAGGTACCCTATCCCAACTAGAATCATCCGTCTTTTATATGAATCACACCATAGAATCCTCTCAGTGGCCACAAGGCGGGTATGGCATTTCCGCCTGAGTAGAGATGCAGGCATGGGGACCACTCTGCCTCACACACATTTAAGAGGTGCCTGGTGCAGGTCATGTGTTGGAATTGTTTACTGGGGAATTGCTGAAGTTAATGAAGACCAACAGGATCAATGCTTTTCCCTGAATACCCACTGACATCATCTCAAGATTATCTACTGACATCATCAACTATCAAATAAGAATCAGGGACTAATCAAGAGAAAGATTGCTTAAAAATAGCTTTTATTTTCTCCACACCACTGGCTAATAGTGTCCCCATCTACAGAATCTAATCAGAATACTTGATGATTTGAAAGCAAATATAATAACAATAAGAACAGCACTTATTAGCATGCAGCTTAGAAAGTGGCTCATCCCAAATAGTCTATTTTTTTTCCACATGAGAAGTTTTGAGATTGCTCAGATGAGCCAGATATTACTTGGAGGCAAGAAAGGGGAGGAATATCTGAAATCAAGAAATCCCCACAGAGCGTTATCGACAGTCTGCCTTTACTGCTGGGGGCTTGGGATGAGATTAGAAAAGAATGTGGCAGAAATTAAGAAACTGAAGAGTTGAAGACAGACACCGGGAAACCAGAAAACAGCTACCAAGTCTGCTAGGGACCCCGAGAAGTGACCAGAGCGTTAGCACACGTCATTGTTGATCTCCAAGGCAACCTTGACATATGACATACATAGCCCTGTTTTATGGACAACAGAAGTGGGCTCAGTGAGAGCATTACTTACTCAAAGTTACAAAACGTAAAAGTGCAGAACCAGAATGCACATAGCTGTGTTCTTCAGTTCACTGTTTCATAACATATGCTTGCATGCATGTATGTAAGAGTACTTAATTTTATATCACTTAATCTCCTTTTTACAAACCATTCTTTCTCCTTCATATCTATATCTATCTATACCTATATCTATCTATATCATCTCCCTTTCACTCTTACAGCACTCAACACAATCTGTAAGATGGTGTTCAATTTGCAGTGTCTATTTGACATTACCACTTAGCAATCTAACAGTAATCTTAGATTTACCGCTCCTCAGACTGCATGAGGCTCTCACCCTAAATCCAAGTGTTTATCCTACAGTATTCCTCACTGCAGTAGCTGGGGGTCCCCAGCTTCCTAGCTAAATTCAGAGAGCAGGGAGACTTTCCTACAATCTTGTTCTCTTGGTCCACAAATACTAATCCCATGGCACTACCCTGCCTGTCTCTCTCCAAACTCTCCCCACACATTTCTGCCCAGATTGCTGCAGACACTGGTGTTTTTCTACCTTCATCCCTGCCCTCCCCTTTATTCTCTATTTAGACCTCATAATGGAAATCTAATCTCCCCAAGTGACTTTTAACACACTTTATGATTTAACCTCTTTCTGAGTGCCTGTAGCTCTCTAAGTCAGCCATCTTGGACCTTCACACAACCTTCAGTGAATCTTCTAAGCTTCCTCCCCTGAGACATATTCATCTTCATCCCCTACATCTCAAAGTAAAGTCTACCTTCTCCAAGAGACTCCCACACCACCTAAACACTTTCCATAAGGAGCTTTATTCTTTGGTTCTTTTTTTCCTCCTTGAATATTTACTGATTCTTCTTTCTTAGGAATCTGAACTATTCCCCGACAGGCTCAGATATTTGAACACCTGGTCTCCAACTGGTGGTGCTGTCTTGGGAGGGGGTGGCTAGAGGAGGTGAGTGGGTTATTGAGAATAAAGCTTTGAAGGTTAGAGACCAGCCCTGCATCTGATCTCATCCACTCTGCTTCTGAATCCACCAAGATATGAGACGTGTCAACCACAAGTCCCTACAACCATGTCAGATGAAACTACTGTGCCAGGTCTTCTCTACCTTGAGGGACCATAGAATCTTCAACCATGAGCCAAAATAAATCCTTCCCTTCAGCTGTTTCTCTCAGGCCTTCTGTCACATAAGAAAAGTAACACACTCTTCCTTATGACAACCCAGTGCAATAGGGATGTTTTCATTCTTTTATTTGGGAAAACTAGAGCAACTGAATAGATTTTCTAGATCACAAGCAAAGAGTTGTAGAGGCAGGGCTTGAACTCAAATCACCTTGACTCCAGAACTGACACCGTACCTTCTGCACCTCTACACCTGCAGTGTGCTGGTTGCACATTAATTACTCAGACTAATTGTACTATCTCTTTTCTTCTGTCCCATATTCAGTAGTTGTAGCTTGGTTGAATGTGCGTATTGCCACTATTTTTTGTTCTGTCTCTCCACTGCTAGTGAAAAGAACTGGGTTTCCTCAAATCACCTTTCAGCTTTTTGGTAATCAGAGTTTCCTTCCAATTCATTCCTTCTGTTTACAACACAATTCTGAACACTTTGCCTGGAGT
This sequence comes from Eospalax fontanierii, assembly GCA_035773235.1. Taxonomy (NCBI): domain Eukaryota; kingdom Metazoa; phylum Chordata; class Mammalia; order Rodentia; family Spalacidae; genus Eospalax; species Eospalax fontanierii. Next base: position 2,665,919 of record JAJHUQ010000064.1, on the reverse strand, counting down.
TCTTTCTCTGAGATTGTTGATATTTTCTTTAATGTACTTCCTCATAAGACTTGGATAAAACCATCTAGTTCTCAGTCCTTTGCTGCATACACACATTCAATCTGGAGTCCAATTCCCACTGCATGAAGGTCTTTGTGCTCAAAGTATCTAAATTCAGTTGAGAAGATCAAGAGGTACATGAGCTATGACGACAGTCGGGGGGGGGGCAGCGTGCTATAATGCACAGAGGATCTGTAGGCAGAGGGTCAGAACATCCCAGAGCAAGCTGCCTGACCCTGAAGCACTGCCCACAAGAGTCTGAGGGTGCCTGATTATCAACAAATGTTCTTCTGTTCAGCTAGCATCCACATCCTGGATACTCATGGGGCCACTCCAAGATAATATATTTTACTATCTAGATCATTTTAGGGTTAGCAATTTCAGGATATGAATGCCCGAAGGACGGTTCCTGCCCAAAGACTAAGAAGGATGAATTTCACATTCATGTGTCCAAGCCTCCTGTTTAAATTTTGAGTTTGCCACTTCCTCTTCCTTCTCCTCCTCCTCTTCCTGTTCCTGTTTCCCATCCTTCTCCTCCTCCACTTTCTCCTCTTCCTGTTCCTGTTTCCCATCCTTCTCCTCTTCTTCCTCCTGCATTTTCTTCTCATCTTCTTCCATATCCTTCTCTACCTTTTCCTTCTTTTGGTCTCTCTCTCTCTCTCTCTCTCTCTCTCTCTCTCTCTCTCTCCCTCTCTCTCTTCCTCCCACCTTCTCTTTCTCCTTTTATTCTTTCTTTCCTTCCCTCCCTTGATATTTACTGAATGACTTTTATGAGACAGGCATCATACCAAATCTGGAAAATCTGTGAAGTAAAAACTGACCAAGAGTCTCTGTCCTCAAAGACTCTCAATCTAATGCAGAAGATGCACATAATTTTACTCATCAAAATAAAAATGCCAACTTCTGAAGGATAGAGCATGGTTATGGGATAGAAAATAGCAATGTAACATTGATCCAGCCTAGAAGGTGGAGAAAATCACCTATAATACAATGAAAACTAAGTAGGACTTACCTTAAAGAAGAGGACTGAAGTCTCAGATCCTGTTGTGTCAGATCCCTTGGAACAAGAGTTACAGATGGTTCTGAGCTGCCATGTGAGTGCTGGGTACTGAACCTTGATCCTTTTCAAGAACAGTCAGTGCTCTTAACCTCTGAGCCATCTCTCCAGCCTCATGTACTACAATCATTTTAAACTAAGCATTGGTCATTATTTAAATTCTTACTATGCGTCAGGCAGGCCTTGTAAATATAGATAAAATATACCTTTTATATAATAAATATAGCATAATAAAGACCATGTATTCGTGTAATACAAACATATGCAATAAAAGTATATAATAAATTTAAATATGTTTTACTTTACTTTTTGAGACAGGATCTCAGATACTCCAGGCTAAACTCAAACTTTCTATATAGTGGAGGATGATTCTGAATTCCTGTTCCTTCCTTCTCAGTTTCCCATGTGTTGGGATTACAGCTGTATACCATCCCATCTGGTTTTATGTAATGCTAGGGAATGACCCCAGTCCTTCATACATACTTAGGGAAGCACTCTACCAATTGAATTGCATCCCCAGGCTCTCTAAATACAGTATACCCACAATTTCACTTTCTACGGTTTTATTTACCTATGATCTACTTCAGTCACATATATTAAGTGGAGGCACTGGAGAGATGGTTCAGCTGTGAAGAGCACTGGCTGCTCCTGCAGAGGACCTGGGTTCTATTCTCAGCACCCACATGGCAGCTCAGAACTATCTGCAACTCCAGTTCCAGGGGATCTGATACTCTCCTCTAACCTCTTCAGATATTGCATGCATGGATGCACTTAAATACATGCAAGCAAACCATTCACACATAATTTTTCTTTAGTTAAATGTTCAAAAACCTGTTAAGTAGACAAGTAGATAAGTTGCTTGCTGTTCTGTAACAGGAAATCTCATACCGCTTATTCTGTCTCATATGGGACATGAATCAGACTTTTAATCTCTGTATTCACACTATGATATTCATTTTTAAGTCACTTAGTAAATCTCTGAGCTATCAGATCTATCCATCTACCTGTCTGACTATCTATCTGTCTATTTATCTGTCTGTCTATCATCTCTATCTATCCTCTCTCTCTATCTATCTATCATCTATCGATATATCATTTATCTATAATCTCTATTATCTATCATCCTATCATCTCTAGCTACCTGCCATCTATCTATCAATCTATCTACCATCTATCATATCTATCTATCCATCTATATCTATCTATCAATTGATCGATTGATCAGCATCTTTGTGGATTAGGTTTCACTATCTGTATTTTGCACATCAAGAAAATTGAGTTTCCAAGATGTTAAACAACTCAATCAAGATCACAAAGCAGGGCGGTTAGAAAGCATCTATATTTTTGTCAGTGTTCTTACTCTTGGTCTGAAGAGAATAGCTTTTTCTACCTCTTAGGGTAGAGTTCAGATATTCTTATTCTGTTGTTGGTCCAGTCTTGAAATATATATATCCCATTTGCTGAAGAATAATTCCTCAACTCTTAGTTGTCGTCCATGCTCTGATCCCTGTCACATTACATAGATGCTTCCTAGACAAATTGTTGAAGACTCTGGTTCCCAAATCTGACTGTACAATAGAATCTTCTAGGGAAGATTACCCATACTGGGATTACCATTCTGAACCCTACGAGAGGGTGCCAGGCCCCAAATCTATATAAAATTCACATGATTTCAAAGCACTTTGAAGGCTAATATTGGTTTAGCATTTTCTAACTTAGTCTTCTAAACAAATTCAAGCTCAGATGTGATGACCTCAAGAAGTTTCTAGATCTTTTAGAGTGCTTTTTGGGAACAAGTTAACAAGAGAGCTGTGATGTTTTGGAGAAATAGTGAAAAATCTCCTTCTCCATCTGAGACACATGAAGGATACTCTAAGTTCTATTTGCTCAACAAATTTCAAGCAACTCCTTCTGGCCAGGAGCTAGGCTGAGACCCCCACTTCCACGGGGATGGAGGGCAACAGCGTTGATTATTAAAGTCGGACAGTTCCTGTCACTGACCCTGTGGCCTGGGATAAATCTCTCACCTCTCTGGACCTCTTTAAGAAATGAAGTTCATGATGCATGCTTTGATAAATTACAGCATTAAGGAAAGGGAAATGGCCATGCCTGCCATACAGCAAGTCATCAATCAACAGCAATCACAACTCATAATAGCCAGCATTGGCTAAAGACAGATATAACTTGACCATAGTTATATATAACACAGTCACTTGGGGAGCAGTATCTAAAACCAGACTCGGTTCTTTCCCCTAGTTCAACCTCACACTGTGTGCTGTATCCTCGTGGGGGACAAGATATTTGATTCTAGCACTGGCTTTGTATTCTCCCCATTTTGTGTTTGAGGGGAGTAGGAGTGTGTGTGTGTGTGTGTGTGTGTGTGTGTGTGCTCACCTACAAGTACATTTGTGGAGGTTAGAAGTCAAATCCAGTGTCTTTTGATGGCTCCCCACCTTATTTTTTGAGAGGGTCTCTTACTGAACTTGGAACTGGCTATTTAAACTAGACTGACTGGGCAGTAGGCCCCTGGGATTTGCCTGCCTTGACCCAGCATTCCACCTCAAAACTGAAGTTACAAGTGCAGACCACTTGTGTGTGCTGAGGATTCAAACTCAGGTCCTCATGCTTCTACAGCAAGCACTTTACCCATTGACCCATCCCCTCATCACATATTCTCCCCTGTCTTACAGATAAGAACACCCCTGTCAAAGGAGTGAAGACATTTCTCAAGGCCACAACCAGCAAATGGCAAATTCTGCCTGGAATTCATCTCCCAGATTGAAGATAAAATTTGAAAGCCACCTCCAAAAAGAGGTCCTCCATCACTCCTCCCAAAACCATTATAGCAGCCTCCTCTCTCCTGGTCCTGCCCCAACTACTTGGTCTCCCCACACAGCATTCTCTGCTTATGACATTTTTACCTATTATTGTTTCCTTGAACTTGACCCTAAAATTATAAAAGGAAGGACCTCCATATGTTGATGTTAGAACCCCTGCATCCAAAGCAGTTCCAGACATCTAGCAGACATGTAATATATGTCTGCGAAATGAATGAGCAAATGAGTGTAGAGGTAAACTGAGTCAAGCACTCAGGCACTGCATAACACAATTTTCTTTTCTATGGTTACTACTCAGTCTTATCATTTTGAACTCCATAGAGCCAAATTCTTATAGAAAGAACCTAAGGACACAGATCCTGCCTTCTTCCGAGTGGGTCTACCTTGAGTCTTCTTAGTTTCCCTACACAAAATCTAACATGTAATTTACACAGATATAAACACAGTCTCTATATATTACATTCTTTCTCTTCTAGAATGGAGGAAGGTGGGAATAATACTTAATGATAAACTATGGTGACAGTACCCTGGGCCTAATAAAATGATTTAGTAATTGAGCCTGATCACATCTATTTTCAAAAGGCCATGTTCTGACCACATTGTTTTATGGGGATAATTGTTCCAAGGGCATTCCTAGCATCATTTCACTCAGCTAAAGCATCTCTGGAGCTGGTTGAGTATTCCAGGCATGTCTCCTCAGGCATGTTTGCAGCCTAGAGGGTGAAGTGTGAAGGTCATCCATCCTCTAGCAGCATGCTCCAGAACCTGTGCTCAGGGAGCCTTGTGCAAAACCACAATTGACACCTGACCCAAATATTTTCCAGTGTCCATAGGCATTTAGAGTTCTTGAGTCTCTGGCTTTAAGGCTTCCAAATGGTGATGTATAGTGATAAAACTTATTGTGCTTTAATATCCCCCCAGGCTTGTGGGTATAGCCTAGGTTTCCAGCTGATAGCATCATTTTGGAAAGTGAAAGTTTAGGGGCTGGGATTTAGATGGAGGGAGTAGGTCACTGAGGTGGATCCTTAGATGTGGGCTAGGTCCTTAGCAATGACTTTATTCTCTCTCTCTCTCTCTCTCTCTCTCTCTCTCTCTCTCTCTCTCTCTTCACCCCTTTCATTCCTGGTCAGACATCCTGGTCAGACATGAAATGAGTGGCTTCCTTCTCCTTCACATTCCCACTGCCAAGATCATGAAGCCAAGAAACCTTGATTGAACCCTCTAAAGCCACGAGCCAAATAAATCTTTCCTGTCCAGTTGTTATTTCAATTGTTTTGGTTACAACTACACAGAAATAACTAATATAAACATCAGTTTCTAGCTGGGTGTGGTGGCACATGCCTTTAATTCCAGCACTAGGCACTCAGGAGGCGGAGGCAGGTGGATCTCTATGAGTCCAAGGACAGCCTCAGCAATATGCATACATACACATTTACATACATATGTACACACACACACAAACACACACATATATACCAATTTGCATGCCACCTTGCATGGTTGTTGAGACTAAATCTTTGCTCTGCCTAGTTCTTAGGGAAATTACTTAATCTCTCTGAGTTTTGAGTATCAGTTAGTTTATTAACCTCTAAGCTAGTATATTGTCAGCTTCTGCACGTGTGAGAATAAACTGTTGTTGGCACCATCCTGTGAGCTAGGAATAAAGTTTTCTTCTTTGGTTTCTTTTCTGGAATGCCTATACGAAGAAGTAATATAAAGTCTATTGAAATCTCTCTAGAAATACTATATATTTTTAAAAAGAAGAAATAAGAATTACTCGTAATCTGACCACGCACTGCTAATCTGTTGTTTCTTATCTGACATTTTTCTCTGCAGACATACTACTGTGAAAATAATATTTAGAAATCTTGGCTCAAATTCTTTAGCTGTCTTAAATAATACATTGGAGAGGTATTTGGTGCGGAAGATGAGCCTGGGGTTGCTGGTGAAGTTCAGAGAGAAGAGGACAGAAAGTGGCTCTTTGCATAAAAGAGTGAGAGAAATGTGTGGAGCTACTGAGAGGGAGAAACAAAGAGATCAAAAGAGTCACCGTCACCGATATCCTGGGAGGCTGAGGGCTGATGGGAAGAGTCTCAAGGCAGAATGGAAGTTGCACATCTGTTGTGCATTTTAAGATTGCTTGTACAGTTTTGAAGCAATTTATCCTTCATCATGTTCATGAATATTTTGTATCTCTGTGGGTATGGGTATGTGCATTTGTGTGTTTTTCAATCTGTGTGTGCATGTGTTTGTGTGTATGCTTGTATATGTATATGTGTGTGCACATGCGTCCATTTTAGTGTGTGTTTGTGCATGTGTGAGCATGTGAGCATATGTGTGCATGTGTGTATGGGGGTGAGTGCTGGGGTGTTCTAGACTGGTCAGACACATGGCTGATAAAGGCAGTGATTTCCTTATGTCATTCCCTTTTGTGCATTCAGTGATATGCACACCAATGTTATGTTGTAGTCGAGGAAGAAAAGTCAGAGTTTTCACTGAAACTGGCTGGAGAGGAGAGATGGACGCTATGACTTGGTGTCTGCATTAAACAGGATGGTTCATTTAATGGATGGAAATTGTTAAGTCTTGGATCTAAAATGTCCTCCACAGACTCATGTTTTCAATGCCTATTTCCCAGCTGGTGATGGCAGCTTGAGAAAGAAGGCATAGTCCTGCTGGAGGAAGAAGGGCTGTATGGGTGGATCTTGGGAAGTTATATCCAACCCTGGTTCAGCCTTGCTCTCTGCTTTCTAGTTTGCTCTGATGTGAACAGCTTCTGCTACCTGCTCCTACTACCATGAACTGAACTGTTCCGCCACATTTTCTCCACCACAATGGAGTGAAACCATGGACCCACACAAATTTTTCCTCCCACAACCTTTTTCTATCAGGTATTGTGGTTGTGGTGGCAGAAAAGTAACCAGTTCAGAACTCCAGCTTAAATGTATATAGGCAGAGAGAGATGGAGCACTGAATTAACTGAGTAGTTCACACATGTTGGACTTCAGGAATGCATGGGTCTAAGTGCTTAGTTAGTGTGGATATGAGATAGAAACATGGTGGGAGCGATTTCTGAAACAAGTCAGAGTCCTGGAACTCAGTGCAGCACACGAGTCTGGGCAAGCAGAAACCACAGTGTTTGTTTAGATTGATTTCAGTGCCTCTTTTTAGGCTCAGAAAGCCTCCCAACTGTGGAAGCCTCTTTCCTGACTCCCTCAGATCCCCCACTGACAGCATCCAGGAAAGGCTACAATTGAACATCATGTTCAGCTTTGAATCCCATCAACCTGTACCTATCTCCCCATGAACTGGCTAAATATGACCTGGAACTTCAGTCTCTCAAGGGTAGACCTGGGATTTGGGGGAATCTAGCTCAGTGGGTAGAGCATTTGCTGAGAATGCATGAAGCACTGCATTCAGTCTTCAACATCACATAAAGTGGTTTCAGTGGCACACACCTGCAAACCCAGTGGTTGGGAGGTGGAGGCAGGAGGATCAGGAGTTCAAGGTTATCCTTGGCTACAGAGTATATGTATGTATGCATGTGTATATTTGTGTGTATGTATGTATATGTGTGCATTTGTGAATATATGTGTGTGTTATGTGTGATTTATATGTGTTTGTATGTATATGTATTTGATGCATTTGTGTGCATGTGTATTATGTATGATTTGTGTGTACATATATATGTATGCATGAATTTTTATGTGTATATTTGTATATATGTGTTACAAACTATTAGATACTTCCTACATCCTAGCCATAGTTGAAAGTATTTTCCAAACATGAAGCCATTTAATTTTTCAAAATTCCTAAGACATAGAAGCTGTTCATATTCATTTTCTGGATAAGGAGTTTGAATCATGGAGAAGCCAGGCTCCTCAGTTAACAAGTGCAAGGCTGGGATTTAAACCAGGCAGGCTTGTTTCCGAGATGATTTTTGTTCTGCTGTCAATTTTTTAAAGTGAGAAAGGCAGCCTTGAAATTGAAATTGATAGGATCCAATTTTTATTTCTGAAGTGCACGCGCGCGCGCACACACACACACACACACATATATATAAATAAAATTTCCTTGTGTATATGTATACATGGAAATGAACAAAAACCAACAGATCTGGAGAGATGTTCCGTGGTATTTTCACAGTAGTGATTCTGAGTGGAGGGAATTTTACTTCTCCCTTTCTACATCTTAAAATTGCTGGTTTATTTTTTACAGAAGAGTGTGTTATTTTTATAAACTGAAAAAAACATAAACAAGGCGGTTTCCACTTCAGCGAAAGAATAAGCAAGACATCCAACCTTGTCTAGAAATGACCACCACAGCCAAGAGAGCCACCTGACATCCACAGGTGCCCTGCTGCGGTCTCTGTATTGTCATCCTATACGGTCTTTACAGACATGGATTCTACATTCAGAACTTCCCCAGGGTCTCATGTATGCTCTATAGAGAAATAGCCAGACTTACTCTATGGCTAATTTAAATAGACCTTTAATTTGCCAAGTCAGACCTTCGTGGCAGATAAATATTAATTGCCATCTGTCTTGGTGTACTTAGGCTGCCTTGGCAAAATATCATAGACTGGGCAGATCTTGAGAACAGAAAATTATTTTCTAACAGCGCTGGAGGGTCACAAGCCCAAGATGGAAGTCAAGTCCAGTGGGCCTTGGGGACCTCCTCTTGTGCTGCAGAGGCCACTGTGTCTTTACACGGCCTTTCCCAGTGTGCCTGCCAGGGTGGGTGGGTGAGTGCTTGGGTGCCTCCTCTCTGAGGACACTAATCCCAAGCGGTCAGGTTCCAGTCTTATAACCTTGTTTATCTTAGTGATCTCCTAAAGGCTCATATCTACTCATGTATGCAGGTGCATATGTTATATGTGTTGCATGCTTGAGGACCAGAGGCCAATGATGGATGTCTTTCTTCATCAGTCATGTTATTCCTTATTTTTTGTAGAATATTTTATTGACTTTTTTGATGATTTCATACACGGACACAATGTATTTTTAATGTAGTCACCATTCACACCTCCTTCAACTTGCCCAGCTCCTTCTCTAACGTCTTTTTCCCTTTAGAAGTAGTTCAATTAGGTGCTTTAAAGTTTCTGTAGAGCACAGAGCTGTAGAAGAGAGAGAAAATTGGAAAACCACTCGGTGCCTGAGAGTGGGAAAGGTTTAACGTCAGGGCCTGGATGCCCAGGAGCATGTGTGGAGTCAATACCATAACTGGCCATCAAGGAAGGTGGGAAGTCCATTCTTGAGAATCAGTCCTCCCAAGACTATAAACAGCAAATGAGAGAGACCTCCCCTGTCCCCAGCATGAGCCCAACACAGAGGCAATGTACAATTTGGAGCCTCAGGGGAGGGAATTATAGGGAATGTAGTCATTCAAACAAGGCTGAAACTGCTAACGTCAATCTGTCCTTCCATCTGTCCACCACCAGAAGAATGTGGAAGTATGGCTTGCAGTTAGGGACCATAGCTCCAGATCACAGGAGGGGGCCATAGCTATATCAGGTGAGACCACAATTCCAGGTCACAGGTCTCCTCTGGCCCATGGGATGAGAGTGAACCACACCTTTAGCTCACAGGAGGAGACCATAGTCTACCTTATTTTTGAGACAGTTTCTCTTCCTGGCCTGGAGCTCATTAATTCAGATAGCCTGGCTGGCCATCAATGCCCAGGGATCCTGTCTCTGCTCCCCAAGCACTGGAATTGCAGGTATGCACCATCCTGCCTGCCTTTGTAACATAGGTTCTGGGAATTCAAAGTCAGGGCCGCATACTTATATGGCAAGCACTTTACCAAGTCATCTACCTCCCCAGTTCCAGCTTGTGAGCTTTGAGAAACATAGTGCAGTCCATCCTTCCACTGCGTTGACACAGGAGGAGGAAAGCATTGGCCCCTTGCGTTGCCTCTGGTCCCTGAAACTAGAAGTCCACATCCTGGTCTATGTAAGGTCCTTAATCATCTTATAAAGCCTTTAAGTGTATTCAGATGAAACAGTTTTATTAAATGTTTTTCACATTTTCTTATAAGATAAGGGAAACAAATTCAGAGACATGTATTGGCTGGCTGATTTAGTGATCTTTGATCTGTAATAGGATGATGCTGAAATATCTTAAGTTTTGGAAACAGATAAGGTTCAGTTCTGGTGATTCATTAATTCCCAATGTTTAAGTTGAAACAGGAGAACTGGAGTTCATTCAGTCCTTTCGACATGTCTTATACTGTTCATAAATCTACTGTTGTCATTCTTATGGTCCCATTTATTATTTCTGTCATTCCTGTTGAGAAACCCACCTTTATGTTCCATTTCACTGATGAGAACAAATGAGGTTCAGGGAGATATTGAGACAGGAGGTAGACCCCACCAGGCAGTCAGGATACTACCTGACCCTCAAGGCTTTCACATGCTGTCTGTAGCTGAAGATACCCTGGTTCCTAGTAAAATCACAGAGGCAAATGACCAGCAGAACACTGGGAGTTCACAGCTAGGTCCCTTACAAAGGGATCCCTCCTTATACAGAGTCCTTTTTAGACTCCCAAACAAGAGCCAGATGTAGGAAATCTACTCTTAGGACCACTCCTGTTAGGCAAGAGCTCTGGTGACTCTTGATCAAATCAAGGCACCTTCACTCTGCTCTCCTTCTCAGCTGAATAATAAAATTCCTTTCATTTGAACTGGCCCATTGCCTGGGTATTGCACTCTAAATTCAAACCATACAAACTGGGCCGTTGGTTTTTGATGTGGAGCTCTGGTGACATCTGCTCACCAGCACCTCTAAGCCAGACTCTGTCACACTCAATGGGACCATAAGAGTGATAACAGCAGATGTATGAATGGTCTATGACATATCAAAAGAACTGTATAAACTCCAGTTCTCCTGGTTCCACTTAAAGATTGGGTATCTCTGACTGACTGCTTAAAGAAAGACTATTAACTAGCAAAATCCCAGACCTGTCCTTGGGAGAAAGTCAACCCAAATTTGCCAGCATGAGAGTGAGAACTCACCAGCTGATCTGTAATTCAGGCTCATTCAGTTCTGTTGTAAGACCCGAATTTGCACTGTGTGTGTAGGGCCAATTTTGACATCTTACTAAAACTTTTGATGCTTTTTGTAAATAGGGACATTAATCACCACCTTAAGAAGTATTGTGGAGAATAAATTCAACCGCTCACATACCAGGCCATGATTTAGCATGTGCTTTTCCCTATTACTTGCTTTTTTCTTGTTTCATTCCAGAAAGAAACTTTATGTCTACTGTAAAAGAAAAACATCATCAGCTTTTATACTAGCAGATGTCAGATCTGCAAGATAACGCCTCATAAAAAGTGCAGCGAAAACAAGGCGATACTATTTAAAGTTGGGTTAAAGAATGTTATCTGCTGGCAGCTCTAAATTTGTGTCTTTTGTGGTTTTTTTTAAGGACGATATTTATAGAGGTGTGTAGATGGATAAGTGGTGAAGAAGCAACCACTGGGGGGTTGTTTTCCAATTTTGGAGGAACCAGGGAGAGATGAGACAGACAAAGAGTGTCAGGGTTCCACTAGGTCTTAAGTTCAAATATGGGAATGCCCCTTAGAACAATGAGAAGTTCAGTCCTGAATGTGGAAACAGTGGCATGCAAGAAGAGTGGGTTAGGGCTCATAGACATAAGTGGGGCTGGTCCAGACCTCCACTTACACTGTTTTCTCTTCCTAGTACTTTCCTGGGGTGAGGGTTGCTTTCCTACTCTATTTGCTACTTCAGGGTGGGGAAGCAATGATACCATGTGGAGGCTTTGGGGTGTTTTATGGACAGAATGGTCTTAGGTGGGGGCAGACCAATCATAATGAGTATTGGTAATGGAACAACCCATGAGCATGTTGGCCTCTCCCAATAAAGAAACAGAAATAAGGGCTGGGAGAGATGGCTGAGCGGTTAGGAACACTGGCTGTTCCTGCAGAAGACCCAGGTTCAAACCATAACAGCCACATGGCAGTTAAAAATCGTCTGTTACTCAAGTTTCTGGGAGGGTCTGATGTCCTCTTCTGTCCTCTGTGGGCACTGGACAACATGAGCGCACTTACATACATACAGACATAACACTCAAAGACATAAAATAATGATGTACATAGTAAGAGATATTGAAGCCAGAAAGGGCAAGAGTTCTAGAAATGGGGAGACCACAGATAGAAAGGTTGAGAATGAAGAATAAATACATTCATACAGATGTATCTTCATGGGTGCATGGAAGCATGGGTGTATGAATGAATCTGTGAAAAGTGTGGGTGAATGGATGGATTTATGAGTGGATAAATGTATGAGTGGGTGCACAGAAGGATGAATGGATAGATGGATGGGTGGATGGATGGATAGATACATGAATATGTTCATGAATGAATGGATCCATGTATGTATATATCTATGTATATATGCCTATTTGAGGGAAGCATTATTATTTACATGTATATACGAATGGGTAGACTCATGGACTTCTGGATGGATGGATGGATGGATGGATGGATGGATGGATGGAGAGAGGGAGAGTGAGTGGAAATTATGGTAGGATCTGAGTGGCTTCCGCTAGCACATCTAGTCATAGTGGGAAGGAAGAGGCAGATACTTTATAGAAGGAAAAGATCACCTTTCAGAGAAGAGTTTTTGGTCTTCTGCACTCAATCTAGGAGAGACATTTTAAATAATTAAATTTCTGAAACTCTTTTAAAGTTTAGATCATGGGGGGAGGGTCTAGAAAATTTCAGTACCAGCCCTGAGAGGCACCTAGGTTACTTAGAGAGCAAAGTTAAATAGTTTCCCCTTCATTTTCCCACATTTTACTTTGTACTTCAAATGTGAAAGCTGAGGCAATAACCCAAAGTGTCTTGGGCTGTCAATCAAGCAGCACAGCCCGTATTTCAAATTGGTACCCACCAAGCCACAACCGTTTATTTTTCTGAACAATGCCTTGACTCACATGAGCCCCAAGAATGGAAGTCTATGTCTTTCCCAGTCTCAATGAGCCAACGTCTTAAAAATAGATATGTATTTAGGATTTTCAAAGAGATAATAAGCAATTGCTAATACTTACTTGAAGCTATTAGAATTGGTCCCAGTACAATTAATGCTACTGTTGAATCTTGATAATACCGGAAAGATAATTTAAGCCTTGTACAAGGATGGCTGCCAAGATGTGTTCAACAATAGAACTGAATTTTCAAACATACAGATGTAGTTTTTTTTCAAACAGTCCAAATTGAAATGAATTGAGGTTCAATGAAATTATGGTGTCTTACAAACTTCATAGAACACTCAGAATTGAGAGGCAGATGTTCCCAGAAAGGGAACAGGCTGGTGAGGGTCTGTCTGGCCTGGTTCCTCAAGAGCTGGGTAAGGTACCAATATGGGACACCAGCTTAAGCAGAGCAATGGAAGCCTCTTGTGAATCAGGATGAATCACGACCTATTTCTGCTGGCTGTTACTCCTGGTGTGCTTGGTCTTGGTCCATCACCTATCTGCTTACTTATTTACATACACATAGACCTGCCCATTATTCAGACCCACCAAGCTTTCCCTTAACTCAAAACCCTGTTCCCTCCTTGTTATACTTTTCAACTTTGTGACAAGTACTTGAGACATTTAAAGGAGGAGATATATACTTTAGTTAATGCTCTCAAAGTTTTAGTCTATGGCATCTCGTTCCACTGTTTTGGACTATGGTGAGCAAGAACATTATGGCAGAAGCCTATGAAAGAGCAGAGCTACTGCTGCCCTTATGATAATATGAGAAAGAGAGAGACAGAGACAGAGACAGAGAGACAGAGATAAAAAGAGGGAGAGAAAGACAGAGACAGAGATAGAGAAAAACAGACAGAGAGAGGGAGAAAAGGAGAGAGATAAAGAGAGAGAGAGACAGAGAGAGACAGAGACAGAGAAAGAAACAGAGAGAGGGAGAGAGACAGAAAGACAGAGAGAAAGGGGGCAGGGCAAGTTTGTCTTTCAAGGCACATCCCTAGGAGACCTACTTCCTTAAAGTAGGTTCCTCCTCTTTATAACCCATTGGTGAAGCTAGCATCCTGGTGATCCAATCATATGCTTCAAATTGGGGGTTGAGGGCTTCTACAAATGAGCCATTTCACATCTAAACCCCAACATAACAGAACTCTCCTGGCACTCTTGGGTCTGAGTTCTACCTTCCCTGCCTCAAAGTAGTTGTCTTAGTCTACAAAGGCTGGCATCCCACTCCACTACATGATTCCACTTTATCTTGTTCATAGAATCATCTGAAATTACCACAGCATGTGTTTATCCCTCTCATCTTTCACTAAATGGTGAAACCCTCCCCCAATTCTTATGAAGCAAAACAAGATCTACCATGACCCAAGAAATTTCTGCCTCATTTTAGATGTTCAGTGAAGAGCTATTAAGTAATGATTGACTGAGTATATAACTCAACCCAGGGACATTATAAAGTCAAGTTCAGATATTGTCTGAAGCGAGGGGAGGTTTTCAGAAACAAGGCCATAAGACATACAGAAAGGAGCAGATTGCTAAAGGCCTTATTCTCCAAGGCAAATTTGTATACATTGTTGATGGGAATGTGAATAATATAACCATTAGAGCAAACAGTTAAAAGCTGAAAATAGAGCTACCAATAAACCAGAAATGCCAATATATATAAAATTATATATATATATATATATATATATTATCAAGAGTAATCCTCAGACCTGGGAAGATGGCTCAGCTGGTAAAGTACTTTCTGTGCCCACATGAGGACCTGGGTTTAATCTCTCGTGCCCAAGTATCAAAGCATGGAGCAGTAGTGTATGTTTATATCTCAGCACTGGGAAGGTAGAGAGAAGAGGGTGCCTGGGTCTTGTTTGTCAGACAACTTAGCCAAATCAGTGACCCTGCCTCAGTAAATAAGCTGTCTGTTTCCTGAGAAATGATACCCAACTTTGACCCCTGGCCTCCACATGAACACACACACACACGTGCATGCACACCCACATGCATGTATATACCCACACACATGTAGACATGCACATGCACAGAGCTACCTTCACTCCCACAGTTATTGAAGCTTTGTACACAGTATCCAAGATATGGAAAAATATGCCTCCAGCCATGGATGAATGACTAAACAGTATGCGCGTGTACATGACGGAGTATTATTCATCCGTGAAAAGAATAAAATTGCTATTTACGCAACGTGGATAAATTTGGAGATCATTATATTAAGTGAAATATGCCGGGTACCGAAAGAAAAAAATGTAATACTTACTTTTGTTTTGAAATTTTAAATAGTTGTGCTCACAAAGAAATAGATGATAAAATAGTAGTTAGTAGGGTCTAGAGAGAGAGAGAGAGAGAGAGAGAGAGAGAGAGAGAGAGAGAGAGAGAGAGGTTAGATAATGGGAACCAGAAAAAACTGGAGAAGAGGAATGATTTCTAGTGCTGCATCACACAGTGGGGTTAGTACAGGTCCCAGCAATTTGTCTTATGTCAAAACAGCAGGAAGAAAGGATTTTGAACCTTCCCAACAGAAAGAAATGATAAATGTTTGAGGTGATAAAATTCTAATTACCTTGATTTGATCATTACACATTACACATGGACCAGAATATCACACAATGCTCCATAAGTACATAATTACCCTGTCAATTATATATAAAATAAAAATGAATATATTCTTCAGAGTCTTAGTGTCCCAGCATAGCACCCACCCTGGTTCCCCAATGATCAATGCTGACATCTTCAAGTTCTTTGGCCTACTTGTCTGGGATGGAAAATGAGACCAGGTAAAGTCATGGATTGCCGCTAAGGTCCAATGAGACAATAAATGCAAAGTGTTTACTTCAGGCTCTGTCTGTATCGATTACTTGCTAATAGCTAATTACCTCTTCTTGCTTTCCAGTGAAATTCCAACTGTGATCCCCTCTCTTGATGGAGCTGTGTGTTCTCAGTTATAACCTGTGGACTTCTTGCAGAGCTCGGTAAATATAACCAGTGAGTTGCAGTGGTTTATGGTGGAGCCTAAACAGCCCCATGAGATACTACAGGGCATTCAAGATGAGAACCACTCATATAAGCTATTTACAAAAGTTTCATTATTTAGACTTGTAATTTGGGGGTTATCGAGATAGCTCAGCAGCAGGTAAAGATTTTTGCCACCAAACCTGACAACCTGAGTTGGATCTCCCACGCCCAAATGGTAGAAGAACTGACTCCCACAGGTTGGGAGTCATTTGGAATGACTTCATACAGGATCTGGGACACACACACCCAGGCTTACAAGGATGTAATGTGATAATCTGGGAATGCAACATAAACTTGGCAAATAAGCTTTGAGGTTAAGGAGGTAGGAATCACTTCAGAAAGGTCTTTCAGTTAGAAAAGTACAGACACTGGGTGGCTCAGACTGCCTCTGTGTGACTATAGGGAGATAGAGTACATATATAACTTCTCCTGTAACATTAATGTGTGTCTGGAAGTTTTACAGTCTGCTCATTGTTTCTTCATCTGAGGGCATGGGATCCACTGAAATATACGTGTGTGTGTATGTGTGTGTGATTTAATCTTTGTGTGTATATATGTACGGTATGTATGCATGTTCATATACGTGCCTGTGCATGTGGAGATGAAAGGAAAACCTTTGGTGGTCAGGCCCCTCTGCCTGACTTGAGACAAAGTCTCTTGTTCACTGCTCATTATGCCAGGCTAGCTGGCCTATTAGCTTACAGGGATTCTCCTGTCATCATGTGGTGCACTTACATACATGCAGACAAAACAACACCTATACTCATAACACTTTTAAAAATAAAAGAGATTTTAAAAGACCCACTCCTATGTATCCAAGAAAAAAGTCTAAGACCAGCATCCCGAGTTGGTCTAAGACCAGCATCCCATGTTTGCCTCCAGGCCTGGTGCTCTCCCTTCTGGGGGACCTGGCTTCTCTAGCTGAGGCCTCGCTCTGCTTCTTCAGTAAACAGCCCTCTCCAGCTTAGTTCTATTTATGTCTTCACAGCCTCTGATGCCTGGGAAGTCAGGACCCAGCCAGATGCAGTCCTTTTAGGCACCTTTGATTTTCCCCTTGAAGAGCTTCTCGGAGGTGCAAAGGAAACCAGTCATTAAAGAGAATTAGGACGCTGGGCAGCCAAAGAATGTGCTAATTTACTAGTTAGAAGCTGAAAACAGTTCCAACCAGATGGAGATGCCTTGCCCCTGGACCAGTAACTAAATTGTACACATTTTATTTCTCAGAAGGAGATTTTGCAAGAACATTTAAGAAAGAAAGAGGAGGATTTTGTTTTGAGGCAGAGTTTTGCAATGTAGCTCAGGCTTACCTGAAACTCACAGGGTTCTTGTGTCAACCTACCGTATGCTAGGATCAGAGGTGTATCCTGCTATGCCCTACTGGACAGATCTTTTCCACTCTCTACCCTACACCCTTCTAACTAAAAAAAATCTTAAATATTACTGAGTACTGAAACAAAAATTTAAAAACTTTATTTTTCATGTATCTATGAAACTGTTCCCTAAAAAAGAGATGTGACTGCATTTGTCAGGTTGGAAGATTATCAGCATCAAAGAAACAAATATGAATCCCAAACCCCTTTCTAAGCACTAGTGTTCTCAACTACTGACAGATTTTAAAAGAAAACCTTGTTTGATCTCTACTGTTAAAGTGACCCTGCATGATGGCACCCTATATCCTCGTGGCTGTGTTAGCTACCTGTCTGTTGCTGTGATAAAACACTATGACCAAGGTCACTTATAGAAGAAAAAGTTTAGGGACTTATATTTCCAGAGAGATACAAGTGCATCATACCAGAGAGACATAGCAGGAGGCAGCTAGAAGAGAAAGCCGAGCATTCCTTCAAGCACTCGTGGGAATCAGAGAGGGACAAACTGGAAGTGGACAGGGCCTTCATAGCTGACCCCCACTGACATGCTTCTTCCAGCAAGGCCACACTTCCTAAACCTCCCCAAACAGCGCCATCAACTGGAGACAAAATGTTCAAATATTTGGAGTCTGTAGGTGATATTCTCATTCAAACCACCATACTGGGGTTCCACACACCAATTTGACCACATGGTCTTCACAGCCCAGAAACCCCCTAAAAACCTGGCCATTCTTAGTGCTCATGAATTCTATCCAATGGGCTTCAGCAGAAACGGATTAACTTTAGCTAACATGAGTATGTATTTATGAGATCTAGGTGCTATTCTAAGCATATTAATATTTATGACTGAAATGTACATAGAACTTATGTACATTTGCTATATGGCTGTTTCCTTTGGATTGAAGCATTCCATCAGGAGACAAGAAGGAAACTCAGAAGTTCACGAAACTCTAGAGAAATTTGCAAGACTCAGAAGTTTTTAAAAGGTTTGTTCACATTGTTAGAAAAACAGTAATCACTGTGGGGTGAGATTCTTCAGCCAAGCTGCCTGCAAGTTGCACAGGAAGCAGTTTTGATGAGGGATCACCCACCCTGGGATTGGCTTTTTTGGCGATGCAACAGCTTGAATCACAGGTGCTCTTGTAAATTATTCCAAAAGATCCATTGTTTTGTCAAACTGGACTTGGGTGGACCCCTTTCTTCAGTCTGTAATTGCCCTTCCATCAGGGGTGAATAATAATTCATGCAGCAGTTTGCCATGTCCCGGACCCTATTTTAATATTTAATTGTGTTACAACATCATGGTAACCTAATGGGATCCATGAAGATCTACAGCTTGTATTTGAGGAGACAGAATCTCAGAGAAGCTGAATAAATTTTCTGATGTCCTTTAACCAGTGACACATTCAGCTTTCAAATCCAGATAGTTTAACCTCAAGGTTTGAGTTCTACTAATGTGTCCCACCTAATAGAAGCCATAGCCTATATTCCCACAGCTTGTGTTTTATAGATGAGAAAGGGATTCACATTTAACACATGCTTAGTAAGTATTAGACACTCTAACAGCAATGGACATCCTCATTTAACTGAACCTCAAGCAAACCTAGTTATAGGAAGCCCAAAACGCAGAACTTAAGTAGGTTCCCAGAGTGCTGCAGCCCCTGAAGAGCTTTGAATTCAGACTCAGATCTCGGGAACACCCCAAACCCCCAAATAAGGCTGCTTTTAAATAGAACTTCACTAATAGTCCAAGACCCTGTGAGAACTGTTCCTTTAGCCAACTGTGTATTAGATGAAGAGGAAGCATAATTATGGTTTCGAGGCAGCCCTGAATGTTCAGAAAAATATTTGTTAGGCAGTAAGTGCATCCAAACACTGGGGTCAGTGCCAGGACATCACATTAAACAAAAAAGGCACTGTCCTGCCCCAGTAGAGTTGGGAATGGCATGGATTGTAGCCTTTCAAGTTGCAAAGATGCTAGTCAGAAGAAAACATGAGGGAGGGCCTGATATGGAGCTCACATATAGATGATGTAAAAATAAGGTTCCTGGATGCCTTATTGAGACATATCCTTAGAACTATGACATTAGGAAGAAAGCTTCCCAGAGTTTTCCTTATGTACAGATGTGGCTAGGATAGATACTGAGTTTGCTTCCTTCCAGCGTAGAGGATGGGATATTAGGAAGGAGCCCTGGCGTCCTTGGTCTGCTTCCTGGGTCTCCTTCCGTGCTAGTTAATAGGTAGTAAGGCAGTTTCTCCTTTGCCCTGAAGGAAGTTTTGCTGGGAAGCAATTGGTATCCATTGGTCAAAAAATGCCAAAGACTAAAAGGATTTCTTTTTGTTTCACGGGCCTTAAGACTGAAGTTAATAAGAGCACAGTGGTTAATTTATGGCCAGAGTTAGCCAGACAGGTGGGAGTTAAGGTTAGGTGACTATTGCTGCACTTAAGTGACCCTTAAAACCTGCTTTGCCCAGTGGAAAAGAGAAGAAAACAAAACCTCTTTAAGTCTTACTGCAAAACTCTTACATGCATTTTGCCCCAGGAGTCAGATCTTCTGACTTCCCAACTGATAATAAACTGCACAGCAGAAATTTATGTTCTTACAAGCCTTGGGGGTTAGAAGGCCAAAAGCAAGATGTCAAAAAAGCTGCTTCTTAAGAGTCCTCGCTCCTTGGCTTGTGGACACCTCTCTGCTCCCCATGTCCTCATACGTCTTATTCTGTCGTGTGTGTTCTGAGTTCTTCTCACAAGAACGCCAGATAGGTTGGAGGATAGCCATCCATATGACCTAATTTCATTATCATTTCCCCTCTAAAGGCTCTATCTCCAAATAAAGTCACATTCTGAGATAGTTTGAAGAGAAAGACTTTGACATATAAACTTGGGGGTGGACATAGCTCAGCTTAAAATAATGACAAATTAGAAAATCTCTTCTCCCCAGAACTCTGAGGTAGGATGGAAACGCCGTAGGTGAACACAGAGCCCCTTGCGACTCAAGGCAGCATACTTCTCACAGTTCACAAGTATTTTCCCTAACATAGACATGCTGAACTCAATCTCTCCCATTGTTCATGCAGTTTCATAACTGTTATGGGTAATACTGATGGCCAGCTTAACAGGACCTAGAACCACCTAGGAGGCAAACCAATGGCCAGCTTATGGTATGTCTGTGAGGGAGCTTCAAGTTTAGGTAAACTGAGGTGGAAGACCCACCCTAATTGTGGTCAGCACTATTACAAGGCCTGGGGACCTGGACTGAATAAAAAGGAGAAAGAGATCTGACCATCAGCGTTCATTTTCCACGCTTCCCAGCTGCAGGTGCAACGTGTCCAGTTGTCTCATTCTCCTGTGGTGGTTCCATGATCAACGGCACCCCTGAACTTTGAGCAAAATAAACCCTTACGTTGTTCTTATCAGGCATTCAAATGCAGTACAGAAATATTTTGTGCAAGTAGACTCCTCTAACAGAAGCTCATTTTAGCATCTCATTGATGTACAATAAATACACAATGAACTCTGCTCAAAGTGGACAATTTGAAGGGTGTTAGCATGCGCACACACCATTGTCCACAATCTAGGCAATAACACACTCATCACTCTTCTCCCTCCAAAAGCTTCCTCCTGCCCTCTCGTAATGTTCCCTACCTCTTCTCCCCCTCATCCCTTGGAAAATAACAATTGGCTTTGATTATTATTCTATCTACAGAGTCATTCAACATACACCGTTTCTGTTTCACCTCTGTCACTCAGCATAATGATCTGAAATTCATCCATATTGTTGAGATGTCAACAATCCATTCATCTTTATTGCTGTACAGAATCTCCCAATGATGTGTCAGACCAGCTGCTTGTTGGTAGACATTTGGGGTGTTTTCATTTGGGACCATTTCTAATAAAACGACATGCAGAAGTTTTCACACAGAC
This sequence comes from Eospalax fontanierii, assembly GCA_035773235.1. Lineage (NCBI taxonomy): Eukaryota > Metazoa > Chordata > Mammalia > Rodentia > Spalacidae > Eospalax > Eospalax fontanierii. Next base: position 2,644,670 of record JAJHUQ010000064.1, on the reverse strand, counting down.
ACCTTTATATATATTGTAGGTAAGAGTTGAACATTTAGGTTATATAGGTCAATGGAGTAGATTCTGAGTAACCACTAAGTGTAGGATGTCACATGGAAACCTTTGACTGTAGCTGAGCTGTTCCATGCTGACAGATTTCATAACAGAACCTGAAAATTTGAGGTTTTCTTCTTTCTTTATCCTTCCGTCAACTGTCTTCCTCTCTGACCCAGGAAATTTTCCCTGCTGGACTCAAAGGTGTTGAGGGAAGAAGAATGAAGCTCTTAGACTGGGAAGATGGTTCACTGGGTAAATGTACTTGTCACCAAGTCTGAGAACCTGAGTTTGAGCCCTAGTCCCACATAATGGAAGGAGACAACCAACTACCACAAGTTGTCTTCTGACCTCCACCAATGCATCATGGCACATGTTCATGTATACAAACACACACACACAAAGGGAGTCACACAAATGAATTAAAATGCAATAAAATTATATATGTAATAAAAATAAAAGTATATATATATATATATATATATATATATATGTACACACACACAAACATATATATGAAGCTCTTCTTCATGACTCAGTATGTTGTGTGCCCATCTTACCAGCAGTAACAGCCCCTTCAGGGTCCCAGGGTAACTTTATAAGAAATCACATTGCCATCCAAAGGTGCAAACTAGCTATAGAAGCCAGGCAAGAAATACGAAGTAATACTGTGCACTAGTTATTTCTTATCACTGTGACTAAATACCTGACAGAAGCAACTTAAGAGAGGAGAGGTTTCTTTACTTTGGCTCATGGTTTAAGGAGACGCAGTCCATCATACTGGGGAAAGTTCAGCAGACGGCTGCAATCAGGCCATTGCAGGAGTAGGAAGCAGAGAGCTCAGATGGGAAGTGGGCTGGGCTACAGCCTTCAGCACTGCACTGCTAATGCCCACCTCTTCTAACTATACCTCCTGCCCAGTGGTTCTACACCCTCCTCAAACACTGGGGCCCAAGTGTTCAAACACTTGACCTTGTTGGGAACAGTCCACACTCAAATCTTACACATTCTTGGCATCTCTGTAGTTCACAACCTTCTGCGGACAGCAGCTGTTCATGGATCATCCACAAGTTCTGAAGGATTTTGACCCTGGGTTATGTTCCTCTCTGCATTCAGTTTTTTTATATGCTAATTAGCTCCTGTGCCTCAGTTTCCTCATCAGTAAAATGTAGACCATGGGGTCTTTCTGAGAATTAAGGGTGAACATAATCTTCAGGTAATAACCTCTCTTGAAATGGCATCATGGTTATTACCCAGTCTCCTTGGAGTCCAAGCTCTCTCATCACCATGGCAACCCAGTAACAAAGAGGATCAGAGGCAGTCTTTCTTGGATGTTTTAAAAGTTTAGAACACTGCCGTTATTTTCAGCACTCTCCTTTGACGATGCCTTGTTAACCTGCATTGTTTCATATCAATGGGCCTAAGCACCTACCTGAAGAATGAAAGAAAAATAGCACAGCTATCTTTAAACAATTAGTCTTCGGTAATAAAAATGCCCCAAAGAATAAAAATAAATTCAATTATGCAAGTGTAAGACTGTTCATTGCCATTATCCTTGAGATAATGTCAAATATCTAACAGAAAGTTTTTTAGTAAGAGTCGGAGGACGTTGCTGGAAGAAATAGCGTTAAGATTTTCCCCATATCAATCCTGTTTAGGCAATATTGAACCTTTCTGTGATTAATGTGATGCCCAAGTAACCTTGACTTATTCATATTCTTCAGCACATGGCACCTCTGGGAACTTCACCAAGTTCAATGGTACTTCAAGCTTTGAAATACCCAGGGCTGAACGGGCTGTCTTTCAAGAGTAATGAGCTGTCTGAGTCAGGTCTGCTTGTCTATTTTCTGAATCCTCTACAGTGGATCATCAGCTGGCCTTCTCCCACCTGTTCCCAATACATGTCCTCATCTTCTTTTTTTAGTTCTATAAAAATCATGAGATTATTTGCTACCCATGCATATTTCAGCTGACAACACTGCATTTAGATCCTCTGTTGTAGTCTGACATTAATGTTGCTGGTACAATCTAGTCCTCACTGGGAATCTGGACAAATTATCTGTAATAATAATCATTGGTACTTCACCAATACATTGCATATTTACAACAAAGAGAAGGTGGTTTGCTTAATTTCAGACTTGTCCAAGAAAGGGGAAGGTAACAAATGGACCACGCATGTAATCCTAGCATTCAGAAGAGAAGTGGAGGCAGGAGGTCCTCCTCAGCCACATAGCAAGTTCAAGACTTGCCTGGGTTACATGAGACTCTCTCAAAACACCAAATAAGTAAACAGTGACAAGAACTCACCATGTTAGTCTCCATCCCCGGGGGACAACGTATCTTTCCAGTTGTCTTTGCTGATGTTATTTCCCCATGGGGGGAGCAGAGCGCAGACACCCAGGAGAGGAGTCCTGAGAACCACATTGAACTCTAGGGCCTCATCTTATTCACACAATAAGTCTGTGACTGGCAGATTCAAGGGCCTAGGTCCAGCCCAGACTACAATTTTCATCCCAAGTTTCAGGAGAATACATGAAGATGAGGTGTTAGGTTTGCCTCGTTGTTTGTGGTGGTTTGTGGATGCTGCGGTTCTAATAAATGTTGGTTGTGCTTGACTGAGATTCACAGCCTCAGAAATTCATCTCCCTGCTCCCCAACTTGATAACTTATTCTTAGCAGCTCTGTCTCTGGCTGACTTGGGTCCCTGCTCAGTCTCCCTCTGCCTATGCCTTAAACCTGGAGAATTACTGCAGCTCAGACTGGGGCTTGTTACCTCCAAGTGAAGCTGAACTTACCTCTTAGGAATTCATTAGTCAGAAGCCAGAAGTAGAATATGGACTCTGATATCAAACTGGCACCTCGTTAACAAGAACTAGAAGTTTCTGTTCAAATAGTTATAGCTTCTGTTCTGATAGTTTTACAATGACATGCTTAAAAGGGTACAGTAAGAACCGATGATGCGGCTTGGTTGATAGAGTATCTGCCTACCATGCACATAGCCCATGAGTCAGTTCCCAGCACTGCATAAGTAGAGCATGGAAGCTCGTGCCTTTATCCCCATGGCACAAAATATAGCAACAAGGGGATCAGAAGTTCAGAGTCATCCTCCTCCGCTATATAGCCCATTTGAGGCCACAATGAGCTATAGGAAACTCTCTCTTAATAATAAAAATGACCATAATAATACTAGAACTCAATAGTATTGGCCCATAATGTCCTTATTTGTCTGTAGGATGCCTTCTTACCAAACTTTATCTTGGCACAAGGCCATTTATAGTTAAGGGCAGCATGAAAAAGAATGCTTAAACTTGTTTTTGTGTGTGCTTTAAGGTTGCTGCTGACAGCAAGAGAAAAAGCGATACATCCCTAAGGGCGGATGATGGTAGAGATGGGCTGCCTGGCCACTGGGGAAATGAACTGGTCTTGAAGGGCTTGGTACCTGAACATGAATCACATCTTTCCTCCTTTGCAGCTCTGCACACTCACAGCTCTTTTCCCTCTGCAAATTTGGCAGGACAATACCTTCCCTTCCATGGTGTTCTGAAGAGTCAATGGAATAGTATATGTCATAGCTGGTGCTTAGTTTGCACTAAGTGCACGATGGCTACCACTGTGGACTGCTCTTATGTATAGTGGTGTTACTCTTGTAGCTACGGAGGGGACAGAGTACACAGCCCCCAAATAAGGATGGTTGAACTGAAGGTGACTAAGAGGCAGGTACCGGAAAGCCCCTGTGTCTTCCTGGTGGCCCAAATCAGCACACATAATTATAAACAGAAAAGAGACGGCTAGGAATCCTGCTCAGTTGATACTGTGCCTGTCAAGCATATACAGCGCCTTACTAGGTTTGAGCCCTAGTACCAGATAAACCCAGTGTTGTGGGACACTCCTATAATCCCAGCACTTGGGAAGTGGAGGCAAGAAGATCAAGAACTCAGGATCATCCTCAGCTACATAGCTACATGAGTCCCTCTCTCAAAGACCATAAAACACAACAAATGAAACAGAAGAATGATATTCTACCTCCTGTCCATGAGGAGAACAAATATTAACCGGTGGTGACAGTTTTACACCCTCATCAGCCCACGGATGCTCCCAGAAGAATCTGTAACAAGGAGCTTTGTAAACTAGAGAAGGTATCGTGTGGTCCAGGCTTTCAGACTTGCCATATATCTGAAGAAGTCCTTAACCTCCAGTCTCCCACTGCATTACCATGGTAAGTTTATGTGGTATTGGAGATATGTTCCTAGAGGCATAAGCAATGTCTACCCCATCTTCCCTTGGTCCCAATGACAAACTGATGTACAATTTCACCAAACTGCAGTTTGAAAAACCAGTGAGATTATTGGGCTTGCTTACAGAGCCATGGATAAGGATTTACTTAAAAGGATGTAGGTGCCCCCCCATCCTAGGTCATACTAGAAAATCTTCACCCAAACATGGATGGTTGCTTCCCCATAGCTGCATAAAATGGCAAGAGAACCCCCCTAGGTTTCCCAGCTTATTTACCCTTAGCTCCCTCCCCATCCACATGCAACTAGGGTGGGCTGATTGGTCAGGAGGTGTGGCTGGACTCTCAGGAGAGGGTTGTGTGACTCTCCTTGCTGCTCCTTTCTTGTGGAGCATAACAGTTAACAAGCTCAGCTGTGACAATCCTAGGCAAGTGGGTGCACCTGAGCTTGGGAAGATGGCATCTGTCTGTCGGGGACAGTCCTGTGCAACAGACTAGAACCCAGGCACTTGTGTACTCTGGGCAAGCACTCTACCAACTGAGCTTCATCCCAACCTTCTCACTAGAGTTTATCTACAGTGTATTTGCCTTTTCCTCAAGTTGCCACCCTAGAGACTCAAAGGTCTTTCCCTTTGACTTGTTATTGCTACTTTATGTTGAGGATACTGTATAATCTGGAATTCAGTGACAGTTTTAAGAAAACCTCACTTACTGGATGTCTTTTCTGTCTAGACACACAATATAATTCAAGTTGTATCTTCTTTTTCTTCTACCAATCTGTCTTTTGTTGCGGCATCCCTTTTCAATCAGGAATGTAGGGCAGTTAAAGAAAAGAACCTGATTTCTTTTCTTACAACTGATTATCTTTGCTTCTTGTGCTTAAATATGGAAAGGAGAGGAAAATTTGCAGCCAACTTCCAGCAATTGTCGAGAACCATTTAGTATGGATTTTTCTGTTGCAAAATCTTGCTTCTGCGTATTCCTCCATGCACTGGACTTTCTCTCTGTTACATTTTTAAAATACTGAGCCAATTAATTAGCTATGATAATTTATTTCAGCTGATAAAATATATTAATCTTTGATACCTCCCTTACGCCCACTTTGAGAAAAGCAAAGAAAGAAACACCCTAATAGAACATTAAAGAGAAGAGGAGGCTAGCAGCCTGTAGTGCTTCAGAGTTCAGTGGTCAATTTAAAATATTTGGAAGAAAACAAGATCAGTATCAAAGCTTCCAAGGAAATGATTAATGTGTACTCTTCAAAAATGAAAAGTTTCTGCTTCTGTGAGGGCTTTCAAGAATGAATATATCTCCCTCGAATTTCCCATAAGGTTTATTTTCTGGAACCCTATTAGTGGTGCAAGTTGTGCCAATTGTCAACATTTTCAAATCAAGATTGTTTGGCTCCTGTTTGTCCTCATGTGTTCTCATTTATCTCCTCTTTGAGTCAGATCCCTGTCCACACAAATATGCAAGCCATTATGGTGGAGTCTAAGGACACTCTCAGTTCTAAGTAACCAAGAGGTATAGATAAGACCTCCAGGATCATGGCATGTTATCATCTCTAAGTTTACTTTACTTCCCCTGTAAAATGAAGAGGGCAGGAGCTGAGGAGATAGCTCAGTGGATAAAACACTTTCTTGTGCAAGTGTGAAGATCTGAGTTTGCATGACAGAACCCACGTAAATGTCAGGTGGATGTGGTGCCGGCCTATAACCCCAGCACTGGGGAGGTAGAGACAGAGATCCCCAGGGAAGTCTTGTTATCCAGACTAGATGAATGCATATAAAGAAAAGAGGAAGTCAACCTTTATCTTCTACATGCATGCACAGACATGTATGACCATGCATAGATACATGCATGTACAACATACACATATAAACCCAAAGCCGCCAATTTCTTCCCTCTGGATTATTCATATTGAAGGAAACAGCACACTTGAGACTACCTAGCAGTTTCTCTTCTTTTAGCCTCCAGAGACTGGTTAAATCCAATTTTAGATTTTTTTTTTCTAAACTGAGGTTGTTTGAAAAACACCTGTTCTTCATTTTTCAATATCATTTTGTGATTGGCTAAGCTCTAAGCTTAGAGCCTTTCTTCTATGCATAGTCTGGATTCCTTCCCTTTATACTAAGTGATTCTTGCTGAAATTGGATGATGATAAATTGTATCTCAAATAAATGGCTCATCACTATGGTCATTTGGCTGAATAGACATCTTCAAAGACAGCATCTATGTGTAAAACCACAGCCCCAGATTGGGATCCGCACAGCCAGAAGCTCTCTCTGAATGACACAGAGAGATTATGAACTACTCACTGCCTTGAACCTACAACATCAACCTCTCTCATGATATGAAAAATAGCTAATATTGAACACATAGGCACTATGTTAAGTCTGTGCCCTTCCATGGTTCTCATGATGAGAGGTCAAGGACTCAAGAGAGTCCTTGGCTCCAGCTGGCTGAGCTGGAATCTCCTAGCTTGTAACATTACTATGGAGGGACTGTCCCACCATCTTTGCTGACTAGAAGAATGTCATAAGTTCTTCATTCCAGGGAAGAGGATGGTACAAGGCCACAGGGGGAAGGGCTGGAATCAGAGTCCCATCCAGATTCACGTGGCCTCATTCACTACCTCATCTCTCCACAGGAGGTGTTTATGAACCCCTCCATTATGCCAGCACTAAGACTTAAACTTTTTTCAAGTCTTGTTCAGTAACTGGCTCTAGAGTCCATCATCCTGCAATTGTAAGTTCTATGAAAAGTCCTTTTTTTTGTATTTTCTTTAAAATAGTCTCTCCTTTAAACTCCAGGTATGGAGGAGATTTTTTATAGTATGGGATCCAAGGAGCACCCCCATGTCTTAAAGTTAAAGAATGCTTAGAACAGGCAAGGATCTTAAATGTGCTGCCCACGGCCTTTCTTTTTGCACTTGAAGAAAGATGGAGGAAAAGGTCACAACACTAGTAAACTGCAGAGCCAGAGCTAGACCGCTGTGCAGCAGACATGTGCCTGTCCTGCCCCTTCCTTCCTTCCTTCCTTCCTTCCTTCCTTCCTTCCTTCCTTCCTTCCTTCCTTCCCTCCCTCCCTCCCTCCCTCCCTCCTTCCTTCCTTCCTTCCTTCCTTCCTTCCTTCCTTCCTTCCTTCCTTCCTTCCTTCCTTCCTTCCTACAGGCACAGTTGAAAGTTGACTTGAACCCACACTGGCCCAATAAGATTAAGGCAGTGAAGTCTCAGTGGGAGAAACTGAGAAGGGTTAGAAGACACGGAATGTAAAGAGAGCCTAGGAAGGGAAAGGAGCCTTCCTCCCAGAGTCTGGTTAAAGTCTCTCACCCACTGACAGTCAAGAATTTGGCATAAGTAACAAAATTCACTGTGAAGAATACCTGCATAAAAAAATGTTCCTTTTTAATAAAGATACTTCAAATGAGGATGTTAAAGTAGTAATGAACCATGCTTAAGGCCTAAGAGTATGTGACTGTTGAATTTAGTCTCATTTCATTCCTACCTGTTAACTTATAATTTTTTGAGGAACTCACAAGCAATAATTTGAACCTCGTTTACAGTCAGACATATGTCTTAACTTCCTTATGACCCAGGACAGTAAGAATTCCTTCTACTCTGTGACTAGAGTTTACCTTACCAACCTTAAATTCTATCTAATGGAGGCACTCTAAATCTCATTTAAAGAAAATGAAAAAGTGCTTCTTAAAAGCCCTTCAAACAATGTCACTTCAGAAGCCACCAAAATCAAATACATGGCTATTGACACAACACTTAAATGCAGCTCTTTTTCTTGAGATGTGTGTCATCCCTTTCCAAATCAGTCTCTGTCTCTGTTCCTCTGTTTCTGTTTCTGTCTTTGTCTCTGTCTATGCTTAAATATATCTTAAAACCATCCCATAATAACTTCAACTGTACTTACAAGAGAAAATGTCAAAGAGAATCTGCCATGAAGCTTCTCCTAAAGTTGAGAAAGGAGTATGTTCTGTATTCTGCTTGATAGCCCTGTGCGGGTCATGACCTCCTGGTGGTCCATGTATGTGGAGTGTCATTGTGAGGACAGAGAAAATGTGGACAGAAGTATGAAGAGGAAGCAACTCCTGAAGTCACTGCATACTTAATCTAGGCTTAGCTGGAGCCTGAAACTTCTAGAATTTTCAAGAACACAAGCACATTCAGACCACAATTGCGATCCTCTTTTTACCTCAACTGGAGAGATTTTCTGACAACAGAACAGAGTGAATCCTGACAGAGCCTCTTGAGTTCTATCTTGGGCTGTATCTCTTTCACTTTTAATTTAAAAACTTATTGACAATTGGAGAAATGAAAGCCCCAGCTATCTTCTGTAAATGTCTCCCTTTCCCTATAGGCTGAATATATTAGGACTTTATTTCTTGGGATGCGTGGAATTATTTTTGAGAAGTGAAAGTTTGATGAAAAGGGGGGACTTTGTGACGCAGCTTCCACGAGCCGCCATCCTTGATGTGATGGGGCTTTGCAGTGACGCGACTGTTTGAGGGTTACCATACCCCTGTAAGTAACAGTGCTGGTTAGCTTCTGTCAGCTCAGTACTATGTGAGACGCTGGGGAAGAGGGAACCTCAACTGAGGAATTACTTGCATCAGCATGGTCTACAGGCATGTCTGTAGAATATTTTCTTAATTGCTGATTGATGGGGTATGGCTGAGTCAACTGTGGGTGGTGCCATTTCCTGGACAGGTAGTTCTGATCTGTATAGGGAAGGTAACTGAGCAAGTCAGTAAACAGTGTACCTGCATGGCCTCTGTTTCCATGCCTGCCTCTAGGCTCCTGCCTCAGGTTCCTACCTTTGTTTCCCTTGAGGATAGTAATCTGTAAACAAGATAACCATTTTTCTTTCATAAGTTGCTTTTGGTCAGTGTTAGAAAGCAAGTAGAATAGAATTCCCTTGTCTGTACTCTGTAAGAAAGGCCAGTAAACTCATTGGTCTCACCAAGCTGGACTTTGGTGAAATCATTCTTTGCTCTGGCACTGATGCCCATGATTTGATATTTACTTTCATCTCCCCAGGAAATGTTAATGCAATATATACACATAACAAAAATAAATAATTAAATGTAAAAATGGACTGTGATCCTTAAGTATATTACCTGCCTTTAATACAAGTAGCCTTACTTGTCTCTTTTCCACAGTGGTGATATGAAAAACTGGACAGTCAGACTCCTAAGGCCTAGCTATGTCTTCAAAGGATGAGGCCTCAAGTCACAGGAAGTGTACATTTCCTAACAAGTCACCAGAGAGGAACAAAAGCCTAGGAAGTAATACATCATCTTAGGCTGTTATTGTGTTATTGAACAAAGCTGTATTTGGGCTTGATGATCCAATTCCAGCATTTAAGGGCTGCCCTTCAGCACTGTTATCTGAGAAAAGAAGGCATTTAACTTTATGCTTACAGGTAGTGAAGTGATTATACAAAGTCAGCACATAGTCCTGGAAGAAGGATGAGATTTAGAGCTGGCATATGCTGGCTTCAAATCTCACTTATTCAGATTACTAGTGTGTGCTCTTGGGGAAGTTATTTTATATAAGCCCCTCTCTCTTAAAAGGTAGCAATACAGTCAGGCCTCCATGTATATGAGTTCCTTTTATATGAATTCAACCAATCTCAGAGAAAATATTTGGGAGGAAAATTCTATCTGTATTTAACATGTTGTCCTGGTTAGCTTTAGCTGTCAACTTGATACAGTTTAGAGTCATTGGAGAGGAGAGACTCAATTGAGGGATTGTCTGGATCAGATTGGCCTGTAGATACATTTATATGGGATTGTCTTGACTGTTAATTAATGTAGGAAGGCCCAGCTGTAGATGTTTCTGTCCTTAGGCAAGTGGTCCTGAGCTGTACAAAAAATTCTACCTGAGAATAACGTGGCCTGAGAACATGTCAGCTATCAAGCAGCATCCTCCATCATTTCTGCTGTATTTCTTTGGCTGTCAAGTGAGTTTATTTGTCAGATGTAATGCTTCGTGAAATAGCAAACAGACACCCTTCAAGTTCCTACCTTGAGGTCCTGTTCTGACTTCCTTTGATGATAAACTGTGGCCTGGAGTTGTACACTAAAATAAACCTTTCCTCCCCTGTGTTTATTTTAGTCAGAGTGTTTAATCACAGGAATAGAAAGGAAGTTAGAACACATGTATAGATTGTTTTTCTTGTCATTTTTTCCTAAACGGTGTAATACACCAACTATTTACATAGCATTTGTTTTAGATATGAGATTCGAGTGGGCTGTATGGAAATACTATGCAATTTAGCATCACACAAACATCAAGAAAAGTCATTTCCATATATATGTATGGAAAATGTAGTAAAATACAAATACAGAAACTAAAATGGATATCATAAAAAGTTCAATAACAGAAAAGAAAGCAGATAAGAGAAATTTAGATCTAAATGAAGTAAACAAAAAAAAATAGTGGAATAGAGACAGCCCATCTAACAAAGCATGTATATAAAAAACCGGAGAACTTAAATAAAAGAGGAAATGGGGTTGAAGAGATGGCTCAGCCATTAAGGGTGCTTGCTGCTCTTGTAGAGGATCCAAGTTCAGTTTCCAGCACCAAAATTGATAATCATTACAACCACCTGTAACTACAGTTCCAAGGGATTTAATGCCCACTTTTGACCCCTACAGATCCCTGCATTCATGCCCAAACCGATACACAAACACATGTGCATACACATAATTAAAAACAAATTACTTTTAGAAAAAAGCAATCTAATCAATAAATGGGCAAATGAACTTAAAAGATTCTTTTCAAATGAACAAGCAAAAATAGCCAATAAACTCATTAAAAACATTCAACATTTTTAGCCATCAGAGGCATGTAAATCAAAACTTCGCTGAGATTCTATATTGCCCCAATCAAAATTACTATTATCAAGAAACCATGAAAACTAATGGACTGAGGATGTGATGAGGGAAAGAGTTCGTTTATACACTGCTGGTGGAGATGCAAATTAGTGCAGCTCCTGTGGATATCAGTACGAAGGTTCCTCAAAAGATTAAAAATAGAACTTTCCTATGATCCATCTCTTCCACTGCTGGGTAATAAAGTCAGTTTATAGAGATAATTGGCATATCTGTGATCATTGTGTCACTATTTACAGTAGCCAAGTTATGGAATCATCCTAGATGCCCATCAACAGATAAATACATAAAGAAAATCAGGTCTCCACAGTTGTATATCTTTATGAGATATAGTGTAATGTTTCAGCACATCTGCAAGCTATGTATTAATCAACCCAGGATTCTTAGATTATCCAACATCTCAAACATCTGCCACTGCCTTGAGGTGAGAGTATTCAAAATCCTCTCTCGTAGTCATTTTGAATCATACTGTTGAGGTTTAGACAGGAAGTGTCACTCGGAGCTCCAGTGCAGAAGGCTACTGGTAGATCCAGCCATTGAGAGATGCTTGGGTCATAGAGGTTCTCCCTAATCAATGAATTCGTTCCTTCATGGATTCATAATTTGAAGGAACCATCACGAGAATAATGGAAACTGAGAAGTGGAGCCTGGTTAGAGGAAGTAGATTCCTGAGTGACATATCTTTGCAATCCTTATTTTGCCTTTCCCACTGTCCTGCCCACGTACTCTCCCACTGTCCTCCCTCCCTGCTTTCCAATTGCCATTAGAGGTGCAGCTCTCCTCTGCCACATGCCACATTTCCCACTGTGATGCTTTTCCTCACCACAGCCCTGATACTGCAGAGTCCAGTGATCACAGACTGAAGCCTTTGAACCATGAGCTGAAGTCAGCCTTCTTTAAACTGATTTTTCTTGATGTTTGTGTGATGATAAGCTCTCTCTCTCTCTCTCTCTCTCTCTCTCTTTCTCTCTCTCTCTCACACACACACACACACACACATACACTACAATGTTGTCAACTACAGTCTGTGTAGAGCACCAGGGTTTATTCCCCCATCTGGCCATGACCCCAATTGCACTCATTAACCAACCTCTCCCCATCCTCCTCTCACGTCTGCCCCACCTCTGGAAATCACTATTCTCGTCTAGACTTGTAGAGGTTTCAATTTTTAGGTTCTACATATGTGTGAAATCATTTATGTTTCTGTGCCTGGCTCATTTTAACATTATGACCTCCAGGTTCATCTTTACTTCCACGAATGACAGAATTTCATTCCCTTTCGCACCCAAATAGTATTCTGTTGTGTACATATACCAAACTTTCTTTATCCATTCATCCATCAATGAACTAAAATTTTCTGTATCTTAAAATAATGGATAAAGTTGCAATATACATGGAAGTGTAGATATACCTTTGATATACTGACCTGATTTCTACCATATATATATGGTAAATACATGGTATATATAATATATCTAGTAGTGGGATTGCTAGATCTTTTGATATTTGTATTTTAAAGTTTTTGTTTTGTTCTGGTTTTAAGACAGGGCCTCCCTGTAGCTGCAGCTGGCCTAGAACTCACTATGTAGACCAGGTTGGACTCTGTTTCACAGAGATCCACCAGCCTTGGCTTCCCAAGTGCTGGGATTAAAAATATATACCACCCTACCCAGGTACTTTTAACGTTTTAAAGAAACTTTATGCCATTTCTCACAGGACTGTATTAATTTACATTATAACCAAGAGCGTATAAAGTGCCCGTCTCACATTCCCACCCACATTCATCTTTCTTTTTAAAAATGTTTTTTGATTTTTTGTGTATAATGTTTTACTGCAATTTAGACTTCCCCCACCCTCCAATAGGAACAAAATTATATGCATAAACATTTAGGTATCAGAAAGACTCAAAGGTGATTTTTCACTTTATTCAAGTTTTGTTTCCAGGCATTAAAAGTGTCAAACAATTGTTACAACTGCTGTTTTCCAAATGTCCAATGTGACAACTGTTTTTCTCTGGTGTGCGATCGATTTTGCGTAGACCATGTTAGTTCTTACAGCATCGTTAAGAAGTGCTTCAACATCACCAGCTCCAAGCTGTAGTTCTGCTGCACTGTGTCAAAAGAAATATGTTTTCCACTGCCGTTCCCATAAATATCTGGAGTCTCCTTTTTCCCATATTTTGTTCATGTCAGAGGCAAAGTGAATCAATGAAGTCCTTATTATTCTGATAAAATTTGACATTTGATGCCATTTTAACACTCACAGAAATGGCAAAGAAATCATGAATAAACTTACCTCCCCAAAATTTGACTGGTTTTAAAGTAAGAAGATAGTCAAAAAGAAAAGCGTTGGATCTTCCAGTGCTGTACAATGCAATATGTTTCTTTTCAGTGTGACCTTCCAGTCAGAAATCCACTTTCCTACTTGATCCAGCTTAGTTGGGATGTACTATATGGTGCCATGCAAAGCTGCCATGTTAATGAGACTCTGGTACACTCTGTATCTTACTGAAATATTCTTATCCATCCCATGGAAAAGGTTACTGAGTGACTGCAGACTGAGAGACAAGCATTCACCTTCCCAAAACTCCACCAGTTTCTCACATAGGCTTTTGATCAATACTTCTTGCTTATCTGAATTTATTTTATGTGTATAAGTGCTTTACATGCATGTATGTTAAGCGCATCCATGTATTCAATGTCCATAGAAGCCAGAAGAGGCTGTTGGATCTCTGGAATTATAGAAAGTTGTTAGCCTTCATGTGAGTGCTGGGAACCAAACCTTGGACCTCTGCAAGAGCAACCAGTGCTCTTAATCTCTGAGCCACCTCTCCAGCCCCCTCTCTTTTTCTTTGTTCTAGCCCTTCTAATTTTTGTAAGATAATATCTCCAATCCAGAGCTTTGAAGCCTGCCTTGATGGTCTCTCTACCTTCAAAAACATACATGGAAAATCAAGTGATCTCAAATACTTTGAAAACAAAGGATAAACTTAAAGTTTGAAGGCTTATTACAAAATCACAGTAATCAACACAGCATGAGGCTGACAGAGGGGTCAACACTCATAAGTCAGTGGAAAAGAGACTCTGGAACCAGAATCAGGAATCTGTGCCTGTTGGCTTTTGGAATGTTATAAAAGCAAGTCAGGAGAGAAAGATGTTCTTTTCAACAAATGCCATTGAAACAATTGGGAATCCACATGCAAAGAATTGTTCTTGATCACGCTACATAAAAAATAACTCAAAGTAGAACAGACATCTAGATGTAAATGGTAAAATGTAATACTTTCAGAGGAAACAAGGAAAGGATGCTTGTGGCTTAGGGTTAGGCAAAGCATTATTAGACTTGACACTAAAAGCATACTCCACAAAAGATAAGTTGACAAATTGGAGTTTATCAAAAGTTAAAACTTTTCTCAGTGAAAGATGGTGTTAAGAAAATGAAAAGACAAATTACAGTGCAGCTAAAAGTGCCCACAAATCTATCCAAGGAAAGACTTATGGGGTAGTGCTCACACAGAATACTCAAACCCCACTGTCAGAAAACAAACACCCAGTCATAAGATGGGAAACAAACAAGCTAACATCATCACACACCTTACCAAGGAGGCTGTGTGGTGGGGAAATAACACCAAGACGGTCAACACATCCAGACACAAGGGGAGCCATGGAGAAGGTTCTGCTGCTCATTCTGGTGGCTGTGGGAGCTGTTATGGTTGGAACCAGAAATGTCCCCCTGGGCTCTTGTTTAGAACCTTGCTTCTCCAGCTGATGGTGATGTTTGGGGAAACTGTGCAGCTGTTGAGAAGTGCGGGCTGGCTGGAGGAAGCGAGCCACTAGGGGTGAAAATTGCATCCCCTTTCCCAGTTCCAGCACCCTCTCCACTTCCTGATCCATAGCCATATGAAGAGCTGTCGCTTTACACATACCTGCTGCCACAGTAGCCAGTCGTCTCTGTGGTAGACAAAAATTCTCTAAAACCTTAAGTCCAACTCTATCTTTCCTCCTGAGCCTGTTTCCCTCAGGAGTTATTTGGTCACAGCAATGTGAAAGCAACTAAAATAAGAATTGCCATACATTTGGAGAGCAAATGGCAGTGATTTGACCACTCCTCAAGACAATTTGTCCATGTTTTAAATCCTCACCTTATACTTAACATAGGACCCAGAACATCTATTCCAGATCCTTTCTTACCCCAGCTAAATTAAAGGTTATGTTTTCATGAAAACCTGTACATAAATATTTATAACAACTTTAGTTATAGTTCTCCCTACAGTGACCAAGCTAAACATCTTTCACTGAGTGAAAAGACATACCACTACATTCATGCTGGTATACTACTCAGTAATGAAAAGTAAACTTCCAGGATGTGCAACAAGCCAGTTTTATAATATTACATACTGTGATTCCATGAGTAAGATGTTCTATGAAGATGAAGCTGAGGATGGAGAACAGGAGTGTTTTGTTTGCTACCAGTAAAGACAAGGGGTTAAAAGGCATGTACAATCTATTATAGCCTGCGGACTTTGCATGCCCAGGGTAGCTATGAATGGAAACCAACACAAAACTGAAAATTTAATTTACACATGAGTATTTATGACTTTTTTTTTAACCTCAACTGCACAGTTCTAGAATGTGAACCTTGTAGATGAAAGCATCAGGTCACAATGTCAAGAGGCTGGCCATGCCAGGTGTGTGCCCCAACAGAATTAGGGGCAGGTGATGGGATTGTTTTGCAAATTAATTGCATTGATGGTGAGAATGCAGATTTGCAGTGTGTTAACATTCATAAGACTCAATAGCAAAAAGTCCATTTCAATGTGCATTAATTTAGAACTTAAAGTGTAGAAAACTTGTTGTCAAAACTGCCTGGTAAATAAATATTCATATTTAGACTCATAGATTGGTGCTTATCTCAGCCTTGACCAGTGAAACTTCATGCTACAGTGGTCATCAGTTAATGCAGAGACTCATAACTGGTCAAAGGGACTGATGAGTGCTCAGTCCAAAATGCACCACTGTATCAACCCCGACTCCCACCCTCTAAGGCTCGGAAAACATCACAGAAGAGACGGGAGAACGAATGGAAGAGTTGGAGGACCAGAGGAGTGTTGTGAACACCTCTTCTGGACAAGACAAGCCGTTGCTCTCCGACAGCTGTGGTCACCTACCTAAGGTGAAGCCAACAAGATGAATCAACATTTTAACTGAGCTCAGTGGGCTATTTTATGTTAAAGACGAGGACGTGAAAGGGAAAGGATATGTTGGGAGCACCTGGGGGAGCAGGGTAGGGAGTTGGGGTGGATATGATCAGGATAAATCGTTTACATATATGACATTATAGAAAAAACAGAGAAAAGATATTCTATTTTTTAATGTATAGAAAACTAAAAACACCACACATGGAGCAAAAGGATGGGGACAGTGCTCTGTAAACACTTTGATTGCTTTGCTTTGTCTTCTTGAAGTGATGGGGACTGAGGTCAATCTTTTGGAGACCAGAAGAGTGCTCTAGCACAGAGCTGCAAGCCCAGTCCCCTGGAGTATCTTAATCCAAGAGAATATTACAAGGTTAACAGTTTACTGAATGCCTACTTGGCAAATCTTTCCCTAACTTAGTCTTTCTTGTGTGTAGAAGGGGAGTGCCTTGCTCATGAGTGTGCATGAATGAGCAAGAGGTCAACCTCTTGTGTCATTCCTTAGGCACTATCTTTCTTTTTGTTTGTGACAGACTCTTTCGTTCACCTGGAACTAGTCAAGGAACTTGGCTGTCTGGCTAGTGAGCTCTGTGAATCTACATGTGCCTCCCCAGCCCTGGTATTGCATGAATATACTGTGTTCAGCTTTTAACATGGATTCTGGGGATTGAATTCAAGTCTTCACACTTGCAAAGCAAGCACTCTACTGAACTGTCTCCTAGCCCTTGACTTAACAGTCTTTCTTTCTTTTTTTTACTTACCTGGATCTGTGTGAATGTATGCCACATGTGTGCAGGTGCCATCAGAGGCCAGAAGAAGATGTCAGAAACTCTGGAACTGGAGTTACAGACAGTTGTGAGCTACCCAACATGGGTACCAATCTCAGGTCCTCTAGAAGAGCAAAAAGTGTTCATTAAGATGTTTATCCTAGTACTGCCCCCATCTTGCAGATGAGAGAAGCCAGGTTGGAGGCCTCACTCAGCTCCACATCTTGAAGGAGTCTCACCTGCTATTCAAACCCAAACCCTGCTGACTCCAAACTCTTTGTAGTTTCATTTGGTTTAATTTTTTTAAAGACAGGGTATACGCAGCCCTACCTGGCTTCTAACTTGCTATGAAGCTGAGGGTGACCTTTATTTCCTTATCCTCCTGCTTCCACCCCAATTCTGGGATTACAGCTACATGCACCACATAGAGTCTGAATTTAGCATTTATCGCTTTGTATTGTTTCTGAGGTACAGCACTGGGCTTTTTGAGGTTTAAATCCTGCATATTAATGAACCAAGGGCAGCCTTACCAGCAAGAAGCATCATCTCTACCCGGAGAGTAAGTTCCCATCTCTCCACTGACCTCTGGTCCCTGAGAAATACTGGCTCTTAGAAGGCTTCTTTCTCTAATGCAGATATTAAATTCTTTAAAACTGTAATTCATCACAAGAGGGTCAAACCTTGATTCTATTGATGCAACAATTAATTAGTTAGCTTCCCAGGACTGCAAAGTTTCTGTTCTGGATGAATGACTGGCCAAGCTCAGGAGCCATGATACAAATCTATCTCAGCTTTAATCACACTTGAGGTGTGGGGGGAGGCCAGGTCCCTCGCTGCTGGGCTGGCTGCTTCAGACCTGCTGAGACTTGCTTAAAGCTGCCCTCACTGCCACCCGAGCTGCTCATCGTCTCTCTGAGAGGGTTCCCAGGCCACATTAGGAAAAGGGGACCTCTGAGTTTGGGATTTATTCTTGTGTGGAGTGAAGCTGTGGTGTGTAGTGAGTGAAAGGGCTGGGTCTGAGATCATACTCCCTGCGGGTCTAGCAGTGGCCAGTCACTTACTAAATGATCTACCATATACTATATACTAAATAGCATGTAATTTATTAATAATGAGTGACCAATGATAATCAGTTTATTCACAGATTATACCACTAACACTACAATGTAATTTGGGGTTTCTTTCACTGTGACGGCTGATACTGATTGTCAGCTTGACAGGATCTAGAATCACCTAGGACACAGGCCTCTAACCATACATGTGAGTGAGTGAGCTTCTAGACTGGGTTAACTGGGGCAGGAAGATCTGCTTTGTGTGGGTGGCATCATTCCATGACCCAGGGTTCTGGACTGAATAAAAAGGAGAAAATAAGCTGAGTAGCAACATTCATCTCTCTGCCTCCTGATTAGAGATGCACTGTGACCAGCTGCCTCACACTCTGGTTACCATGACTACCTGCCATGATGGACTGTACCTCAAACTTTGACCCAGAACAAACCCTTCATTTCTCAAGTTGTTTTGCCAGGTATTTTGATTATCACAGCAATGGGTCAAGTAACTAAAACACTCACTCCACAAAGAAACCTCATTCCCTCTTGCAACTACCCCATTTCCTGTCCGATTCCAGCCCTTAGGAATCTCTAACCTATTTTTTTCTAATAAATTATGCTTTCTGGAAAATTTATGTAAAATTGTGCAATGCGGTAGATGATCTTTTGTGCACTATTTCTTTTATTTTGCATGATATTTTGAGGTCGATCCATGTACTCATACATATCAGTGCTGCATTCTTTTTCATGACTGAATAATATCCCACTGTATAGAAAAAGCACATTTTGTTTATCCATTTACAAGTTGATGGGAGTTTGGTGTTTCTGCTTTTTGGTTATTATGAATGGTGTTGCTGTGAGTATTCATGCATAAAGACCTGAGCAGATGTGCCTTCCCAGCTCTCTTGGATCTTTACCTGGGATAGGATGACTGGGTCAGAAGGTGATGCCCTGTTTGCTATTATGAGAAATGGCCACACTATTTTTCAAAGTGGCTTTGCCATTTCACACTCTGCCAGTGTCACCCGAGGGTTCCAGGTTCTCTGTATCTTCTTCAATCTCCACCATGCTCTCAACACAGTCGTCCTAGAGGGTGTGAAGTGGAGCCTCCTTGTGGCTTTGATTTCCGTTCCTCTAACGGCCCCTGACATCGATCGTTTGTTCACAAGCTCTTTCAGTGTCTGTATGTTGCCTTCCAAGAAATACCTGCTTAAATCCTTTGCTGATTTTAAAACACGTCATTCATCTTCTTATTGGTTTTCCTGTTGACTGGTCATTGACACACCCAGCCTCGATTCCAGGAAAAGACTCTTGTTTCTGTTTGTCTTTCCTTTCCTATTGTTTCCAAATCCTTTCCTAGAAGAGAAGGGACTAAATGAACCTCTTCCTCACCGCAAAACAAATTTGCAGAGGTTATAACTCTCAGGTAGGAGTCATAATTAGATCATCATCATCTAAGGGTTACAGTCTAGCTCTGCCTCCATCTGAGACCCTCTGCTTTCTGACCCACTTGAACATGGCTTGCTGCGAGTTCCTGGTACCTCACCATGATGCACTGAACCAATCTTCCAACCATAAGCCAAGAGGCTGCGGAAACAACTCAGTGGGCAAAATGCTTTCCATGCAAGCATGGAGACCCGTGTTTGATCCCCAGAACCCCACTAAAAGCCCATATAAAAGTCAGGTACGGAGGAGTGCATCTGTGATGCCCTTACAGGGGAGCCCGAGAGAGCAGGAACACTCAGGCTTGCTGGACAGTCAGTCGAGTCAAACTGGCAAACTCCAGGTTCAGTGAGAAACCCTGTCTCAAAACAATAAAGTGTCAAGGTTGGCAAGATCGCTCAGTGGGTAAAGGTGCTTGCTGCCAGGCTTGACAACTTGAGTTGGAGCCCTGGGACTCATATGGCAGAAGAATAGAACTGAGTCCTCTGACTTCCACCCATGCATTGTGGCATGTGGATATCCCCACCACCATCACACACGCACACCCAAAATACAAAATGCAATAAAACCTTTTAAATCCTCCCTGTAGCCACTCCTGTCAGCTAGTTGGTCATCACCTCATTAGAGTCAGAGAAAACCAAAAAATCAGGTGAGATGCCCCTGGATAGAATGCACTCCTGATATTTTTGCTTTGTGTGCAAAGGCTCTCTATGAGCTATAGAGAAGTAGGGAACAAAGCCAGAAGTAGTTTCACACAAATGAACACAAGCCAACATTTTGTTAATGCTGTGCTCTGTCCAGGTTTAAATGCCAGCTGCATTGTATCTGACTTAAACTCTTTGAGCCTCTGCTTTCCCTTCTCTGCAACGGGCTAGTGTCTTAGTCCTATTCCTGTTACTATGATAAAATACCCTGTCAAAAGTAATTTAAGGAAGAAAGGGCTTTTATTTGGCTCACAATTCCAGGCAACAAATCCATCGCTGCAGGGAAGTCAAGGCATCAGAAACTCAAAGCATCTAATCACATGACATCCACAGTCAAGAGCAAAGAGCTGTGGATTAATGCAAACATGCCAGGACTTAGCTCACTTTCTCCACTGCTAATCAGTCTAGGGTTCCATGTCCAGGGACAGTGCCACCCACAGTGGGTAAGTCTTCCAACTAATCAAGACAATTCACCACAGACATGCCCACAGGCCCATCTGCTTTAGACAGTCCCTCATTGAAATACTCTTCCCAGGAGATTCTGGATTGTGTCAGGTTGACAATTGTAACTAACCATCACAGCTGGTTAACATCCTGCTTCAAGGGACACAAAGCCTAGGAATACCATTGAGAGAGAGGCCTCTCTGGAGCTGGCACCCAGGAGAGGCTGCAGCTCTAGTCATTGTCTCCGGCTCTTGGGCTCCAATGTCTACTTAGAAGCAGACGGAGCTCCACTCTGCTGCAGTAAAGACAGGGCACTCCCCTTCTCTGGGCCCCACTGCCCAGGGGAGGTGGACAGGAGGCAGATCTTGTGTCTACATTAGGAGGAAACTCAGACCTGACAAACACACCCTTGGGACACTGTACCTCTGAGGGGTGTGAGAAATTACTGTGTTGGTGATCAGAGCCTCCAGGAGGCTATCGTAGAGCAGAGCATTCTTGGTGTTCATTTTCCTGCCCCAAAGGACTTAGAATCAGACCTTCAGGATGGAGACTTCCAATATGTATACACTTAGGTTCTTTCTCTATGAACTAGGATAATTGCTCATGCAGTTGTAGTTAGTAATAGGCCTGAGCATGTCTGACCTCAGGAGTGGGGGTAGTTCTGAAAACTGTTTTGAACACTCTTTTCTTTGTCTTTTGCCTCACAGGAGGGAAATCCGTTTGCCTATTGCTTTGATTTATAGAGGGAAAAATACCTTAGGAAAACAGAAACTGAAAATCTGTAAAAGAGAGACTCCCCAGATGTAGAGGAACAGGGACAAGCCCAAAGACCTCCAAAGCTGGGTATCCAAAGACATTTACCATGAATCCATGGCACAGGCAAATGGGTTTCCCTCCTGTCCTCGCTCTTACCAGGACACTGGAGCTTAGCTACTAGAGTTCAAGTACACACTCTGTCTCTTGCTCGCTCTGGCAAGTGGCTAACATTCCCCAAACCTCCGTCTCCTCATTGGTGATATGTAATAAAGCAGTCACCACCCAGGGTATAGTGAAGATGACGTGATTTAGAGTCTGTAAGACAGCACAAAGTGGGCACACAGCTGTTGTCAAACCTTCACATCATGACCCTGAAGAAGAGGTGTGCTGGACATGGTGGACCGTTTAGAAGCATCACTGGACTTCCCTCTTTGATGCCATCTGAACACTCATCCTCATAATCAAGACAATCAAAACTGTCTCCAGACACTGCCAAAGAGAGGCTACATTCACCCTAAGCTGGAATCCCCAGCATGTAGTCAGTGTTCAATACAGTGCCTCTGAAACCATCCTCCTAGATCCAGTGGTTGGAGATCCCTGGACTCAGGGTGTTTTCTGCTATTTAATGCCCTCAATTGCCCCTTCCACCCCCAGAGGCCCTCTGTGTAGGGCTTCTGCCTATTCTACCCGGATCAGAACAGGTGTCACCTCTTCCAGGTTGTCTTCTCCTCCCTCTTCCTCACAAAATTGGGATGCTCTGTCTCTGCCACCCAGAACACCAGCCCCTCTCTCATTCTGTTACTAGAGTTATTAGGGGCAGAGTCAATGAAACAAGGAAGAGTTAAAAGCAGAAAAAGATTTGTTCAGTGTAGCCACATTATGAAGAACAAATCAAGAGATCCAGTGACCCGGTCTAAGTCCATCTTTGTGGGTCTGACATGAGGGTTAATATTAAATAGTGGATCACAGTTATGCACAATGAGGCATTTCTGGTCAAGCTTTGATCCCACCATCAAAACCACCATTTTCTAGGCTCAGTCTGTCCTGCAATGTGGTCTGACAAGTTGTTAGAACTGTATGAAATCTCTTTCTGATAGACAACTTCCTCCTTTGGCTGGTATAAGCGTTGAGCCTTCTCTTTCTCCCAGCATGGCATTCCTAGGGAAATTTCCATTTCTTGGGGTCAGTCTCAATATTTGCGTTGCCAAAGAGAGGGATATGAGTGTCCCTAGAATGTCTTCATACCTACCAGGACCGTTCTAATTCATCAAAACCACTCTATTGCCGGCACACAGAGAAATACACTTGAGCCCAGTGAGAATCATCACTGCCTGTTCCTGCCACCCTCAAGGGTTGGTATTACAGGGTTCATAGTAGGGAGTCACTGAACTTTTGGTTCAGAGAGGAGGAAAGCAAGGTCTGTCCTGGGAGGAATGGAGACCAGACTCCCAGCATCAAGCCTCTTTCTCCCCAGCACATAGCCCAAGGAGCAGCAGGAATTGCATCAACCCCACTAAACAGTCCTTTCAAACATCATTAGAATCTCATTTACTGCCAGTCATCCAAGCTACATGAGGGACCAAAAAATCAGCCCATCCCAGAGCGCCTTTCTCTTGTTCCTTTTGCTCTGCTTTTAAAATCTATTTTTTCTCATGTTTTGCTGATTTTCTTCATTCCCAAGGATTTATTTCTATTGCTCTTCATCGCCAAGTCCCCAAACAATTGCGCACACACAGAACTGTGGGCTGCTCAAAGGCAAGGAGAGCAGCTCTGCCAAGCACGGGTTTTCTGCAGTTTTCAGGGTTTTGGATTTAGATACCCCATGCTGTTGGAGCCCAGCCTTGGTGCTATGCTAACATCCAACCATTGGACTTGCCTTCCCAGCTTATGAAATGTACATAGGGGTTTTTAATAGCATTAGATAGTGTGTGTTGTACAAAACTTTCCATCTTCTTTTCCCAGTTCAAATCGGTGCTATTGGTTAGCTCTGAAAATGTTTTTAGAAATCTTATTTGAACATTCACTTATGAATTCATTTAAAAACCATTTTCTATTCAACTGAGAGTATCTTAATTTTTTAGCAGGGAGTCTGTTCAGTGTCTTGCTTCTGCTGGTGCTTTTTACACATTGAGAAAAGGAAGGGAATAAGGGGAAGAGAAAAATACCAGGCCACTCAGTGAGACTCAGACTTTGGGAGACATACTCAGAGATTTACAGGCAGCTGAGGACTCAGGCACAGACAACTTAAGGGACTTTCTGACTGGCACATTGCTAAGAATGTGAGGTCCAGGGCAAGGAGCAGAACTAGCTTCTGGAAAATTCTTACACTATCATGTTCTCTGTCCTCTTCCCTCACATTATGTGAGCCCTGGTCTTATAGTAGTAAGTACCTCCCACCAAGATTATCCTGTGCAGAAGTCATGGAAATGCTTTTCAATCTGCAAGTTATATAACGTAATCTGTTTCCATCTTCCTGTGCATGCTCTGAGGATTAAATCTTACCAATCTGTTTGCTCAGTCAGATTCTCAGAACAAGTCTGTTAGACCACTTTTTATTACTCTAGTGAAATACTTGAGAATGGGTAACTTTATTTAAAAAAGGCGTATTTCCTTCACAGTTATGGAGGTGGGCAGTCCGGGGCTACATCAGGTCCTTCTTGCTAGCAGCTTCCCAAAGTCACACAGGACATCACATAACAAATGACAATGTGTACATATATGTTTCTGCTCTTCTTATAAAGCCTTCAGGATTCAGTCATGATGACCTTATAGGGTCATAATCACATCCCCAAGGCCTTTCTTTCAACATCATTGCACTGAGGAACAACCTTCCAGAAAATGAACCTTGGAGGACACATACAAATCATGTCTAGCTCATCGCAGCACCTGATCACCACCCTCTACTCCCTGCCAATCCTTTACTTTGTCCTCCAGGAACTGTCCTAGTGGAAGATTTCCAAATGAGTTCTTTGGATATTAGATCCACATTAGATCCTATCCTAGCTTCAGATGTGAGGCCCAAGGTCAGACTCAGCCAGAGCCATTTCAATGAAATAACAGTGGTTGTCTTAGGCTAAATGAGCAAGATACATATTAGCAACTATTTTATCCTGTTGAGTCCAAAGCTCAATGCCATGAACTGTTACAAATGTGCCTCTTAGACTCTAATGGGTTGTCCTAGCAGCATAAATAGGAGACATAGTAATCAGTGAGAATGGGAAATATTTAAGGGTAGTAGGAAATTTTTGTCTCTGCTATTTCATGATGAGGAAATTTTTGTCTTTGCATTGTACTTTCAAACCCTTTGTGATTACGGTTAATTTTCCACTGTGTGATCTTTTCCATTTTGGATACAAAACTAGTGAGATGATTAGTTTTAATTGTCAACTTGATACAACTAGAATCACTGGGGAAGAGTGCCTTATGAGAGATTGTCCACACTGAGTTGGCCTATCAACATGTCTAGAGGGGATTGTCTTACTGAACCTAAATAATGTGGGAAGACCCACGCACTGTGGGCAGCACCATGCCCTGGGTAAGTAGGGTGTCCTGAACCATGACAATATCCACAAGAGTGGAAATATCCAGCTGAGCAAGCACACAAGTGAGCATGCTTGTGCATCCACTGATGTCTTCCCTTGACTGTGAATGTGAAGTGACGAGCGGCTTCAAGTTGCTGCCACCATCACCTCCTTGCAGTAAAGGATTGTAACCTCTGATTGTGAGGTAAAAATGAACCCTTTCTCCCTTGAGTTGCTTGGGGTCGCTGCCACAGAAATGAATCTCAAACAGAGAGCTCAGACATAAACGTCCACAGTGAACATGAGGATTATGGTAAGACAAATGACCTTATGAACACCACTGTGCGTTCTTCTTATTTGGAGCACATGGAGATTTTTGCAGCCTGGTTCTTGGGGTCACGGAACCCATGTTGGCCAATCAGTTGTATGTATAAGAGTCTCATTTCACATCTGAGCTGGATCATTTATTTGCCAGCAAAATGCTCTGGATCTCTTTCTTCTCTACTCGAGTTACCTGCGTCATTCAGTATGGAGGCTGCTTTCTCAGTCTTAGAGTCCAAGCAATCAAAATGCATAGAACTGTCTTGCTAGCTTACAGTTTACACAGACACAGACTCACTGGTTTGTGAGTCAGTCATTGAAGTTTCCTGGGTGGGTGGTTATTTGTTACTGAGACACAATATAGCCTAACCAGACTCATACAAAATAGCCATAAACAAAATCTTTACTATGAACTAGACACTGTTAACTGTGTTAAAAAGAGAAGGTCCAATAATCAAAATAATACCACAAATAATGTATTTCTTATTCAGCCTTGAAAGGTTAAGTAGCCCAGGGTCACAATGTTAGGAAGGTAGAAGGGTTAGAGTAGACCCAGGCAACATTTGTCCCCCTTCTAATCTTTGTAGATTCCACTCAGACACCTCAGTGCCATGATAAGGGTATAAGCAAAGCTCCCAGGGACCATGAAAGGACAAACCATGGAGCAATGGCTTCATGGGAGCAATGTGGAAGACTTTGAAGGAGAGGCAGGCACAAAAGGCAGACAGACGCTAAGCTGGTCCTAAGATGCCACATTTGTGGTGTTCCCATCCCTGGCAATCCAGGCTGACCTTATCGTGTATCCTAGTAATAGGTGGTGTGGAGGTGAAATTTTTACACGTGTAATTAAGGAATTAATTTTTAAATTTAGAATTAATTAAATAAATGTTTTATCTGGGTAGACTTGACTTTTTTAAGATGGAGGCTGAGATGGAAGGTAAAAGGCAAGAGAGAGTACAGGATGAATATGATCAGAATACATGATACAAATGCATGAAGATGTCATCATGAAACCCATTGATTTGCACTCTAAGAAATTTTGGATAGAGATGGGATCCTCCCTGGAATGAAAGCTCTTTTCTACAGGCTTGATGAAGTGAGAATCATGTCCAGGAAACTGACATGAAAGGACACTGTGGACACTTCTAGAAGCTGCAAGTGACTTCCAGTAAAAGCCAGTGACAAGTCAAGGTTCTACAGCTACCAGAGAATAAATCTTACCAACACCTGACAGAGCCTGTGGGTGGATCTTTCCCCAGGCTGACTTCCTTCTGCTACGCACTGTAGCCCACACTTTGATTTCACCCTTGTAAGAATCTGAGCAGAAAATCCATCTGGGCTGGGCCTGGACTTCTATCTACAGGAGCTCTGGGATAATAAATTCATGCTGCTGTATGCCTTGAGGTTTTTGGTGACTTGCTCTACAGAGATAGAACACAAATGCAGAGTTCAGGGAAATTGGAAGGCAGGACGATCCAAAAGGAAGGAGAAAGAAAGAATGGGGAAAGGGTGGCTTGGAACCTCCACTCAGTTGTGGGCAGGGGAGGAGCTCAGACCTGTTCTGGAAAGGCTTCAGACCTAGGTTGTTGGGCATCATTTAGGCTGAAAATGAGAAGTCTTTGAGGACCCCTCAGTATGAGAGGGATGTGCAGCTAAGGAGACAGGTAAGCAGAGAGAAGACTGACTGAGGTGGGGAAGAGGTCTGCAATATAATGAATAAAGTGATTTTATCCAACAGGTGTCTCCTGTTAGACCAATGAGCTGACAAATGGGACTTCTGTTGGACAAATAGTTTGTAGATATAACAAACATAGAATCTTGAGACAAGATTGCCCTGGGTCACTGGATTGAACCTAAATCGGAAGATGAATGTCCTTATAGGAATAAAGTATCCAAGAAGGATAGACACACACTAGAGGTTGACACACAGGACCTGGAGGGGAAAAGACTCCAAGAAGACAGGAACCAACATGGAAGTGATGTATCTCACACTGAGGACCAAGGATCTCCAGCCACCAGAAGTTAAGGTAGAAGAATGGATGGATTTCTCTTGGGAGCTTCATAACAAAACAAGGTAAATTCTCTTGGCTAGTACAAAGTCAGTGAGCACAACCAGAAGACAAAGGAATGCACAAATATATATTACTCACAGGAATGAGAAAATTATGTTTTGGGTTCCTTGCTCTTTGTATATTAACTGGTGTTACTTGCAAAGCAATACTGTCTCTGAACAAAGGAGGTCTGGGGACATTATTCTAGAATCTTGTGTGTATTCATGCAGAAAAGCACATACAGGGTCAGGTACATTCTGAGCAAGCTCAGTGGAAGACCATGAAGCATGTTCAAAATGAATAGGTGGCAGGCAGATACATTTCTGGGCATGTTTAGTTCAAGGTCATGAAGCCCATTTTCTAAAAGGAAAGGTGGTGAGCATGAATGCTTCTGGGCATGCTCTGTTTAGGTTAAAAACAAGCTACTTTTACTCATGAAAGAGAATGAGTCAGAGTAATTTGATGACCTTGGCTTGTTCTTATAAGTTTCTCCAAAAAGTTTTAAGTGAAGCAGAAAGAACAACTTAGAACATTCATTAGTGTCTTATGGAATGGCGGCTTCCTCCCCCATGAGTGTAGGGGTTTTTCCTAAAGGTGTCTGTCTCACTTGGCAGCTAACACTTTAGAAAGGAATGAATGCTGCCAATACCTTGAGTTGACACTTGCTGTTTTCAAAGCTGTGAGGGCATGTGGTGACTTGAATGAGTGTCCCTCATAGGCTCTAAGTATTTGTACACTGGTTCTCTAGTGGTGCTATTTGGGGAAGGTCATGGAACCTTTAGGAGGTATAGCCATGCTGGCAAAGCATGCCACTGAGGGAGGGCTTTGAGAGTTCTTAAGCCTTGCTGGATTCCCAGTCTGTCTCTGCTTCCTATGCCTGTTTGAAGATGGGATTGCTGAACTTTCTGCTCTGCCCACTCCTGAGACCATGCCTCTTCCACCACGATGGACTCTTACCCTCCTGGAACTGTAAGCCAAATAAACCAACCCTTCCTTTTATAAGTTGCCTTGGTCATGGTGTTTTATCACAAAACAGAAATGTTACTTTAAGCTCAGTAGTGGTTTGTGGGAACAGTGTCATGTAACTAATATGGAGTGATTTCAGGAGAAAAGGTAGAGGAAGGAATTGAGGCTGGACACGAAGACACTCCCCCCATGTTTATATGAGCTGTGGATGCTCCAAGTTCAACAATAGCAATAGTAACAGATAGAACACAGAGGAATCTGCAGCCCGGCTTTCCATATTTGACCCCCAATGTCTGACATATACAGAAATTTTATTGAAGGCCTATCATGTGCCAAAGAGTAGAGATGGTGATGATGGTGATGATAGTGGTGATGATGATTCTTCTTTCATGAATAGAAAAACTGAGACTCCAAGAGATTAATGCCTTTGCCTATGGATATCACACTATTAAGCTGCAGAGCTGTGATCAAAGTTCCAGTTGGTCAAACTAAAAGAACAGAGTGTTTAACCAAGTACTGTGTTTTCTCTGCACCCTTTTTCTTTATTTTATTGTGGTTTTATAAAGAAGGATTCTTAGAGGTGGGAATTCAGGAAACTTTGGATACATAAACCTGGGTTTGGGTCTGTAACCATGGTACCTCCTGGGTATATATCAAGAGTGCTAATCAGCATTTGTTTATAACTTCTAATTACCCAAAACTTTCTGACAGCTTGAGTTCAAGGAGGCTAATGTGAGGATAAAGCCACAGAAGTGAGAAGCAGAGGTCTCAGGCTTCCAGAAACAAACTTTTGTTTTAGCTGATCCAGTGTCTTTTGGTGGGGCTGAGTGACAAGAATACTATGTTGACAACAGATAACAATGAAGAGGGTGACTTGCCATGTTACCTCATGTCCCCAGACTCCCTCTCACCTTGTGGAATTGTTCTTTAAATACTCTACTGCATGGACTAGCGGGTGTTGAAAGATTGATGAAATTTTGACATTTATGTTGGAAAAGGTCGGAGAGCACATTTATTATTTGCCTCCTGCCTGACAACCATCTCTCTTTCTTCTGGAATAAGGCTTTGCTTTTGCTTAAGAGCCACCCATCCCTACCTGAAGTCTATGCAATTCTGATACTTCTGCCTTCAACCTACACCAAGTCCAAGGTGAGGGCCATGTCATTTAGACCATACCATCACCATATTCAATGGGCCCAGTGATTGACTCAAGAATGAGACAATAAAATTCAATGTTGATGTTTCCCTTTTGAAAAGTTGAAGATTTTCAGTTGCACAGTAATCTGACTAACTTCAGATTCGGTTCTATTCATAAACTCTAAAGTCTGCAATGTATCATCTTAGTCTTACTTTCCTTTATGCTTCTTCATTTTTGACTGATTTCTATATATATCAAGAATGCTGGCATCTAGCAGGGTCCTTGTCTGTCTCATTTATCCATATGTTAGTTTTTATAGAAGAATTCTTGATCAATCCTAGTTGCTTGCATGGCCAATGGGGTATTTTGACCAATTGCAGTAAGGACAATGAAGTTATGACTGACTGTGTCCAGGTCTCCCCTCACAACTGTGAGGAGGTCGGGCAGGTTCCATGAAGTTCACCATCTATGGAGGATGAGTAGTAGCAGGCCTGGGACAATGTTTAGCAGTTACATTAAGTCTACACTCTATTTTATTTTCCTGAGTGATTCTGTTATATAGATTTGAGAACACAAACTCCAGAAGTCTAGTTTACTGAGTCTTCTGCTTCTTTGTGAAATCTCGCACAAGTTAGCCTCAGTTTTCCCATCTGTAAAAGAGGGGATAATAAGACCTCTCTCTTAGGGTTGTTGTGAGGTTTATATGTGGCAAATGACCTAACACAGTTATAAGCAGTTGTTTGATACATAAACACCTTGTGAGTATTTGTATGTATGACCATGTATGTGCAAGTGTGTGTGCATGCATGCACACATGTGTGTGGAGGTCAGATGTCCATGTCAGTGCCCTTCCTCAGGAGCTATCCACCTTGTTTTTTAAGACAAGGTCTCCCACTGAGACCTGGGACTTGCCAGCATACCCAATGATCTATCTGTTTCTGCTTCCCAGCATTGGAATTACAAGCACATGCCACTGTATTTGACTCTTTACATGTGCTCTAGGGTTTAAACTCAGGTCCTCATGTGGCTGTGACAAGCATTTTGCTGACTGCGCCACCTCCGCAGCACCCCCGACTTCGTACAGGTGTTTACTGGTGCTTCCATTCATCATGTATCTGTCTCCGTCCACACTGCGGAATCACTGAGGGCAGAGACTGGCTTTTCTTTGTGCTCTCAGTGTTTATCAATCACCTCCTTTTCTTCCCTCTGCTCTGAACACAGACCAGCTTTTGGAGCACTATGAACAGTAACCTCTGATCTCATCATACATGACACTTGCCCAGAAGCAAATCTCAGCAGACAGAGATGTTGAACCAAGATTGGGGCAGGGGAGTTGTCAGTAAGACAAATCATCACAACTCAGGATGACCCAGAACTCAGTACTTCCAGCTAATCTTGTGGCTATGGTGGTCTATTTCCACAGGCAACACTTCAGAGAGTTGAACAACCTGTTCTTGTTGAAACACACACCTGCCCAGAGAAAGGCTGCGCTTGTGAAATTAGGAACACTCCGGGGAAATGAGTGAGCAGGAAAGGCACTCCCCTGAGCAAAGCCGACAGAGTCATATGCCTGGCCCCTGGCAGAAGACCAGGATGCAGAGTAATGCTTAACTGCTCTGCCCTTGCTCCAAACAGCTGGGCTATAACTTCTCATAACTCAGCCAAAGGAAAGCAATCTAATCTGAAATCGTATTTTAGTAAAAATAAAATAGACTGGGTTGAGAGAGAGAGAGAGAGAGAGAGCATGTGTGTGTGTGTGTGTGTGTTGTATCACTTTTTGGTTCTGCAGACCCCCTTTTTATGTTTGGATGAATTGTATTGCTGCTCTTCCAGCTGTGATAACTCTCTGAGGAATAATAAGAGTTCTCATGCGTCTTAAACAAACCAACAAAAGAATTTATGCCATCTTCCCTACCTGTTTGCGGATACTGAGTTCAGTAATAACCAGTATTTATATATCACCTTAATATGCATTATGAGTGGCTCCTCGGGGCAGCCACTGGAAGCCCAAGTGGTAATCCTCTGAGTTATTGGTGAGGAAGTGAAGCATTAGAGAGGCTAAGGATTTCATTGAAGATCACATAGCCAAGGTAGAATAAAGCAGGGAGCTGCTCTTTGAGGTCAGAAAGAGCTGGGTTCTAAACTCAACCCATTACCTCTCAGTGGGGTGACCTTGATTAAGCTATGCCTCCTTCCTGAGTCCACATTTTCTAGTTGCTAAAATGGTATGGTGAGACTCACTACAGAGATGTATTATCCACTGAATGAAACTGTTATGTGAAAGGTCTGAATGTCAAGTATGCTGCCTCACAGACCCTTCTCTGTTTACTCCTTTTACTAAGCATTTCATGCAGTTAGACCCTGAGCTCAGACCACCTGATCCTCAGCTCATATTGTTTATGCGCTCCACGCTGCCTGACACCCTTGCCTCTGCTCCATGATGATATGAGGCAGGGGGAGGATAACACGTTCTTATCAGTCACCAGGAATGCAGTGAGGGTGATCCCTGTCAGCTAGAGGAGTACGCATCCAATGACTGATCTGTGCACTGAGTAAGCACCATGAGGATTTAATAGGATAGTAAGTCCGGCTCTGAGACCGCAAGTCAAATTGTCTGTGGGATGCCAAGTGACCATGTCCAATAGCCAGATGTATGAGCTAAGCTTAAGCTCAGGGAACCAGATCCGAGCTCTGACTGTGACTTTACGACTCATAGTAATATAAGAGATCAGAATAGAATACCTACTTTTATCTCTCTCAAAAGCAGTAGAGGCAAATTGTGGCAGGCTCAGAGATGCAGAGAATATGATACAAAACATGACCAGTTCTGAACTGAAAAACGTCAAAGCAGACAAGAGTTCTGTCCTCACGGAGCTTAGGTTGCAGTGAAATTCCAGAAAATGAATCAAAGTTATCACCCAAATACATACATCAAAGTTTCCATGTGTGGTGTGTCCAAAACTCACTTAACTGTCTGCTCATTCTTGGAAAGGATATTTATTCTGCTCCTGCTATGAGCACAGCCACACTGGGTTGACAGAGAAAATGCAATAACTAAAAGAAGACACGGTCCCTTCCACTCATGAAGGACAGGGTCTGTGGGAATAAACAGATAGTCATCAAATGTGTTCTTATTAAAAACAACTGTGACAAGGGCTATGGTGAAGGGCAAATGATCCTGGAAAGTTGACCGAGGGAGGAAACTCAGGGAAGACTTCCTTGAGGAAATGACACTAAGCTGAAAATTTAATGAGGCATTAAATGCATGAGGGAATAAAGGGCAGTGAGGAAGAACAGCATGTGTTGGGCCTGTGGCGGGGAGGACATGCGATGGGAAGGCCAGTACAGCCAGTGGGCATCTGACAGCATTTGAAACTTGTCATTGTATCCTTGCCTACAGTAAAAAGTTGAGGTTCCTAAATACCTGATTACTTTGATTCCAGTATTTTCTTTCATATATACATGTGTGTGGGATGTGTGTATGCATGTGTATGTATGCTCTTATGTGTGTCGGCATACATGTATGTGCGGGTGCAGATGTGTGTATACATGTGTGCAGGTCCCAGGTTGATGTCTGGTGTGCCTTTCTTTATCACTCTCCACCTGATATACTGATGTAGGGCCTCTTGCTGAACCTGAGGCACTCCACTTTGCCTACTCTTACTAGTTAGCTTGCTCTGGGGTCCCGTCTCCACCTCTCTTGCTCTGAGTGTACAGGCAGGCCACCACGCCCACCTGGCTTTTTAATATGGATGCTGTGGATCTGAGTTCTGCTCCTCATACTTGCAGGATATCAATAAAATTCCTTCTTGGAGGCTTAAACATCTGCAACCTCCTCCCTTGGTCCCTATGACAAACCAAGGTACAATTTTGCTGAACTGCAGACTGGAAAACCAGTGAGTTTACTGGGCTTACTTACAGAGTAATGAGTAGGGGTTTATTTACAGGACTGTGGGTACTCCTCTCCTAAGGCCACATTGGAAAGTCTTCACCCAAGAACAAATGATGACTTCTCCACAGTTTGCACAAAATGTCCAGAGAGCCTCCCCTCCACACCCTCAGCTTCCTCAGCCTCTCTCCTCATACAGCCAGGGCCAGATGGTTGGTTGTGAGGTGTGCCTGACTCTCCCTTCCCCTCCTTTCTTGTGGAATATTTTTATTTTCACAAGTTTAACTGTGATAATCCTAGGCAAGTGGATGCAACCAGGCTTGGGAAGATGGCGTCTGTCCATGTCTGTCTGTTGGAGGACAGTCCTGTGCAATACAGGGCAAACGCTTTACCCCTTGAGACATTTCCCAGACCAAATATTGAGTTTTTAAATTGTGAGTTTTTAAAAAACATTAGTGAGAGTTTTATGACCACATTCAATGAATATATTCACCTCTAAATAAGCTTTTTAAGGCAACTTTAAATTTGCAAATGATTTATACCACTATTTTAAGATGTATCCTGAACTTTAAAATGCAAAGCTCCAGTGGACTGAAATAATTCCTGTGATCATGATAATCACAGCAAACTCAGATTTAGTTTTCACTGTGAACCCTTCTGCCAAGCACTCTTGATGTCCAACTTAGTACAGAGGGACAGAGTCACCCTCACTCTACTGGGCTTGAGCCTAAAGATCCTTTCTGGGCTTGAAGATCCAGAACTCAAGCATCCAGTTCTCTGCCCTGGGCTCCGATCTGACTTCCCAGGATGGCTTTGCCTCTAGCACTTGCTCCTTAGGATGCTTGATGAGGCTTTCATCAAAGCATGAGGCCTGAAGGCCCTGATCTCCACCAAATGACACACCCTGTACCTTTGAGCATGCTTCCTTCCCCACTGAGCTCATTGCTCCTACACAAGCAGTGAACAACATGGAAATGTTACAGATACCTGGCCTCAGGGGATAATGGTCACCTCTGGGTTCAGGACCAGCCTGACTACATGGGGTGCTCTGTTAGCTCCAGGACCCTCACTTCCCAACAAATGGGGAGCACAAGGATTTTCCCCATTTCTTTCCAGACAGCTGGTGTCATCCCTACCCTCATTTGTCTTGTTCACCTTTGAGACCCACAAGGGGAGTTATTCATTATCCAGCTGTCATTTTGCTAACCTGACAGATTTGACAGAATGATGATCCTGTTAAAGTGCATAAGAGAGAGTTAATGTGCTTGCTACCTTTTCAGCTTTGCAACCAAATACTTGAGAAAGAACAACTTAAAAGAGAATATCTATTTGGGCTCATTATTTTAGAGGTTCTGGCCCATCAGAGTAGTGACAGTTCATATCATGTGTAAGGAGGAGAGAGAGAGAGACAGAGAGAGACAGAGAGAGAGAGAGAGAATATACTTGCAGTAGTTGGCCTTCTCCTCCCTACACCTTTTATTCCATCTGGGTCACCAGTGTAGGGCTTAGCACTGCCCACATTATCCCCCTTAGTTAATCCTTCTCCAAGGACCTTCATAGACAGTCAGAGTTGTATTTTACCAAGCTCGCAGATGCCTCTCAGTTCAATCATGCTGACAATCTAGATTAACCATCAGAGAAAACAAATTGAAAGAACTCTTCACTACCAGTCATCTGAGCCTTATACCTAAGTGCGGCATTGGCTGTCAGTGGCAGAATGTGAGGACTGCTGAATTCTCAAAGTCCGCCCCTTGCTCCACATGCATACTGCATGAATTTCCCATTCTTTGAAACCCCTTTTGTTGTGATTGAATGTGAAATGTCCCCAATAGGCTCAAGAATTAGAACACTTTGTCCCGAGCTGTTGGTGCTGTTTTGGAAGGTTATGGAACCTTTAGGAAATGGAGCCTCTCTGAAGGAAATGAGCCAGTGGTCTCATTTCCTGTCCACTCCACTTCTTGCTCCTTGATTATAATAATAATAATAATAATTATAATTACCAATAGAATTTTTAAAGTTAGAGTTTTTCAGTCAATCTGTAGGAAATCAATGACGTCATTTTCATTAACTTACAAAGAATTAGGTTTTATTGCATTATGACATGTTTCAAACAAAACCTGTTTTGTTGTTTTTCTCCCCTCTTTTTTTCCTCATGTCTTTCTCTCCTTCAGGAGCCTCCTTTCCACTTCCATGTCACGTGATCTTTTGCCCAACCCATCAACACTTCGTAATCCCTCTCATGGTCTACTGTCTAATTCCATAGTCGATACCCATTGTTAATAATCCCTTTTTGACATACATACACACCCTCAAAGTTAGTATCCTCATATG
Source organism: Eospalax fontanierii (assembly GCA_035773235.1). NCBI lineage: Eukaryota > Metazoa > Chordata > Mammalia > Rodentia > Spalacidae > Eospalax > Eospalax fontanierii. Next base: position 2,608,922 of record JAJHUQ010000064.1, on the reverse strand, counting down.
AGAGAAACACTCATCAAAGGAACTTCTAGGAGGAAGATTTTACTTTGAATTTACAGTTTCTGAGCAATTAGAGTCTATCATGGTGGGGAGGCATGGTGACAAGAGGTGGCTGGAACAGAAAACAGTGAGATCACATCTCCAAGCAGGCACAGGAAACAGAGAGCAACTGGAAATCTGCCATGGCTTAAGAACTCTCAAAGCCCACCCCCAGTGACTTTCATATAAACAGAATCATGGATATGTACTCTCTTGTGTTTGGTTTCTTTTGCCTGGCAGAGGTTTGTGATATTCACCTCTCTCTCTCTCTCTCTCTCTCTCTCTCTCTCTCTCTCTCTCTCTCTCTGTGTGTGTGTGTGTGTGTGTATGTGTGTGTGTGTTGATCAGCTCATGAACAGATGAGTAATATTATATCCAGAGACTGATGCTGCTATAACGAGAGAAAAACTATCACACACACACACACACACACACACACACACACACACACACACACACACAAGGTCCTTGTTAAGCTATCATGAATAAGCTTATACCATCAGAGGAGAGAATATTTGGAACCACAGGAGCTTAACAAGGACCATTGACTCAAAAATCTTGATTGAGTACCTACTGTGTACCAGATGCTCTTGAGTAATTCACAGATGAATGTGTCATACAGCTTTCCTTTCTAAAGTCTATGATCTAGTGAGGGAGATGCCATGTTAAAAATTATCTTTTCTACCAGACTGACTGCCTCAGGTGCCGTAATAAGTGGACAAAAGTCTAAAAAATAGAAGTGAATCAACATATACTGGTGTTGAATGGTGAGGTAAATGGAGGTTTCCTGGAAGGAATATAATTCCAATTCTTCCATTCCCGTGATACGGACCTAATGTGGAGAAGGGGAAAGGCAAAGTCCCTGCCATCACCTGGATTCCATGAAGTTTCCAAATGACTTTGAGCCTAGCTCTTGCCTTTCTTTGAGCCACCTGGTGACCATTTAGTACTGGACACGTGGCTCTGATTCTCACATCCATGGATCTCCTCGTGTTGCTACCTTACCAGTGACCTCTTTTCTGTGATCATACAAATTTATGTGGTCTACACACTTTCACAGATGGAAACAGAAGCTTGGTGAAACTCTCTCTTTGTGGGAGGGGTGTCAGAAGGCTCATCTCATTTCCAATAATGTGTTCAATAAATTTTTACTGAGTGAATGATTATACAGAGGAAACCAGACTGAGACTGAGCTCCACAACTAGTTTCTAGTCCTGCTTCAACAAGCAAATGCTGTGTACCCACAGGTGAATCCATTGTTTTGAGTCTTCATTTCTTCATTGGTATTGTACAAGTTTATAGTTGAATATCATTTCAGTTCTGGGTCTTACATTTCTCCTTCTCTCTCATAAGGAAGTTATAATTGTCATGGTAGAAATATTTGACTGTTATAAAACACTTAACTCAGAAAATTGCAAGGAAGAAATGTAGAAGTTGCCCCAAATCCTGCCAGAAATACCAATGACTAACATTTGATGAAATCATTCCATGCATCTCCTAATCTTATAGCTCATAATCTTACATACAAATAGGAACAAGATCAACAGATAGAAATTAAATTATAAGAATGGGATCATAGTATCCTGACTTCATTTCTGATACAACATTCAATAATTCTTTTTCTTGGCTACAGTAAGAAAGAGAAGAAATTGAAATAAAACTAAACTGCTGAAACTCAAACTCTATTATTCTGACATTAAAACACTCTTAAGGCACGGTCCCTAAATATCAATAATTCTGATACAAACGAGTTTCAGATTAGAGGAGAGAACAAGCACTTTTTAAATTCTGAGCATGAAACCTATCCCCTGGCTGGAAGAATATGCTGAGAGTCCTGAGGATGTAGCTTGGCTGGCTGGTGGAAGTATGATGGATGGCCAGCTTCCCAGCCTTGTGTTGTAATTGATGACAGTACAGCATTGACTTGGGCCATTCTGCATGAGAAGCCCACTTCCCGAGGCTGTCACCTAAGGCTGTCATCAATTCAGCAGAGGATACTAAAGGACCTGCTTTGTGAGCCCCAATTCTGGGGAGCTGACATCTCTGACTGCCTGACAAATTCATTCCTGAATCCAAAGTGACTGAGGGCAAATAGGGGAGGCTTTCTGGCAGATGTGGAGACAATGCCCTGATTTGATTCTGGGGCTTATGGCAATAAATTACAGATTTGATTGAGACTGGTCTATCCCCTCCCCGACCGCAATCCCTCTTCACTTCTGTAGACAGATGAACTTGAATCTGATTGTATTTCTCAGAAGATGAGGGTGACTATTACAAGAAACAATGTCCTGACCAATTAAATAAGAGCATGAAAATCACAAGGTGGAGCACTGGCCATGGGATTTTAGGGTTAGAGAGAGAAATAAATGGCATCCACACAGAATAGCGCAAACACTTAAGCCCTATGTTTAAATCCAGGGGTTGGGATTGGAGAAATGGCTCAGTCCAAATAGTGCTCAGTGTGTAAGCATAAGGACCTGAGTTTGATCCCCAGAAACCACATGAAGTGGTAATCTCAAAACTGAGGAGGTGGAATCAGGATGATCTCTGGGCCTCACTGGTCAGCCAGCCTAGACAAACTGGTAAGCTCCAGGACAATGAGAGGCCCTGTTTCATAAAATAATGTGTATGGTTCCTGAGGATCAATACCCAAGGTTGATCCCGAGCCTCCATACGCATACACACATGCACCTGCACCATGCATGTACACATACACGCACACACAATATCCAAGATCTGTCCTGACTAGTTTTGCAAACTTAGACAAGCATAAACTTTAGTCACTCGGTTTTCTCACTGAGATACAGTCATAGTTGCAATGTCTGCTGAAGTTCACAGTTTGTGTGAAACAGCTGCCATGCACAGGGCTCTCACTAAGTGAAAACTATCATGTGATTTTATACAAATCTATGTGGCCTCTCTAAATCCCAGTTTTACTGACAGTTGTGAGAGTTAATGAGGAATAGCCTATATTGGAGTCTTAGTCTAAGGCTGGCTGATGCCAAGTGGTAATTGAAGAGTTTAGACATGGGTTATGTTAGGGGCTAGAAAATATCACTAGAGCTAGAGAGAGAATCCATTTAATCACTCCACCTAAAAGGGTGCAGAGAGCTCAAAGAACAGTTGGGAACAGCTGGAGCCTTAGGATGGGGTTGCCCCTCAGAATCACAGCTTCTGGTAAAGAATTACACTCCAGAAACTCACAGTGCTGTAGGGAGGAGCAGGTAGCAGTGCCCAGTGCCCAGTGCTCACAGGTCTCTCATGGGTCAAAAACAACTGGTAACCAGAGAGCAAGGTAGCACCAGGAAGCTGTGGTCTGGGGGTTCCATTCCTGGAGTACAGAGAAGACTGAGGAGCATGGAAGGCATGCTCATACAACTCAATGGGTGTTCTTTGATTTCATTTTCACTGAGACCTCAGTGGTATGGACTCTCTGCCTCCTGTCTTAGAAATGAAAGAGTGAAGCTTAGTGAGCTCAGAAGCTTCATCCAGGTTGCAATGGAGTAAATAGCATAGCTGTGGCAAAATATTTGACAAAATAAATTTCCTTCCTTAAGGAAACCGGTGTTAATTTTAGAACGTAAGTTGAGGTGCACTGTGGTGGGGAAGGCAAGGTTGCAGAAGTGTCAATCAGCTAGTCACATGGCATCCGTAGTCAGGAAGCAGAGAGAGATGATGATGATGATGCTCAGCTCGCTTTCTCATTATTCAATCTAGGCCTTTAGCTCATGCAATGGTACCTTCCATATACAGAATGGATCTTACATTTCTCTGGAAATGCCGTCACAGACATTCCCTGAGGTATGGCTCCTAGATGATTCCAAACTCAAGTCAAACTGACAATGAAGATGCACTATCATCCTTTAAACAGTGAGATGATTATTGGCAACCACAGGAATAACCACTTATGCATTTCTCCCATGGCTCTGTCTCCTCTTCCTCTTCCTTCACAAGCTCGATCTTCCTCTTCTTGCTTCCAACCCTCATTCTGTTATTCAGCCACACAGAAGCATTTTCTATCCCCAATGTATGTAGTCTCCATACCAACCGGGTTTCTCTAGAGAAACAGGATCAAGAAGATACACACACACACACACACACACACACACTCATGCACACACACACACACGCATGCACACACACAAACACACACACACACAAACACACACACACACTCCACACGTGATTTATTTTTAAGTAATTTACTCTTGATGGTGGAAACTGCAAATTTGAAGTCCATAAAGCAAACCAAAAGCCTGAAATTTCTGGTAGAATTCTATGCTGTGGCCCTGAGGCAGAATTCCTTCATGTCCAGGAAACCTTGAGTTTTCACTTAAGTCCCTCAGCTGATTGAATAAGGCCCACACACTTTGTCAAAAGTTATCTCCTTCACTTAAAATTAACTGATTAAAGACATCAGTCACATCTGCAGGCTGCCTTCATGACAGCAACTAAATGAGCGTCTGCTTAAATGAATGAGTACTTCAACCAGCCTCACCAAGTAGACACAAACAACCAACATCATGACTTCCTTTCTTGCCCCCCAGCCCTTTACACAAGCTATTCTTTCTGACTGGCCTTTATTCCCAGACTTCTCAGTCTTATGATTCTTAGAGGCACAGTCCGTCTGCTCCCCCTTGATGCAGCTTTCTTCAGTCCCCTCAAACACCTCGAAATTACCCCTGTCTTGTGTTCCCACATCCCTCCAGAACCCCAGGTTCAGTCTATCACAGAATTTATTACATTACATAGCACACACTTCCTCCTTCCTCTTTATGCTACGAGGTTAGGTGGGGCAGTGGCTGGGTATTTTTCTAAACCAGTATCCCTAGCATTTAAGCACATGTCCTAGCACGTGAAAGGACAGAATGAATATTTGCTTAGTGATCTAATGTGTGATAGAAAAATAATATGAAGGGGAAAAAAGCTCAGTACGGGTGTGGACAGATTCACCATGCGTAGAATCCGTCAGTACACGTTTACCTCCTTCAGCCCTGATTTCAATGTCTTTTGCTTTCTGCTGCTTACAGCCAAGTCAGGGTAAGATTGACATGGGACCAGCTGAACCCTTCACTAGAGAGCATGTGAGGTTGGGTGAAGGTAGGCAAGTCTGCAGAAAGGCACCAATGGCAGTTTTCTGTGAGAAGCTCTGCGATTGGTATTCCATAGTATGTGACATTTTTTCAGTCTCCTACTGGAAAACACCAAGTGGTCATAAATCATTCCACTGCAGCTGTCCAAGTGATAAGTGCCTGGGAATTGGGAAGGGCCATGGGGACCTGCGCCTGTTCTCAGGAGCTACACAGAGCTATTTCTGAGGTTCAGCAATTGATGCTAAAATACATGAGGCTTGGCTCTCGGCTCCCACATCAACAAGAGCTGGAGGAATATTTGTTCCCACGGTGGTAGCCATGGGAGAAAATGTACAGGGAGGTGTCCGGGAAAGTGGAATCTTCAGCACACAAGAGGTATGGACTTTGGAAATGTGGCCACTTCATGAGGTAATTCACTTCTAAGCTACACACTTGACCTTGAGAAAATGATCTAAACCTGTTCGCCCTGTCCTACTCATCTGTGAAATGGGACAAAATTAAATAAACACAATATAATGAATATCATAAAGCATTTATAACAAATTCTAGAGTGTGGTAGCTACTGTGCAAATGTGTGCTCTTATCACCGTGATCATTATTATCGTTACCATCACCATCACTACCACCATTATCTATCATCCCCATCATGACCACCACCACCACCATTACCACCGTTATTATTAACATCACTCTCATGACCTCCGCCCATCATCATCACCATCATCATTATCACCATCTTGATTGTACTTATTATAGTGTCTTTTGAAACAGTTATACATCCTGTTGCACACAAGGATCTGTACCTGACTGTGAGCACTTTTGGAGAGGCAAATATCTTGAGCAGGTAGTCAGCCACATAGATATCTCAGAGGTGCTGCAGCCAGGGCTGGTTCAAGAATCACAGAGAAGCTGATGAAGACTTCCAAGATGAAGTGTTTACTGACTTTTAAAAGGGACTAAAAGGGTTCTCTCCCCCACCCCCATTCTAGAGACAGCTACTTCTCATGCAGTCCCATTGTTGTCCCTGAGACACAATGGTGAATGTCAGCGTGAATGAATTTGGCCATATTTGGTGCCTGATCAGCAGAGTTGCTTTCAACTATGGCAAAGTCGATACTGTTGCCATCAAGGACCCCTTCATTGACCTCAACTATATGGTCCACATGTTCCAGTGTGATTCCACCCACTGCAAGTTCCACAACACAGTCAAGGCTCTAAATGGGAAATTTGTCACCAATGGGAAGGTCATCTCCATATTTTAGGAACAAGATCCCACCAACATCAATTGGGGTAATTAATGCTGGTGCAACATGTGTTGTGGTGTCTACTAGTGTCTTCAGTACTATGGAGAATGCCAGGACTCACTTGAAGAGTGCAACCAAAAGGGTCATCATCTCTGCTCTTTCTTCTGATGCCCCCATATTTATGATGGGTGTGAGCCATGAGAAGTATGACATCTCAACAAGGTCATTACCAATGCCTCCTGCACCACCAACTGATTCACCCCCTAGCCAAGCTCATGAATTCAGCATTGTTCAAGAATTCATGACTATGGTCCATGCCGTCACCACCACCCAGAAGACTGTGAATACCTCCTCCAGAAAACTGTGGTATTATGGTCATGAACCTGCCCAGAACATCATCCCTGTGTGCACTGGCTCTTCCGAGATTGTAGGCAAGGTCACTCCAGAGCTGAACAGGAAGCTCACAGGCATGTCCTTCCATGTTCCTACTCCCAATGTGTCTAACATGGATCTGACATGCCACCTGGAGGAAGCTGCCAAAATGATAACATCAAGAAGGTAGTAAAGCAGGCATCAGAGGGCCCCCTGACAGGCATCTCTGGCTATATTGAGGACAAGGTTGTCTCCTACAACTTTAACAACAACACCTACTCTTCCACCTTTGATGCTGGGGCTGGTGTTGCCCTCAATGATACTTTGTCAAGTCCATTTCCTAAAATGGCAATGAATTTGTCTATAGCAACAGGGCAATGGACTTCATGGCCCAGATGACCTCCACGGAGTCAGAAACCCTGGACCACCCACCACAGCAAGAATATGAGAGGAAGAGAGGAAGAAACCACTGGCTGGGGAGACCCTGCTCCAACTCAGCCCCCAAAACAACGAGTATATCTCTTCAGAGTTTCCATCCCAGATCCCTAGGAGAAGGGGAGGGGCTTAGGGACCCCTACTCTCTCAAATGCCATCAGCAAAATTCACTGCACCCCTCAAAACAGCAGAGCTAAAAGGAGAGGAACTTGTTAAGATAGACAAAGAGGGGTTATTGTGGGTCTAAGACAGCATTCAGGCAGAGGACAAACACACAGATAAACACAGACCTGGAAGATACCATTTAGAAGCTCCAGAATCCTGTGTAAAGCCTTGTTAAGGATATGAAAATAGAAATCATGGCTTACAAAAAGTTCTTGAAATGTGTTCATGGCCACTGCAGATTCCTGACCTCAACATATATTCCAAGTTGCTAAAGCCTCTTTCCCTAGAGCCATAGGAATGAGGGTAGTATGAGATGGACAATGCCAGATAAATAGGTGTTGGATTTCTTCTACCTATGAAAACTCATAAGAAGGAAAAGTTCTTTCCCAGTTTCTAATCTGCAAAATGTGCTTTAGATCTCCTTATACATAACTATAGGTATGCAAGATTGATAACTACTAAATGGGTTTCTATTTTATGAGCCTGGCATTATTCTACACAGTAAACATTTGAAATCATAATAAATCATCATGGAAGCTGCAAGACAAAGAAATTCTGCAGCTTATTTTATAGGAAAGAAAACTCAAACTCAGACTGCTGAACTAGGATGTCCAGGACCATGCAAATAGGAGTAACAAGAGCAAGATTCAACCTTTATTCTGCTGAACCCTAAAACTTAAAAAAATATTATTTTAATTTGTATGTGTATGAGTGTATTGCCTGCATGTGTGTAAGTGCCTCTGTGTCATGTAGTGCCCATGAAGGTCAGAAGAGGGCATTGGATTCCCTGGAACTGAAGTTATGAACAGTTGTTAGCTACCCAGTGGGTGCTGGGAATCAGAGCCAGGTCCTCTGCAAGAACAGCCAGTAGGCAAAGCCTCTGAGTCATCTCTTCCAGTCCCCTAAAGCTTTTTATAATCCTTGGGCTATACAGTCCAATATGGTAGCCATCTGTGATGGATGATATTGTCACCTTATGGGATTTAGAGTCATCTAGGAGACAAATTTCTGACCAGGTCCATGAGGAAGATTTCAGATTGGATTACTTGGGGTGGGAAGACCCACCCTAAACATAGGTGATACCATTTCATGGACTACTGGCTAAGGTTGAATATATATAAGCAAGTAGGCTTAGCACCAGAATTCTTCTGCCTTTGACCTGACTTCAAACATGATGTGACCAGTTGCCTCATGTTCCTGCTTCCATGACTTTCTCACCATGATAGACTATTCTCAATTTTGAGCTGAAACAAACCCACTCTTCCTTTCTTCTTTCTTGCCTTCCTTCCTTCCTTCCTTTCTTCCTTCCTTCCTTCCTTCCTTCCTTCCTTCCTTCCTTCCTTCCTTCCTTCCTTCGTAGCTTTAAAACACTGTGTATGTGTGTGTGCATGTGTGTGTGTGTGTATGTATAGGTATGTGCACATGAATGTAAGTGTTCATGGAGACCAGAAGTGGGCATCAGATCTCCTGGAGTTACAGGTAATTGAGCTGCCCAACGTGGGTGCCAGGTCCTCTGCAAGTGCAGTACATGTTCTTAATCACTGAGTCAACTCACTAGCCCCTTAAAGAGCTTTGGTCAGACATTTTGTCATGGCCACAAGAAAAGTAACTGATTACCACCAAACACAAGTGCCTATTTATGCACAAATTTAGATTAATTTGAATGTAATAAAGTTTTAGTTCTTAGTTGTTCTAACCCACATTTTAAGTGTTCAGTAGCCACATGTGGATGACTAGTGGCTAGCACCTTTTGGACAGTACAGACACGGGCTATTTCTGAGCACAGAAAATTCAGTGATCCATCCTTGCTCTAGAGACCAGCAACCCCTTCCCTGTGTCTTGTGCCTTCAGGGGAGCATGTCTCATTTAGTTTTAGCTTTGCAGCACCGTATTTAAGATACTCCTGAGGCACACAAACATACCCTCATAAGGTTACCACCCAGAAATAACCCATTTGTAAGGCAATTAAGCAATATGAATCATGAAAGGTGTGATTAATCAAAGCAAAAGGCAGAGAAAGAAGCCATGAAATGTGGCAGCTGCTCCACATGTGGAACATGGCGCTGAGACAAGCACAGGAAAGCCCAGGCAAGCACCCATTCATCCTCTGCCTGTGACCTTTCCTGACTTCAGGATCAGAGAATTCTGTTTTATAATATTGCTGCACAGTTTTGTCCATGGCTCTGGAGTTTACTCACATGCTCCTTTCTGGAATACTGACTCACTCAGTTTTAATGCAGGCCTATGATATCTACATGCCAGCCCTCCATATTACTAGATAGTGTGACAGATCCATTGGGGATTTTGACTTGATGATTTGGTCACGAAAATTTGGTCCAAGTCTGTTTCCGCATCTCTTTAAGATCTGGCATGAATTCCTTTGGCTGCTCTGGATCTTGGTTTTGAATCATCTGGAAAATGAGACACCAAAGTATGTTTGTGATAAGCAAATGAAATGATGTACGTGAAAATCCCCCTTGAGCCTTAAGGTATTTTTCCAAACGTCATTGCTTCAGTTGAACTTCCCATTCTGAACATCTTTCCATCGCTGGCCCAGCTGTGAATCTCTTTCACTGTCAAACTGTAAGTAGAGTTAGCTTTCCTTATCCAAGGTCAACATCAAAGCCTAGGAGACTATTCATTGAGCACTCATGTGCTGAATGACTGACACCCATGCTTGTGTTTCACCTCTACACACAGACCCTTATTGTGTGGAAGGAGAAACACCTAGGCAAAGCTACGTCCACTGCCCAAGGATGCACTATTGACAACTAGAAGAGAAGATCAGGCCCCATGTGCTGGGTCATTATTTTGTACCTGGTTTTGTACCTTGTTGTACTACTTTTGTTTTCCTCAAGCAACTGCAGCATCTCCAATCTCCGAAGCTCTGGATGCCTAATATCCACCCAATAAGTGCTGGTTAACTTCATTCTGTACACCTTTCATAATAATATTTAGCACTACCTGAACTCATTCCTTTGACATTTCCAGAGTTTTCCTAACTCTGAGTGAGTCTCACAACTTACTGCTTCTAAAAGGCAGCAGTATTTTGTACCTTCTGATAGTTACAAAGAAGTTGGGGAGAAAGGATGCTTCAGCTGTGCCAAGCCAGGTACTACAGGGGTCCTGTGTGAAGACTGACTCTATGTGCTTTTTGGCTACAGGCCTTTGGTTCTCCACCTGGTTAAAGGAAAGCCATTTTGTGGGACAGGACCTCCTGGAGGGAGGATAGAGAGCTGAACCCTAGAAGTCTTAAAAGAGCAACAAGATTCTCTCTTCTCTTCTAGGTTTTGGATTGCCATCTCAGATCTATACATTTACCTTTGCAATAATTTTTAACTGAATTATTCAGTGAAAGTTCTTGTGGAGGAATTTCCTAATTTAATGAAAAACTAGTCTCAAATTATTTTGTGTAAATGCTGTCTCCATTCCCTTGGTAGAGAATAAATTAAAATCCCACATTGACCTTTTAGAAAATCAGGCCAATTTTTTTATCTGCATAACCGTTGCCCAGTGCTGATTCCGTCTCTTTGTTCTGGTAGTCTCTCTCTCTCTTTGATTCTTTTTCTCTGGAGAAATTTACTTTGTAAGTTTAAGACAAACCTCATTGAGGGGACAAACGGGTGATATTTATAACAATTATTGGCCAAGTCCTTAACTTGGTCATAAGCTCACTTTCTCTGATCAATCAACTTGCTCACGTTTATTTCTGATCTATGAGAATTTTGATCCTTTAAACAAAGTATCTATCTATCATCATCATCATCTGTCATCTACTTTCCTTCTCTTTGTCTCTCTTTCTTCCTATTTCTTCTTCTCTTCCCTCTCTCTTTTTGATTAAGAATTTAATACATGCATAATGTGTTTTGATAAAAATCTATCCCTTTCCTTCCCCTTCAGTTTCTCTCCCACACCTCCACTATTTCCTCCGTTCCCTTCTTTTTAAAACTTATTAAGTCCACTTAGCGCTGTTTGGCAAGTGTGTGAGACCATCTACTGAAGCATGGCTTCCTTCTCTTTGCGAAGTCAGGGTGTCATTATGTCAGGCTTCCCTGTTTCCACCTCCCATGTGCTGGGTCATTATTTTGTACCTGGTTTTGTACCTTGTTGTACCACTTTTGTTTTCCTCAAGCAACTGCAGCATCTCCAATCTCCGAAGTTCTAGATGCCTAATATCCACCCAATAAGTGCTGGTTAACTTCATTCTGGACACCTTTCATAATAATATTTAGCACTACCTGAACTCATTCCTTTGACATTTCCATTTTCTTTATCACTGGAATGCAAGCTGCTTGAGGACAAGGTTATTGTTTCTTAGTGTACTCTGTCCCCAACCCAGAAAGAGACACTAAATAAATATGTGGAAGGTGAGCAAAGCACAGAAGACTTATATCCCGCTCTGCAGAAGAGGCTGACCAAGTTGAATTCTAAACTTAAGGTGAGAAAACAAAAGAAAAGTGGAATTTGATTTGTGCAGGGAAAAGAAATGAAAGACATGTGGAGATGAACGTGGTAAACAGAGCTTCCAAATATAAAATTAATGCTTATTGTATAATTTGTGAAAATAAAATCTACCAATTTTGACACCCACTTGAGACATAGTTCAGATGCACCAACTCATTAATTCTTCATTTCTGTCATATATTTTAGATGCTATTATTTATATATTGATAAAAGACCAATGTTTAGAGAGGTTAGGAAAACTGTCTCAAGTTACACATCTGGTATGATCACGTATATTTTACTATACTCTACCACTTTCCTTGGTGTGAAAAATTGGCCACATTGATATAATCAGTCTGCCATGGGCTTCATTTCTGTATCAATTACCTTTCTATTGCTGTGATAAAAATGCTCTGACAAAAGCAATTTAAATGTTTATTTTGGCACAGATCGGTGACAGCTGACAGGGAAAGAATAATAGCAGAAGCAGGAGACAGCTGGTCACATGGTATCTGTGCTCAGGAAGCAGCAAGTGAACAGGAAGTGGAATAGGGCTACAAAGTCTCAAGGCCCATCCCCAAAGACCCAGCAAGGCTCTACCTGCTAAAGTCTCCACAGTTTTCCCGAACAGCACTACCAACTGGAGACCATGTGTTCAAACACATAAACTTGTGGGGGACATTTCATATTAGAATCACAAGAGGATCTGGACATAAAGAAACTGAAACTAAAAATGAAAGAAGTGGTTTCTTTTCCTTGCCTTTGTGCTCTAAGAATCACTCTACAGGTCTTAGAGACTAATCCCTTTATTTCCGTGTTGATTCTCTTTTCTTTCTGCCTTCCTAGCTTGAACACAAATTTTGCTACCTGTGGTTTTCCTTTTACCATTTAGTTAAAGCTCTCTGGGCAAAGTCTGGCTTTCTCTTTTTGTTATTTAAAGCCTCCATATTATGGGATTTAGGGGGTTCTGTACCTGAGCTCCAAGAAAACAAGAGCCTTCTATGTTCTGTTCTCTTGCCCTCCAGGGGCACCAACATCAGTTCTTGGCACAGAGAAAAAAAAATATCATAAATATTGCTGAACAACAAAATATGGTACTTCAGCCGTCAGTAGAATCTGAAAATATTTTGGTGGAACATAAGATAAATCTAGATATATGACTATCAGGAGGTCCTGGGAAGGTGGGCACAAGCAGGTGTGTGTGGGACCCCTGACTATACTCCGTAATTCCAAAAAGGGACAACAAAAAGCACAAACTGGAGATAATATCACAGTTTTTGGTGAGTCTGGTTTGAGTTCAAGAATGCTCAAGAAGGGAAAAGAATTGCATTCATGGAGAAAGCTCTCACGCTGGCCCGTGTGGCCAGAAGGACCCAACAACAAGGAAGCTTCACTTGGACTCTTTCAAACTCAAACTGATTTTTTCTTTCCAAGTAGATGCTTATTACCATATGTTAATTGTACAAAACAATGGGTTTCATTGTGACATTTTCACACATGCATGCAGCATACTTTGACTAGATCACCTCCCTGTCGCCCTCTCTTCTACCTCCCCCGTTTTCCCAAATATTTATCTTTCTCTGTAACATTTTATCTACATTTCTGTGTCTTAAACTTGGCATGATTTATCTCTCCTAACTCTGAATATAGCACTGGACTTATTCAAATCCTCACGGAAAGAACATTTATGACACATGTTTTAAATTTATTGGTTTGATGTTTTAAAAATCCTAAATCAATTTATTTCAGACCATTTCAGTCAGCTTTTTCAGTCATGGATTACAGCAATGATCTTGGTACAATAAATACTTTAAAAATTATGGATGTGTGTGTAATTCATTGTGCCAAGTGATGGGTTTCATAAGGCATTCTCTGTTCATGTATCTCATATACCTCACCCATGCTGACCTCCTATTCTCTCCCCTGTCCCCTTCCCCACTCCACAGTTCCTTTCCTTTCCCAAAGTCCCTCTTCTGCTTTCATGTCATCTTTTTTTTAGGTTCCAACTGAATTTTAACCAATTCCACCAAAGTTAGGTTCAGTTCTCCCTTGAACAAAATAAAAGCAATGAATCCATTGAAAGGCACTCATGATGCTTTGGAACTCGGCTGGTAGCTGGTAGGAGCCAGGGCACTTGGACTCCATCTCCAGGAAAAGCAATTTGTCTGATTAGTTGCCCTCTGACTTGAACTAAGAGACTAGATGATCTCTGATGCCAGCTTGAAAAGGGATAGGTCCTGAGTTGTGTTTGTTTCCTAAGGCTACAGAAACAAAATGACACAAACTGGGTGGATGTAAGCAAGAGATGAGTGCTGTTTCACATTTCTAGAGGCCACAAGTCCAAAATGAAGGCATTGGCAGTGCCCTGCCCTCACCTGAGACTCTAGAGAAGATTCCTCCCTGGTGCATTCTTGGTTTATGGTCCAGAAACCTCAGATATCCTCTGGCTTGGGGATGTGTGCCCCTGGCTTATATCTGCATCATTCCCATTTCTGTTCCCATTGCCACCCCTCCCCTGCCAAAATAGAGTCTTATTCACTATGTAGTCAAGGATATCTGTGAACCAGGCTAGCCTCAACTTACATTGATCATCCTTCTGGGATTACAGGAGTGCTCACTGTACCCAGCTCTCTGTCTTTATAAGGATTGAAAGCCCATCCCATTCAGTTGGACCTTGTCTTAATTATCTCTACAATGATTCTATTGATTTATAAACATGCTCTAATTCACCATAACATGGCTTAGTACTTGGGCATATCTTTAGGGGGGAAGCAATTGAACTCAAAAAACTAGCCAGTTTTCTCAAACTTCTTTGATCTAGGTGTGAGTTTTGCTCCTGAGGTGAGACCTTGACTTATAAAAACTCCTTAACCAAGGCTGAGGAGAAGTGCTTGCTAAAAGCAAACACAAGGGCCTGAATTTGATTCATGGGTACACTCATAAAAGCTGAGAGCAGTGTGCATCTGAAATACAGGCACTGGGGTCAGGACAGAGAAGCTGTTCATAAGAGCTACATGCCAGCCAATCTAGTGAAATTGGTATGCTCCAAGTTAAGGTGAAGAGTTATTGAAGATACCTGACACCAACCTCTGGCCTCTACACACATGCATACACACACACACACACACACACACACACACACACACACACACACCTCTTTGACCAAAAAGACTCCCAAGAACCATGGGATACAGATGGCTTTGCTTTACTGATTGACAAAGGACTGTTCTCAGCATACATGCTTCACTTCTGCTGGTCCGAGGGCTGTCTCTGCACCTCTGCAGCTAATTGAACCTGGTCACACCTTTTTAGAAATGGGTGACAACAGCTGTTCTTTTCACCATGTGTCTGGCCCTTTAAAGGGCATCAGTTACCCACCTCTCACAAAGGAACAAAGCAAGGCATTGAAAAGTTAATGGGCACTCAGGACCTCTTTAGACAACCAGTAACTGGAGTCAGCCTCAACTGCAGTGACCTATTTGCTGTCTCGCTGTGAGAATAATCTTTTTGCCAGAATATGAGTTAGGGGTGTTAACTTTCTTTTATATATAAAAAATTTTTAAATGGTCTGGAGTTATTTTTTCCTTACTTTGTATGCCTTTTAGGTTCAGATACACCTTAAGCTCGAACATTCCTGATGTTTCTTCCTGGCCCCTTGTGCACAACTGCAATATATGATGATCGGGCTCTTTTTTGCATTTGGGGTTTCTGCAGAAGACTAGGAGCTCCCAGAAGTAGAATCAACTTCCAGAAAACTACGTTTGATTCTGTGGCATGGGGGTGCACCCGAATATACCTAAGAGCCATCTGGGGAACTTTTTTAAATGCTGATGTTGAGTGTTGCAATTTGTGCCTGTAATCCCAGAGCTGAATAGGCAGAGACAGGCAGATCTCAGGGGCTCCCGGGACCGTGAGTCTAGCCAAATGGGTAAGCTTCAGATTCAGTGAGAGACCTGTCTCAAAAATTATGGTGAAGGACCAGAGAGATGACCCAGCAGTTAAACACACTGGATACTCTTGTAGAGGACCTGTGTTCCTTTCCCAACACCCAGATGGCTGCTAACAACTGTTAACTCAAGTTCAGGGGGATGCAATGCCCTCTTCTGGCCTATGTGGGAATTACACTTATATAATGCACCTACATACTTGTAGGCAAAACACACACACATAAAAGAAAAATAGATATATTTAAAAAATATAAGGTGGAGAGTAACTAAGGTTGACCTCTAGCCTACACATGTGCATACACAGGGAAGCATTCCAGTACATACATGTGCACATCCATTCACATGCATGCATAACACACACACACACATGCACACACACAGACACACACACACACACACACACACACACACACACACACTATTGATGTTTGGCTTTCATTCCCAAAGACCAGAATTTAGTTGACCTGGTATATGGCTACAATTCACATTTTAAAAACAGCCAGGTGCCAAGTTCAGTGGCATAAGTCTTTAATCTCAGCACTTGGGAGGCAGAGGCAGGCAGGTCTCTGTAAGATCAATGCCAGCCTGGTCTACATAGTAAATATTAGGCCAACTGGGACTACAGAGAGACCCTGTCTCAAAAAAATGAAAATAAAGAATAAAAAAACACAAAACAAATGAAAACACCCAGATAACTTTGGTATACAGACATCCAAAAAAAAAAAAGACTGCTGCCTTAGCATTTGATACTAACTTTGGGAAGCAGTTGTGGGAGCAGCCCCAGCTAAAGTGCATTGATTTTGTATTATGTATCCCATGCCCCCTGTTTTGCAACAGATAGTCATTCTTTCAATTATAAAACCATCCTAAAAAGTAGCAACTATCATTGGCTTGATTCTATAGAAGAGGAACAGAAAGCCTAAAGAAGTCATGTGATCTCAGGAACATTTCTCAACTAGGAAGTGATGAAGCCTGGCTGTCAACTCTATTGTCATCTTAATCACCACTTGGTATCTGCTTCACAGTGCTCTCTGCCTTCCTCTGGTGGTCTGTAGGCAATGCTCCATAGATTGTTACCAAATGAATAAAAGGAGCTGCCAAAATCTATCTTTGATACTCCCTGTACTCACCCAAGTTCCCCAGGCATCTATTTATCTGCCGGGGACCAAATGACCTCTGTCTTGCCCTTCCTGCAAATGTAACATCTTGTGACTCGGTGCAAAACATCCTGACACTTGTTGACACCAGTTGTTTTAACCTGGAGTCTCTTAAGTGCCTGTTAGAGTTTCTTATTGTCTAAACAGACAAGTTCCCCGACCTGTAGCTGCCCTGCACATGCCCTTGGCTCCTGGATGTTCCAGTGATTTGTCTCTTAGCAACCCTAGTCCACTACACCTCCACCTAGCCCCTTGCAGCAACAACAGTATATAAGAGCTCTGTGAAAAATAAAGATTTGTCGATTTGATCAGAGATACTGTCTTGTCGGTCCCTTTCATTCCAGGTTTCTAAGGACTCATGCTCTGTTGATGCCCTGCCAGCCGGGGCAACTACCTGGTTAAATCTGATAAATTGGATACCATTCCTTTCTGTCCCATCTTACATCCCAGGACCTTGCGCTTGCCATAGAATGCGTAGATATTTCTGGAATCTTCAGACTGATGGTCAGTGATCAAGTGGATCCCTTTTAGGGATATCCATTATATTCATGGTTCTCCAACATACCTTCCTCTTACAACATCACCTTCCCTGCCTAGTGGCCTGCAGAGATATGAGATCCAAGTAAGACTTCAGAGAGAATACCCTGAACTCATTTATGTGACATGCCCCTCAAACTTCAATATTTATGCAAATCACCTGGGGATTCCAGTTAAATGGATATTCTGTTTCAGTAGAACTGGGGTAGCACCTAAGATTCTGCATCCTCTGGAGATGGGGATACTGATGACCCACAGACCTCACTTGTAGTTTAGCAAGACACTACAGACAGGAATTTCAGACAGGATAGCACATCAACTGGAGTCAGGATCAGTTCTCCCTCCTCTGAGACTTCATTTCTACCCATGAGTAAGACATCTGTGTCCTCAGTATCTAACTCTCATGGCCATAAGAAAACACTGCTGCATCCCATCTGAAGCTCAACCTGAATTCTTGCTACATAGCGATGCAAAGTAAGCTACAAACACTCCTAAAATATCACTATTAATCCCACTCTGCAAGGCCCAGCACAACATCATATGCATCATACATGCTCAATAAATATGTGATGAATTATGTTCAATTTAGGGCAAATGGTATTTATTGTATTTGACATCCACTTAAGCCCATAATTACCTCAAAGAATTCTCTAATATAAACCCTTTCTGAGTCCCATGAAAGGTGGGTGTTATTGCTTGGATCTCAAATGTGACCCCCAAATCTTAGGCGTTAAATGCTTGATTTTTCCAATGTAACATTCAAAGCCAGGGCCATTGGGAAGTGATTGTGATAGGATCATGAAGTTTCCACACAATGAATCAATGAATTAATCTACTGCTGTACTCATAGCTTAATGAATTTTAAAGATGTTAATATATATATATATATATATATATATATATATATATATATATATATATCGCTCTCTCTCTCTCCTCTTCCTGCCTCCATGAGGTAAGTAGTTTTCCTTCTCACCTGCTTCTGCCATGATGTTTTGCCTCATCGTAGACTTGACAATCAGAGACTGAAATCTCTGAAACTATTAGCCAACATAAACCTTTGTCCTTGAAGTGACTTCTGTCAGGAGTTTTGTCACAGTGTTGGAAAGATGACTAATACAATGAATGGCTTAAGAGTTCTGATACACAAAATTTTCATTCTAGAGTCACTGAAGGAGGTAGACATGACTGATTTTTAATCATAAAAAATGCTATGGATTATTGGCATTATTATTGATTACACCTATTTCTATGCCACATAATTGAATTACAACCTCTATGTATTAATTAATTGGTTCATTAATTTCATAAATAGGTATTGAATTCTCAGAAAATTCTATGCAATAGTTCAGGTGTACATCAAATGAACAACAAGACAGAGTTTTTGTCTTTACAGAGCTTGAATTTTTGGCAAAGAACATAGATACTATAAGGAAAATACACAAACATGAAAGATGCCTTTAGAACGTTGTATTAGTTATTTTCATGTCTGAAATACTTACGAGAGGAAAGGTTGGCTTATGGTTTCATGGGATTTCAGTCCTTCATGGTGGGAAGAGCTCTGTCCATGGTAGCAGAAATGTGAAGCTGTGACTGTTCATACGGTGGCTGACCAGAACAGAGAAAAACCAGAGATCGTCAAAAGCCCACACTTAAATCTCTTCTTCTCCCAGCCAGGTCCTACCTTCTACAGATTCCACAATCTTGCAGCTGCCATCATAACCCGGACATCAAGTATTCCAACCAGGGACATTTCAGCATTTCAGATTCAAACTGTGACAGAAGTTATACAGGTGTGATGATAATAAAGCAAGAATATTAACTGGAAATTTTATTTAAAAGTTCCAAATGGGCAGGAACAACTGAGGACAATGTTCATAGATGATAGGGAGATACCTGACTGAGTCCTATATAAGTGACTCCAACTTACAGAGGTGGAGGTGGATGAAGGTGCTGCCTGGGAGCCCAGAAGAACTTGAGTTCAGTGTCTCAGAAGCAAGAAAAGTGTTCTGAGAAACAAGGAGGCAGTCATTCAGAAAGATCCCCTTAGACTAACTTGTCCATTGGATTTGACATTGAAATCCAACCACCTGTTGCACACACATATAATTAGCAACTCTCACCACATCCTTGTAGACTATGTCCCATTTTCCTAAGTTTCCAGATCAGAAGTGCTATTCTGAAAAACAGAATAATTTGTCCAAGAGATTATAGCTAAGTGGAAAGTCCAGGCTTTGTCTCAAGAATACTGACTCTCCCTACTGAAATCAGACAGGAAAAATCTCCCTGAAGAAATAGGCCCATCTTCCTCTAGCACACTGTGTGCGAGGACCCCTCATAGTGTGGAGGTGAAATGTACAGAACATACTGGAGAGATAGCTCAGTAGGTAAAGCTCTTTCCATGCAAGCATGAGGCCCTGAGTCTTCAAAGTCCACATAAAGCTGGACATGGTATTGTGCATCTGTAACTTTAGTAGGGAGACAGGAGAATCCCCAGTAGCTCATGAGTCAGCTAGCCTGACATGCCCAGCAGTGAATGGAGATCGTCTCAAATAAGGTGAAGGCGAGGACTGAGACCTGAACTTTCCCTATGACCTCCATGGCACATGCATGCTTGCACTCACACCTGTAACTACACAGGAAGAGAGAGAGAGAGAGAGAGAGAGAGAGAGAGAGAGAGGACAGAGATTAATTTCAAAAGCATAGAGCATGAAGACAGGTCAGTTCAGACTCAGATTGCTTATGCACAGGGTGGAAACGATGTTAGTTATCTCTAAGGTTTATTCTGAGGAATAAATATTGTAATCTATGCTGCCACAGTGCTAGAAAATTCTAGCTCCTTTCTTTCATTCTTTTTCTCATCCTTTTATCTTCAAAAGAATTCTGAGAGGCAGATAGGAACCATCCTTTATCTTCCCGTGAAGTTCTGGCCATGGAACTTGATCTGAATCATTTTCTGAAATGAAATTTCATCAAACTCAGTGTGCTGAACAAGCACAGAGGAGGCCAGCTGCTAGTCCTCATTAGGTGCGGGAAGGACATGATTCTGGTTCCGGGTCTTTGATCTCTGCTGCAGTGTTTGCCAGCTCTGTGGTCTTGAGGAAATCCCTCATGGTAACTCTTGCTTCCCAGCTATCACAATATGATGGATAGAAAGTTGAATATCGGGGACTGAGGAGATAGCTCAGTGGGTAAGTGCAGCAGCCACAGCAAAAGCCACTGTGTAGCCATGACAGGCCAGTGGTAAAGGCAGTGGAAGGAGGGACACGTGCTTCTCGGAGCTTTGCCCCCGGCTGTTCCCTGGCAGTCAGCTCGTGCTTTACGACCTGGAACATCAATACCCAGAACGACACTATGCTTTCTGACCTGAACTATTGTTTGCTTCTTGCTTCTTGTGCTTTTCATTACTTTGCTTTCCTGTAATCTCTTACCTCTGGCCAAAGCAGAAAATGTCCTTAATGAATCAATAATTTCAATGGAAGCCGTACAAAGCGCTCCCCCAGTCATGCAAGCCTTGGTTTAAGTAATAAAAGAACAGAAAGAAAAACCTGAAAAGGGGGTTGGGGCTTTTATGGATCAGCTTAAGCGGAAAGAGTTCATGATACAGAAAAAAGATGATGAATCAGAGAAAGTAAAACTAGAAATATTAATTGGAAATAAACATAATAGAGTTTCTAGAGAAAAGGAATTACAGAAATTGACAATCCCCACTGGGTAATTTTTAGGGTACTTACAGTATAAACTTAAGAGTGATTGGTGGACTCCACCGATATGGACCCCTAAAGCCGGTGTCTACTTAGACCCCCTGCCTTATACAGGAGCATATTATGAAGGTGGACATCAATGGGTAAATTACGATGGCCAGAAACCTATGTGGCACACACTCCCCTTCATGGAACGTTTAGCCCGAAGTCGACCCCTGTGGTGCTTAGTTTCCAAGCATGAAAAGAATAAAATCTTGAAAGATTTAGAACCCACCATGGAAGGATTAGTAAAAACGCTTATACGGACAAAACAATGGGCTTATGAAAGAATAAAAGCTAGGGTCTCACAAGTGCCCGATTCTCTGTCATACTGGTAAAAACTTTCTCATGAGAGTTTCATTATTAACCAGTCACCACAAACTTGTGGCAGGCAGTGCCAGACATAATTCTATGGAACAAGGCACTGTGACCTTTGGATTGAGTTCAGTTGGCTGTAACCACAAAACATATATCAAAAAACATTAAGAATATAATGTGACAATCTAAAAATTGTATAGTGACTAAAATCCAATGTTTTCTATTGCTTAAACTGTTATCCTGCCAATTTCCTTCTGTAACCCTATAAAACCTCAGATGAAGCTTCAGTAAAATTGCAGCAGATTCAAACCTTAACCTGAGTTGTGTCTGTCTGTCATTCGCCGAATACCAATTCTCCTAAGCCTTCACCCCTGCTCTTCCTCGGTGTCCGGTCTCCAAGAGGGACGGTCCGCGGCAGGTAAGAGCACTTGCTTTGCAAGCATGAGGACCTGAGTTCAAATCCCAAGCTCCCACATAAAAATCTGGCTGTGGCTATACATGCCTATAATCCCAGCATCAGGAGGCAGAGATAAGTGAATCCCTTGGAGCTTGCTGGCCAGCCAGCCTAGCCTAAACTTATAGTTCAGTGAGAGACTGACTGAAAGACCTAAGTTGAGAGTAGTAATAGAGGAAGATGTTTGATATCCTCCTATGTCCTCTACATGTACATACACGAGCACATACACCTACACACTTGTATGCATATACAACACACAAACAACAAAAATTTTAAATATGCATAATAACAATGATAACAGAAGAAAAGTTGGATATCTGTGCTATAAAAATCTGTGGGTATCCATTTTCAGGAACCTTGCAGTTAAAACTCATGAGAACCTATCTGAAACAGGCCCAAGTACATCAGAGAATGGTGTCAGCTAATGCAACAGAAGAAACATCCATGTCCCCAGGTACAGCTGGATCCGGATGATTTAAGTGGGAATAGCTCATTCTCCATTTGTTGGTTCTTGTGCTGGCTTCATTGCCAGCTTCCCATGACAGTGAGAGGGTGACATCAGGGTTCTTCCTTGTAGCTTAGCAGCCCCTGGACAGCTCCAGGTTTCATTATTTAAACTGGCATTTGATGCATATGTTCAAGCTAGAGCAATCACAACAAAGCCGGCCACTGACCCAGATCACCTGCCACGCTTAGCCTCCTCCCACCCACAGACTGTCTCCTCTTTTCTTCCCATTCCTTTGGGCTACAGGGCCACTCTTTCTGTTTGTGCCTCGGTCTCCCTCTTCTGCTCTGCATCGCTCTGCTTCTCCATTTCCTCTGGTGAGAAGAAAAGAATGATACTGATAATAACTCAATCCCTTGGGACTGCTCAAAGATTAAGGAGGTCTATGCAAATGCCCAACAGATAACAGAAGCTCGAGCAGTCTTGACCTCTTCCCTTTGTGTCTTCTGTTAGGTCCTGCTCTGCACAACACAGGTGCGTATCATTCTAACCAAGGGCTCAGATTTTCCAAGCCTGAGCTGAATTCTTGTCTCCTCCTGTTCTGTTCCAGTGACTCTGAGAATTTGACTGTTTCTTCATCTCTTAAATGAGAATAATAATACTATCCCTTCTTAAGTTTATGTAACAGACAAGAAAATATATGCCCAGGACTGTTATGGGGGTAACCACTTTCCTGAGGTCTGGTCCTCAAGAGGAATTCTTGTCTAGTACTGTCAACATAGTTAAAAGCCCATAGCAAAGGAGATTTATAGGCCCTACTGCTGTTTTGCTAAATGGTCATATTGTCAAACTACCTTGTAAATACTTAAGTTTATACCCGCAGATTTGTGTAGCTCTCAACCTCAGTCAAAGGAGTTTCTTTTGCACTGGGTAGATTAATGCAGAGATTCATAAACTGGTCGAAATGATGAGAATAAGCAACCGTGAGCGCTCCACCGTAGGTGGGCCATCTATATAACCTCCTCCACCCACAGGCCCAGCAAACATCACAGAACAGGAAGCAGAAAGAATGTAAGAGTCAGAGGATAGTAAGAAAGCTGCGAAATGCTGTCCGCTGGACATGACATGGCCAGCGCACTCATGAACTCCCAGCTGCTGTTGTTACTGCACAGGATCAAGCCAGTTAAAAACTCCAGCACAGGGGGAGATGGACTCCTGAGACTTCACACTCAATCGAGGAGGTACTAGAAAATGATAGCTGCTGCGAGAGCCACTTTCCTTTAAGGGTATGGCTGCTGGGAAGTTTCCCAAGCCACAGCAGATTACTCCACACCCATGTGCACATGGGTGGCACTAATTGGACATGTATTTCGGGAGATCAAGGGGGAGTTGGAGGGGGGAAGTGGAAATAGTTATGATCAAGATACATTGCATGCATGTTTGAAATTTTAAAAGAATAAATACAAATATTTTTTAAAGAATAAATACCTATGGGGCTGGAGAGATGGCTCAGTGGTTAAGAGCACTGACTGCTCTTACAGAGGACCTGGGTCTGGATCCCAGTACCCACATGGTAGCTAGCAACTGTCTGTCTTTTCAGTTCCATGGAATTGGGCGCCCTCTTCTGATCTCTGCTGGCATTGTACAACATGAGTGTACTTACACACATGCAGGCATAACACTCACACACATGAAATAAAAATAATAAAATAGTTTAAAGACTAGATACCTAAATTTTAATTGTTTTTCTAGAAAGGGTCTCACTAATGAGCTCCGGCTGGCCTGAAACTTTTTATGTAGACTAGGCTAGCCTCAGTATCACAGAGATCTATCTGCTTCTGCCTCACGAGTGCTGGGATTAAAGGCATCTGTCATTGCACTCTTCTTATTTTTATTAGTTTTCTTAGATATTTTAAAAAATATTTTTAAAAAAGAATACATATGTCCAGTAGTGGACTGAGTTCAAAACTTGCTGTGTGGGCTCCATGGGCCAATAAACTACTGATCACTCTGAATGCTCTAGGCCTCATTATAGTGATGGTGAATGGCTTATGATGCTCCACGCCTGCATGGGATGAGGCAAACAGGTAGAATTCCTAAAATGTGTAAATATCCAGGAGCTCAGTCACCTGCCCTACTGGAGTATCTTGTATACCCAGGCATGCTTAAGGTCAAGGAAACTCTACACGAGAGCATGGACTCACTTTACGACTGATGTGTAACAGACACATCTGACCACTGGAGCTTGATTTCTGAGACCCACATGATGGAAGGAGAGAACTGACTCCCCATAAGGTGTCCTCTGACCTCCATACATGCACTGTAGCAGCCATGTGGCCAAACACACACACACACACACACACACACACACACACACACACGCACACACACTAAACAGATTAATTGGAAAGATATGTAAAATTCACCCATAGTCCAGCTTTCTCTTCTATTTTTGATTTTCCATCTTCCCTCCGTCCCACCCCCTCTCCCTCTGCCTTCGCCCTCTTGTCCAAACTGTCTTCTAACTTCCTCTGAAGGAAGCAGTCCTTGTCTCTGCCTCTTAAGAATGAGAATTACAGACAGTGCTCAATAGCAAGTTATTCTCCAGTTTCCAAGAAATACTAACATTCTTGATTTTTTTTTTACTCTATTGAAAAAATGTATTACAATGCCCTAAAGGGGCATTGCTTTTTTTTTTTTCAACATCTTGCTATGCAGTTTCTGGGGCCCTTTGTCCTGAGTGCCAAAGAGCCAGGCCTTGAAGTTCTTTTCTTCTGTGATGACTCCGGCTTTCTCCTTTTTATAGACACTCCAGATGGAGGTCCTGGGTCCTGTTAGCTGGGTGTTCATTTTGAGTTCTTCAGCAGAGCTGTCTCCCTTCTGGGGAGCAAAAGGCTTCCTGGGGAAAAGGATGAACTTAGAGCAGTGCTCCGCAGCAAGTTAGCCTGGAAGGATCCAGGGGACGTGCTCCGCCTTCTTGAGCCCACAGAGATGCGGATGGTCTGAGTCGCCTTCTTATGGATGGCGACCACCCTGAGCTCTTCTAGGCTATAATCCCTGTCAGCTCAGAATACCAAGATCCTGAAGTCACTGTGGACTAGATGGAACCTGATGCGGTGTGAGCGGCAATGACCTGTGTTTTCGCCTGCCCGGCCTTTGAGTCTTGAGTATCTTCTGGGCCGCCTAGTTAAGTAAAGCATCCGCTCTCCTCCGCTGCCTGTCTCTGTGGAAGAGAGACTTCAGGATCATGCTATTCTGGTAGGACGCCATGGCTGCCTCCTGCGCAGGAGACCAGCAGGGCAGAAATGTGCATTCCTGGTTTTATCGAGTTTTCATAACGTAATTTGGTTTTTAAGAATGTAGTCCTGTTCCCATTTTAGGTATAAGAAAATTGAGTCACAGACCCACTAAATAGTTCAGTTATCCACTTTTGTATTAGTGTTGGCAACGGAATCAAAATCTTAACATCACCCTCTCTTCATTTTGAAACTGTGTACCACTAATACGTGACAAAACTGAAATTACTCTTCCTTTCCTTTGGTTCTTCTTGAGTTTATAGTATCCTTGGGTTTTAGAGAAATCACATAAATAATACAAGCCAGGGACCTTATGCTGGATAAATAGCATCTGAGAAGTGGAAATTGTTTATCAACCTATGGCCTGGTGCCACAGTTTGGGACTCGAATGTCACTCCAAGATACATGTACTAAGGGCTTGGCCTGCACCTCATGATGCTGTTGGGATCCTGATAGGAGGTTTAGGTCACTGGGATGTGCCCTGGGTGGGACTTCCTGTTTGTTTATGCCTCTGGCTGCCATGACCTTCATAAATTCTTCCTCCCTCTACTCCTGCCATAACGTACTGTGTTGTTTCAGGTGCAGAGACAGCAGGACAAGCAACAACAGGCAACCTCTGAACCCATGAGCTAAAATCAACCTTCCTTCTTTATGTTGATGTCGCATTAACAGGAAGTGAGCGTGTCCAGCTTTATCTCCTTCCTGTTTACCATGATATTTGGTGTCTTCATCTTGATGTCCTCACCACAAGAGACTTTGGCTTAATAAGTCATATATTTAATTTTTAGACATATTATTAATTTTTTATATGTTTTTTTTATTTACATGTATGTGTGTTATGCCACATGAGTGTAGGTATCTGCAGAGGCCAAGAGAGAGCACTGCATTTCCTGGAGTTGGAATTACAGGGGTTTGTGAGCTGCCTGATGTGCTGGAAACTGAACCTGGGTCTTCTTCAAGAGCGGCAAGCACGCTTACCTACTCAGCCATGTCTCCAGTCCCTTATTTTTATATCCAGGCTACACACATCATTAACCATCAACCAGAGCAACCTGGAAATGGTGACACCCTGCCCACCACCAGCTCTATTTCCTCTGCCTTCTCAGAACACACAAGGACAAATCAGCACCCTGCCTCCTTCCATTGTTACTGCTGGGAGTTGATTCCATTTTCCCAAATAGTGTGATCATTTTTCTATCTGTGTATCCGCCAGTTTCTCACATTGTCTATTGATTTCTTCCTGTGACAGATGATAATTCGCCTTACCCACACTTCTCTCCTACTCTAAAATACCTCACATTATAAATTCCTCTGTGATAAATTCTGAACTTATCTTTTCCTTATTCTATCAAGTAAAGATGAGCTCTAAACTCTTTTAACCCCCATCCTCTTCCACTTCCCAATTTCTGTCTTCTGCTGCTTTTATATTATTGTCAAGAATGATAGTTTATCTGATGATGAACAATAACTGCATGTCAAATCTGAGATGGCATAGATTGCAAAATGCAGCATTTTTATGTCTCTAAGAAAGAAAAAAAATAGACATTTGCAATTTTCAAAAGTGCCATCAAAGACACATCTCAGTTTGAGTTCTTAAATGTATGGTAGAACCCTCAGATATGGACTGATAACCCTCTCCATGATTTTCTAAGTTCTACCCAATGCAGTGGAAGGACATGAGCTGTCTCCATTTGCAGGTGCTCTGGTTATGCTTATAGAGAAAAGGGAAAAAATGACGGAAAGCAAAAGATCAAAAAGTCCATTACAACCAAGTGAGCAAGGTTTCAGGGGCTAAGCTATTCCAAATATATAGAGAAAAGCAGAAGAATTGGAGTAACAAAAACAGCATTCATAAAGGGGAACGGGGAGAGGAATTTGTGTTATTATATAACTACTCTCTGTATTGATGAAGGAACAGACAGACAGACAGACAGACACACACACACACACACACACACACACACACACACACACATACACACACACCAATAGAATATCAGAGAATTCAGAA
Organism: Eospalax fontanierii; assembly: GCA_035773235.1. Taxonomy (NCBI): domain Eukaryota; kingdom Metazoa; phylum Chordata; class Mammalia; order Rodentia; family Spalacidae; genus Eospalax; species Eospalax fontanierii. The sequence continues at coordinate 2,581,223 of JAJHUQ010000064.1, read as the reverse complement.
AGACAGCCACATCCTGTATCAGCAAAAGGGCGAAGGCAAGATTGCTTTAGTGTGGACCTAGAATGTCTCCAAGGGGCTTGTGTGCAGAAGGCTTGTCCCCAGAGTGATGCTAGTGGGAGGTAGTGGACCTTTAAGAGGCAGGGCTTAGAAGGAAGTTTCAGGTCATAAGGTCATCCTTAGAAGAGATGGTGGCTCCCAGCCTTCCTCTGACTTCTTCTCCCTTGCATCCTCACCATGGCTGTTGCCACCATGATGTGTTGTTCAGGTAGGGCCAGTTTGAAACCCCCAAAATATCAGCAAAAGAAAGCTCCTCCCTTTGACTTTTAAACAAATTAATTTGTTTATATAATTTCAAAATAAAGACAAACACTCCAGTATGGATCGGGGAGAGGCTCCTGATGCCACACTTCTATCTGAGTCGCTAATAGCTACTGGCAGTTGATGGCGGTTGGAGAAAGGGGAACATTTTTCTTTGGTGAAGGATGACTACTGGTAGGTTGCCCATCCCTAGCACATGAGTGTGCATATGGGAAGCATTAATTTCACTGAGTTATTACTACTATTACTACTACTACTACTACTAATAATAATAATAACAACAACAACAACAGAAGACATGAAGTTAGGAGGGAGATGTGTTCAGGGGGGTTCTTAGGGGAACTGAGTGGGAGGAATAGTGATGGATGTGATCGTGATACATTGTATACATGGATGAAATTTTCAATGAATAAGTAATAAATATCATTAAAAGCAAAATGTCAATTTAAAAATAGAAATATAAATATAGTTATAAAATGTTTATGCACACACAGTATCTAGCAGAGACTAATGATCTCCTCTCCAGGCAAGTGTCAAAACGGTTTCTTTTGGCAGTTCTTATCAACGCTCAGCAAAATAACCTTTCCTCTTTTTAAGTCTATTATTTCAGGTATCTTCTTACAGCAACAGGACTTTGGGATCTGTGGTAAGATAAAAGCTCATTAATACTTAAAGCATAATCTATACAAGAAAAAGTTTAAAATTAAATGTCCTTAAATTTATATCATTAGCCCTGCCAAAGACATAATGAGTTGATTAAAAGGCAGACTACTAACGAGGAGAGTGTCTGAAAACCACGTATCTGCCAAAACACGAGCGTCCAGAACACATTAAGAATAGATGCCAAAACACAAAATTAGGCAGTCCATTAGAAGTCAAAGGATGTGAACAGGAGCTGACAGGACAGCTCAGCATGTAAAGGCACTCGTAACCCAAGCCTGGGGACCCAGGTTCAATCCAGGAACCCACGTAAATTTGGACAGAGAGAACTACCCATTCCACAAGGCTGTCTTCTGACCTCCAACCATTTGACTCGGCGTGTGCTGCCACCCCCAGATACTAATAAGACATTCATTTTAATTTTTTAAAATAAATTAAAAACTAAAAGAGGTGAACAGACACTGCCTAGAAGAAGATACACAGATACAAATGAGCATGAAATAGGTTTGGTTTCACTAACCATTCTGGAAATGAATGAATCAGCATTGCACACCCTTCAAAATGGTTAAAATTTTTAAAAGGCAAAAATAAACGCAGGCAAGGATGCAAAGACACAGATACTCACATATTGCTGTGTGGATGTGAAACGGTACAGCCACTGTGGAAACACTCTGCAATTTCATTTGAAGATATACCTAATCAGCTGGGTGTGGCCATACACTTAGTCCTAGCACGTGAGAGGTCGAGGCAGATAGATCTCTCTGAGTTCCAGGTCAACTGGGGCTACAGGGAGACATCCTGACTCGAAAAGACAAAAGAACAAAACAAAACAAAAAACAAGCAAAATCATGCCTAGTCCTGTGATTGCCTTGGAGCACATTAACACTGTGGGGCACACATCCCAGAGAAACGAAGTCTGGCCTTCCCACAAAACCTTACACAAAGGTTTTACAGCAGCTTTATTGATAATAGCTCAAGACTCAGATGAGGCTGGAAAGATGGCTAGGTGGGTAAGAGTGATTGTTACCACAAGCATGAGGGCTTGAATTCAAATCTCTGGTGCTCACATAAGAAGCCAAGCATGATCCCAAGCACACTTGTAATCCCAGCATTTGGCAGGGGGAAGAGGGAGCAGAGAGGAGGATCACTAGGGTTTGCTAGTTGCCAGCCCAACTCCAGATTCAGTGACAGACCCTGTCTCTCAAAGAAACAGGGTAAAGAGTGACAGAATGGGACACCTGACATCTCTCTCTGGTCTCCATGAGTATGCACAGGTGCACGTGCGAATACACACACACACACTCACACAGCACATACACCATACAGAATGAAAATCTCAGAAGAATGGTTAAACAAACTGTGACACATCTACTCTATTCTTTAACCTTAATTAACTAATTAATTTTTATTTTATGTGTATGAATGCTATGCCTGCCTGTGTGTAAATACACCTGGGCCGTGCAATGTGGAGGACAGAAGACAGAAGAGAAGTGTCTAAGCCCCTGGATCTGCAGTTACAGACAGTTGTGAGCAGCCATGTAGGTGCTAGGATTCAAACCTGGGTCTCCTGCAGGAACTGCCAGTGCTCTTAACTGCTGAGCCATCTCTCTAGCCCCCAACTCTGCACTTTTAAAAAGGAACAAATACTAACTTCCACAATCTTCGTGAACTTTTAGGGAATATTCCGAATGAACAAAACCCAATCTCAAAAGGCTCCATAGCACATGGTTCCATTTGTGTAATATTCTTGAGATTACAAAACTGCGTGTTAGTTGCAGTCACTTGGTATCAAGGAGGAGAGGAGAGATGGATACAGCCATGGGAGGGCAATGTAAAGCTGTCCCTGCGATAATGGCGATGCTCTGCATCTTGCTGGCATCAGTGTCAATACCCTGGCTGTGCCGATGCCGATGGTTTTGCAGGATGTTACCCCTGGGGGCACTCAGTAAAAGGTACGTGGTATTTTTCTGTATTAATTTTTACAACTACATATGAATTTTTAATCATCTTGAAATAAAAATTGTAGTTTAAAAATATGAGCTGGAACTGAAATGGGTTAACTCAGGAAGGGTCACACTGGAGAGCTGACAAGAACAGCTCCTCACTGACATCCTAGCTGGAGAGCTGATTAGACTTCAACGTATTTGACAGGGGCAGAAGAGTCAGATCCAATATAAACCTTTCACCCCGAGAGATGGTTTCAGTGGGTAAAGTGCTTGCCATGTAAGCACGAGACCTGGTTTCAGGCCTCCAGAACCTAAAATTGGGTGGGATAGCAGAGATCTGGAACCCCAGTGTTTCTGTAGGAAGATCAGGAAGTAGAGACGGAAGTTCAGGACATTTGCCTGCCAGGTAGCCCAGCATGTACAGCTGTGAACAACAAAGTGACCTTGTTTCAAACAAGTGGAAGGTGAGGACCAATACAAGGTCATCTTCTGACTTCCACATGCACACGGTAGCACATGTGTGCCAGCACTCACGCACACACAGGCATTCACACACAGGAGAAGGACACTTTTTAATGCACAGACATCATTTCATTAGCTTGGAGCATCACAAACTTGTCAGTAACTCGTAAGGACCACACACAAATCCCTGGGCTTCTTCCTCTGGGTGAGGGGACAATTTTGTGCCTATAGAAGTACAGTAAATGTAAAATGGAGCAGTAGGTCTAAGGCATGAATATGGCTGGCATTTTTCTGATGGATATTTCACAGTAAATGCATTATACATTGGCAGAAATGAGGTTTGCATTGCAAAGGACACGGGGGTGGGACTCCCAGGTGTTGAGCAATAGACCGGACAGCCTAGAAAATTGTTCAGCCATTCATCCAGACAGAGAAGAATCCCATGGTCGGGAACATGAAATGGTTTTACTGTCTCTTACACGGCTCCATCTGTGGCTGCTGTCGCTGAGGTTAGGTCGAGATTGCAGACAGCAGTCTGGAAACAGAAGGGAGCAGGCTGAGATGTTAATGGGCTTTGCAGAATTAGCTGTGTCAGAGCAAAGCATCCCTCATGGACAATGGGATGAGAGCCATGCTGCAAATGGATGCAGGCACTTTTTTAAAAATTGGGATCCAAATTTCCTCTTATTCCAAGTGCACAGTCACAGCTGAAAACACTGAGCCCCTGTGGGATAGTCTTGGCTTGTTTGGAGCTGGTATCCTCAGATTCTAGGGGGCCTGAAGCTTAAGCCATGATCACAGAGGTGAGCTCCAGGAACTGGTAATGTGATTTGGGCTTATCTGCAAAACTTTTCAGGGATCTGTTAAAAAACAGAACTGACTGAGCATCTCTTTTGATCAGTCAAAGAGCCATTTGACCTTCCAGACCATGTTTTTCCACCCACGCTGTCTGTTTGATGCTTGTTAATGACCCATCATGATGGCTTTGCAGAAACTCAGAACTGGGCTCAGTGACCTTCTAAGGAGAGGACAGGGAATGCTGAACCACACAAAGGTGAGGTATGTGTCCTTTACCAGTTGCAAACCTCGGAGGTAAAAGGTCGAGACTGAATCTGGTCTTTCTGAGAAAATGTTTCCTCTTGTCTGATGGCAAAAACAACCTTGGGATCCAGGTGTGGTGATGCCGGCCTTTATTCCCAGCACTCGGGAGGCAGAAGCAAGGAGATGTCTGTGAGATCAAGGCCAGCCTGGTCTACGTAGAAAGTTCCAGGCGAGCTGGAGCTACAAGGAGACCCTGTCTCAAAAAACAAACAAACAAAAAACAAAAACAAAAACAAGAAGGAACTGAGAAGTACAGAAAACAGGACAGGGAACATTTAGTCCCGGGGATGCCGCTCGGACTGACTGCGGAGGCAGGGGGTAGACGGGGACAGTCAAGCCGCCCGCATTTGGTCTACATTACTATTACTGCTTCTCGATTTAATGTGAGGGTACACTGGCTGATGAACTGAGCGCCTGGCTTCGTGAATAGAGCTGGTTTGAGGCTGGAGATTCTGCATTCCCAACAAGTCCCCAGTGATGCCGCTAGATCAATAAGCACACTCTGAATAAAATATTACAGCCTGTAAATTACAAGAGGCATTCATCTCTCAGTATTTCCCTTCCCAGCCCCCTGGAATGCTAGATACATGGTACCATGTAGAGACAATGTTAGAAAGGATATTTTTGTTCATCAAATCATAGTTCTGTGCTAAGGGCTTTACTTGCACTGAGATACATATCATCTTCCCTATCTTAGAGATGATGAAATTATAGCTCAGTGAGATTTCTCATTGCTTTGAGTTAAACTGTGTACCTTACCCAAAGATATGGCTAACTTCTCATCTCCCAGGACACCACATGGGACTGCATTTGGAGAAAGAGTCTATAAAGAAGCAATTATGTTAAAGCAAGGCCATATGAGTGTGCTCTGACCTAAGATGTTCTTGTAAGAAGATTGGGACACAGGCACAGGCCATGTGAGGACACAGTGGGAAGAGGCTACCTAAAAGTCAGAGAGAGAAAGAGAGATCAAAAGAAACTAACTCCATTGACACCTTGATCTCAGACTTTTCCAGCCTCCAGAACTGTACAAGAACAAATATATATTATTAAAAAGACCATATGGAAATAGAATCCTACAGGCTCTTGGGATCTTGTTCATATGAACTCACAGCAATGGTGACAGCATGCACAAGACCCACGCAAACTCAAGTAGACAAAAACCCAGTATAGAACTGGGGAAATGGCCAGTCAGCCCCAATCTTAGCTGAAGAACTATTGGGCATCTGATTACTGCTGAGTGAGGAAGAGCTGATCTTCTTTAAGAGAGTGACTCTAAACAGGCTGACTAGACCCCAGTAGATGAACGTGCACTGTGCGTGACACTAACTTGACAACTTGACTGGGTGGCCTTAATATAAATGACAGAATACCTGAAATCCAGTGGGGGGTAGTTATGGGAGGGTGGTGATGGAGAAGGGAGTATAAAAGTGATGAAGATATTATCTGTGAAATACACAAAAAACAATGAATGTCTGAACATTAGTACATCTATATTCCTGGGGGCTGGTATGGGAAAAAACACAGTGCCAGAAAGGAGAGACCTCATTTTGAGTAGTTGGTGAGACTGGTCCAAGAGACTCACAAAATAACACACACTATTTGCCAGAGCTCTTGGTTATCTCCCAGAACTAGAAGATAAGACCCTACTGCTAAAGACAGGACAATACTTCATACAATAAGACTAGGAACAATGGAGCAGGAACTGACCTGGAAGCCTTCTACCTGAATTTTAGCTCTCATAATTCTAGACCATAATATGCAATCTGATAAGGGAGAAAAATCAATCAATGATCCAACCCAGCCCTAGAGACTAATAACCATAACTACTGGTACAGCAAATGCCTCTACTGATGCAATAGTGAAACTCTTGTCTTGGTGGCTAATCAACAGTTATCTAACTGAGCTTAAAGTCTTCTCAATGGGAGTCAACTCATAGGTGGCAGTGTAGTTATAGCCAAATACACATAACTGGAGAGCTCATAGATCCTAGAGAAAACCCTATCTCTGGTATATCTCTAGACAAATGAAATTTCTTATCATATGCTAAATATGGTTCCTTAAATTTACAGACAAGGATACAGTAAACCACTCATCAAAGAAGCTTCTTTTTTGCCTCTGATGGAAGCTACTACAGAATCCTACAACAGCTCAGACACAGAGACTATACATCTGAGAGATGCCCAGTTGTAGGTAACACATCTACATTTGAGCCTCTACACCTAAGGCTCATGGAAAAAAAACAGAATGAGTAGTAGAGAGAAAACTAGTGCATCCCTCAGTTCTCACCAGCAAAGCTTCCTTATACAACAGACTGCGATGCACACAGAAGGTCACAAGTGGCCAAGTTTTAAAGAATAAGTGACTGTAGAATGTGTGTCCCTGAATACGACTCCTATATTAAACCTCACTCGCTCATGGTTCTGGGACCATTGCGAAAGAGGATACTGAAAGATTGTAAGAGGCTGGGCTGGACATAGGGAAGCAGAGACTCCCAGGTCACTGGAAGCTTGCACATGTGAACTTGTGGCCATGGTGGTATCTAGCATCCGTGCACTGAATCAGACAAGGGCCCAGAGCGGAGTGAAAGAAATGAGTTTCAGGCCAGCCTTAGACTGGGAACTATTAGAGACTGATTACTATTGGGGGAGGAAGCATATACCTTACTTACAATCTCTGGATAGACTGATTAGTCTTCAGTGGATAAATTTGCACCAGAGAACATCTGGGTACAAATTCTTGATTGGATGGGACTTAACTAGTATGTTGGAATGCATGATGTCCAGTGGGGGGTTGGGGTCATGGATAGGTGAGGGGGTCTAAAATTGATCAAGAAATGTTGTATGACATGTACAACAGCTCACTAAAATAAAATTTTAAATTTTATACAAAAAGCTATTCTGTGGTCCTTTGTTGAAGAAGCACTAGAAAGCTTTAAAATTCACTTATTATGTGAAGATATAAGTAAGTACATAGGGAAGAAATCCAAATTTTGCATTATTATTCCAACACTGGGCATGCTTTGTAAGTGAAGAGGACAATAAGAAGATGAAATTAGTCTGAGGTTTGTGATCAGGTAGCCAGGCAGATAAACTCAAAATTGTCCAAAGTACAACAAACCTTCCCAGGCTTACACAAGCTTCTTTGAAGATTCTGAGGTAATATAGTGAGAATTCAGAATTGGTTCAGTTACTGAACTTTTCCCACCACAGGATGTAAATTAATGAGCATCCTAGGCCATACAAACTTCTGGGGACTTTTGAGCAATCTCAAGAATGATGAAGTCCTTGAACTCTGGATGAGCACATAGGGTCTGAAGCCCAGGGTTGTGCAATGTGTATCTTCAACAACTATCCAAAGAGGTCATAGTGATACAGGATGATGGAAACACCTAATCCACAGATGTAAGTTATGATTACGTACAAAGAACTCAGTCCTACAGGAGTGTTATGTTTGAATAGGAAATGACCCCACAAGCTCATATGTTTGAATACTTGGCCCTCAGCTTGTGATGCTGTTTTGTAAGGTGACGGAACTGTTAGGAGGTGGAACTTTGCTGGTGGAAGTAGATCACTGGGGGAGGGGGCTGGAGGTATTATAGCTTATAAGAATTACATTTCTGTTGCTGTGATAAAATACCATGGCCAAAAACTACTTCAGAAAGAAAAGAGTTCATTTTGGCTGAGGTTCCAGAGATCTAGAGTCCATAATGGCAGGGAAGGTTCGCATACTGCCAAGAGCGATCAGCTGCCTGATTGTATTTTCATCCACACACAGGAAGGAAGAGAGAGAAACAGAGACAGAGAGACAGAGAAAGAAAGAAAAATTAGGCAAGGCTACAAACCCTCAAAACCTGATCCTAGTGATGTACTTACTTCAGCAAGGCTCCACCTCCAAAATGTCCCATAACCTCCCCAAAAACTAGCACCATTGAGAAATCAGGTATATAAATGCATTAGCCTATGGGGAACATTTGCCATTCAGCCCACCACATAGCCTAACCCCACTTCCTGTCTGTTTTCTATTTCTGATTGAAGATTCAATGTGACTAACCACCCTACACTCCAACCACCATGCTTTTCTCCTCCCTGATGGACTGTATCCCCTTCAAATGTGAGCCAAAATAAAGGAAGCCTTGAGGGTTTTTATGAGGAATTTCTGTCACAAGCAATGTGAGAAATAATATAAGAAAAAAAAACTGTTGCAAGTTAGTGCTGACATATTCCCCTTCACTTGACTTGGTTTTCTTTGTTGTTCAAAGTGAGCTTTTTTTTTTCTGGAAAAGGAAATGTCAAAGTGAAAAAAAGAACACCTCTGAGAAGTAGTAGGTGTATATCAGAGCTTGCGATTCTGGGTTCATGCCATGGAAAGCTCTCTATCACTAGAATTCCTTAAGCATTTTCTGCTCATCTTCATGAAGAAATCTAATCAAGCAGAAGAGAAAATATCTGTGCTGTGAATTTATTGGTCAGATCAAAGTCAGGAAGAAGTAAATTTAGTGAGTCAATGGATTTTCTATACTGAACAAGATATTCCGTGACATTAAATCTTCTATCTGAAACTTTAGGCACATGATGCTTGTGACTCTGTAAGCTACTCACCCAGCATGTATTGATGAGCTCTTCTGTCAAGAGTGATTCTCACTCTAGAAAGACAGGATTCAAGAAGACAACCATATGCCTACCTCACCAGAGCCTCCAACTACCAGAGACTACTGACAGATTTAGTATAGTGCAGTGTGAGGAGTGCTATATATAATAAAAGTAGTCTATGGTGACATCAGACTGAGGAGAGTCAGGGAAGCTTTTCAGAGATAGTGGTATTTGACCTGATCCTTTAAGGCTAAGTGAGGATTTCCCACTGTTGTGATGAACTGTTTCTTACACTCAGATTCATGAGTTTCGGTTCTGACTCTACTATTTTGCCTTCAATTGCTGTGACAAAACACTAACCAATCTTCCTTGAGGAGGAAAAGGCTTATTTGGCTTATATCTGCTAGGTTACAGTTGATCACTGAGGGAACACAAGGCAGGAACACAGGGCAGGAAATTGTAGTAGGAGCTGAAGCACTGGCCATGGAGGAATGTGGCTTCCTGGCTTGCTCCTCTGGCCCATGCTCAGGCTGCTCTCTTATACGGTACAGAACAACCTACCCAGGAATGGCACTGCCCTCAGTGGGCTTGGCCCTCCCGCATCACTCAACAATCAAGAAAATCTCCTGCAGAGGTGGCCACAGGCCAGTTCAATGGAGACAGTTCTCCAATTGAGGCTCCCCCAACCCAGGTGTGTCAAGTTGACAACTGAAGCTATTCAGCATAGACTCCCATTATAGTAGCCCCCCCCAATTTCCATAGTTTCACTGTCAATAGTTTAAGCTATTCATGGTCAATGATGGGCTAAAAATATTAATTAGAAAATTCCACAAATAGTTTATGTTTTAAATTATGTTCTTTTCTGAGTATTGTCATGAAATCTTGTTTCTGTCTAAGAAATGAATGAACCTGCCGTCCAGTATATCCATGCTGTACATGGTACCACACCCGGTAGTCACTAAGCTGTCTTCATCATCAGATCAACTATTATTAATCTTACATTCGGTGTTGTATTACTCTTTGTCGTGGAAGCCTATCCTATGCACTGGAGGATGTTTAACAGCATCTCAGGTCCCTATCCACTACAGACTAGTCTCATCCTCGTAGCCTAGTTGCAATGACAAAAAAAAAAAGCCTCCAGATATGCCAAGGTTCTGTGGAAGTCACACAGTTAACCCCGAGACAGAGTGGATTGGTAATACCTGAAGTTAACTGTTTCCAAAATGTGTCCCCAAGACAGTAGCAGTATCCAGAAAGGGGATGGAAATACAACCTAAGACTGGAGAGGTGGCTTAGTTGGTTCAGTGTTTACGCAATCATGAGGACCTGAGTTCAAAACCCCAGAACCCACATCAAAAGCTGGACTTGTTGGAATGGGTTAGTAATCTCAACACTATAGAGGCAGAGACAGGGATCTTTGGGGCTTGCTGATCATGGAGTTTCAGGTCCAAAAAATACTCTAAGGTGGATGGATCCTGAGAAACAATAATGAAGGTCCTATACACACACACACACACACACACACACACACACACACACACACACACATATATACACACAAGAAATAGAAAGTATGAGGTGCCACTCCCAAACCGCCAGCATCAGAAACCATGAGCTCATCACTCTAGATGATCCTGACAGTATTCAGGAGATTAGACTCATTATTTCAAGTGACACATGGACTCAGGCCAGCACAAAGGGATGTTTGTGGTACTGTGCAGTCTTAGAGCTCTATCTATCTCAGCAAGCAAGGAGAACATATCTCAGACCTATTGCCTCCTCTCCAAATGTTTATCTCTATCCTTCATCCCTTATGCCCCATGACACCCCTGCAGATTCAGCCCTTTACTCTGAGGACAAACCCTATGGCCTGCTATCAATGAGCACTTTTTCTTGTTACAATAAAAAAACAAATATTTGAGTGCTGACTATGTGCCAGAAATGTTGGTAGTCACTCTCAGTGTTGATTCAATGTTTACCACCAACAGATACCAATAACCTCATTTCATAGCTGAGAACCTTCAGTTCAAGGAGGAAGGAGCTAAGAAAAGTTCCACTGCCAGCAGGTAAGTGATACTTCAAAGCACAGCCATCTGATCCTAGAGACTTCATTCTTGACATTGTTGTCTTTATCTGTTTGGGTTGCTGTAACAAAATACCATAGACTACATAAATTATCAACAACAGAGTTGAGTTTTCATAGCTCTAGAGCTATGAAAGATCAACAAGCCAAAGATCAAGGCACTGACAGATCTGATAACTGTCAGAGGCCCACTTTATGGTTCATAGATGTTTCCCTGTATCCTCACATTGTAGAAGGGGCAAACTTCTTAACCTCTCTCATATGATCACTAATCCCATTCATAAGGGCCACCCCTCATGGCTCCATTACATTCCCCAAATCTTTTTCCCAATATTATCACATTGGAGATTAGATCCAACCTGAATTTTCAGGGGGTATAAGTGCTCATTCCACAGTGTTCAACCACTGTGTCTATGATATTTAACTCAGTTGTGAAGCATCACAAAATTAAACTGAGTTTTCCAAATCCAAAAAATTTAAGTAAGTGTGAAGAAAGTATAAGACAGAAAAAGGGGTTGCAGAAGATGTAGTAGGCTATACAAACTAGAGCAAAACAAACAGCAATTCTTCATCAGTGACAGGCAGAGAGAGTTCACCAGCTTTGGAGGGAAGTCTTAAAACAGAAAGGACAAGTCACTTGAATCAATAGTGGTCAGGAAGGAACTTTCTAGTTTGTGGGGATCTGGTTAATGAGCAAGGCAAGCAACTCCTGATACCCTAAAGGGATGGCAGGTGTCTGACCTGCTCTGCCTGTGTGATAACCTGGCCCCAGGAAGCTACTGTAGATATGAATCTTCCTTTCCCCCACCCCAGACCAGAACCAGGTTTTTGGGTTTTGTTTCCTCGTTCCTGAACTTCCACAACCTTCCGCCCTTTACCCCAACACCCCACCTTTCCCGCCTTCTGTAACGGTCATAGAGGCTTCCCTATATAAGCCCCTGCATTGGCTCTAATAACCGAACTACCCACCGATGTCGTCTCCAGGGAGGGGACTCCTCCCGCCGCACTCTGAGCCACCTGAGGTCCTATTCCATCATCCTCCATTCTCTGGCATGGCTGGAGCACAACAGCCATGCTGGAGATGGAGACGCACCCACAGTAAGGCATTCAAAGTGATGTTTCCTGGTAGATCAGAAATGGTTATGAATAGCTGGATAGATGTGCAAGAGGAAGTGGGCTTTGACCACAGTTACAAGAGAGAAACCTGGGACCTAAAATTTCAGAACACTCTGGGCCCAAAGTGCAGTGGAGGGATGGAAACACGGGGCCAGGTGATCAGGGGCCAGAATGCTACATCGAGTTTAGTTTGAAGGGCATGAATGTGGTGGCCTGTAGTGGGACTAGGGTCCTGAAGTACAGCTAGCAGTTGGAGTTTGAGAAGTTGGAAAGAGCAAAGAGGAAACAAGGATGAACCCAAATCTCTGGCTGGGCAGCAAAAGAGACATGGCTATTCTGAAAGCATGTCTCTACTCTAGGGCTTGTGATTTCGTACTGCCATTTACATTATTCAACATGAAAGGAACATTTTACCTCTACTGTATTTTTCTCCAGATATTTTTTCTATAGTGTGTTTTCAAGCTATTTCTATTTGGTGTTCAAGCTTCAAACCTTAAAAAGTTGTGTTCAAAAAAACCTGGTTCTGGTCTGGGGTGGGGGAAAGGAAGATTCATATCTACAGTAGCTTCCTGGGGCCAGGTTATCACACAGGCAGAGCAGGTCAGACACCTGCCATCCCTTTAGGGTATCAGGAGTTGCCTGCCTTGCTCAGTAACCAGATCCCCACATCTCCCCCTTTTTTTATATATATAAAATGAGGAGGTATATAAGGGCCCAGTAAAGAGAGGAGCCAGGCCATGAGGGGATTGGAAAACCAGGGGGGGATAATGGGTTTTAAGTTCATTTTTGAGATTATGAAAGGTATAAGTGAGAGAATTTATAGTCTCTCAGTAAGCTACTTGTTCTCTAACATTCCCCCTTTGAAGAGGTAACCCTAAAATCCTTTAGAAATTAGATAAGAACCCCCAAATACTTTGGACATATTTGGTCTTTGATATAGAGTAGGCTGCTGAAGGACACAAGGATAGTTTCTGCTCCTTGGGGTCTTTTTACCCTAAACTGCCTAGCCAAATTCTACCTCCTATTCTCATCACACCACCCTCTGAAGAGGTAACCCTAATTGCCAATAGGGAATTGGGGCGCAGACCGCTCTGGCTTTTTCAAGGCTGAATAGGGTCGTAGATTGTGGCAATAGGGGTACCCCTTCAGTGAGTCTACCTAAAAGACCCCTGAATTGCATAACTGTTAGCTGTAGGAAGAAAAGAAAGTCCTTGACTAGTCCCTGGAAGATGAAATTAAAATAGTCATAACAGGGAAGAGTTTAAATGTCCAATTCAAAGTCCATTAGAATTTCTTGCTTAAGGACTTTCAAAGGCTTCCATCTTTGGGTTCCTCTTTGTTTTTCTTTTTGACTGCCAAGGCTGAACTTGAGAGTCTTGAAGTCAGGATTTGTTTTCAGGCACCTTGATGGCTGGAGTAGCTAGAATCAGGGTGAGTTCCCTCCCAAATGGCTTCTAGACAAGGAGAGAAAAGAAATCATTTAATTTTGGGGTTAGAACAATGGTGGGCTTGCCTTTCTTGGCCACAGGTATGCACTGCAGTGTTAAGGTAGGCCAAGAATTGAAGTCTTACGTCTGAGTGGTATTTTTTTATTAACAAAATCATTAGTGAGAAATTGTGTAAATAACATTTTATATAAACTTAAACCTAATATCTGGGAAGTGTAATTTCTTATAGTCTTAGAGAAGCATACTAATCATTTTAATTTTTTGGTTATACTTTCCTTTTGGGTGTTTAAGATCATATAATTTGGCCCAAATAAACCAACTTAATTTGATTCTTAAGGTCAGTTGAGTATCTGTTCCTCGGGGGGATCACATGGGCTTGAGGAGCCCCTGGCTCCATAGGTCTTTGTTTTGCCAGTTCCATCTATGTGAAGATAAGTCAGAAGGTCTTGCTAGACCATGGCTTCACTTGGAAGCAAATCAAGGAAACGTTTTTCTGTGCTGACCCTCTTCTTTGCAGACTGGACACTGGTTCAAGTCCTTCTGGTGGAGCCTCCACGAACTCCCTGAACAGGAGGACAGGTGACTCATCACATTTACAGGACATTATGAGAGATGCCCCATAGTCCCCTGGAACTTAGTTGACCTTGGAGGGCAAGAGACAAAAAATTGTCCCTTTAAGTCCCTCTGACCAGATTAGAGGCCATTAAATATGGTGGTTAGACACCCAAGAAGGTTAGTTCCACCAATACTGAACTGTTAATTACTATATGTTATGTAGCTAAAGCTTGGACAAAAGTCAAACGTTCTTGAATAAACCTTGACTGGACATATATTTTGTTCCTTAAAGTATTTGACTGAACTATTACTTTAGAAACTTTAAGACTATTTATACATTATTTATTTAATGTTTTTTATATTATAACATATAAATTTAGATCTTTAATCACTTGCATAGACTTTCTTATACAAAAAACTCTTAATTATATATATATATTTTTTTCTTAAGATTATGAGACATAATAGCATTAAGAAAATTTTCTTCCTGGGTGTATTAAGCAATGTTTATTTCCTTTCTGGGGCTCTAGTATCAAACCAATGTTTGATCATATTAAAGTTCAACCTGTGGAATGAATGACTTTACACATACAGATCAGTGAGGTATTACTAACAGGTATATAGGTAACCTGAGAGCAGATGCACCGTAGTCTTTAGCATGGATGTTGATTTTTCTATAACCTCATGCATCAAGTCCTTTCTTTTAGCCTTTCCCAAATTTCCTCCCCAAATGCAGAAGACCATTTGTGATTAGGGCAAAATTACATACAGCTGGCTGGGAAGAGTAGCTGGATACTCAGGTGGGGGGTGCAGCTTACTCCTCCTTCAGTTGAAGAATACAACCGTTAGCAAACCCAACCGTGATGAACTTCTGTTAAGTAAGTACAGCTGAAGTCACGAGCATGGCAGTTACTCGACTCAGGAGTGCTGTGCAGCATCATCTTAACAAGGAACATGGGATGTAAATTACACACATAAGATAATGTACATTTTACTTTATAAGTTTCTAGTAAAACCTTATAGAAAACATAAAAACCATTAAAATCCTTTTTACTTTATCTATTTTAGAGAGTTCGTCTACCAAAACCTTGCTTTAGGTCTGGAGAATGTAGATACTAGATAGAGAGAAGCAATTGGTACATAGTAATACATTATCAACTTGAGTTTAGAATTTCCAGTATAAATCACTAACTGAGGAATTTTTGACAGAGGGTGCTGTCTGTCTATCTATACATTTGCATTAGTCTGTGTTAGTGACCTTTATTGTTGTAAGAAAATAGAGAATTTTATGAGTTACCTTTGTTATAGACATTTTAAATCATAAGATGAATAATCATAACCTTGTTGAAATTAGTTTATCCCTTAGTTAATCTCAGTAGCACAGTAACTTTACTCAGAGGCTGTATTGTTTTCCTGTTCACAGTGAGGGAGCCAGCCTGAAACTAGACAAAAGTCATTGCACAGGAGAGCTGTTAAGTTTAATCATTACTAGTATAAATGAAAACATCTGTCCTTTTTATAACTTGTATACATTTATCTAGGCAGGAGAGTCTTTTCTTCTGCCAGGTCCTTTATCTAGAACAGGATTCTATTAATTAAAACAGAAGAATTTGTGGGTGCATCTCCATCTCCAGCACGGCTGTTGTGCTCCAGCCATGCCAGAGAATGGAGGACAATGCAACGGGACCTCAGGTGGCTCAGAGTGCGGCGGGAGGAGTCCCCTCCCTGGAGACGACATCGGTGGGTAGTTCGGTTATTAGAGCCAATGCAGGGGCTTATATAGGGAAGCCTCTCTGACTGTTACAGAAGGCGGGAAAGTTAAAATGGAGTTTGGGGGCAAAGGGTGGGAAGGCTGTGGAAGTTCAGGAACGAGGAAACGAAACCCAAAAACCTGGTTCTGGTCTGGGGTGGGGGAAAGGAAGATTCATATTACAGTAGCTTCCTGGGGCCAGGTTATCACACAGGCAGAGCAGGTTAGACACCTGCCATCCCTTTAGGGTACCAGGAGTTGCTTGCTTTGCTCAGTAACCAGATCCCCACACTAGTTCTTCTTTCTAGGAGCAGTGTGGGGAGGACAAAAACAGGTGCACAGAGCCAAGCAGGAAGTGTCAGGCAGCACACCAGGCTGAGTGTGGGAGGCTCCTCAGCCCTGCCCCAGTCAGTCAGGAAGGGCGCATATAACAAGACATGACACAAGAAAATACAGCTCCACAGCTGGACGTAAATCGGGTTTAACAGGACTGGTTGATTCATGCTATCAGACATAACACTGTTACAAGCCACAGTGGCGCAATGAGGTTGATGCTGTATAATTCAACATGACCGCTGGAACATCCGGGAAGAGGCATCTGTATTCACCTGAGGTGTATTAATTTGCATGGCAGCCACATGAGAAGACAGAAATTAGAAAGGAACACCAGCCAGAACTTTCATGAAACTGACTGGAGAAAGAAACTACAACACAAGGAACAAAATACCAGGACTATATCACGGCCTTCATGATTCTAAGAGTCAACTTCACTTGTCCCAGCCCACCAACAGTTCACAAATGTTCACAATATATTATTATTTATCAATGAATTTAATTATTTTTATGTATTTACTTAATATCTATGTGTATGCACATGTGTGTGTTTGGTCTGATCTGTAGAATGTCTATATATAACATGTTGGAGTTGACAGTATCTGCACTGACTTATAACACTCCCCACTGCTCTCTATTGCCTCTCTGAATCTGAATCCAAATATTCCTGTCATCAATAACTACATTTGGGTTATCTTTTCCAGAGCAATTAAGAAAATATATTAAAATATATTGTATGCTTATCTCTTTACTTCAGAATGGGAGAACCACGTATTTCAGAACTGTACAATTAAAAAATACACTGTTAATATATAAGCACAGTCAGTATGTGTGTGGTAAAAGTGTGCAACTTAGGACAACTAGCCCACCTCACATATTTTCACATGCAGCTTGATCTCTATATCTATCTCTTTTTATTTGACATGTATGCATGTTTTACCTGCATGTATGTAAGTGCACCCATGTTTTGTAATGCCCGCAGAGGCCAAAAGACAGTTTTGGACCCCCTGAAACTGTAGTTACTGATAGTTCTTAGCCTCCATGTGGATGCTGAGAACAGAACCTGAGTCCTCTATAAGACTAGCCAGAGATCTTAACCCCTAAGTCATCTCTCCAGTCCTGTGTATTTGATTTTCGAGGCCTTGGTCTAGTCAGTCAATTTCAAATGCTATCAAATGAGGTACTATTAATATGGGGTTCAATCCCTTGTGGACAATGGAAGATGTTGACTTTCAAGAAGAATTAGTCATGTGGCTGTTGCCCTGGATGAATCTTTGGATTATATGCATTTCAGAATGTCTTCTATCCTACTTATTTAGGACAGATGCCCATTGTGAGTCAGTGATAATAAAAATAATGAAACCATCACTCTGTAATAAGCCATCCACCATGAGCCACAATATCAGGTGTGGTAAGAATGAGTGCTATATAATTTGTTTTAAGTAATCACCTTTAATGTTGTCATATTTAATTCCAATTTCTTCAACAAGGTTTAATCAATGATCAATCAAGGTTAAGATATAAACTGAAGATCTGGTAAGATTACTCGGTGTGTAAAGGCACTTGCCACTATGCCTGATACACCAGATCCCTAACACCTACATGATGGAATGAGCACCCACTCCTCCAAGTTTCCCTCTGACCTCCATACACGCCACATGGTACGCATGCATATGCACACACAAAACAAACATACAGCAATTTTTTAAAAGATAAGAATTAAGGTCTAAGTCCAAAATCCAAGTTATTTTTGTAGTATTACATTGTGTATACCCAATTCTATTTTTTCTATTTTAAAATGATTTCCTAATGTTTATCTTCTAGTTTTTTTTAAATTTATAAGCTTTGCCATTTAAGATAGTTATAGGCAGCATAACTTGAACTTTAAAGACATTTTTAAAGAAAAACCTTAACAATGAAGAAATACAAATCATTTTCCTTCTTTAATACTGTTTCTCCAGAAAGAAATTGGTTCTTAACAGAGCTTCACATGGTTGTGTTAATGGAAAAAAATTCTAAGAAGTGTTTTATCAAAAAATAAAATTTAGTGAACAAGAAAAGGAAATATATCTCTCTTATACTTATTGTTATAAATGATATATTTTGTAATTATGTGTATTTTTTCTTTGTATTTCTTCTGTGCTTTCTCATGATAAAATCATCTTAGAACACTGAGTACAGTAGGTAATTTGTTGACAGTTGTGGACACAGTGAGGTATTTGGCATCAATTAGGAGAGAAAATTTTAAATTAAAATCAGGCCACACCTTAGCTTCTAGCATGGAATCACTAGGGAGTCTGGCGTTTGTATCTTTTTCTGCTTCCTCTTAGAAGCTGAAGAAGTTTCCTCTCATGAAACCTTGATAAATATGGTATAAACTTCAGGGATCATTACAATGTTATACAAGCAGTTACCTTCACATATTTATAGCCAGATCTCATTAAGTTTTATTAAAACTGGAATCTGTGACATGTTAGATGGAGGCTAGAGGAAGTTTACCAAATTAACGGTGTAAGTGAATTTGCAATGAGCATGCTGTTCCCACTTAAAGAGGTTACAAGCACTTGAGAACCATATGTGATTAGATAAATTAGTTGGTGCTAAATATGTGATAGATTATTAATTGAATCTAGGGGTCTCGGGGGACATTCGCAAACTACAGCAAGTTAGTACCTTTCTCTGTGCCTTGGTTTCCTTATCTCTAAAATCTGGCTGGGGTCATCTAACTCACAACCTAATATTAGAAGCAAATAAGGAATTACATATATTCACACACATACATTTACACACATATACACACATACACTCACATATACATACCCATGTAAACACATTTATACACACATGCATACATATACACACACAAACACATACATATACATACATGCATATACACACATAAATATACATATACATGCAACATATACAAAACACACACATTCACATAGATCTATAAACACACATATGCACATACAAAGACACACATATACACACATATATACACACAGATACACATACACACAAATAATTTCAGATTGGACAGCAGTGCTATACTCACCTAGGATGTATACAGTCCCAGTTCAAACCTCAGCACTAAAATCAATCAGCCCTTCCATACATCCTTATTAAAATACATGCACACATAAGTGGACTAACTGAAAGGTTAACAGCACAAATTTGACGATCAGAATTAGTTGGGAATCTGCTTAGTCAAGAGAAGAATGACAATGAGCAAACTATCACATGTCTCCAATCAGTTGTTTCATTTGATAAATGGGTAGTCATTGGACTGTTGAAGAGACAAATGTACAACACCTCAGCCAGTGCCTGATGCAGGGTACGTGCTCAATAAAAGAGATACATTATCATAGAGCTAGCATTATGATTATGTTAGCAAGTTCTGATGAGTAACCAAGAGTAGGAATAATGGCTGGTATTGTTTGAGAGTCAATGTGACCTATGGTCAACAACTTCAAAAGAGGAGCCCATTCCTGGTACTGAGCATTTACTTTACTAGTCTATGGTATTTAGTAGGGGCAATGTTCCTCTATTATGTTAACTCCTTTCCATCTCTTTTTAGAATGCACATGTATATTCTTTAAGAAGTTTCTCTAATGATAGGTTTCTATATGGATTTTTCTAAAGGTCTTTAGTGTTAGTTGTCCATTCCCACACTCCCTACACTGCCTTGCCTACCCATTCCCCACTCGTTTAGTCCTTCCCCTTTTGAACTTCATATCATTGCATTCTATCTCCCCTCCCAGGAAGTGCCCCACTGTCATGGCTATTTATTAGCTTTTGGACCTCTCTGGATTTTCCAGTTCATACATGCATATCTAAGAATTCAAAACTAGTATCCAGCTATGAAAGAGAACATGTAACATTTATTTTTCTGGGTCTGGATTACTTCACTCAGGATGATTGTTCCCAGTTCGGTCTTCTATCTGTGAATTTCATAGTTTGGGTTTTTTAAACAGCTCAATATTTTCCACTGTGTTAATGTACTAGCAATGGTGACAGTATGCACAAGTCTCACACTAACTCAAGCCAGACATAATGGATATGGAGAGGTGGGTAAGAATCCCAACCCTACCTGAGGAGCTATTGGCAACCAATGGTCAGTCTCGTTTAAGGGTGAGAATCTTGGCAGATTAACCAGGCTCCAGTGAATGAACCCACACCAAAGGGCATTTGAGGACACAACCCTGAAAGCTAGAGATAAAGTCTTAAAGTCTTTCTCTTGAAGCTATTAACTAGGGGCCCCATAGACCCTCAGACAATACTGGCATTGTCCCTGCTCTTATTCTAGAGTTATTTGTGGGGCTAAGAAAGACATACCAGGAGCTGAAGCAAACATCTCTCTCTCTTTCTCTCTCTCTCTCTCTTTCTCATGCAGTACGGGATCTTTGCTTATTTGTTCAGACAATAATGCTAGAAGTCACCAACTCCACCACAAAGACATGTACAATGAGCAGCTGTGGGATGAATGAACAGATGACTTTCCCATGAGCTTATTCTTGGGGTGTGCAGCAGGTGAAAGGAAGCCAGGAATAAGCAGAGGGAATAGGGAGGAATGAAGGCAGGGACAAACGCCAACTCTTTAGAGGCATTTTATACCGGAGAATAGACCTTGGGCTTCACCTAGAGATGAAGAGGGTTGTCTGAGGTGCTAACTCTGGTGGGACGACCCAGTTACTGTAAGAAATGATACAAAAGGGAAGGGAGGTGCGGGGGAAAGATGGGATTCCATGGCGAGTACGTGGCCAGAATGGACAGAGGAAGCAGAGAGAAGCTGTCAGGAGATACCAAGTATAAACCTAGGCTGAGTGTGTCACAGGAATGGAGACTGGCAAATGAAATGGATGAGAAGCAATGGCAGTCTCTGTCTAGCAGATGCAATGATCCTGTGTGGGGATGCATCATGACAGCCTGAGTCTAGGGGATGCAATGATCCTGTGTGGGGATGCATCATGACAGCCCGAGTCTAGGGGATGCAATGATCCTGTGCGGGGATGCATCACGACAGCCCAAGTCTAGGGGATGCAATGATCCTGTGTGTAGGTACATCATGGAAATTACTTTTCTTGTAAATCTGAAGATTTCCTTTATGCATTTTTTTCCTCAGAAGAAAATGCACACAACAAATCCCATTTCTCTAAGGTGCTCCTGCAAACCTCAGCCTGTGAGGAGGTTCGCTTCTGAAAATATGTCTTCTCTTATGCATCAGGGCTGTGCTTTCTGCATGCTGCCTCCTTGAAACCTAGCTATTAGTGCTGAGGTGGGAGCTCAGTTAGAAGAGTATTTGCCTGTGCTTGCCTAGCATGCACGAGGCTCTCATTCTATCCTTAGCACCTAGATAAAGCAGTGTGGTGGCTCACACCTGCTGTCTCAGCACTCCAGAAGGAGAGGTAGGAAGATCAGAAATCTCAGATCATCCTTGGATATATAGCAAATTCTAAGCCATCCTGGGCTATATGAGATACAAACGGGGGAAGGAAGAGGGAAAGGAGAGTGAGAGTGAGAGCGAGAGCAAGAGAGAGCAAGAGAGAGAGAGAGAGAGAACACATTGGAATGTCACTCATGCTGACATTATGAAGTGTTACAGAGCTCCCTTTATGAACTGAAGGACCGTGGCATATGTGGGGATTTGTACCTGTTACTAGTGACTGAGAGTAACTTCCAGGATTTGAATGTAGCCTATCTGAACTTAGTTGATACCTTTCAATAACACTTCAGTACATTTCATTGCTTAACTTGGGAGCCTTTACTGGTTTGCTGGGCAACCTAGAGACCTTGTCGAGTGTGTGGCTATAGACATTTCCCTGCCAGCTTGCAAACCCAGCAGGAATCCCAGAAAGCTTGCTTGCCTTTCCTCTGCCAATGTGCCGAGACCAACTAAGGCTGTTCCGGCAAGCTACACCAGGGCAGCAGCAATAGCACACTGTTTTCACCTCCATAGGACTGACTTGCTTTTTGTTTCCATGGAGAACTCCCTAAATACATGCATTTCATAAATCAAAATGTACAACTCTCAACAGAAGAGATGAACAAACCGTAGTACATTCATTCATAAAGCAATCACTTTGTATACAAATATGAACAGATCTCAAAACAACATTATACTAAGCAAATGAGAGAGACAAAAATCCTCATGTAACACGATCCTGTTTATTCGAAGTTCTGGGGAAGGCAAAATGACAGTCTGGAGATATAAATCAGAAGAGTGCTCTATACCCACAGGGAGTAATTTTATGCTGTGATGGAAACATTCGCATCCTCATCCTGGTGGGCAAACTTGATGATGATGTAAGATGTGGATGTGTTAATTTGTTCTGTTATAATGCAGGGATATATATTTATTACATATATATTTTATGACATCATCTTGTATACTTAAAAATATACAATAAAACTTATGAAAATGAGTAGTACAGTTCAGAATTTTGTGTTTTGAAGCTGGGCTTGGTGGCATATGCCTTTAATCCCAGCACTCAGGAGGCAGAGGCAGGCAGATCTCTGTGAGTTCAAGGCTGGCCTGGTTTACATATCAAGTTCAGGCCATCTGGGGCTGCAGGTTGACCTTGTCTCAAAACAAACAAAAATAATTATGTTTTGTGAGTAATACTTTATTGTGAGCAATAGTTTAAAATTTTACTTTCCAAAATGTGTTCAGCCACTCTGGACATCAGTATGGAGGTCCTCAATATGTATTAAACAATCAAGAATAAAGACATTTTTAAGAAAGAATTTAAAATGACCTAAAAATAGGACTATGGTATGACTCAGTTATCTCATTCCCAGGTGTATACCTAAAAGACTGTAAGTCAAGACACCACAGAGATTCTTGCACATCTATATTTATCACAGTGGTATTCCAAATAGACAAATTATAGAATCAGCCTAGGTGTCTATCACCAAATAGATACATAAAGAAAATATGATATTGAGACTGGAGAGATGACTCAACAATGAGAACACTGGTTGTTCTTGCAGAGAACTGGGGTTCAAATCCAAGCACTCACATGACAGCTAACAACTGTCTGTAACTCCAGTTCCAGGGGAATTGATACCCTTGTCTAACCTCTGTAGGCATTGCATGACACAGGTGCACTTAAATGCATGCAGGCAATACACTCATAAACATTAAATAAAATAACAAAGAAAATATGATTTTATGATATAAAGTACAACTGAAGAGGCTCCTGAACACACACACACACACACACACACACACACACACACTGAGAGAAAGAGACAGAGTTAAATAACGTTATCCTGTAAGAATGTAATAAGGGGGTAATATCTATGCCAGGCACTATATATTATAAAATAAAAGGTTCAGTTCCAGGTGTAGGTTACCTCTTTTCTAGTTGTTGGTCAGTGGATTCCAAAAACACCCCCAGTCTTTATAGGGAACTGCCATTGTTGTTGGTTACCCTCCAGAACTTGATGACAAGACCCAATTGCTGAAGATACCATATACTTGAGCCATAGAATATGGAGCTACTATTCAACTGGAAGCTTCATCCCTATGGGCTATTTGTTATAGTGTGGGAAGGTTCTAGACATGCTACCTGAGAGCAAAGTAATCAACATTCTGTACCCAGTGATCTACAGTAAAGACTGGCCTGGAAAGATTTGCCCACTGATGCAATAATGGAATGACTGTTATAGAAGTCACCAACTGCTTTCTGATTGGATTTAAAGCCTGCTCCCCAAGACAGAACCCATGCCTGGTACTGTTGACTCAGCATAAAACTTGTGGCTGGATAAGACACTGGCTCTGGGGGAGAACCTAGTGCTAGTATTCTGCCAAATGGTCACAGTAATAAATTACACCTTACATTATTACTTTATACCCCTTCTGAGTGCATCTCACAGCCTTCATTAAAGAAGCTTCTTTCTGAGTACATGGAGATCAGCTCAGAATCCCCCAATTTGTTATCATGCAAAGATGAGGAGTACTCAGCTCTAGATGGAACATCTATATTGTGTCCCTTGCTCCAGGGCTCAAGGATCATCAGGGAAGAAAGGGTGAAAATATTGTAAAAAGCCAGAGGTAGTGGACATCTTCAGGGAAGCACTGTCTGCTGAATGTAATAGGACTGGTGCACACATGAATTCGTATCAGCTGTGAGTGCATGCACAAGGTGAAGACAGTCAAAATCCCAGCTTAGAGGGGTGAGGAGCTTGTGAAGTCCTACTCCTATTTGAGGACACTTTGGCAGCTGATGGCTGCTGAAGAGGGTCAGTTTTCTGCAGGGATTGGCCCTATACCTATAGGTAACACTAAGTGAGTTTAATGGGTTTAAAAAGGAACAAATGAAGTTGAGGGGGAAAAGTGGCGGAGATAAGGGAGGAGTCAAAGGGGAGTGGATGGGGGTGGATTTGATCAATAACACATTCTATGTATGTGTGAAATTCTCAAACAATAAAAGATAAAGCAACCAAAATGAATCAAATGCACTTTGATTTATGATAATTACCTGAATTCACAGGCAGTTGCTTCTTTGAACAATATGTCTTCTTATGTCTGTGATAGGCACAGTGTCAGTCTTGCTCTAATTCAGTTTCACAGAGACCTAAATAAAGAAGAAAAAGCAAAAGGAAAAGCTGAATTACAAATTCTTTTAGAAGAGGTTCACACAGAAGAAATTAATGATAAAACATCAATTCACTACAAGGCATAGTCTGATGATATCTAGGGTGAACATGAAATTAATTACTTGTAACTGTTTCTTTTGATGATGGTGGTGGTTATTTCTTTTAAATGGTGTTTGCCAGTTGATAAAGTCTGTTTTTAGAATTGGTGGAAAAAGGCTACTCATAAAATTGGAGTTAGTCTTACTTTATGAGGGTTAAGAAATCCCTTGGCATAATCAACAATTGATCTGGAGAATTCTTTACTGGAGGGGGTCCACCCTGTATAGTGAAGGATGTTTAGTAGCATCTCTGGACTTTACATACTATGTACCATTTAGCATGTGCCCTGCTGTTAACACCAAAAAGTTACACAAAATATTACCATCTGCCTCCTTGAGAACAGTCACCACCAGCAGGGAGGCAGTGTTTTATATAGTCAGGGCTATCTTAGAGGTCGGGAAGAATGAAAAGGTTAATGTTGAATAGCTTCTGGTTACCAAATGGGTGTATCTTTTAAATTATACCCAGACAGTCAGATTGACCAATAAAGATTGACCAAAATGGCAAAGTTCTTCCTTCTTTAAAAAATGTAGCATAGGCATATATAGTTCTCATAACACAAATTTTAGAAGCATATGATTTCAACATCTTGTTTGATATGTCTAGACTATATGCTGAAATATTATTCTTATATTTTCAGACTTGCCTACAGTAAATAATCATAAACCTCTTTATCAAAAGTTTGAAAATTGCCAATTGATAATCAGTCCATTTTTTTCCAATGGTGAAATTAAATTGAAGATGTAGTAAAATGAATGAGAAGATCTTTAAAAAGTTAAATACTTAATGAAAAAGTTCAATGGACTTTATTTACTACTGTTTAAGTTTTTACTGACTAAAGATGAAAATAAACTCAGAAGATGTATAGGTAATTAATGTGCTTTTAAAAACTTGCCATTGGTTTCTCAAATTTGAAAGATGAAGACAACTTCATGCTTAATGTTGTATAATAATTAATAAAATAAAAAGTTCATTGATGTCAGCACCAGTTGATTTCTCCTTGTTCATTCTATAGTACATGTAGGTAGTATCGTCATCGATAAGGTCTTGCTGTGAAGTTCTAGTTTGCATTAGTTATGCTTGTAATTATAAAGTAACCTGCAGAATAATATATGCAAAGGGTTTAAATTTCCTACAGTTCAACATGTGTTTTTTTTTTAACTTTCAATTTTATGGTCTAAACCAGCTCTTTGATTTACAGACTTGTAATCATCACTTTCTGCCTGTCAGCATTGTCTGCCAACTCAGGAATGGCTTCAGCTTGTTTAGCCAAGACCTCACAAAGTGAAGAGCATGTCCCTCAGTGAGAACTACATCGTGGGTATTCTTCTTTCCCTCCCTCCTCCCTGGTCTCTCTTTCTCCCTCATCGTCTCCCTCCCTCCCTGCCCTCTCATTGATATTTATATTATATATATTTCAGACTTACATAGAATTTATAAAATAAATACAAGGCAATCTGTACCCTTTATCCGGTCATTAACATGTTGCTTAATTTGAACTAACATTATACATACATACATTTTTTTCTAGAAACATTTGAGAAGTTGAAGGTATCACATATCTTATTCTTCCATTTCAGTGTATGCATCTCAATATAGAAAGTTATGTCTTCCAAAAACACAGTATAATTACCAAATCCAAGAGATTTAAAATTGATATTATACTATTGTGACATCCAGTCTATATCCAAATGTTGTTTTTTTTTCCTGACAGTGTCTTTTACAGAGCCCCACCCATCTGAGTTCACTTTCCAATACAGGTCAGACATGGCATTTAACTACAATGGCTTTTCAGTCTTCTTTCATTCTAGAATGTTCCTTAGTCTTTCCTTATCTTCCTCGACCTTGGTGTTTTAGAAAAGCTGTTTATTTTTCAGAACATTTCTTTAAATTATTTAGTTAATGCAAGGTTGCCTGCTCTTTATACTATAACATTTCTGCTTTCTTTTGCAATTAATAAATAATTTGTACATAGATCTGATGGAACTGTCCCAACTCTGTTCCTTCATTAAACTTTAATAGCAATGGCTCAGCACTCTCTGGTGCTTTCCTCTCCCCTCCCAAGCCTTCTAGAGTTATTGGCTGGCAGTCTACACTGAAGAAGCGAATCGAATTCCTCTCCTCCGTGTACTTGCTCAGCTCTCGTTTCTGTCACTGTGGACTCACGGGTTCTCATTTGGATAGATGAGTTACGATCTACTAACATTATTTATTCTCGTATGCAAATGGTATCAGACAGATGGAGCCAGTGGAAACTCTTCTGTGTAGGCCCCATGTCTTCTTCACATATTCCCACTGTTCCTGAATGCTTCAGGGCACCAAAGACTTCCAAGCTCAGTTTATAGTCACCCTTCCCCACTCCTGGATTTGCCATTTCTCACACAAAAATCTCGCTGATGCTTAGAACAAATATCTGAGTCTATATGTGTTCATTGTGACTGTATGTATTGATTGTCATTATGCCATTACTTACAGTCCCTCTTAGGAGACAGAGCTAGGGATTTCATATTTACACACACATGCACACACACATACAAACACATACATTCACACATATCCACATGGAGATGCAGACACATACACATACGTACACATATGCACATACACACATATACACAGGTGCATGCATGCAAAGGCACGGAGACATACATGTACACATGCATGCATACGAGAGTGAGCACACACACATGCTCACACACATGTACACTTTTATTTAAAAAACGAAAGTAAACAGCAGAGGTGGAGGAATGGTTTGGTGACTAAGCACACTTGCTCCACAATCATAAGGACCAGAGTTTGTATCTCAACATCCACACAGCAAGCTAGGCATCCCAACGAGTGTCTGAAACCTCCTCTCTGTGTGCGTGGAGACAGGAAGATTTCTGGGGTCTGCTGGGTCTCAGACCAGCTGAGAAAAACATGAGCCAGGTTCAGAGAGAGACCACATGAATGGGTGGAAAATGACAAAGAAAACACCCGACACCCTCTTCCAACCTTCTCACAGAGGTGTGCGCACACAGATGTGCATGTATTCACATAAATAAAGCTTTTTAAATTTATTTTATGCGTATGAGTGTTATGCCTGCCTGAATGTATGTGCATCATTGGTGTGCAATGCCCTCAGAGGCCAGGAGAGGGCGTCAGATCCCCTGGAACTTGAGTTATGGACGGTTGTTAGCGACCATGTGGGTGCTGAGATTCAAATCCAGGTCCTCTGCAAGAGCAGCTAGTGCTTTTAACTGCTGAGCCATCTCTCCAGCCCCCTAATGAAGTCTTTAAAAAATCATCAGTTTATAGTGATAGCTCTAATTCCAGTCCCACAGCACAGCAAACTTGCTAATCTCCTCCCTATCTACAGCTCCCTTTTCTGGAGCAAGGGACACTCCCATTGTATCATGAGGTCCTTAGCTAACAGTGAAAAATCTTGGATCTCATTATCTTCAAAATATTTACTCTTCTGCTCCAAACTAAAAGACACACAAAGCAGCTTCAGAATTGCCAAGTCATTCCACTGTGAGATGCAAAAACACTTCACTGGAGTTCAATTTTTTTGTTTTTAATTCTGTTTTCATATAATATTGAGATGACGTATATAAATTTTAAATGTGCAATTCATGAGTTTGGAAAAGGCATTCACTATTGTAACTCATAATCCATCAATATAGAGAGCAAAATTTCCATCATGGCAGAACTTTCCCTGGCGCCAGTTTCCCAGTAAATTCCCTATGAGTGACAACATGTTTCTGTGTCTCACCATAGACAATTTTTACTTATTTTAAAACACTAAATTAATAACCTCATTGTTTTTTTACTCTTGTGACTGACTTTTTTCACACGGCATAATATAAATAATAAGTGATATTTATCTTCATTCTTACATGTGTTGATCACTCTTATTTATTGCTGAGTTGTTATCCCATTGTTTCTGTTAATGAGTGTTTCAGTTGTTTCCAGTTTGGGGTAATTAGAAAGAAGTTCCCACCAGAATCTCCTACCAGTCTTTCTGTGAATGCACACTTCAACTCCTCTTTGACATCTCCCTGCAAGTGGAATTGCAAGGTTATTACACAGAAGTGGCCAATGTTGTCTTACCATTTACCAGCAGTGATATCTCTGAGAGTTCTGTTGCTCTGAGTCCTTGCCAGCTTTGGTATTGTCAATCTTTATTAGTTTTAGCAACTCAGCTGAGAGCACAATATGTCATCATGGACATCAGTTCCAGCATCCCGTAACAAAAAAAACAGAGCATAGTGGTGTGCACTTGTAAACACAGTGCTATGGAGACAGAGACAAGCAGATCCCTTGCTGGCCAGCCACTTTAGCCTAATATGTAAGCCTAAAATTCCAATGAGAAATCTAATCTTAAAAAGCCAGGTGGACAGCTCCTGAGGAATGACACTCAACATTCACACACACACACACACACACACACACACACACACACACAATGTACTTTTGATGAAGTCTAGCTTATTTTTTACTTTACTCCATTGTATAAATACACTCTGTACATTTTCCTGTTAATGACTATTTTGATTTTTCTGGTTTGGAACAATTATGGCAAAGCTGCCATGTCTCCCTAGGAAATCTGTAGAGTCAAGCTGTGTGGCTAGTCGCCTAAATTTCATCCTAAAATTTACCTTTTGACTGTCATGCTTAGGGCTTTGATATATCAAATTAAACTTGGGGTATGATAAAAAGAAGAGATTAAAAGGTTCTTTCATGAATTGTTTGGGCACCTTTGTCTAAAATTATTGATAATATAAGCTTGAGTCTATTATTGGACTCCATAGTTTATTCCATTGATTCAACTATATTTCACTATGTACACAATATAAAAGTAAAATTATAATTTATTTGTATGTTAACATTGTATCAAGTGATCTTATTGAATTCATTAATTAGTCCCACTAGATGCTATATCAAGGCCTTGGATTTTGTTGCAAATGACCACACGATCTGAGAACACAGTTTCAACTCTTTATTCTAGTTGTCTTGTTGAGCTGGCCAAGGGTTCTGTGCCAGGATGAAAGTGTGAACAGAGCAGACCTAACCCTCAATTTTTGCTATGACCATATCAAACTTTTCTGCTCTCTTCAGACTAACAGTGATGCTATCAGCATCACCAGCATCATTTCTCCTTCTAGGTCTGCCATCCTCCAGGATGTTCTCTTCAACTACAGCACATGACATCATCTTCAGAAGAAAAATTAGGAGCAGGTGAGAAAGCAATGACATTTTCCCGAAACTGACTGCCATTCGTGGTATGGTGGCTTTGTTCCTTGGCTAAATGTCTCCTAGAAATATCTTCCTTGTCTGTTTTCAATGAGGGCAAGCTTCAAGAGATAGCTGGACAAACAAAAGTGAAGCATCAGACATTCTGTAACTCACAACTATTCCTTCTTCTGAATTTTTTACTGAATATTCCTTCTACCTTTAGTTGTTCTGCTTGGATCAGGTCTCTGTGTGGTTGACTAAGGGCTTCTGTCTTTTGCAGAACACTCATATCATCAATTCCACAGACAAAACTGATGCAAGTCTGTCTGTCCTCCAGGGGACTCAGTCATAGCTTTAGGCTGATGCATGTCCTTTCTCCTTCCTCTTTCTCTACAACTTCAAGGTCTAACATCATTTGTATATATCGTGGTGATGATGATGATGATGATGATGATTGTGATTATTCCTCTTCCTCCTCATCCTCCTCTCCTTCCACCTTCCCCTCTCTTTCTCCCCTTCTGTTCCATCCTTTCCTCTCTCCCTTAGTCCCTTGCATCCTCTTAAAAGTGTATTTTAGTCTCTTTCATCTTTAAATATAAATAGCAAACAAGCAAATAAAACAAGTGAGAAAGCAAACAAAAGAAAGATTTCTCAAACTTCCTGAATGTCCCATTTGTGTATGAACAGGCCAACAGTAACCAGCAGCAATCTCATAGTCTCAGATTCCCCACCTCTGTCTTCTCGCTTACTTCCTCATACTAATCTAACTTCTGGTCTCCTGCTTCCCTGAAATCCTGCCAGTTATGATTCCAAGATCATTTTCCCCAAACAAGCTCTTCTGCTTCTGCTGCTATGGGAAATTTGATTCTAATTAACTTGACACTCTATATTTGAAGACACGAAATTCTATAGGAGAGAGCAATGTACTATTCCCTAGGTTAGCTTAGAGGGGCTGTTTTGATCTACATATGAATCCATCATGAGAATACAGGTTATATCCAGATGGTAGGTGTGATGGTTAGTGCTAATTATCAATCTGACAGAATCTAGAATGGCCTGGGAAATGGGCCTCTGGATACAACTGTAGGGGGTTATCTTGACTGCATTAATTGATGTGAGGAGACATCTCAGTGGTAAGTGAGACCATTCCTGCGCAAGGGATCCTGGACTGTTTAAAAGGAAGAAAGTAAACTCAGCACTACCATGCACTCAGTACCCTCTGCTTCTTGGCTGTGGATGTGCTGTGCCCAGCTGCTACAAGCTCCTCCTGCTTTGGATGTGCTGTGATGATAGATTCTGCCTTAAACTGTGGGCTAAAATAAAATCTTTCTCTTTTTTCCTCTTTTTTAAAATTTGTATTCATTTGAGCATTTCACACCATGTATTCTGAGCATATTCTGACTCCCTGTCCCTCTCCACCCTCCCCTTACAATCCCTGTGACTTCTTGTCCTCTATTATTATTTTATTTATTTATTTAAAGACCTGCTGAGTCTAATTGGGCATGCCCCGAGTGCTCTTGGGTGTGAGTCTATGTGTTGGAGTCTTGTCAATATACCAGTTACCACATCATTAAGTAAATACTCTCTCTCCCAGCAACCAACAAATACCAACACATCCTTGGCTAGGGTTAGGGGTTCCGGCCCTCCTTATCCATCCGTGCTGGGCCCCTGTCTGACTTGAGTTTGTATAGATCTTGAACATGTGTCATAAGCACTGAGGGTTCCATATGTGTTGTCTGTGGTATCCAGACAACACAGCTTCCTTGTGATCAATTACCAGGCTTGGCTCTTACAATCATTCTGTCCTCTGCTCTGAGAGGAGAGGGTGTGGTACAGGGAGCCCATTTAGGACTGAGCACTCTGAAGTCTCTTGTCCTCTGCACAATAACCATTTGAGGGTCTCTGTGTTAGTAACTCTCTTCTGAAAAAAATTTTTTAACTTTTCTGGCGGGAGTTGAGAGCTGCACTAATCTGACTGGGTAACTAGCAGATTTAGCAAGTCTCTTTCTCTCCTAAATGCTTCTGTTGAAATATTTTATTCAACAATGTGAAAAAATAAGACAGTAGGCTTAGATGCCTGTATTACCTTCAGTACAAGAACATTTAAGACATGAAAACTTCAAACATAAAATATTGGAGGATGAGGGATAAGAATAGAAACTAGGACCAGACCTTTGCAGATGGCCTGAGAGCACCTGAATTCAGCCTCCGTGTTCTGCTAAGAAATGGAAGACACCGAAGTAACCCTCAACTGACAATGAACATGTGGTACATTTACACAATAGAGTACTAGTCGGTGGTAAAGAAAGACAGAACCATGATATCTGCAGGTAAATGGATGGAACTGGAAACTATTATGCTAAGTAAAGTAACACAGACTCAGAAAAACAAGTGACGCATGTTCTCTCTCATTTTGGATCCTAGCACCATAGCCTTATATGTGCGTATATATCATGATTTAACTGCAGGAGCCAGGAAAATGGAAAGGAACCAGCAAGGTAAAGGGAAAGAAGGAATCCGAGAGAGAAGACAGTAGGAGACAGGTGTTACTAAGGGAGAAACAGGTAAAACTGAGGTATTTTAATGGTGGGGGGAGTTATACAAGGAACTTTGGGATAAAGGGGAAGAAGGAGCTCAAGAGATAGATGTTATCTATCATACCTAGGAGACAGTTATTACCAAGACAGAAATGGGAATAATGTAGATACTTTAACTCTGGAGGGAGGGGTAGACAGGGAGAGAGAGAGGATGGATAAATAATGCCTAGCCAGTGTAAAAAACCAGAGGTAATTCTATTAGTCCAAAAACGTACTGAAAAATTACACATACAGTATCTCTACGTGAGTCCATGCTGAAAGCTACATAGGAAAGACACAGTGCCAGACAGGAGGAGCCTTTCTTTGAGTTGTTAAACAGGGTAGTCCAAGAGGCTCCCAAAATTACAGAGGCTATTGTCACCACTCTTGATTGCCTCCAAGACAGGATAAACTATGGACACAAGATTTAGAGCAACACAATTGGAACTGATGTGGAAGCCACCTCCCCTAAAAGCAAGCTCTCATAGCTCTGGAGAACCCTATAGAAACTGCTAAGGGAGGACACCGATAAATTCCACTCACCCAGGGCTCAGAGACCATTTTGGAACAGGGGGTGGAAAGATTGTAAGAGATAGGGAGGAGGTGCATGATCATATGGAAACAGAGTCCTGTAGGTTCCTGAGTCCTTGCACATATGAACCTACAGCAATGGAGTCAGCAAGCACAAGACTCACGCACACCCAGACAGACAAAACCCCTGCACAAAACTGTGGAAATGGACAGCAGGCCCCAGTCTTAGCCAAAGAACTGCTGGCAGTTGATTACTGTTGGATGAGAAAGAACTGATCTTCTTAAAGGGAGGAACTGTAGTTAGGCTGACTACACCTCAGTGGATGAGATGTCTAGGGACACTACCTCAACTCTATAGGCCTTAACACACATGACGTAATGCATATATTCCAGTGAGGCATTACAGAGGGTGCCTGTGGGGAAGGAGGCATAAAAATGATTAAGATGTTATGAATGAAACACATAAAAATTTTACCAAAACAATAATAAAAATAAAATCACAAAATAATATCACAATACCCCTCAAAAAAAGAATAGAAACTAAGAACAAAGTTGAAAACCTTACAGTAATTTTCAGAATAATTTTGTCTATCACTCTAATAATGGCAGAACCTGTTTTGATTAACTATTGCATCTCTCAACTCTCACTAGAGAAGCTTCCTCATGCTGGAGACAATGATTAACCCAGAGACCCACAACTGGTCAGTAGTAAAAGAATAAGAAACTGCAAAGTGATTATCCCTGAATAGGACACCTAAATCAAACCTTTGCCACTCAAGGCTGGTGATCAATCCTTTAACATATGTGTCTTTGGAAGATGTTCAAGAACCAAACTATAGTATTTGACAAAAAGTCATTATTATTCTTAGTAGAGGAAGAGAGCCCCTAAAAATTCACATCCCATCAGGGATTGACATGAAAGGAGAAAAAGCAATCCCAGACACTCTTTCCAATGCCCCTGTTTCTTGTTGGTTCCTCTTATTGGCTAAAATTAACCAGAAGTCAAAAGGTAAGGGAAACTATCTCTAGGCCACATTCGGACTAGAAAAGGACCAAAATAAACCTGGAAGGACACAGCATCATATCCAAGCTGCTGATGTAGCCAAAGATAGATTGCTTGCTGAGCATGCATGAGTCCCTCTGTTCAATGCCCAGCACCACAGAAAATCTCACTTCCAGTGTTCTTCCTATGCCTCCATCTTCTCTTCTGCAAAACAGAATAGACTGATGCCCACCTTAATAGGCCTACAGTTTTTGTGGGAAGTCAAAGCAATGAGCAACATAAAACATCAATAAATAGTATTTAGTTTTTTTTCTTGTCCACCCAATAGAACTAATCGAAAAATACTTTGAATAAAAACTCCTAGCTCTGAGAGAAGTCAATTGCCAAAGCCTGTCTAATAGGTTCTAGTTGTTACAATCAAACAATAGTATGACTTGCTTATCACATCTGTTCTTTCTGGAAACTGACAGGTAATTTTCTCACCAGTTAGCTACTGATTTCTCATATGCAACAAATATACAAAAGCATCCATCACATATTGTGAGACTTGAATTTGAGCACATCATGAAACTCAATGGGCTGTTGTGATTATTTCTGGAATCCATAAGTAAGTTCAGGTGCATATGCCTTGAATTTTATGAAAGAGTTTATGTGCAATCATTATCTTCTGTAAAGCTGGCCTTGTTTTAGAAATAGTTAGATATCTATGAATATATTTAAACATCAATATATTTAAAACATCATTAGAAAAATAATAAATGTGCATGATTCTAAATCTTATATCATAATTAACCTAACCAAAACCCATTATACAATTCTCTACCGGTGTTCAAGAGACATTTATTCTAGAACCCTGTTCTAATTTCTTTTCGCTTGCTACGATAAAACATTCAGATCAGAAGTGACTTAGAGAAGAAAAGGGTTTATTTGGCTTACACTTCCAGGTCACAGTCCATCATGATGGAAGTCCGGAAAGGAACCTGGAGGCAGGACCCATGGAGGAATGGTGTTTGCTTGGCCCCCTCTCAGTTCACTCAGCTAGCTTCCTTATACAGCCCTGCACCACCTGCTGAGGTAACGGTACCACCCAGAGTGGGCTGGGCCCTCCTATATCAACTAACTAGCAGGGCGATCACTCACAGAAGTGCCCACAGACCAACCCAAATGGGGCAATTACTAAAGTGAGACTTTTTCCCTCAGGTGACTCTAGGCTGTCAAGTTGACAGTTAATGCTAACTAGGACATACCACTTGCAGACGCTAAAATCTTTAGATGTTCAACTACTGGATAATGGCATGATATTTTTCCATAATCTCTTCATATTCTCTTGCATAACTAAAATAATCTTTGCTATTTGATGCAATTTAAATGGCATGTAAATACCTGTCATTGTTTGGGAAATAAAGAAAAACATATAAATGCTCAGTATGTATTTTAAGGAATATTTTCATTTTTTCTTGGACAATTTCATTTATGTTCACAATTTGATCATATCCAACCCCAACTCCCTCTCCTGCTCCCGTTAGGTCCCCTCATTCACATCCTCCTTACTTTTCCCTCAGTGTCCATATATTTAAAATTCACTGTCCAATTAGTTCTGTCTAAATGTGTATGAGTATGGGACCATACACCGAAGTATGAGCAACCTAACAGTGGCCACATCCTGAAGAAAACTGACTTCCTCTCATAATAGGCATCAACTGCTAGTAGAACCTTAACTAGGAGTGGGGACCCTTCCCTCCATTCGTGTTGAAATGTTGACTGGTTTGATCTTGTACATGCAATAATTTTTTAAATATTTTAATCAATGGTTGATTGAATTCATGGATATTGTTCATTGGAACTACTGAATTCAGTTAGTGTTTCCTATATGTACATAAGTTTAGGGCCAAACATTTGAGACTTGGGGTGCATCCTTGAAAACAACTGGTACTTCCTCCTTCTGTAGTCATTGACTACCTATAGCTCTTTATCTAAGGATGAGACCTAATGAAATTTTCCTCCATCTATGTTGGCATATCAACTGGTATGGTCTTGTGCAGGCAGCTATGCTGGTGAGAGTTCATGGGTGCAGCAGCATCCTTGTCTTGTCCAGAAGACACTATCTTGCCACAGTCATCAGACTTTTAAGATATTTCTGCCCCCTCTTCTGCAATATTCTTGGTGCCTTGGGTGTTACAGATGTCCTATTTGGGGCAGGGCACCCCACAGTCACTTACTCTCCTCATTTTGACCAGTTGGAGATTCTTGTAATATCCTGCCTCTTCTGAAAAGAAGTAGTTTATTTGATAAGGGGAGAGAGTTGTGCTTATATGTGGGGATATGAATTTAGAAGGTTGATGGAAAATGTATTAATTTACCAGAAAGATAAAGGTCTATGACCTCTCTGGTCACAGATTTTTGACTAGATTTACAGTACCAGGCATGAATTCCCTCCCACTAAATGCCCAAATAGACAGCTATTGATTACCTCCAAGATATGGTATCTTACCATTATGGATATCTTACTAATAAAGTCACTGTAGTTTGCAGGCTTTACATCTGCATAATGCTGTTGATAACTTTTCTACCTCAGCAGTTCACATAGCATGTTCTGAAACCATGAGCACTAACACTTAAATAAGATGTCACCCGGTCAATACCAGCTTGACTTCTCTAAGTTTGGAGACTGAAAGGTGTGGTTGTCTTCAGCAATAGGGTCTACCTTCATGTTCTGGCATGCAATCACAGTAGTCTATAGAGTTTGGGGGGTCTCTTGGATCCCCCTAAAAAAAACCTCAAAGGAATGTGTCCTCTGTCTTGTACCAGATTTTTGTTAATGTATGGCTCCTAGGGCGGGGAGCCAAACAAAAAGGCTAAAATGTGAATGAGCTGTAAATCTAGAACCACGGGAAATTTATGTATCATCCTGAAAATTTATTGATCGCAGTGTGAAATGAGGACAATGACATTAAATTCACAACATATGATACTTAAATGTGAAATCCTATAAGAGATGCCTGCAAGACAGTTTGTGACCAGAAATCATTTTATCATTAGGGGAAAATGGTTTTCCCAGTTATAAATAATTTAGACTTTAACACATGAGTCCTCACCCTTCCCTGAGAATCACCTGGCAGCTAGCAGCTGCTGGAGTGGGGGAGGGAGTCATTTTCCATCAGTGATGTAGACAACGGTAAGTTGTTTGTGATCCAGTAAATAATCCCACACTCGTGTACAATTAAACTCAGTGGACTATAAAAAAGAAAAAAGGATGAGATGGCATTCTCATCCACACTGGCTCTTCCACTTCTCACTGTCAACCTGAGGATCTGGAGTCATTGCAGTCTCATCTATACAGCACTTCTTGAGAGGAGATGTCTGTGGACATTTTATGCATTCAGAAGAGTCAGGTCAGAAAACAATCAAGAGAAAACCCTAAATAGTCAGTGGTAAGGCTTACAGAACTCCTTTCTGCCTCATACGCATCTGAGGATGAGATGGATATAAATTAAATCAACAGATAAAAATGAAACGAAATATTAAAAGGTACAGGGAAATGGATTTTGTTATCATGGTCTCTGGACAAAATTCTCTATTAAAAAGCACCCAGATAAGAAGGTAACATTAAATCAGAATCATGGATGGACTACAGGGACATAATGATAGTAAATAGAATATTAACAGCAGCTATGGTTTGAGGGTTTATTATGCACTGGGCAACATTCCAAAGGCTTTCTACATATTAGCTCTTAAATATTTGAAATGACTCTGTGAAAGAAACCTGTTTTTTCCCCCAGATTCTTTCAGATCAGAAAACTGGAATTGGAGAAGCAATATGCTGGCCCATATTTGTACAACTGACAAGAGGTAGAGGTAAAATTTGAACTCAGGTAGTGAACTAGAGCCTAGTGACAACTGGGCACTCACTCTGATTTCCCTGTCAGGTAAAAATCTGGCCTTGCTGTTATGAATTTAGTCAGATAACAAGGACATGCTGATTTTCGTAAATATCTTTTTCAATAGAAGCACTCGTAATATGAGAGTACATTATTCTGGGAAGTGTGGGGATTTCTGTAAGCCTCCAGAATAAAAGATAATGGCACAGAAATGATTATGATCTGTGGATATTCTAGTTGTGACCTCTTTGGCCAAAAGCCAAATACATTGCCAGAGAATCAGGGATCTGAGAAACTGTGGCCCAGTACATGTGGTAACTGTCCAGTACATGCAGTAACTGTTCCCATATACAGTCATATTGTACTCTTAAAAAGTTGGGTATGGACCTCAAGAGATGGCTCAGCAATTACGACCATTTCCTCCACAATCAAGGAGTTTAGATCCTGACAAGCATGTAACACAGCACTGGGCATTCCTAGCAAACTCTTGTGACCCCAACTCTGAGCAGGATAGACAGGAGAATCATTGAGACTTTCTGGCTTCCAGCCTAGCTGAGATGGGAGATACAAGTTCAAGAAGAGATCCTACCCCAGAGAAGCATGCAGAGAGTGATGGGAAAGACTACTCAATACCCACTCTGGCCTCCATATGTACACAGAGAGGCATGCACACCTGTCATACACACAAGGATTTAGACTCACACAGACACAGAAGCCATTTTTTTTAAGCTGGGGAATTTGGACTAATAAGCCTGTGATCTAAATTAAGTCTGGCCATGCATCAGTGTGATCATAACATGAACCAACATAACTGTATTCATGACTTTTGCGCCATTGTGAAGAAATACCCAGCATTACAACTTAAAGAGAGGACTTATTTCTTTTGGGTCACAGTTTCAGAGGCATCAGACCATTGTGGTAAGGAAGGTATGACTGAGCTGAGCAGCTTATACCACAGTGACCAGGAAAGGGAGAGAGAGAGAGAGAGAGAGAGAGAGAGAGAGAGAGAGAGAGAGAGAGAGGAAGAAGAAGAAGAAGAAGAAGAAGAAGAAGAAGAAGAAGAAGAAGAAGAGGAGGAGGAGGAGGAGGAGGAGGAGGAGGAGGAGGAGGAGGAAGAGAAGAGAAGAGAAAGAGAAAGAAGAGAAGAGAAGGAGAAGAAGAGAAGAGAAGAGAAGAGAAAGAAGAGAAGAGAAGAGAAGAGAAGAAAAACATAGGCCCCCAAGGGCACACCCCCTGAATCTACTCCCTCCAAGTCGGCCCCACCTCCTATTTGCCACCACTTCTCAATAATGCCATCATATTATGAATCCCTAAAAGTATCCATTCATTCATGACATCAGAGCTTTTAAGATCTAATCGTTTCTAAAAATGCTATTACAGACATCCAGAAGTGTTCTTCGCTAACTTCTCAGGCTCTGTGTGTGTGCGCGTGTGTGTGTACATGTACATGCATGTGTGTGTGTGTGTTGTATATGTATACGTTTGTGCAGATTTGCCTGTAGGAGGACATGCAGGAGTGCATGTATGCATTTGAGACCAGAGGTTGATGTCAGGTTTCTTCCTCAATTATTCTCCACTTTATTTTTATTTTTTTAAATTTTTATTATTTTTCCATGTATGGGTGCTTTGCCT
The DNA here is from genome assembly GCA_035773235.1 of Eospalax fontanierii. Classification (NCBI taxonomy): domain Eukaryota; kingdom Metazoa; phylum Chordata; class Mammalia; order Rodentia; family Spalacidae; genus Eospalax; species Eospalax fontanierii. The sequence goes on along the minus strand of JAJHUQ010000064.1, from coordinate 2,541,319 downwards.
GCATATATGCAAGTGTACTCTTTGAAATGCCTGTGGAGTCTAGAAGAGGGCTCTGAATACCCAAGAACTGGAGCTATAGATGGTTGTTATCCAATGTGGGTGCTGGGAACCAAACCAGTGCTCTTAACTGCTGAGCCATCTCTCTATAGCCCACTTTATTTTTTGAGACAGGGTTGCTCTCTGAATCTGTAGCTCATTAGCTAGGCTGGCTGGTGAATGAGTTCTAGTGATCAGCCTGCCCCCCGCCCTGGCCCAGCTCCCTTCCCAGCAGAAGACTTACAAACACTGATCAATAGGATTGACATTTTCAATGTGGATGTTGGGGATCCAAACTCCGATGCTCATATCTGGCACTTTACTAACCGAGTCACCTCGGCCCCTCCTATGCCTTTCTTTCTTTTCTGTAACCTCCCACGTTCCTCAACATGCCTTTTCCCCAACTCATGGCTTTTTAAAAAATAACCGCGAAGTATAGTTAGTCCTGTCTGTATGTACATAAATATGGAGCCATCCATTGGAGCATAAGAAACTTATAAGTGGCCACATCCACAAAAAAGGAATGATTTTTCCACTCACAGTAAGTATCTGCTGTTAATAGCTCCTCAGTAAGGGGTGAGGACTAGAGATCATCTACCCAGTCTATGCTGGGATTTTGACTGACTTAATCTTGTATAAGTAACCACAGCTACTCTGAGTCCGTGAGTGTAATGGCCATGTCAGGTCCAGAAAACAACATTTCATAGTACCCATGCCAGCCTCCAACTTTTACATTCTTCCTATGTCCTCTCCTGAAATGTTCCTTGAGCCCTGAGGGGCATGGATGATACATATATCTTTATGCAGTTTAAGGCTGAGTACTCAGTCTCCTATTCTCAGAACTTTGACCAATTCTGCCTCTCTCCATTGACTTCCGCCCAATGCCAAAAAAAAAAATATATAGATAGATAGATGATAGATAGATAGATAGATAGATAGATAGATAGATGAATATTTAGACAGCAAACTGACAGCATGACTATTTAGCAAAATAACAGCGTCAGGTTCTACCCTAGCTGACCTTCCCATCACAGGCTTCCAACCAAGATTACAGTTCCAGGTATGAAATTCCCTCCCATGGAACAGACCTTGAATCTAATCAGAAGCCCATTAGTCACCTCATAAGTACTTCTAATTCAGTCAAGTCAACAATCAAAATTTATCATACAATGGCCTATCTAAAATGCTGCAAGTGATCAATCCACGCACATTTGACAGTCTTTTTTCTAAAAGCGTGACCCGTTGAGCAGTCAAACTTTCATTGCAGTGACTCGGACCCCACCCCAGCACTAGTGCATTGGGTAGAATTATGCCACTCCCCCGACCCAGAAAAGCTATATGGTTACCTTGTATGGTGGGTTGAATGACAATGTTGGTGGTAGTGTTGTGAGAAAGTTATGGAATCCCTAGGAGGCGTGACCTAACTGGAGGAAGCACTTCACTGGGGGTGGCTTTGAGAGTTCTTAGCCACTTCCTACTTCCAGTCTCTCTCTCTCTCTCTCTCTCTCTCTCTCTCTCTCTCTCTCTCTCTCTCTCTCCTTCCTGTGCCTCTTAGAAAATATTAGTATTCAGCTTTCTGCTCCAGCCACCTCCGGTCACCATGTCTTCCCACCATGATGGATTCTTATTCCTCTGGATAGAACTATACGTCCAATAAACTCTCCTTCTATAAGTTTCCATGATCGTGCTATTTTATTACAGCAACAAGAAGTAACTAATACACCTCAGAAGGTGATCCCATTTGGAATTAGATCTTTGCAGATGTAATCAACTTAATTAACTCAACCAAATCTGCTGACACCTCGCTTCTAGAATTCTAGGCAAAAGAACTATGGGATGATAAATTTCTGTTCTTGTAAGCAACCAATTTCTTGATAATGTGTTATGGCAATCATGGGAAGCTAATATACTTGCTGAGATAAAATGTTCATTTTAACAAATCCCCAGGTGAGCAGTACACACATTAAAACTTAAGAAGTACTTCTTAAGCATTCACAACACGTGCTGACATTTGTCACTGCTTTTCAATTTGTTTTAAGGAACTGCATCACATTCTTCCAATGAAGTATTCAGCTAAACCAAGGGGAGCCATTGGACTCTGCTGGAATCTGAGGATGACTGGAGGGCTCAGAATGACCCACTTTGCTTCCTCATGCAGATCCCACCACGAACACACTGCCTGCTTCTATACATGTTTCACATATATTATTGTGGGATTCATGATCTTGTCTTTGTGGGGTAAGCAGCTCACGGAGCCAAAATAAATGGAACCAAAACCCAAGCCCACGTCTTAGGACTCCAATTCATTTTGCTTTTTAAATTAAATTCTATGGGTTGGGGATCAAGTTAACAGTCAAGCACTTTCCTAGTGTGCATAAGCTCTAGGCTCCATTGCAGCAGTGAAAAAAATAAACTAATCACTCAATAAAATGGAATTTTCCCTGTAATTCTCTAAAATCTTTATCAGAAAGGTCATATTACTTGAAGAAGTATCATTCCCTAGGTTTTTGCTCTCAATGTATATTTTTATTGGACCCTTATGCATTTCATGCAATACATCTTAATCATATTTGATTCTCCCCATCTAAGTACCCTAGCCTTCCCCATTGGATTTCATGCATTCTGTTGTGTATGTTAAGGCTTATCGACTCAAGTTTGTGTACCCAGATGACCCTCAGTGCAAGTTCATCTGATCATAAGTCAACCCATCTAGAGTAACTATCAAAAGTATAAAGAGTAAGAGGCTGCAGAATGTGTTTTCCTGGACAGGACTCTTATGTTATATCTCAGGACCATTGCTGAGGAAGGGGGTGGGGGTAGATTGTAAGAGTCAGAGTTGGTGCATGAGCATAAGGAAACAATCTGCAAAGCTTCTGGAAACTTGCTCATATGAACTTACAACAACAGTGACAGTGTACACAAGACCCGTGCAAACTCAGTCGTCTCCTAGGTTTTAATCATTAATGGGAATTTGGAAATATAAAGGAAGTAGAGTTAGGGTCCAGAAGCCCAGTGTAATTAGCTTCACTTTAGAAACCGGATTGATGAAGAACAGATCTCTCCACCTTAGATTTCCTTAGAGATGGGCTTGTCCTAAGACTGTGGCCAGGGCCAAGGTGGTTAAAGATTTTCTTTCTGTTGGTCCCATAGCATATTTGGGTATAAGGACTAGTGTCTGATAATGTGATACAACCTAAAAGTCTCAAAGAGAATGGATCTCTATATGGTCAGGAACATTCTTTATGGGTGGTACAGAATATTTCTGAATAACCAAGAACATTCATTTTGACCATGGTTCTAACAGAAAAACAAATCTCTTCCTGCACCTTACAGAAGCAGCTATTGAGGTCAGGGACCCTGAAGCCAAAAGATTCAAATCTATGATCTCAGGTTGCTTTGTTTCCTATACCTCAGACTACACGAGTTCTGGCATTTATAAAGTGATTTCAGGAATAGTTAACATATGACACGACTAGAATAGGCCACATCACACACATATGGAAAACTGTATTGCTGTTTTGTGCATTTCCACCTCACAACCCCAGTGTTAATGAGTCTCTGTTTTCAGTACTCCATGGATAAAGATAAAGACATTTTCCTCAACATCTCTGCATTACCAAGTCTGTATTGTGTAGATGAAAGATGCAGACTTTTCCTGAGGTGCTGCCTGTGTTTAGTGCCTGTGTGGAATCTCTCTAGGTGCAGACCTTTATTTGGCCTGCAATTCTGAATCATCTGGAATCAATTTGTTACCTGATTTCTCTATCCCTGAAGTCCCTTGATGGAAGAACTCATTAGGTCCTATAAAAGAATAGTCTCTATTTTAGTGTATCTTTAATCCTATTCATACTTAAAAGTTTGTCCTCTGATTTTGCTGATGCCTCTCAGCTTCACACCTGCACACCCTTATCTGCCCACCTGTCTGGGTTTCATGTCTACACAGTTCATCTGTATGCCCCAGACATTCCCCATAATTATTCTTGGCTGAAAGGAAACTTGGAACCCAATGAATTCAACTGCCCCATTTTTAAGATGAGAAACCTGGGAGAAAAATGAAAGAGAACTGATGTTTATAGACATTAATTAATGGAATGTCTTCTTGTCTCATGCGTTTTGCTTGTGTTGTCTCAGCAGGACCCACAAGGAAACTTACTAGACTGGTGCTCTTATTCTCTATCTCCCAATGAACACAAGTTTCAAAGTTGACTGCATTTTTTTCTGCAATTAGCATGTTGGCTAATCTAAGACTGAATCAGACATTCACGTTTCCAAAGCGTGTTTGCATCATTTACAATAGGTCATTTGACACAGCTACCAAGGGTCTTAGATCTCACAGAGATCTCTCTTGGACTTGGATGAAGTCCACCCATAGGTCTCCCACTTCTTCTGACTTCAGTTCAGTCAATGATTAGACCTTTTAAAACATATCGTTTAATAATCTGCTCAAATTATACAAATGCTTGAAATGCAAGCACATCACTTCTATAGTGATAATAATAAATATCATTCATGCAAAAGACATCGTCTGATAAGCCAGTGACTTATACTTAGTTGGTCATGTGCAGGCATTGTGATAAACCACTGCCTACCATAACTGCATATTTATTAATCCATGAGAACATATCAAAGTGGATACTGAAATATCAAATCTTCTCTCCCTTATCTTTATAAATGTTTTCTCTGCTCAGCAAACATACTGGACCAGGACCAAAGTGAGGGGTGATATAACATGCCTCAAGTTGTTAAATCTGATTCTGGAGTTATTCCCATCAACCAGCCAACCCTTTCTTGAGTCTCTGAGCTCCAAAGACGTAACCCTAGGAACTAGGAAGTGCAGGTTTGGCTTTGTCCTAGGAACTGTGCTTGCTGAAATTCACACACATATCCATAAATAGTGCCTACTTTCAAAAACATGAGAGCCTTCAGTAGGGCTGATCATGCCATATCCACACCTACTGTGTGCCAAACATTATTGCAAAAGGTTTTGTGTTTGTCCTACTTGATCTACCAGCAACTCACTGAGGTAATAGAATTTTATTACCACCGTCTTAGAAATGAGACAGAGGCTGAAGGAGTTGAAGTGTCATGGTGACAGTCACACAGCTAGGCCAGGTCTGAGCCCAGGTCTTTCTTTCCAAACCACAACCACAAGCCCTTGTTTTCAGTGACCAATTCTACACTGGTTGCTGGTGTGGTATTGGGTAAGTTACTTCCTAATTTTGAGTCTGACTCATTTGTAAAGAGTAGTAAAAGTAGCCCATCTGTAGTCAGCCTGATTACTAAATGTTAGTCCGTGTAAGATGCTCAGCACAGTGTTGGGTGTATAAGAGTTTGTTAGGACAAGCTGTCCCTGCCGTAAGGTCCACAGCAGTTGTCTTTATAGAGGTCTGTTGCTCCATCCTAGCTCCTGCTGCTGCTCTGAAATAACAGTGGGAGAACCAGTTCCTGAACATTTCTGAGTGACTTGATGATAGTCAAAGCTTCTAAATACCTAAGTTAGGCAGGTCCATGGCTTTCTTTCCCTTGCATGGCTGGACTCCACCTCAGGGTACAGAAGTGATGGGAATTCCCAGCTTGGCAGGATTCCCTGAAAGCCTCAGTATCGTGGAGAACAAGGCCAAGTTTGGTTCTTTCCTACTCTTCATCTCCATCTTGGTGCACTAAATGCCATTCAAACTGTACCCATTCAGAAGTCAGAGTGAAGAATTTTGGAAGCTCAAACTGTACCCATTCAGGAGTCCGCACGAAGAATTTTGGAAGCTTTTTTTGACCCCACATATACTCTGTGTTCATTGAAATGAGATGATTTTGGCCACACATCCATCCAATAAACTCCTTCACATATAAAATATATCTTGGCCCTATTAACAAAAAGTTCTTCCTTTTGGGGAATAATCCAGTATGAGTGCCCAGTCAAATGGAGCTCTTCCTTAGAGATTGTGATGTTCTTCCTCATGATGAACCAGAAACTGTTAGGCTGCTCTGACCATGATAGGATGAAACCTCTGAAATTGAGAGTAAAAATACATATTTCCTCCTTGTAAAATAAATGATTCTTCCACGTAAAATAAGAAATTAATCCCTGTAAATTGCTCTATTGCTCTTCTCAGGCATTGTCAAAGAGACAGAAATCTATTAACACATGGGATGTCTCCCTCCTCTCTCTCCCTCCCTCCCTCCCTCCCTCCCTCTCTCTCTCTCCCCCCCCCATCTCTTTCTCTCCATTTGGAGGTCTATGTCAAGTAAGGATCCCATTTTCCCTGACTCTTGTTATGTGGAAATTTTCTAGAGACAGAATGAGATGACCGAGCAACCCTGGTTGTGTGGAGCCTTCACCTACTGGAATCCTACCAGCATCAGCTAATGCATATGCAAGTAAAGAAGTCTTCAGAATGGTCCACACATCAGTCACCAGCTGTAATCAGGTTGCAGCTTCATGACACACCCCAAACCATCCTTCTCAGTCCAACTGTTTCAAATTCCCAGTCCAGAGAAACCATGAGATAGCAAATTGTAAATTTAACCCACTAAGGTTTACAGTCATTTGCTATCCAGCGACAGATTAGAATATGACGATGTACATAGACAGGGCATCACAGGCATTTGTCAAAAGCCAAGAACCCAGTAAACTGGGAAGTTAATGATGGAGGTGCTGTCTCTTGTACCTGTTTGAGTTTTTATTGCTGTTTATTTCCAATGCTCAGATGCTACGCCTGAGGGAGAGTGGACTTCATTTGAATGACTGAATCAATCAGTCAACCAACTAATCACTCAATCAATGCTCAGTACTTGAGGGCAAGAGAAACAAAAAGGCATATCTATGATGAGAGAAGATGAAAGTGAGGGAGGGGCTTATATCCGTGCCATGAGAAAGATGTAAATCTAAGAATTTACAAAGAAGGCAAATAGTATTTCTACTACTATACCTTGGCAGTATTTTCACCATCCATGACTGCTGTGCCAGGTCTTACAAGCAGACCACAAAATACTGCAACTTGTGGAAGTGAAATTGTAGGTATTTCATAAAATCAATTGGATCCCAGAAGATTGGTATCTAGCTAGTATTTTTGATTAATATAATAGGGGTTTACTCAGTTCACCAAGAATTTATCTGGGAATATTTGCCCAATTATTTTTACTTTATTTTGATTTAATTTTTTGGAAAATTTTTATTGATTTTTTATGATTTTCATATAATATTGTTTGATGGTATTTAGATCCCTTTCCCTATCCAGATCTCCCCCATTGTCCCAGGCCCAATTTAATACACACACACACACACACACAAACACACAGAGCCTATAGTGTCTGATTTGTGTCCTCAAATATGCTCCAGTGTAGGTCCATCCACTGGGCTCACCAAGAGTCCAATTAATTTTTGTTTATGTGTGTGTGTATGACACATGTATATGAGTCCACAGGACCAGAAGAAGGCCTTGGACCTCTTGGAGCTGGAGTGGAGTGTCTTAAGTGGGTGCTAAGAACCAAACTCAAGTCCTCTGGAAGAATAGAAAGCACTCAATTGTAGAACCATCTTTTCAGCCTGTTATGCAGATATTTTAGGGAGATCTGGAGATTCTGAAGTCAAGTCATGTGTGGCTTACACCAGCCACCATTCAAGGCTTAGCGGCTTCAGTGTGGCTCATGGGAACCATACTGGACAATGTCAGGTGACCACATCTTGATCAGCATAGAAGGACCTAATGGATAGAGTAGGCACATCAAGATTTCTCAGTGGATGACTACCTATTGTCTACCTCCAGGGACACCATCCTCCTTGTGATGGTTTTAATTGTCAACTTGACACGTCCTAGAATCACTTGAGAGAAGAGCTTCAATGGAGGGATGCCCTGATCAGGTTGGCTTGGGGGGGCATGTCTGTGGGGGATTGTCTCCTTTGCCTTAATGTGGGAAGACCCACCTTGGAAGTGGGAGGCACTATTCCTGTGCTTGAGGCCTTGGCTACGTAAGCAGGAAAAGCATAGAGAAGCAGCATAGAGAAAGCACCATGCACACAAGCACTCACTTCTCTCTCCTCCTGACTGGTGTGATGAGACTAGCTGCTTCAGCTCCTGCTACTGTGACTTCTCCTCAAGGACTGACTGTAACATGGAATAGTAAATAAACCCTTTCCTTCCTTAAGTTGCTACATCGCAGATGAGGATTTGGACACAAGGTAACTCTTTCACCTTACCATGTCTTTACGTCGGGTCTTTAAATGAGTTTCCGAATGTGAGAGATGGTAAAACAGTGTTTGTCTTTCTCCTTTTCAATCATGCATCTAGCTCACAGAAATACACCACACAAACGGACACGGGCAGCTGTTAAATCTACATACAGTAAAGTCTGTTACAGCAGAAAAACTAACTGAAGAATCACAGCTTTTTTGATGACACTGAAATCTGCAAAGAAGGGAAAAAAATTAGCCAGAGGAAAAAACTAGATTTGGTTAGAATGATTAAGAGAGGGTAAAAGTGACAGCAGTTAAAACTAAGTGACAAAGTCTTGTGGCCTAAGAGCTGTTGAAAAAGTAAAATATTCTTGACAAATTTTAGGTGTATACAATGTTACCTGGTTCTAAAAGACTGGCCAATAACTTGTGATAAAGGAGTATAAATAGCTAATACCAACCAGAGTTTCTAGGGATCAGTCAATACAGAGCATTAATAAACATGGTTTATTTTATGTAAGTCTCAAAAAGGACTGGAAGGTTGATATTAATGTTACCTTGGGGGGCATTGTGTAAATGTGTGTGTGTGTACATATGCTTGCATGTAGAGACAAGAGATGTCAGGTATGTGTGTGTGTGTCTCTGTGTGTGTGTGTGTAAATATGTTTGCATGTAGAGGCCAGAGACATCAGGTGTTTTCCTTAATCACTCTCCATCTTATTTTTTGAAACAAGGTCTCTCACTGAATCTGGAGCTGATTGATTCAGCTAGACTGGCTGGCCAGCAAGCCCCAGGGATCCTCCTGTCTTCATCTCCCCAGTGCTGGGAAGGCAGGCAAGTATGCCAGGCTTTCATGAGGTTGTTAGATAGATCTCAAGTCCTCATGTTTATGCAACCGTTTTACCCACTGAGTTAACCCCTTACCTTGGCTTTATAGCGACAAAACAAACACAGGGAAAGCCATGGGGTTGCCAAGAAGGATCTTATATCTAGTGGAGACAGATGAAAGAACTAAACCCAGAAACACCCTCATCAAAGGAAAACAGTAGAGAGGTTTTTTTTTTTCTCCTGAAGTAACAGGAGGTGGGTGGGAGTAATTGAGTTGTGTCAGAGAGAATGAAATGATTACTAACATCTGCTAATGAAAGAGGACAAAATGGACGCAGGTCTTTCTTTGTCTGCGGGGACGGTAAGCTTTGATCAATGCCATTTCCCCTCTTTGGGAAGGAAAACTTCTTCAGACCCATCACAGCAATTTCCAGACAAGGATATTTCAAGTAGAGATAATAATTACATAAAGAACTTCCCTGGTTTGTGTGTGTGTGTGTGTGTGTGTGTGTGTGTGTGTGTGTGTGTGTGTATCTTTTTCCTCATGACACAATGAGGAAAAACAGCAACATAGAAAGGACCCAAGAATACCAATGGCTGTCTAAAGTTAGAATAAAACAAAATGAGAGAGATGAGAGAGAGAGAGAGCGAGAATAATATATGGAAGGAAAGCTGTCCAAATTTAGACTTCCTATTGTACCAGGGAACACTGTTTAACAAAAAATAGGTTCTTAATATATCTTTGTTGGATTTTTAAAATGGGAAAATGGGACTGGAGAGGTGGCTCAGTGGTTAAGAGTACTGGCTGCTCTTGCAGAGGACCCAGGTTTAGTTCCTTAGCACCACATCATGACTAACAACTGCCTCTAACTCCACTTCCAGTGTATCCAAAACCTTCTTGTGGCCTCTATGGACATTGCCCAACATGGGTACACTTATATACATGCAGCCAGACACTCATACACGTTAAATGAACAAGCAAATAAATAACTAAAAATGAGCAAATGTTTCTCAGATGCTAGAATGTTTCTCTCCAGCACCTCTCCAATCCACGATGCAATTACCTGACATACGAGAAACGAAAGAGCAATAGCAAGGAGCTGTCCACCACCACAATAAGTTGGAGAGAACAAAAGTTACTAATAGGACTACAGTTCCTTCTCCCTTTGCAGAAGATCACCTGTAAAGTGCGCTTTATGAGGTTGAGGGCTATGAAGTAAAGCCCACTTGCTGTCAGAGAGTGGGTGAGGAGCCATCTGCCAATTCACACACAAAATGCATTTATTGCTATATTTCAGATGATGAGAATATGCATACAGTGACTGCTTCCTGGATATTCACGGTCCATTTGGAGAAACGAAGTGAAAACCACAAGTCATTGCAGTGGAGAGAGTGAGGTAGGGATGCATCAAGCCCACAGAGCTGGAGGAAACCAGTTTATAAACCAGGAAAGCAAGGCAAGGTTAGCCACTAGGGATTTTGATTAGGATGTCACCTAAAGAAGGGGCTCATCTGCCCCCCCCCAAATGGTTACCGGCAAGCATTATAGATTGAATACTACTCAGGTTTCAAACCAATCAAAAATGTAGCATGTTTCACATCTGTATAATGCTTTGCGCTCTCTCTCTCTCTCTCTCTCTCTCTCTCTCTCTCTCTCTGTGTGGTATTCACATCTGTTGTTAGTCTCTCTCTGCTCTGTTCCATTGAGCTATCTTTTTATGGTTTGTGGATTTTGTACATTCATATGACGTGCTTTGATCACGTTGATCACATCTACCTCTCCTTCCTTCCAATTACTCCCATATCCCCACCTGCACTTCTCCCTCCCAGCTTTGTGCACCCTTTTAAAACCCACTGAGCTCACTTAGTCCTGCCAGCGTGCGCATGGGCGGTCTGCTGGAGCATGGGCACTTGGGGGTGCATTCCTAAAGGAAACAGACACTTCATTCCCCACCAACCATCAACAGGTCTTCATGAGAGGGCGAAACTTCACAAACCCCTCCATCTTGCATACTGGGACCTTGGCTGGCTTGAGCTTGTCCACACTTTCAGATTTATCACACCTCTGGCAGTCACAGATATTAAACGTATTAAAAACTTAACTTTTTTAGCTTCTTCACATCTTCTTCCCTTGGCTCTTTTCACTTGTGTATTTGTCCAAATGCATTTTAAAATCACTCTGTCAAGTTTCCCATAAAATGCCCTACTAAGATTTATATTGTAATTTTGTTAAACTAGTAAATTAATTAATAGAGAACCTATTTATAATAGGGCATCTTGTCCTTTAGCATACAATATGTTTCTACATTAAACCAAGGGATTTCTTAATGTTCTTCAGTAAAAGTTCTGTAATTTTCTTCATTAAGTTTATTCCTTAAGGACTTAAAAATTATTTTTGCTGCTATGAAGGAATAGAATTGTTTTCAATTGTATTTTCTGCTTATTGCTAATAATTTTTGTGTATTTATTTTTCCTAGCATGCCTTTTTTTGCTCTTTCTTGTTATTACTATGGCTTTTTCAGGTAGCAGTCCATGGTTGGGTGATTGTCTTACTTATAAACACTGATAGTTCTTTATCATCTCTCTGGATAATGCAATCCATCAGAACTATAAAGGTAATGATTTCCACTCTGTGCTTCCCATTGTTGGTACTCCAAGACCCAAATCCAATATAAGAGGATACAAAATACTGCAATCCTGACCTGAGTGTCTTCCTGCATCTGCACAGCATCCTGGCAGCTGCCCAAACACAGGAGCTGCTCTGTTGTTGTGTCATGCCTGGTTTCTTTCTTTGCCTATGTGTCCTGGGCTCACCTTCAAGACTCTGTTGAGATATTTGATGCATCCTCCTAACCATATCCCCAAGTCCCCCAAGCTCATCTGCACTCCTGACGTGCCCTCTGGGAAACGTTCATCACCCTTCTAATTTCATTTCTGCTGCTGTGAGAAAAGACTGACCAAAAAAAGCAACTTAGGAGAGAAAAAGTTTATTCAGCTCACAATTCTGTGTCACAGACTATCACTATGGGGAAGTCGAGGTAGCAGGAACTTAAAGCATCTAAACACATTTCATCCAGAGTAAAGAGCAGAGAGAAATGAATGTGTGTGTGCTTGTTAGTGTTCAGCTACTCTATACACTTACACAGTCCAGAATCCTCTGCCTAGGGCATGTTGCCACCCATAGTGGGCTGGGCCTACCTACATCAATAAACATAATTAGAGAATCCCTCATAGACATGCCCACAGCCTAACCTGTTCTAGACAATCCCTCACTGAGACTCTCCTCTCAGATGATTCTAGACTGTGTCAAATTGACAATTCAAACTACCCATTGCAGTCTCCATACTATACCCATAGTGCAGGCTGTTAAACTGGTTAAGAAAGTAAATCTTGGGCTGGGGTGATGACTCAGAAGTTAAGAGCACCAGGTACTCTTGGCAAGGAACCTGGGTTCAATTCCCAGCACTCACATGGTGGGTAACAATCATCCATAACTCCAGTTCCAGGGGACTCCAATGTCCTCTTCTGACTCCGGGGGGCATTACACAACATAGGTGTACTTATACACATGCAGGCAATACAATCATACATATAAAATAAAAGTAATAAATAAAGAACATAAGTCTTGGTGTTAGAAACCTTGAATGTGTAACACGGGTGCAACACAGATCAGCTGTGTATCATGAGTAAGTTAAATTGTTCTTAGTTTCTTAAATGGGAATAGCAATGCCTAACTCACAGAGTGTACACGAGGATTAAATGTAATAATTAAAGTGTTCTGTAGAGTCCCTGGTGCAGAGTAAATCTAAACGAGCATTATGATTTTAGTGCTGTTATGATGGGGTATTTTTGTATTAGTAAATGTTTTCTAAATTAACAGTTAGTTGTATGCCTCACTAGAAGCTCCTAGAAGGAAGCTTCTACCTTTTTGTTATTTTTTAAACTGACTCAGGGTGGTTTCTCAAGTTTGCTTCAAGATGATTCATATGACTCACCTTGTTGAAAGCATGGCTTTTTATGTACCTACTAGAAGGTGGGAATCTCCTTTCATTCTTTTATATATGGATGGGCAATTATCCCAACATCATTTATTGAAAAGACCTGCATTTTCCAAGGTATGCTCTTAGCACCTCTGAAAGTTAGTTAAATACAGATGTATGGGCGCATTTCCAGGCTCTCTCTTCTGCTCCATTGTCGAGGTGTTTGTACTAACACCAATACCGTGCTGTTTTGATTACTACCACTTTGGAGTATATTTTAAAGGTTAGGTCATCTGACACTTCTTTCTTTTTTCATTTTGCTCAAGATACCATCAGCCTTCCATGGCTTTTATGATTGTGTAAAAAGTAACCACTAAGCAACCTCCCCAGCCCCTGTTTTCTTTATTTATGTTACTATCATAGAGCAATACTACTGCAGATTTGCTAAATTTATCTATTATTACTAACAGAAAAAAAAGTAAAAATAAACTGTAAAAGTTGATTTCCCAGACTACCCACAACCATAAGTCCAGAAATAGGGATTTCTAGTAAGCACTAAATAAGTTTTAGGGAATCTAAATTTTAAGAATGTTAGCATTGGGCTAGTGCCCTAAATCATAATGCTCAATGAACATTGTTGAATGAGGTACATGAAAATAACTACCCCAGGTCACACAGCTGATTACAGGTAGCTTTGTGAATGATTCCCAAATACTTTCACTTTGAGACATGAAAGAAGCTGGTCTATGGCACAATAGTGTAACTCACAAGCTCAGGTAATGTCTAGCACATATTAAGTAATCAATATGCATTTTTAAAAATATTTATTGATGTAATGTATGTATGTGTGCCTGCATGACTTTATGAGCATCATATGCATGCAGGTGCCCACAGAAGCCAAAAGAGGCATCAGAATCCCTGGAACAGGTGATTGATTGTAAGCTGCCATGTGGGTGCTGGGAACTGAACCTGGGTCCTCTGCAAGAACAGCAAGTGCTCCTTAACTGCTGAGCCATGTCATTAGTTCTTAATCCACATTGATGAGTTTGTGAAAAAACATGAAACCAGAGCCACAGTGTCAGTCCATGAGGCCAAATGTGCTTATCTGTTACTCAGAAGTAAAGGAGAGCTACATACCACACTCCCTTCCTATCTCCTGTCCCTGGTTTATTTGCTCTCTTTGAAGTTATAAAAACAATCTATGTTTACTGAAGAAAGCTTGGAGAATAAGGACAAATATTCAGGGATAAAATCAAACGTCAGCTGTAACCCCTCCCTGCACCACTGTTACCATTTGTTTTATTAGCATGTATGTATTTTACACAGCTTGTAAGTTGCAGAGCTCAGGAAGCATTGCCTACCTCCTAAAAAGAACTGAAACATTATTTTCAATAGCTGCATAATACTGTCACATGGATATACCATAATTACCTTTTCTTCTCCTATTGGACATGTAGATTATTACCAGCATCTCATTATAACAAATAATGCCTTCTTGAGTATCCTTATATATGCCTAATTTATTTTCATTGTGATTATTTCCTTATGATAAATTACTGAAGTGGAATTATTGCATCAATTGGTAGAACATTTCTAAAACCTGGGAAATATATTGCAAGCAGCTTTCTGGAAAATTTGTAAAAATTTATCATCCTACAAAAAGTCTGATGGTATCTGTAATGACATTTTCTGAATTTTCCTCCTTCTTTTAATAGGAATCATTCTTCCTTAGAAATAAGGAAGAGTTCTAGAATATTGAAAAGGCAAAAAGTGCTGTCAGTCTCTGGGCAGTGAAAGCCCAGCTGACATGTTTATATGCTCCTCATAAGACCAAGGTCAACAAAAGGACCTGGGGAGGAGTTTCTTCAGTCCTTGCTCAACTTTCCGTTAGTTGAATGAGGAAACTCTGAGTATAGACTTGGGGAGAAGGAATTCAACTTTCACCTTGATCTTGTAACTTCTCCAAACCCTTAAGGATGCTGTCAGCTTTGGGTAGGTTCTTTCAGAATGATATGTGCTGGGGACAAGCTGCGTGATAAGCCACAAATGGCCTTGGGGCTTAGAGGGAAGAGGACTCTTCCTCTTCCTGGTAGATTAGGAAGGAAATCAAAATCTTTGAATTCTCAAAATGAGTGAGCCAAGGTCACGGATCTTAGTTTCCAATGAGTTCACACCCCTCTTGCTTCTAGACTCAGTTTATGTCTTCTGCCATCCAGAGAGCCCATGAGAACCAAATGAGAGGTGTGTATCTAAGGTGGGAAGATATGCTGTGGTGACTCACTCTGAGAAAGTCCTCTTAGTCATGGAACTTATCTAGTTGTCCAACAACAGAGGAATGAATAAGGAAGCTGGGTTATATACATATGCAGTGGATATTTTTCATCCATTAAGACAAAGGTAAGTTAGGGCTGGAGAGTGGCTCCGTAGTTAAAAGCACTGGCTGCTCTTGCGGAGGACCCAGGTTCAGGCCCCACCTCTCACATGGTAGCTACCAATCGTCTGCAGTTGCAGTTCCAGAGGATCCAATGCCCTCTTCTGGCCTCTGCAGGCACTGCACACATTACATACATTGTGCAGGCAAAACACTCATACACATAAAAAGAAACAAATCAAAGATAAAATTGTCATTGTAAGAAAGTAGATGTAAATGAAGATAATCATTTTAAATTAATCCAGTTTCTGAAAGACAAATATTACATGATTTCTCCCATTTGTGGGTCCTAGATCTTAGTTACATAAAATCATCTTTGCATATATGACATGGAATTAGAAATGAAATCATTTAGAAGAAGAAAGGGGATAAATGGAACCAAGATGGGGACATAAACCTGGGGAATAGAATGGGAGGAAATGTTTAATATGAAATATATACGTTTATGAAAAAATTTTTAAATAAAGTAAAATTAAATTAAATTAAAATAGAAGATCCAGTCTCTGAAAGAAATTTAATTGTGAAGTTTTGCTCTTCTAACTGATTTTTCTTCCAGAAAAAAAATGCCTTGACTAACCTTCCCAGGCATTCTTACATGCCATTTAAGTCCTTCGAAGGCCCTCTCAGCCTGACTGTGCCGTCAGCCTCCAGAGAGTAAGGGAATGAAAATACCAGCTAGGTGAGGGACTTCCTCCTAAGACCGTCGTGTCTGAGTCAAAAGATTTTTATGGAGCCTAAAATCTGTGTGGTCTTCTGCATCTCCCGTCCTCCTGGGCAGCTGAGGTGGGACATGTTATGCCCAGAGAATGGCTCCCCAAGAACCACCATGGAGTCCGAAGTGAATGCAAGAACAAAGAGCCTTTATTCTAGCTTATACTAGGACTCCCAGACCTCACCAACACAGTGGATCTGTGCTGAGAGCCCCAAGGAGAGGGGCTGGAGCTTTTTATAGATTTGAGACAAAGGGAGGAGGGGATTTGGCAAAGGAATGTGCTGACCATTGCCTAAATCTGTTGAAATGTGCTGACTGTTGCCTAGGTCTGATCCTGTTATAATACTTGTAGAGAACTGCTAAACTTCCCTGGGCTTGTTCCCTTTGTCAGGTCCCATGACTGAAGGCTTGTTAGAAAGGACAAAATGGGAAAGTTAGCCTATAGCCTTAAGATTGAATCCAGCTTAAAATGGAGTCACTCTAGCCCGTTCCCCACAGGACACATGACCAATGGTGGCCAATGAGACTTGAGAGTGGTCACCAGTGTTGTCAGATATCACAGCTGGGCTGAGCGTTTAAGCGTAAAGAGACTCTGCAGAGCTTTCGTCCTCTTTCACAGTAACCACGGAGGTTGTGTAAGTAGGTGAATCTTCTTTAAAAAATTAGAAATAATATTTTATTCATTAAGTTACTCCAGTCTCGGGGCTTATCTGATGCAGCAGTTTTAACCCTCATCACTAGAGAAATGTAAAGCGAATTTGAGGAATTTACTTAGATAAGTTGCTTAATAGCAAAAATTTTTGACTGATTTCTTTATTGACTTTGGCCATAGTCTCAGGCCCTAAAAATGAGGTTTAGGTGGCATATTCTAGTTAATGGTTTGATCTAACATTATAGTCTCTACTTTAATAACTGACAGGAGCTTCCATGTATGAGCCAAGATGGGTGAAAGTGGGAACAACTGGGTACTGAGTTTCACAGTCCTGGGCTCAAATATAATAGGCTGTGTCTCTGGAAGATTCGCTAAATGTCTTTATTTAAAAATTAGGATGATTGGAAGTATATATTTTATCACAGACTTAGTGTGAGGATCAAATGAGATATTTCACGTGGGCATTTGGCACAATGCTCTGAGCTATTTTCATATTTGCCAGGTAAGGAAACTGAGTCTCAGGGAGGTGTAGGGAAATATCCATGTCATAGTGAGTGACCTTCAGAACGTGGATGGGAAGGCATCATTGAATGAACCCCAAGGCTGCCCTTGTGTCTTCTATGCCATCTGCCTCCCACTTCTGTTCCTGAAGGGCTCTGGGCATCTTGCAGAGCCAATGTCTGTGGCTTGGGCTACTGCATAGGTACTGTATGTGATACACACCTATTCTCAGCCTGAGCAGGTCTCTGTACCTCCTTCAAGCTGAAGGGAAGTGTGTTGGGAATTGATAGGACTTCACTGTCATTGAAAAGACTCAGTAAATAACCAAGACTGAGAGAGTATTAGAACTTGCTCTTGTCATTGAATGAAGAGTTTAGAAACTTCTCCGGAAACCCAGTTAAGACAGCAGAGAGACACCAAACAGACAAAAAGCTCTCTGCCAAGCATGTCTCCTTCCATTGAGGCTTCATTTGTATAGGCCCAAACAATGGGCTGTGATAACCTAGGCTGGTGAAAGAGAACAGTGTTTCTGTGGGAAGCACGAGGCTGCATTTCTCAGAGGCCGTCTTTGTAGAATGAGTCTTCATTGAAATTTGGGGAGGAGGACTGTGATAAGCACATGGCTTCTGGGGACAAAGTTATGTGACATGAAGATAAAAAGGAAGCTTTCTGCACAGCCAGCTGTCATTGTGTGGTGATAATGGCTTCTATACTGTTGCATAAGAAGGATGGAGGTGGTGTGGGGAGAAGGTGAAGCCCACCCAGTATCGCACCTCATGGGAAACTCTGAGCAGCATCATTCACATCTCCATCATTGCTGCCTCCTCACTGTCATCTCACCATCACCATACATTAGGATTTCACAACTAATACCAGGACAAAAAGTTACATTTGTCATGAGCACACACATACGCTTCTTGTCATTATTCCCCCAAACAATGCATATATTATTTACATAGCACTGACCTTATATTAGGAATTATAAATCATCTATGTATCATTTAAAATATAGAAAAGGACTGTGCATATTATAAGCAAATGCTACACCATTTTCTACAAGAGACTTAAGGATCTAAGGTGGAAGGAAATGACCACCCAACTTGGAATTCATGATCGTGGTGGCAGGGCATCAAGCAGACTTGTGTCTGTACTGACACAGAGGAAGGATGCTGTAGACCAGAGGAAATCGGGGCATATGGATCTCCTGTTGTGCTCCAAAAACCATCATAGGTACTCTGTGCCTGGTTTCATTTTTCACAAATAACTATGCCAGAAAGGATCTTTTCAAACCCCTTTTCTCTAAAATGCATTCTACTTTATCTCAACTAACTCTTAACCATCTTTAGGATCTTAATTATCCCCCTTCACCTAGTGAAATCTCCCTGTTACATATACATATCCTTCTGTGTATGGCACTTAGCTCTAGTGTCACTTTATCTTGCTCAGTGGTGATTATCTCTCTCTCCTATCTCCACTGTCACAGTAAAGGGGATCTTTCAGACAGGGCTAACGTTGTATTTACTCACCACCAAATCTCTGTGCCTAGCAGAGTACCTGAAACACAACAGACCTCAAAAAACCTACATAAATGAATAATGTTAACCCTCAAGTTATAGACGAGGCTCAGAGAACCTATGAGACTTTCCCAAGATTGCACAGCCAAGAAGCAGTCAAGCTGGGCCTGAAGTTCCCTTGACTCTGTTGCCTACACTCTCTTCTCTTGGCCTCCTCACCCTCTAGGACAAAAAGCAGCACGTTCCACACAGATTCCAAAAGATTCTTGTCAAAGATGGTTGGCCTCAGGCTCAAACTGAGGAGACAGAACTGCAAGCAATAAGAAGCAGATTTATTATCCATGGGATGTCAGAGAGAAAATGGTTTTATGAGGTCACTTCCTCATAAAAAGACCAAGGACTTGACCTCCTCACTGAGGCAAGTGCCACACAGGATGATGCCTGTGAATTGCTCCCCTGGCCTTTGGGAGAGTGGAGAGTTGTATGAGAGAGAAAGGCTTTAAATGGGGTCATGAGGAAATGTTAAAAATGGCATTAAAAGCTAGGCCCTGACTGCCACATCTCCATTTCTAAGGATGGTGGTTGAATACTATGAAAATACAATGTCTTTAAAGGTAGAAACCCCTGGGGTTCAATCTCAGATGCTCTGTTTATGGGCTATGTGACCTTTGGAAAGCTGTGTGACCTCTCTGTGCTTCCATTTCCTAACAGTCATATCAAAATCAAAACAGCCATGCTCGTTAATGGCATTAGAAAACATTCAGCAAGACAAAAGGCTTTAATTCCTCTTTTTTATTGTAGTACTGAGACCATGTAGCATTAGAGATCATGGCAAATGCTCTAGACTGGGCTGCATTCACAATCTGAGACATTCAACTGTTTTATCGTGTGTGTACATATGTGTGAGTGCATGTTTGTGTGTGATATTCCTGTGTGTGCTCCAGGAGGTGTGTGGAGGTCAGAGGACAATCTCCTTGGGTGTTGGTCCTTGTCTTTCACCTTAAGAGGAGATCTATCTCGCTATTTGCTTCTACATACACAGACTAGCTTGCCCTTGAATTTCCAGGGTTTCTCCTGTCTCTACCTCCCATATCTAGAGGAGCACTGAGATTAGAGATGGAGTGTAAATGAACCGGAATCTTGTCTATGAGATGAATGCCAGGACTTCTCCATGGTAAAGGTGAGTAGTATCTCTAGACTCCTGGCTTAGGTTAGAGGAAGCCTAATCACTCTACTAGTTCAATTACTGTAGTGGCTAATCTTGTCATTTTTGTTAGATTGAAAAGCACTCAGGAGATCAGTGACACCTACCTCTGGGTGAGCTTTGGAGATGATTAGATCGTGATGGTTATGACCTCATCAATGATTTAATTCACTGATGGATTCAAAATGTGACTAGACTATTATGAGGTGGTGGAACTGGAGAGCTGGGTCTGACTCGAAGAGGGAAGTCAGTGGGAGTGTGGCTGTATCTTGGCCCCTTCCTCTGCTGCTGCTCTCCTTACTTCCTGTCTGCCATGAAGTAAACAGATAGGCTCCACCATGTCCTCCCTGCCATGTTGCATGGAGCCTCTGAAACATGAGCAAAATAAAATCTTCCTCCCTTAAGTTGTTTCTGTCAGGTACTTTGTCACAGTGATGCAAAAATATATTCATTCCATGTGGACGAGGATAACAATAGCCAGCACTCAGGGTTGAATACTTTCCATGAGACAGATACTAATCAATACCTAGAGGCTAGAGAGGTGACTCAGACTTTAAAATGCTTGTGAAGCCAGCATAAGGAGCCAAGTTTGACCCCCAGCATCCACACAGAGAGCCAGGCATGGTGACGCATACTTGTCATTCCAATGGGGTGACACCCCTCAAGACTGGCCATAGCTAGGCCATGTTCTGGCTAACCCGGTAGTTAAGTACTTAATACCAGAAGCAGTTAACTCAAAGTATGGAAATGGGAAAGTCTGACCAAGGTATGGGTTTGAGAAAAGGTCAGCATGTACCTGGTTACCAGGGCTAACAGCAGATCTATGGCTTCTCTACTTCCTGATTGGCTTGTTCTTGTACAACAGGAATTGTTAGAAGGACTCACCAACTCGAAAGCTTGGGAATTTAAACTTTCCATGCCCAGATATGTGTTTTCTCTTCCCCCTGTATATAAGGCTGACTCTGAAAAAGGCCTGTGCTACACTTGGGACAAATTTGCCCAGTGTAGTCCTCAGCTGACTACTTAAGACTTTCATCTGGCAAAATCTCCTATCTGAGTGGTTTTTCCTCTGGTGACGCACCTCACAACACCAACACTGGCGAGCCAGAGACAGGAGGATCCCTCGGGCTCCCTGCCAGCTCCAGGCCTGTAAACAAGGTGGGTGGCTCCTAAGAAATGACACCCAACATTAATCACTGGCCTCCACAGGCACACACAAATTTGCATATGCACCCCCTATTAGTTACTTTTTTGTTGCTGTGCTGAAACACTGTGATCAAGGCAACTTACAGAAGGAAGAGTATATCGAAGCCTATGGTACCAAAGGTAAGAGTTCGTAATGGTAGAAGAGGCATGGCAATAGGAGGCGAATGGAACAGAAAGTCGAGGGATCACATCTTCAAGCAGGCACAGGAAGCACAGAGCAACTGGAAATCTGGCAAGGTTCAAGAACTCTCAAAGCCCGCCCCAAATGACGTGTGTCCTCCACAAGGCCACATCTCCTAAAATCTCCCCAAATGGCACCAACAACTGGAGACAAAATGTTCAAATACTTGGAGCCTGTGAGGAATGCTCTGATTCAAACCACCACACTCTCCAACATGTACACAAATATGTGCTTGTACATACACAAAATAAATACGTATACACAGTTGCACATACACATACATACACAAATAAAAAATTTTAAAATGGAAAATGTCTAGGCACACAAGCATCATGCCACCTCGTCTTCACAAACCAAAAGGGTAAACACTACTTTTATCTCTAATTAACACGTGTGAGATATGGGGCTCAGAGAGGCTAGGTAGCTTGTCCAAGATCACACAGTTGACAAATGACAGAACTAAGATTTGAATCAGACAATTGAACTCCACAGTTTGCTTTTTAACTGCAAAGCTATGCTCTCAGGCTTCTACCACTGAAGAGCCCAAAGATGTAGGCGCAACTGTCATTGACAGAGCAGATCTGACAGCTAAGATAAGTCACTCTCAGTCAAGCAATTAGCTCAGGATCTACACAGAGATTTCCAGCCAGTATCAGACAGCTCTGAGCCCTCAGGTGCTTTCCAGTCTGAGCACCTTGCCGAGATCCATTCTGTAAATGATGGGGATGTGGTGTCTGGCACTAGGAACTGGAGTCCTTGCTTCTGGGTGTTTTAGTAACCAGAATACCTCCAATGACTTCACTGGAATGATTTCAAACAACACAAAGAACATTTGTCTTGTTTCAGACACCCTAAAGTGTCCCCCATGCTGTGGGGATCAGATGCTCAAGTCCCAGGCAGAGACAGAAACTGTTCAGCAGCACTGAATAAGCAACCAATATTTTAAGCAGTTCTTAATCCCACTGTTCTGTCAACACAGAACAAAGAAAGTAGAAGGACAGATTTTGACATGTTCCCCAGTGGCCTTTCCTCATCCTGTGATTTTTGTCAAGGTCGGTGTAGGCTTTGAAGAGGTGAATTATTCAAAACTTCCTGATCGGTGGATTAGTCCTTCAGTGAGTACACTTGTCATAGTGGGGCATTCTAAAACAATTACTTTGGGCAGTAGAATGGACAAAGGAAACCCGTCCCACAGATGCACCAACATTCAACTCATGATGAACGCTGGGGAGGGGGCTAACAGTGGATTTAAAGCTTTCAGTCCGGACTCATTTCTAATTCTGATTTTGCTGAAGTTTTAGATTTTAACTGACACACCACTCTACTTTAACGGCAGATTTCTGGTCAGTTAATGCAATTGTCTGAACGCGTCTTGTTGTTTATCTGCCGTGGGTTTTTAAGCTGCCAGGAAAGGTGAGCAACACTTGTGTGTTCTCCGTCCCATCATGGGGAAGAGGTACAGGTCTGAGAGGAAGTGGAGGCACAGCTGACAGCCTATACTGCCCAAGGTCCTGCAAGACCTTGGTGCTCGGTTTGTTTCTTGGCTGTCCCAGATAATGCCCTATTATAGAAGTGCTTTTGTGCCTCCCAGGAAGGAGTCAGAAAAAGAACATCCAAAATGTATATGTGTGTGTTCATGTGTGTGTGCAGATATATATGGGAGGGTACATGTGGGTGCGTGTGCATGGACATATGCAAAAGGAAAACTTCAAGTGTCATTCCTCAGGTGCTGTCCACTTTTATTTTAAGACAGGATATCTCACTGACCCAGAGCTCAGCAAGTAGATCTTGCTGGCTGGCCAGTGAGCGCCATGGATTGACCTGTCTCCTCCTCCCCTCGTGCAGGGATTACAAACATGCACCACCATGCCCAGACTTTTTTACCTAGACTCTGGAGATTGGCAACACAAGCACTTTATTAACTGAGTTATCTGTCCAGTCCCAGAAAAACTTAAGTTTTTAAATGCAGGAAAGGATTAAGGTATGTTCTCATAACACTACACTGTCAAGGGCTGGACATTAGAGACACACAAGAACAGAGGACAGAGGTCTAGAATGCCAAGGAACTTTCATCTCTATTTTCACCAAAATCTGAAAACTGCTCACTTTTTTGGTAAAATTACATAGTCAGTATTCATTATTCATTTCCTGCCAAGCCCTGGCCTGCCATATCCTTACTGAATCAGCACAACCCTAAATGTAGGTACTGTAAAAATGGTGACTCTCTTACCCAAGTTCTTGCAAGTCTCAAGTTCTAAAATCTAAGTTATGCAATCTCCTCCCCTGGAGATTACAATGGGAGTGCTTGCAGGATCTCTAAGTCTGAGTTGCTTCTTCATCAACAACACCCCCAATCTTGCTTCTGTCGATTTGCTAGAGAGAATGAAATGCTCAGAAGTTGGCAGAAATGGGCTAGTCCTGCAGGAATCGGTAGATCCTGACCTTGACCACCCACCCAGGATCCTGGGGCTGAGAATGGGAGGGTGTTTTCAGAGGGGACGCTTAGGATAAAGGGAAAGTAGTCTGGCTACAGGCGAGAAGTTGGCTCCCATTTGGAGGCAGAGATTTGTCCATCAATCCAGTTCTCTCTTCCTTCTGGATTGTATCTCCAAGCCTGTCTGGATCATGGATAATGTGGCCAGGAGACTGAGTTCTGACCTATAGAATGTGAGCAGGGAACGAGTAACGTGCACAACCTGCACCGTTTCCTGGCCAGTACCTGAAGATTCAGTGTACATTTCTTCACCACCCGTCTCCTTCCTCAGCTGTGTTTTCTTGTTATGTAATGACTCTGTGATGTCATGTGGAAGGTAGCAGAGATACCACTGGCTTGTGTCCCTGAACGAGGGTAAGGAATAGAACCTCCCTTATTTATTTGGACTTTCCGTATACTACTAAATGAGAAAAGAAAAATTCTCAAGTGTGTTGGAAAACAATTGGGATCCGTTTGTGATAGGAGCTTGCACTACTCTGAGTAATATGCTGTAATTGAAGAACAAAAGAAAGGCATTATCGTAGAGAGAATCTTGAATAGAATCTTGGAGAATGGACCTTATCTTGGGTAGAGTCCTATGCCTCTGTAAATGTGAAGGTCTGTTGCATGCAGAAAGTTCTAGGAAAATGAGTCAGAATCACCAAGATGAGAGACTAGGAATCGGAAGTCTGCACTCTCAGGGAATCACAGAAAGAACCAGGTTCCATGTGATCTGGGGGAAACATAAGAACTTCCAGAAGATAGTGGCTGACAGCAAAAGATGCATTGCTTTGGAATCGATTATGAATTACACCATGAGGAAGAAAGTGTGATTGTGAGACCTAGGTTCTACTCCTGGGGTTCTGTCTCATTTTCTGTGGCTTGGGGAGTGATTGAGGAAGACACCCAAAGTGACCTCTGGCCTCCATGCACAGCGGCATACACAAATGCAGGCACACAGGAGCATGCATAGCCACGTATAAAAATGCTTCCTTATCTCCCTTTCAGGGGAAAAGTAACGAGGACAGCCTGAACTTTGCCTCTTAACACTTTCTTAGTTCACAATGCAGTAATAACAGCTATAGGTACAATGTTACAGAGCAGATTGATAGAATTTTGCTCTCTGCTCCTATGAGTTTGACTATTTTATATATCTCATGAAAGTGAAATCATATAGTATTTGAACTATAGTTTCACATCTGTTTGGAAGGCTATTACCACAACAAAACAAGATAACAAGTGTTGGTCGGACTGTGGAAAAGCTGGAGCATGCACGTGCTGGTGCTTTGAATGCTAATGTTGCAGCTGCAACAATATGAAGGTTTCTCAGAAAGTTTAAATTAAAACAATCACACAATCCAACCACTGCACTCCTGAATACACATTCAGAAAATCAGTATCTCAAAGAGAAATTTGCACATCCAAGTTCATTTCAGCATTATTTCCAAGAGCCGGAACAAAAGTTGTACCATTTGTACAATGTCAGTGAACTTGGAAGATGATATGTTAAATAAGTCAGGCTCAGAAGGGCAGAAATTTAGCAGAGGCTGGTGTGAAACTGAGTACTTGGGTTCTGGGTAAGATGTCTCGGTTCAAACCTGACTGATTCATTATCCCAATGGTTTTGGGGAAAAATCCCTTTTAAAATTTTTTTTGGTTTATGTATTCTTATTTTATGTGTATGAATCTTTGTCTACATGTGTGTATGTGTACCACACGACTACAGTGCCCATAGAGGTCAGAAAAGGGCTTCAATTCCCTAGAACTTGAGATAAAAAGAGTTGTTAGCTTTTGTGTAGGTGCTGGAAACAGAACCCAGGTCCTCTTCAGGACTAGAAAAATGCTCTCAACCGCTGAACTGTCTCTCCGGTCTCTGGAAAAATTTCTTAACTCCCTATGTCTCTGATTGCCTATATTTTAAAAACAGGATTAATGTGTTTCTGCACTGACCACTACATACTGCGATAAGAACTCTCACCGGAGAGACTCCTTATGCAACAGATAATGATTAACCTAGAAAGCCATAACTGGCCAAAGTGCAGAGACTAAGGGACTGCAGAGTGCTTATCCATGCATAGGACATCTATATCAAACCTCTGCCACCTAAGGCTTGGACTGAAAAATTGAGGAGAGATTTAGAGTACACGAGAACTGGCAGAGGGGCTATAGGAGTGGGACAGATAGGGAAGGGTCTAAATATGATCAAAATACACTGTATAAAACTTGTAAAATCCACTTAAAAATTTTAGAGCCTCTCTGAATATGACACAGCTGTTGCACACATGAAGTCATAGCAACTGTGATTACCTACACAAGACCTGCATAAGATCAATCCAGTTAAAAATTCCAGAATTTAGCTTGGAGGAGCTGCTAAGTCCCACCCCTAGTTGAGACAGCTGAAGGCTGCTGAGGGTGGATGAATCACTTTTCTTTAGTATGGCCATTGGTAGGTTCCCACGCTCCGGTGGATGATCACAGACGCATGTGCATATGGACAGCACTAATTAGACTCAGTGGGTTAAAAATTTAAAAATGAGCAAATTATAAAAGGAAGACATGAAGCTTGGAGGGAGATGTGACATCTGGTCCTGGGAGAAGGACTGAGAGAGGACTGAGGGGTGGACAGTAACAATATACATTGTATACATCTACAGAATTTTAAAAGAATAAAAAATAACAGAATTGGTAACTACTCACAAGGAGTACAAAGTTTAATGAGCTACTAATATAAAGTATTTCGTATAATTTCTGACTTATTGTACACACTAAATAAATACATCTGTTGTTAGTATTGATAAATGCTTTTCAGTGGAGGAGGGAATGAGCACAAAAGCAAGCTAGAACTTCTCTCTCTCTCTCTCTCTCTCACACACACACACCAAAGCTGAACTTGAACTCTCTTCAGTGTATGGCTTAGAGAATTCCTGATGACAAGGGGGCTGTAGGAGAGCTTGGAATGTGACTCCGTTGGCAGAATGCCTGCCCAACATGTACAAGGCCCACATTTGATTCCCAGCATTACATAGCCCACTGTGGTGGTTCAAGGCCATAATTCCAGCACTCTGGATATGGGTCAGAAGTTTAAAATCATCCCTGGCTACATAGTGCATTTGAAGCTAGTCTGGGCTACATAAGACCCTACCTTAAATAGAGAAAGGGAGAGAAGAAGAGGGAACAGGACGGGAAGGGAGGGTTGGGGAGGGGAGGGGAGACGAGGGGAGGGGAGAGAAAACAGAGACTCTCTTTGGGTGAATGAATGTGGACATGGTAGTATAGGTCTATACTTCTGGCATTTGGAAAATGGAGGCAGGAAGATTAGGAGTTCAAAGTCATCCTCAGCTATATATGGAGTCAAGGCTAGACTACCTGAGCCCATGTCTCAAGACAACATAGAAGAAATTGGAAAGAAGACTAAAATGTCTTGATAATGGGGTCCCCAATAGCATCTCTACATACCCAGGCAGTATGGACTCAGTATCTGGTGTGGACACACCTGTGTCCCTCCGAATGAGAGAGAATGAAAATTTAAGAGTTCGGGTCAGCACCCTCTGGTGCTCAGAGGAAGAAGGGACGCTATACAAGAAGGCATCCCTGCAGATTTTGAGCCCCAAAGACTGGGACCAAGAAGAATGCATGAGATGATCCCAGACAATTAGTACCCCAAGGAATAAAACAAGAGCTATCAATGATCAGCATTCTCTTCCTGACTACCCTAAGTTCTTGGTAAATTCACTCTTAGAATCCTCTAATTATTCCTTTAGTTAGGTACTATTAGGATCCTCATTAATGAGAGCAGAAAAACCAAGGCACAGAGAAGTAAAGGAATTTGCCTGATGGCACATATCTAGGAAGGGACTGAACTGAGAGAGGATCCACAGAGTCTGACTCCAGAGTTCCAGGCAATCACTATGCCTCAAGGAAGCAGCTTCCAGAAGCCAAAGCATGAGGGTGGTTGCATGATTAAGCCAGTGAAGGCAAGGGCTGATGTGAAACTGAGGTGAAGAAAAAAATTAAGACAGGGACTAAATGGATAAATGGAAGCCACTGGGTCAGCTTAACTCATCAAGCCTGTCTCCACTGACTACAGGACACAAGGCTTTCAGAAAGGCCACAAATTAGATTGCGTTTCTTGGGGGACAGAATGAACCAGATAGAAACAGCCAGTCTCAGTGCCATAAAACAAAATGAGATGCCAAAGAGTCCTGAGTCCTCTCTACATTGTGTCTTTCTCCAAAGACACAAAAGAAAGTTTCACAGTCTTTTTGAAAGAAGCTACTTTTGTAACCCTGAGATCGAGAGGGATTTATATACTATAATTCCAACAATTATATTTCAAATTTATCCACATAAACATATTGATACAGAGAAAATAATTATCAAGATAAATTAATATTCTTTTTCTTCTATTATCTTTTTTATTTGACCCCCTCCAAAAAGAAGCCTTCAAGCTCTTAGAATGTTTTTAATAAAATTACCTTAAAATTAAATGGATTTTAATTCTTTCTCAACTTTTAACATTAAATCTGTCCTTTGACAAGTTCATCCATGTGTAAAACGCATTCTAATTACCTTCTACCCGTCATCTCCCCTATTCCTATAAGTCCCTTTCCCACATTCATGGCTTTTTGTTTTGTTTTGTGACCCACTAAGTTTATCCAGGGTTGTATAGACACAAGGAAGTGGTTAAGAAGCTGCAAGCCCACCTAAGGAAACTGTGGTAACAGATTGTTACTGGGAGGGCGCAGTGAGTCTCTTCAAGCATGGGACTCTTGGTAGGTTAACCACGCTCTGGGGGATGGACCCACAGTAAAGGAGACACATTAAACTCTAAAGGCCATAATATAAATATTTATTATATAGTATATAACAGAGTGTATTAACTTGGGAAGGGCAATAATGGTGGGTACAGTTAGAGGTGGGGGACATCAAATTATGTTGTATGAAAATCATCAAAATTCAATAAATTTAATCATTTGAATATGAAAAAGAAGAAATCAGGACTGGAGAGATGGTTCAGCAGTTAAGAGCTCTGGCGGCTCTTGCAAAGGACCTGGGTTTGGTTCCCAGTGCCCACATGGTGGTGGGTAACTCCAGTTCCAGGGGATCTGATGCCCTCTTCTGACAGGTGCACTTACATACATGCAAGCAATACACTCATACACATAAATTGATAAATAAAATATTTTTTTCGAAAAGAAGAAACAAGACCAGAAATTCTCTAAAGGCTTGCTGATTTAGGCTCTACAAATTTTATAACACCACAGTCTCTCAACACAAGACCTTAATTCATGGTATATTTAAGTCTGTCTTTCTTGCTTGCCCATCTAACTATGACTCTCTAACCATCTCTCCATCATCTGTTAGACTGGGGTCTAGGACTGAAATGTCAATAACGGTTCCTCTTTAAACAAAGTGGATAGGGGAATGTACCTACTTGATTGTCATCCATTACTCAGGGTCCAGCTTAAACACCACTTAGTAAAAGTGTGGTCCTTGGACCAGCCTTATATATCCTTGGTAGATTTTTAACATCTCAACTCCACCCAGATCACAGAGTCAGAACCTGCATGGTAGCAAGGTATCTATGATGGAAATGCATAGTGAAATTGATGAAACAATGCTCCAGGGATGTGATATGTCCCAAGTCAGATTACACAATCAGATCTTTTTATCCTCAAGAACATGATATTTTTACTCGGTGAGCCTTCCTTGATATAGGTATCCTATGTCTTATTCAGGGATAAGCATTCATTCTGCAGCCTCTTGCTCTCTGCATGCTGGCCAGTTGTGGGTTTCTGTGTTAATCACCATTTGTTGCATAAGTAAATTTCTCTGGTGAGAGCTATGAGATGTAGTAATCTATGGGTATAGCAATAAATCATAAAAAGTCAATTAATGTGATAACTATTTAGTAGAAAACTTACATCAGGTTTTCGACTTTGTCCTGTGACCTGTCTAGCCTCAGCTTCCTAAGTCTGATATCAGTGTCAGATATGGGCTCAATCTTCAGAAATCAACCTTAAATCTAATTAAAGAGTGGTTGGTTACTCCCATAATATTTGTGCCACTATTGCACTGGTGAGTATATCTTTCCAGGTCAGTTTTTATTATATTATCATTCTCAGCTGGATAAGTTAACCCAGACTCAGAAAGACGAATGTCACATGTTCTTTCTCATAGCTGGATTCTAGTTTTGAAATCTTAGATATGCATGCTTCAATTTGAAAATTCAGAGAGTGCTTCAATTTGAAAATTCATAAGGATCAAGAAGCTAATAAATGGCCATGGATGGGGGAGAGGCTTCCTAAGAGAGATGGTAGAATTCAGTGATATGAACGTGGAAAGAGACACATTACACTATGAAGGGGCTAAATGGGGTGGGGAATGGGAGGGCAGGGCAGAGAAGGGAGTATGAGGAAGAATAAATAACACTTAAGGCCTTGAGAAAAAAGCAATATGGAAACCTGCCACTATAGAAGCTTATTAAAGTATATACATACAATCATAAAGAGAGATTAAAAGGAGTTATCTTACAATAGGGGGGACATTGCCCTTTATAGACATCATAGACTAATAAAAAAGAACCTCAATACCAGGAATGGATTCCCTTTCTAGAAGTTGTTGACCAGGAGTCCCATGGATCCTCAAAAAATATTGGCCATTGCTTGGTCCTTAGTTGCCCACCAGAACTGAATATATGACATACATGAGCTGTAGAACAAAAAAGGAGGAATCAAGCTGGTGCTGACTTCAGAGTCTCATTTCCACTGGCTAGTGTTCATAGTGCTGGAAGTTGCCATGCACACTACTGGGAGGAAAAAAATCATTTCTTCATTTTTAATGAGAACCCTGATGCTTGTTTATATTTATTAGATACTTTCTGTATGGTCTATCTTATGCCACATGGATGGTTAACCCTAACTCATACAATCATTGAAGGAAACCAGGCAATATGTTAATATCCATCATGTATAGAGAAGAAAATATAAATAAAACTAAGCTCTTGCCCAATGCCACATCAGTGGTAAGGGACAAAGCTGGAACCTGACCTCCTACATCCAGAATCTGACTCAAAACTGTAATGTTGGTATGGTACCCACTGACCACAGTCTTCATTCATGCATCCGCCTAATTCTGAGTCTGAATAGTTTAAGCACCCAGTGCTGGGATAGATGTAGGCAAATGAGGTGGTTTCATCTTACTCATTGCAAAAATGCTTCTTCTACCCAGAGCTCTTGCTGCAAAGGTTGTTCTCATACAAATTACTTTACTGGCAGCTTCATCTGGGATTTCCCAGTAGCAAATATAGAAGGAAAACGATCATGAAATTATCTTAAGCAAGGTCACACTGTCCCTTCTCGCCATCCTTTTCTCGTCACTCTTCATTTCTGTTTCATTGCATCTTTCACCATTGACATTTTGTCTTCATGAAAATCACACAAAGAAGCCTCATTCTGACTTTATACAAAAGTGGGATCCATTTCAGAACTTTTTTTCTCATGCTGCTATCAGAAACTTTATGGGAAATGAGTAAAATGGCTCATTTATTAAGAGGTTTGTGACAGCAAATCAGAATGTTGGAACCGACTCAAAAAAAAAAAAAAAAAGAAACAGATTCCAAGCTAAAATTGACCTTCCAGAAAAAGTCCCTTACTAAAATCAATGCTCCTTGGGCCAGCCTTCGGCAAAGGAAGCTGGTAATTTAATAAGAAGCTCTTTGGACTGTGAAAAGTGATCATCTTTCATCATGCCTTCGAGGATACCATTTTCCTGGCACCTCACCAGCTGCCTCTATCAATGATCAAAAATCACCAAGGGACACAATGCATGGTGTCATGAAATGGCAGGAGTGCAGTGACATGGAACACTCTCCTACCAATCTGTTGTGTTCTCCATGTGAGGAGTTTACCCTGAACTTCCCTTTCCTGGTCTTTAAAGTAGGGTAATGCATAGTTTCTGCCTTGACCCATTGCTGTAAGAGTTCTGAATACTGTACATGTGAGGTGTCCTATGATGCCCCTGACATACAGAAGGCACTCAGCAGAGAGCAAAGGCTACAGATGCAGCCAGAATCTACATCAATAGGAGGAAATTCAGGTTTCTTTCTACTCACATCCCTCTGACATTCATCACATTCTAGACACTGCTATAGATATTTCACATACATTAATATATTAATCAGAAAAATTCATTATGGACATACTATCATCTATATTTTCCCGGGATGAAACTGAGGTTCACAGAAGTCATACAAGGTCACCAAGATAGCCATGGTAAGTTGAACTTGGAAAATATGGCCTTAGGATATCTATGAATAAATACAACATGACCCTCACTCTGCTCCTTGAAATGTAGGCACTCTGTGGCCTGCACAATAATGTGAAGAGTAAATACTCACTTGATGTTTCAGATCAGACATACACCACAAATATTCATCACATCAGTCCCTGTTATAATCCAATAAGTTACACCCAATAATCACAACCATATCACAGATGAGATGCCTGAGGATAAATTGACTGACCTTAGTTCTCTAGGTAGTGAATGGATTCAGATTCATGTCTGTTTCAATTTATATCCCATGTTCCCAATTACTCTATTATTTGAAGTCTTGAAAGGTCATCGACATTGGTACTTTCTCTGGGTAGGAAGGAAGGACTTATTGCAAAGGAGTATCTCATAAAACAACCTCCAGAGTCTCAGATCAGAAGGGGCAGCCATCATGTACTCAAAAGTATGAGAAGGTCCAAACAATGCAACCAGAAACGTTTGGAGCAACTGTATCTAGAAGTCATCCTCAGTCAAGGAAATTTTGCAAGAAGAGAAGAGAGGATCTGATGAAAAACACCAGCAACAAGTCCTCTTCAAATTGCATTTCAAACAATAATACAGTATTTCAGAGTTATTCCCCAGAAAAAGTCTAAGATAGTAGAAAAGCTCTAAGCCAATCATATGCAGCAGGGTTTTTCTAACTGGAAAAGTATATGAAGACTAGCTCTCATAGTTCTAGAAGATACAATGCAGACTGTTAAGGGAGAAAATCAGTCAATGGTCCAGCCCAGTTCCAAAGCCTAATAACCACAATGGCTGACACAGCAAACTACCTCTATTGGTGCAGTAGAGGCACTTTTATCTAGGGAGTAATCAATTGTTGCCTGATTGGACTTAAAGCCATTGGGAGGGAACTAATGGGTGGCTCTGTAAATATAGCCAAATACACATGGCTGGACAGGTCATAGATCCTAGACAAAACCCTATCTCTGGCATTATCTCCAAACAACTTAAATTTCTTACTATATGCCAAATACGAATCTTTATATTTACAGAGAAGTATACTATACACCACTCATCAAGGAAGCCTCTTTTTGCAGCAGATGGGGGTTATTGCAGAGTTCCACAACTGGTCTTAGAGAGATGCCTAGCTCTAAGTGCTACATCTACAGTGGAACCTCTACACCTAAAGCTCATGGAACATGGCCAGGACAGGGGGCAGAGAGAATACTAATACATCTCTCAACTCTCACCAATGAAAGTTTCTCATACAACAAAATGTGATGCACAGAGAAGGCTACAATTGGCTAAGTTTTAGAGAAAATGAGATTGTAGAGAACATGTCCCTGGATAGAACTCCTATATTAAACCTCACCCACCAATGACTCAAGGACCATTGCAGAATATGGGGCAGAAAGATTGTAAGGTCCAGGGTTGGTGCATGAACATACAGAACAGAAGCTTTCAGGCTACTGGAAACTTGCTCATATGAACTTGGAACAATACTGACAGCATGCACAAGACCCCTGCTGACTCAATAGAGAAAAACCCAGCATAGAATGAAGAGAATGGGCAGCAGGCGCCAACCCTAGCCAAAGAACTATTGACAACTGATTATTGTTGGATAAAGGAAGAGCAGAACTTCTTTAAGGGAATGACTCTAGATAAGCTGACTAGACTCCAGTAGATGAACTTATACTGAGGGACATCTGGGTACAAATGCTTGACTGGAGAGTGCTTAACATATATGACAGAAGGATAACATATATATCCAGTGGATGGGGAGGGCTTTAAGGAGGTACCAATGGGGGGAGGGGTCTAAATTTCATTAAGATATATCATATGAAATGTACAAAAACTCAGGAAAATATTTAAATATACATATATATGTGAACTTAAGTCTCCAGCAGTAAAGATTGTTTTAATTAATTATATTTTTAGGAGATTGCACAGCTATTCTAAATAAAGTTTATGAAAATGTATGTAACATAGTAAGTGTAAAAAAAATCAGGATAACTACAAAAAGTCAATAGCAATTACTTCAGGGATGAGATTCTGGAGGAATGGTTTGTTCTGTTTCCTAATTAATTTCCAAACTGTCCTGTGCCCTGTCACTCAACCAACACAGGGGCTCTTACAAATCCACTCAGTGTATTTCAAGCCTGGCAACTGGTCCCCATCTCTGCTTGTCAAGTCATTCTCAACTTTAACCTGAATAATAAAAACAGTCCCCGCTCCCAATTGGTACTCCTGACTTGTGATCCACTCCTACCCCTGAGTCCTGTCTCACATAGCAGCCAGAGTGTTCTCTATAAATTATGCACGTGATATGATACACCTGCTTAACCTCTCCTATAGCTCCCAATTGATCTCCAGGCATTTCTGAGTTGCAACATGACACCCAGTTACCTCCTCTACTCTCACACTACAGTGCAGCTATGAAGAAAGTTCTAAGTTCCTTCAATCCCACGACACACTCTCCTTTTATGAGTACTTTTGTTGTCCTCATCACAGTTTAGCTATCACCCTGTCTTCTTCACTCCCCAAACTAATCCAGTGACTCTCCGTAGAACTCCCAAACTCCCATATTCCCATTCACACAACATTCATGTTGTGTTATACTCATCTATGTTTGTGTCTGACTCCCACCCTACAGAGTAACCTCTACAGTACAAAATGGCGTCTCCTTATATAAAAGGCCCAACACCAGTATGTTCGGTAGGTACTCAGTAAATATTTGCTGAATTGATACAATGAATAATCAATCAATAAGCCTGGCTTAACAGAGCAGTTGACTAGATTATACAGTTATTTTAAGAGGAAATAAACCTTTGGAGGAAGTTTAAATGACTTGTCTATTATGTAACAGAGCACTGCCCCTGAAGTCACTTAGTTTTCTCTGGTGCTATGAAGATTTATCCCCTCTTTACCCAGAAATGCATAGAAATCTAGACAACAATGCACTGAAAATAAAGACACCAAAGCAAAGCCCATTGAGATTCTGAGTGTAGTGATCTCAGGAAGCCGCATTTAGAAAATGCCCCACAGGGAACTTAGACACATGTATGTGGTATAGAATACTGCTAAAATATAGAGCCCAGAGTACTACAAGCTCAAAGCGGGGGCTTTAAAAATGCTAGCTCCACTCGCTGACTTCTCAGTCTATTTCCCAGTTCTTTACTTCCAGGGTTCCACATCTCCTTAGCGACACATGGGAAGTAGACCCCAAACCCTACTCAGAGACAGAAACACATATTCCCTCAGCAGACTACAGGACCAACTATCTTTCCTGCTTATTAAGGATATTATAGAGGCAGCTGGCTGACCACCTTAGGATGACAAGTCTATTTTCATATGGAAAAGAAAATTATAGAGCAGCATAAACATTTGCTAACGAGAGATGTTATTATAGCTTGCAAATTGCATTCAGATGTTCAGTAATACTGGAGTTAATGGATTTCTGAGAGTTCTTCCGCAATGAACCCTTCTCAGAGAGACCTTGCTTTTCTCAGCTTTTATGAGAAAGGGGTTGCCCAGCTTTTTCCTGACCCAGCATGAAGATTACTGGCTGTGATGGGGGAATCCTGGAGTTTGGAGTAGGAGTTTGGTGCTTCAAAAAGACAATGCTCCCTCTGTTCAAGGAAAAGTGGTTTGTTCCTTGTTCCTACACTCTGCATCTTTTAAAAATGATTTTAATAGAATATTTTATTTTCAATTTTCATACAATATAATTTGTATTTAGATCATCTCCTCTATCCCCACACTCCCTTATTATCCCTTGCCCAATTTAATGTACTCATGTGTGTGTGTGTGTGTGTGTGTGTGTGTGTGTGTGTGTATGTAGTAAGGGCTACAGAGTCTGATTTGTGTCTCCAAATGGCCCTCACTGTGGGTCCGTCCACTAGAGCTGGGTTAACATACCAAGAATCCCATGCCTGAAAAAGACTCTGTCTCTGTCCCTCCCAGCAGTCATCTGTTGCCACAATTTCCTTAGGTGGGATTGGAACTTCTTACTCTCTTCCTCATGTCTATACTCGGATTTTTTCTGATTTGAACTTGCATGGCATTTGTGTATACCATCATAACTGCTGCGAGTGCATATGGGTAACTGACCAGCTGTCTAGAAAATTCTGTTTCTTTAGAGTCATCCATCAGCTCTGGCTCTTAACAATCTTTCCATCCCCTCAGATTCCATGAGCCAAAGGCACTCCGTCCTTGTTTAAACTGCTTCCCTCAAGTATCTGTGCCACAGCAATGAGAAATCTGTACAACATCCAGGATCCAAACTTTCCACCACAATAGTCTATACGTGAGGCTCAAATAGTCCCACAATGAAGCAAACCTAGTCCCTCTTCTTGGGTCTCCCTGAGCTTCACAAAGTCCCTTGCTTAAGAAGCACTCCCACCAAGATTGGCATGCACTTTCCCAACCAGTCAGTCCCCACAAGCCTGAGCTTCTGTTCTTTTCCAGTGTTAAGCTTGGTGATGGGGAACATAGACACCATCCTGGTTCCTGTGATTCTGTGCTCTGTGTCCCAAAAACTCTTAGAGAAAATATCTAGGTCAGGGACACTTATAACCCCACTTCATTCTGTGTATATTGACTCCTCTCCTTGGTCAACGAGGGATAACTCATCTTGACTCAGACCCAGAATATGATCCAGATAGTTCTCATCTTCCCACTTTTAGGATGACTTTCAATACAGAGATCCATCAAATCAAGTGGTGGTCAGTGGATAAGCCAGTTTGGGTTACAGCAAAATGCAAGACTATGAGGTAAAACAAATTCATTCTCTTGTAGTTCCATAGGTCAGAGCTCTGTGACCATTATGACCTCCCAAAATCTTAATAGCCTCCTTATAAGCCCTATGTCCAAATACAGCTACATGCATGCTCAGATACATAGGAAAATGAGACCAGCCTGTGATACATGAGACTCTGTTTTAAAAATGTAGTCACATGGGTGGCTAGGGAGCCAAACTCAAGCCTCCTTGCTTGCTTGGTAAACACTTTACCCAGTGATCCACCTCCCCTTACCTGTCTCCATAGTTGACTGGATGCTTACATCTAAAGCGGAAACCCACACCTAGTTTCTCAGTCACCTTTTCTCTTGACATCAGGGAGCCCACATCCTAAAGCTCCTTGCCACATAAAGTTCTGATAATTTTCAACTTTATACCAGCCTTCAGAAAAACGACTTTCACTTTTTATCCCCAATGGAGCTCTGCATTCTCTCTGGTGATGAGGAAAAAAAAAAAAAGAGAAAAGACTGGAATGTCGGAGGAAACAGAGCCCTGTTTTCTGTGTTTTACTTTGTAGCCTGGCTTGCTCTCTCTAGGATCTAGTTCAGAGCTAGAGCGTGAGCAATTTGGAATGGATGGTAAGAGGAGCCCATTTAACTTTGGCATTCTCATTATTTCTCGATAAAACAAAAGGAAACATAAACACTACATTATAATATGATCTTGCTACCAAGATAGGGCAATCTTGCTGGATGGGACTCATACACTCAGCTGTGAATAAGTCTCTTAGGGCTGTGGTCCTATGAGATCCACCTTAATTTCCTCCATCTCTGGAGTATATCACTATTATTTTTTCCTTCATTGACTTTTACACTTAGTCATTCTCAGTCATAGTAAAGTGCATGATGTCCCTTCCAAAAGACACACCTCTCCTGGATCTCAGCATGTGAACTTATTTGGAACTGATGTCTTTTCAGGTACAATTAAATGAAAGACCTCACCTGGCTTAGAGTGAGCTCCAAATACAATGATGGATGTCCATATGAGAGACAAATGAGAAGACCCAGGGCCAGCTAAGGAATGTGACTACCTCACTGTAGCCACCAGAAGCCAGTAAAGAAGCACAGACTAGATTCATCTACAGAACCTCTAAACTCAACTGACTAAGACTAATGCTGTCAGCATCTTGATTTTGGATTTCTGGCCTCCAGAACTATGAGAAAATAACATATGCTATTTCAATACCCCTCTTTTGTGGTATTTGACAAAATAGCTGAAAGAAATGAGCATAATTGTTTAGTTCCAACATGACTTTATGGTTTTTTTTTCAAATACAAGACAAAATAAGTTTAAAGAAAAGACCCTGTAGAGTCATAGAAAAGATGGAAGAACTGCTTTCATAGACAAATCTGAAACTATGCTAGACATAGAAAATAGAGTTGGTTCTGTACGTTCTGGTAGATATTCAAGGTCTTACTTAATGTCCCATGTCTATTAGAAATAACAGTAGATGTAGTTCAGGACCTGGGAATGTGGATAAAGCACTTGCCTAGCATGCATGAAATCCTGTGTTTGAGTCCCAGCACCACATAACCGGATGTGGTGGTGTATACCTATTACCCCAGCACTCTGAAGATGGCAAGAGAATCCGAAGTTCAAGAACATCCTCAGTTACATGGTGAGATTAAGGCCAGAGTGGGTCACATGGTTGAGAGGTAGGGAGTGACGAGGAGGAAGCAGGAGAGGGAGGGAAGGAGAGAGGAGAAATATTTAAAGCTGTACAAAGAGCACTGAGACCCAGAGTATGAAGCATTCCTTAAAGAGAGAAAGGGTCAATGTGATTCCTTACATGATAGTCTTTTTGTTAAGGATCCCGCACCCATTGAAATAGACCTTTTCTCACATAGGCAACTGTTTTAGAGTGTAGACAAACCCTTCAACATTCAAAGAGTGTAACAAGAAGGTAAAGACGCTGACAAGTGCATCCTGGAGATATATTATAAGTAGATACATACTATTTTAAATATTAAGCAGCTTCCTGGGTTGTCCCGGACTGCTTCATATCCAGGACATGAATCCAAAGTGTTTATCACTCATACACACACACTGTCCCCAGAGATAACACCAGAAAAGCCAATCATCTCCATCCTGCCCTCAGCAATCCACAGTGGGGTCCACAGGTCTCAGGCTCAGCGCTCAGGGCGTGCTCTCCCTCTGACCATACAAGTCTTTTCTTGGCAGAAGCATCTGTGCACTTCATTCATTCCTTCCTTCACTCATTCATTCAATCATGAGTTAAGGCTCCACAGACACAAGCTCAGAACATCTAGCCCGGTGGCTAGAAAGCAGAAGAAACTCAGAGAATGTCACCCTCCCCATCTCTCCTGCAGCAAACTGGAGCAACACCAGGCCTTCCAAGTCACTGTGACTGGGGAACATCACCAAGGATAAATATTGGGCATATTTTCTACATAGGGTCCCCAAGTATCAAGTCTGAATAGATGTTTGCTAAGAACTTGAGAGAACAAATAAACATATAAACTTAAGAAATAGTTCCTTGTTTATAACTGAATTTCTTGTATTGTACAAAGCACAACTTTAGTTTAAAATTAATATATTTGTGGAGCAAATACTCAATAAAGTCTATGCAATGAAAATTAGGTATTAAACTCATCTCCTGATTCTATCTGTATCCATTACAGATGGTCTGTATTCATTATTGCAAATGTATATGTTTAGCCTTTGTGTATTGCTTCTATCCTTAGAAGTATATTCTGAGCACTGTTTAATAACTTGTTTCCACTAAAATACATACATCACATGTCTGACTCCTCATCAGAGCATATTGAACTATGTTCTTGTTCCTAAAAGTCTGACACTGTATGAAGGAATTCATCCGTCCACACCCTATTATTAGTCACTCAAGTTGTTCTCACTCTCTCCTTTTGTGGACAGTGAACATCTCTACTATGCACAGACAGAAGTACATTTGTAGGAAGCATCTCTGCACACCTGAACTAAGTGATACGTGCTCTGGTTTTGTTTATTCTGAGGGACAGCACCACAGTATTTACAAAGTTCCTTTTCCTTCCAGTAATACGTTAAACTACTGGCAGCTGATCACTGCTGGGTGAAGGACAGCTGCTCTTTAAGGGAGTGATGCTCGATAGGTTGAACAGGCTCCAGGGGATGAACTCACACCGAGGGACATCTGGGGACACAAACTTGATTTAATGGGCCTTGATATATATGATATAATGCATGAAATCCTGTGGATGGGCTATGGGATGCAGGTACAGAGGAGGCATAAATACGATTAAGATATATTGTATGAAATGCACAAGAATGTCAGTAAAAACATACATTTAAAAAAGGCAAAACCAAGCAAAAATTCTTCCTCCCCACAACCCAACCAAACCACCCATTTACAGGCAGCCTCCACCTCTGCCATTCAGCCCCCCAAGGACTTAACAGTTATTGATCTTAACTTTGTATAAGTATTTATGAACAAGAGATACTCTCTAAGTTGCATTAATGAATTTAAACACCATTAAGTGCCAGGTTCAGGATAAATTGAATTCTAACTGGGTTCCACCTCAGCTGTTAATGTTTTTGGCAACATGGCCTGCCCCTCTAGACTGAGGTTTAGGGGTCTGATCTGAGAAGACTTGGGTATTATTTGCATAGCATATGGCACCCAGGAACCAAGACCAAAAACTTGACATCACCATTAACTAAGTTGTTCTGACAGAGTGCCGTTTCCTCACCCAGATATGAATCATATTTTACACTCTCCTTCTTCCACCCATGAGGACTGAAGATGGAACATGTATAGAAAGATTACCTCATCAGTGGGGTTGGTTTCTGAGACTACACTATAAAGAGGTCAGGATTTCTCTGGTATGTGAGACTTTGAGGAATTCAGCCAATCCATGCCCCTCTTTCTTGAGTTAAAGAATTTTAATTTGGAAGCTGGAGAGATATCTCAGTGGTTAAGAGCACTGGTTACTCTTCCAAAGGACCCAGGTTTGGTTCCCAGCATCTACATGGTGGCTAACAATTATCCATAACTCCAGTTCCAGGCACTCCAACGCATTCTTCTGACATCCATGGAATAGTACAACACAGGTGCACTTACATACATGCAGGCAATACACTCACAAACATTAAAATAATAAATAATAAATAAAATGCTTTAAAAAATAATTTCAAATTCAACAGAAATCCAACACAATTCAATAGAAATATGTGAAGCCCTAACATTATGGATCTTGAAACAACAGTGGTAGGGTGAGCAAATATCACCCTGAGGGCTCTAACCTGGGGTGTATGTAACTGTCAGTGGAAGGTAAAGAGCTCTATTAGTTCTCTATTATTTCACATGTAAACATGTTTGTACAAGCATGTTCGTAATGTTTCTTGTCAGTGTGACAAAATATCTGACTAAAACAACTTGAAGGAGGGAAGATTTATTTTAGCTCACAGTTCAAGGAGATACAATTCATCACGGTGTGGAAAGTTCATAGCATGGGGGGTTCGTGGCTCTGTTAGTGGGAGGTTGCTCTCTTTAAGTGGATCCGGAAATAGAAGACAGGAAGCAGGGCCAAGATATAAACCTTAAGGCCCACCTGAAAGCAACCTACTTGCTCCATTTAGGTCCCACCTCCTAAAGTTCCCACAACCTCCCAAAGCAGCACCACTAGCTGGGGACCAAGTGTTCAGTCTCCTTAGCCTGTCCCAGACTCTTCGCAATCACACTATAGCAGTGTGTTTGCATGCCATTGTCCATACTTTCTTTGGAGAAAACCTTACAGTTTATTCTGTTGTCAGAGATCCTACATACCCACACCTCCCCCCAAATGTAATGACTCTCAGAATAAAGATGTATTTTTACCTTTGCGTTAAGGACTCAGGAGCTATTTATAAGATCTTTGTCAATTCAGCACCATCAAGACTCTTGCTCATGTCCAACCACGATGCTTAGAAACAAAGCCCCTCCATCCTTAGAGGAAGCAATTGGTGTTTCCATCATCATGATGCAGTGACTCAAGAAAGGCAGACTACTGAGCTCTGGTGCTCACTTACACATGTTCTTTCACTCATCTCTTCAATGACCTGTATCAGCTCTCACTCACACACATCACTTCTGCTTGTCTTGTCTTGTTCATTACTCTGAATTGAAACGATTCTTTCCCGATGGAGGAAGGAGGCTGATAAGACTCAGGAAACTAAACAAACTTACAAGGCTCAGAGAACTCATGAAGTTATAAGATACCTAAGCCGCTCCCCAGACCTCCACCAAAGTTAAACAGTCAACAGTTGCCGCAAAGAGAAGAGACTTTTCCCCAGAGCTGCCTGCACATTGTGAATGCACCTTTGATCATGTGCATGCAGC
Organism: Eospalax fontanierii; assembly: GCA_035773235.1. NCBI lineage: Eukaryota > Metazoa > Chordata > Mammalia > Rodentia > Spalacidae > Eospalax > Eospalax fontanierii. The sequence goes on along the minus strand of JAJHUQ010000064.1, from coordinate 2,499,024 downwards.
CCATGCTGGTTGGGCTTTTCCATGATGCAGCTGCCTTTGAATCAGCCATGTTCCTCAAAGTAACCCCAATAAACTCATTGGCTCCCCTAGGCTTGGGTGGGATCATTTCTTTGTCTGTCCTCGGTGCCTTGTCTGAGGTGGATAGACATTTATTCTCATCTCCCCAGGAAAAGTCACATAAGACCCTGCAAATGTGGCTCTTTGGGGAAAAGTTCAACTAATGAGCTTACCAGAAGTTCTTCAGCTTATGTTGACAATTTGTAACTGAAGCTGGGCACGAAACACGGAGCTATTTGCTTCCCCCAACATTATGTGGCTTGCTATCTGGGTGCTACTTGTATGAGATGAACTCACTTAGGAAGCACATTTGGCCTTCTGCAGTGACACAGGCCCTGTCTAGCAGTGACTGATTTACTGTTAATGAAATCATCTCTCCATTTTCAGACTGTGATATTGAGAGTACTGCTGATGGTGTCTGACTCTCTACCCTTTTCCCATCTCCACACCTCCTCCTCCATGCCTCCTGCTGTACAGGGACAGGAGAAGGCAAAGTACCTGAAGAAAAATTAAATTTAGAAGAGGCAGAACGAAAGCTGCTTTATAAATTGTAGGATGCAACACTTTTGACACAATCTCTTTTTCAAACCTGTAGCTGTTTTAAGAAGTTTCCTAGAGATACTAAAAATGCCTGAGACACAGGGAAGGCTGTTTAGCTAGAGACCATAGCAGTTCCTGATACAGGTCAAGGACACTTGAACTGCAGAGTGAAGCTTTCAAATCACGAATCCACAGCAAGAAACTTGCATGTACCAACCAACACTTACTGGCTAAAAGAAACTAGTCAGTAGAGGCTGGGACGGTGACTCAGTCAGTAAAGTGCTTGTTGCATAAGAGGAATGAGAACTTCTAGCACTTATGAAAAAGCTGTAATATCAGTATTAGGGAGTAGAGACAGTAGTGGTAAAGTTTGCTGGCCAGCCAGTCTGGCTGAACTGGCAAGTTCCAGGTTCAGTGAGAAGTCCTGTCTTTAAAGAATAAGGTGGAGAGTTGACACCTAATGTCAACCTCCAGCTCCCACATACACAGTGCACTCATAGGCACAAGCACATAAATACACTTGCAAAGTCAACTGAAGCTGACTTAGGGTGGGGAGAAGGAAGGTCACCTTTCTGTTCTGAAAAAGGGATGTTCTTTGTTATCCAAGAACTGTCTGATTTCCTTTGTCTGGTCTCCATCTCCCAACCATTTCCTGGGATCATCTTACCCATCTTAGTCCACCCAGTCACCACCCTATGACCCATACAGGTTCATATCCAACCATGGGAATGCCAGTGGTTCATACCCATGTCTCTCTCCCTCATTCCCAGGAAATGTCTCTGACTAAAGACCATTGCCCTACTCAAAACCATGCTACCTACATGGTTCAGTCCCCATTCACTGACTGACTGTTCCATGTGGTTGTCTCTTGAAGTTGTCCAAGCTGCAGATCTAGCTATGGAGTAGACTCAGGCTTTTGTGATAACTACATTATAGCTTCCTTTTCTTATCTGCTTCACCTCTGTCATGTCTCAGTAGACACTGATCTCCAGGACCCTTCCTGAGAAACACCCTTCATGGAAATCTCTAGCCTACTTCCCAGAGAACTTGATCTAAGAAAGAAGCTTGACATTCCATACAAATGACTAATGCAGATGTCACATTCAGGGCATGAAAGCTAGAAGACACTGGAACACTTAACTTCAAACTGCTAAAAGGACATTTATCATCAGCCATGGAGAATTCTTAAGTAACAGGCTGAATCACCTGCTAGCGACAAGAGCCCCAAGTGTTTCCTCTTTCTCTACTCCACTGGTCCTAGTGCTGGCTTCTCTTCCATCACAGGATGACTGCAGTGCATGCTGGTCGCACATGCAGACGTAACAATGCCTAAGGGAAAAAGGGAAGGCATTTTAGGAAATGCCTTCTTCTAGGAAAACTTACAACTCTTCCAGTAAGCCCTAGTAACCTCATTGACCACAGCCAGGTCGTATACTCACTTCTAAATCGATTATTGGCAAGAAAATCAGGTATGTTGGGAATGGATATGAGGCTACAGGAAAGGAATACCTGAATGATAATGATACTCTGTGAGTAAAGAAGAGAGTGAGAGCTGGGGATATAGTTCAGCTGGTTCAGTTGGTAGAATTCTGACCTAGCATGCATGAAGCCCTGGGTTCAATCCCCAGGATCACATATACTAGGTATTATGGTATATCTACAATCCCAGCATTTGGGATCAGAAGTTCAAGATTATCCTTGGCTACAGAACAAATTTCAGGCCAGTCTGGGCTACATAAGACTCTATCTCAAAAAAAGTGACCATGAAGACTCAATACAGCAGCAGTATCTTCTTCTCACAAGACACACACATGCACAGGAGCCCTCATCATAAGGCAGTGCAAAAGCATGCTGGCACCTTCTCCTCCACCCGGAGCAGAACTCTTTGTAAACAGGAACTTTGCCAACTGGATGCTAGGAAGATCTGCTGAATAAAACAAAAACCCTGGACCTTAGAGGTATGCATCCTGGCCAGAGGAAAAGAAATGAACAGAAAAACTGATGTGTGGTATCACTTGGTGTTGGGAAGCTTGATACACAAAAATGAAACCCGGGTGAAATCGCGTGCTACTTTGGGGAGTGTGTTCAGAGAAGGCCTCTCCAACTGATTAGTTGCCTTTCACTTAGACCAAGAAGAGTCTAAGTGAAAAGTTCTCCAACGTGAGTAGACAGAAATGCCCAGAGGTGATTGCCTTAGTCAAGGAGAGCTAAAGGGACAGAGCAGTGTATGAGAGTGGGTGGGATCAGGGCCACCAAACAGAAACAGAAGGCGGTCACTGATGCCACTTATTTTCATTTTATTACATGTGAACACACACACACACACACACACACACACAAATCAACCTAGGAATCAAACCTAGGTCCTCTGTAAGAACAGCCAGTGCTCTTAAACTGCTGAGCCATCTCTTCAGTCCCAGTTATTTTTATTCTAACTAATACATTGAAACATAAAAATGTCTGTCATAATGGGGCATTTTAAGACCCCAGATGCATATTTTCAACGGCTCTCAGCTTTTCACAGTGAAAGCATTCAATACTGCTAACTTTTAGAGAGACAGTCCATAATTTTACTCATCTTTTAGAAAACTAACTTTATAGATTTAATGAATGCATGAGATCACCTGGTATTAATATTAGTCTTTCTGTGCCTGGCTTATTTCATTAAATTGGATTTTTCTGTTTAGGTATACTTCAAAAACTCCAGTGAAATTAATTATAATAAGACATTTTATTAAGCCAATATACTTAAAGTGTTATTATTTCAACAGTGATTCTACAAAGAAGTATTAAGGCAGGGGCTGAGGAATGTCGCTCACTTGGTAGAGTACTTGCCTCACATACAGGAAGCCCTGGGTTTGAACACCAGCAATGTTTAAACCAAGGTAGTGGTGCATGCCTGTAATCCCAGTACTTGAGTGATAGAGGCAGGAGGATCAGGTCAAGGTCGACCTTGAGGCTAGGGATAAGTTTAGACATGAGATCCTGTCTAAATTCTAAAAATCAGTATTTTGTTTGGTTTTGTTTATTTGAGGCAGGGTCTCCCTATAGCCCCATCTGACCTGGAACTCACCGTGTAGACCAGGCTGGCCTCAATCTCACAGAGATCCAGCTACCTTTGCTTGCCAAGTGCTAGCAGTAAGGTGTGCACCACCATACCCACCTTGAAGCAGTATTATTGAGTGGGTTAGCATTACTTTTCAAGCTGTCACTGGATATTCTAAACACAGGGATGGGCATTCAGGACGCTTCACACCTACAGACAAAAGTCTGACCAGCTGCATTTTAAGTACTTCAGAACCTCATGTGAACACACTAAGATCAGATTGAACCTTGCTTCCAAGTTGTTATTTGGGTGATTTATTCTTTTTTAATATTTTTTATGTGTATGAGTGTTTTGCATGTATGTAAATGCACCATGTGCATGCAATCCCTGCAGAGGCCAGAAGAAAGCTCCCCTGGAACTAATTTCAAATGATTGTTATCCCCTGGGAACTGAACCTCAGTCTTCTGCAAGAAGAATTCATGTTTTTAATGACTGAACCATCTCTCCAGTTCCTGGTGTTTATTCTTAATATGATAAGAAATTACTGTAGAGTGATGAGCAGTAAGTGTGGCCTCATTCCGTTGGCTTTAAATGGATTGCTGTGGGTTTTAGGGGAGGTTTTTATACTATAGGCATTCAAGGAGAAGGCAGAGAGATCCATCTGAGAAGCTATATTTGAGAGGCAACAACCAGGAAAGGATTAGCCCCAGCCTGGAAGGATGGGGGGTGGCTAAACTCACAGCTGGGCCGAGTCCCCTAGAGCAGTTCCCCTCTGATGGCCTCCATCTGCACTGGAGGAGCTGACCTCATGCAGATGGGATTTCCACGAGGGAGGCTGTCCTGCTCCATCATTCACCCAGCTGTCTTCATCTCGGAGTCTGTATTTGCTTTCACATCAAGAAAGTCACAAGTGGCAATTATTTCAATTTGGGAAAGTTTAGAAACCCAAAGAAAACTCTGTGATACGGTCATCTCCCCTCTGCACCATCCATTGGACATTCTTAGCTCAAGGATCTCATCCACCAGTGGAACTGTCTCCCCAGCTCTTAAGCAGACACTCTTCAAATGAATGAAGTTCCACAGAGCTCTTTGATCGATCCCCTCATGAGAAGGTCCCAAGACAGGATGAGAAAGATGCACGCCCATCTAGCTTACTCGGTGGTTCTACACTGCCTTGTTCTGTTCCATGCCCACAAAATTAATAGTACATGGTCACCTTCATAAATACACCACCATAACTTCCAGATAGTCTCACCAACTGTCCATAACATGAGCTGGTGCTTAGGGGATCTGCCATTGATCTGGGCAGTGGCAGCTTCATTGCCAGTGGCATCCGTGTTTCTAAAATGAACTGCTTATGATACAAACTGGGTCATACAGCAATAGTCTTGCAGTCTTGCTTGGTCACTCTCAAAGGTTTTCCTTCAAAGAAGCCTGTAGGGCAGCTCTAAGAGTCACAATTTAAAAACTGTCCTACTGTTGTAACATAAAGAAAGCTCTATTTCAGCTCACAGTTTAAGAGAAGACATAGTCCACCTGGAGCTGTGGCTCAGCGGTTAAGAGCACTGGCTGTTCTTGCAGAGGACTCAGGTTTGATCCTCAGCACCCACATAGCAGCTAACAACCAAAACTTCAGCTGTTTACACTCCACCCTCACAATTTTTAAACTTTTGTTGAAATACAGTTTAGACTCTACAGTTGTTTCAAATGGACTATTAGGACATTTCTAGTAGATTCACAGAGTTGTACAACCATGAACATAGATTCATTTAAGAGTTCTATCACCCCAGCCCAGAGCCTTCATCCCCAGTTCAGACCTTCAGGCCCAGCCAATCACTAAGCTGTTCAATTAGATTTGTCTTTTCTGGATATTTCATAGGCATGGGCTTACACTTGAGGCATTTTACAGGTGACCTTTCTCATGTGAAATGATGATTTCAAAACATAGCTGATTCCCAGCCACACCTCATTCACAGCACTCGATTCCATTGCACTGCTTGGACTCACAGCAATCGCCACATCCAAGTGCCACTTATAACATTCATTGCTTATTATCTTTAATGTTGCTCACTTTAAAAAAACTGCCTTTAAAAAGCAGACATGAAGGAAACTATAAACAATAGACATTAGTGCCACCGAGAGAAAAATCAGTGCTGTTCACAGTAACGGAAGATAATTGCAAAATAAAAATAGAAATAAAATTTACTGTTGTGAATTGTATCTCCATACAAATATAAATAAATGTATATGCATACTTGTTATTTAATTCTCATGTGTTCCTGATGTCTGAGAGAGTCTGAGCTTTAGATTCTGAGCCCCAGGCCTGCTTTCCTTCTGCCGAAAAAAGGATTAGCTGTAAAGAGGTGTTAAAGATCCATTAGCACTGCACTGAGGGTTTACCTTTGAAGTGTTGAAACCCACTGAAAGAGAGTTGAAAAGAGAAAGACTTTCCCATGCAGTGATTCTGTTGTTTCATGCTTACCTGTGTATAGCTTAAAATAAATTTAGAAGTCGTCCGAGCCTCCACAGTTATGGATATTTCTTTTGCTATCCCTATGTGCTTAAATGGGTGAGCCTAGCGTTCGATCTGCAACGTTTGCTCTTAATACAGATCTTGAAGAACAGTTGTTTCAAAGTTATGCACACGACGTTAGCATGGCACATGGCCAAATTACAGAAACATCTTTCCATCTTTCCATATTTGTGTCCAGATCCACAAACTGGGGAATGGCTACAGTTCAACTGTCTGCTCCACCAAAGGCGGGGTGAACGGATGGGCCAGTCTATGCATTTGTGGAGGAACTGCCTGGACTTTTCTGCTTTGCATTTCAAAAGTGTCCACATCCATTGTCTCTCTATTAAAAAGCCTTCATCAAAAGTGCTGGCTCTGCCACTGAACTACATTCCCAGTCTAAAGAGGGGGAGCTCGGGGAACGAGAGAGGGTGATGGGAAGAGGTAAAGAAACACAAATACCAGATTTCTGCCAAATGCTCACTCTAGGGTTAACAATATATGACATTAATTATATACATACTGAGAGGAATTCAGAACAGGGACTACTTGGTGGGGGTTTGGGGACTAGAAAACGGAAGAAGAAAGTGGAAAGGTAGATGTGCCAAATATGAGCAAAGTACAAATATGCGTGTGTGAAAATGTCATAGTGAAGGTTGTTATTTTGAACACTAACTTGAAAATTAATTAAAATTTTAATCGTTCATTGGCAACCCTGTAACACAGGATTAAAATCCAACCAATTCCAAACAGTTAAGTGCTTTGTTTCCTACAAACACATCATTATTTCACACCCTTGAAACTCTGCTTCCTGTGTCAGAAACACGCTTCTCTTTAGGCCCTCTTATACACGGTCCATTCCTCCTTGAAGCTTTGTCTTCTTCAGACTAACCTGAGAAGCTCTACCCCAGCCTCTGTGCATGCCCAGCACTCACAAAAATTCTCCTAACACTTAACAGTGTACCTGCTATGAATATCCTGGGCTTGAAGCAGGAAAGAAAGGCAGGAAAATCTTAAGGATGAGAAAGGGAGGGAAAGCAGTCCTTCACTCTGGAATAGGATGAAAGCTTTTTCCAGCAGTGGAGCAAGAATTCCAGCACAATTAACAAGTGATTGAGGTCTTTCAGTCTTCATGAACCTACAATTTTCTAGAACTCTTACCAGAAACCCCATTTATAGGAAAGGATATATGCTAAATCCCCCATGACCCGGAGGCTTCAGGCTTTACCTTATCCAATTATAATTCTACTCAAGGCATCTCTGGAGCCAGGTCATGCATCCTTGTTATCAAAAGAAAAGGGGAGGGGCTGGAGAGATGGCTCATCAGCTAAAGAGCACTGGCTGCTCTTGCAGAGGACCCAGCTTTCTTCCCAGCACTCACGTGGCAGCTAACAACCATCCATAGATCTAGTTTCAGGGGATCTGATGCTCTCTTCTGATCTCCACCGGCACTGCATGACACAGTGCAATTACATATATGCAAGCAATACACTCATATCATATATATAATAAAAATAATAAATAATTATTTAAAAGGATAAGCAAAAATCATTTCTTGGCAACCTTTTGAGATATAACTTAAGAGTCACCAAAATGGTATGTATGCCTAATGCCAAACTCTTCTTTACTCTCTACTGAGGGCCTGTACCCACACTTGGGTAAATCTTCCTTTCTGTTAGTTTCCCTTTGGAAGTACATAACTCTTTTATGAATACCTCACTTTCTCTTAACTCCCATGCTTAAGCCAATATTTAAATATCTTTACTAAAATTTCCAACTCTGCTTCACTATACTGGCTAGTCCTGAAAATCTTTTCAATGTTGAAACCACAAATTCCATGTTAGCCTGAATCGCAGTCCCCAAGAGCTTAGGGTAACTCAGGCTGTTGAGGGTGGCAGTGTGGAAGTGTCTCTGTCGTCTCACACCTAACAAGTCCACTAAGTCCTTCCTCTACTTCAGCTCTCTGAGCTGGAGCCCTCTCCTCTACCAACCCCCATTGACATTTGTTGCTTAAATGACCTTGAAAGAGCCAGTTCCACTTCCTTAGATTCAACTTCTTAGGTTACTTCTTTCCTTGTATTTTCATGCTCTCTGTTCATTTTGTCCCAACTTTCTTTAAAACTGCCTCCTAACCTTGAACACATCCGGCACAGTGGTGTAGCAAGCACGCTTACCACTCACACACCTAATTTCGGCAGTTCAGACAGTCTTCTGCCACCTCCTGTTTCTCTCTAATTCATGGTTACCACAGCAGAAATAGCAAGTATTGCATCCTGGGCTTTGTTCTGTTAAGCAGCAACCTTCTTCAGGAAGTCTGAAGTGGTTCTGGGGAAGGAAATCAAGAACATGTCATCCAGGATGAGTCCACCTGGCCAATGCAGGAAGCACATTAAGACCAGATGCCCTGGTGTCCTGTGTGTCCCCCACCCTGCAGCCAGCTCAGGGACACACTCCTGCAAGGACCCCATTTCCTGTTGTGCATCATATATCATTCCCCTGAGAACACAGTCATGCTATAATACTTTTCATCTTCAGAAAAATCATTCATGGTCTGTCCAGCTTCCTTTACATTCTTTGCTCTCCCTTCATGCAAGCACAGAAAAAAAAAAACTGTCTCCGCCTGTGTTCATCCCATTCCCTCCAGCTTTCTTCCTCAGCACCCTGTGAAGGTCCCTTTGGCAAGGTCAGTTATGAAAGCCACTGCATTAAAACAGATGGTGACTCCTCAGGCTTAGCTGAACTCAGTTCAATGGGGGCTCTGGCTCCTCATGGCTCCTTTCTTGAAACATTATCTTCACCCCTCCCTCTAGGTTCTCATGTGATACACATGCCTCTTGCATCCTCACAGCTGGTTCTTATCTTCCTGTCTCTGTGCTCCAGAACTGTCCCTAACTCATTCTCGTCTCTTCCCCAAACTCCCCAGCGATTTCAGCCATCTCATGGCTTTTAATACTGTTATGATGGAGACAACTCTAGCGTTTTCATCTCCAGCATCATTTTTTCTCTTTAAATGCCCCTTAGCAGCATCTTTCTTTTAAGATCATGGGTGAAAAACTAAACTCTTAAAACTTTTGCTGCCTTCGTGAGTAGCACCTTGTCTAGATGCTTAGACAAAAATTGCTGGAGTCATTCTTGACATGTGCCTTTCCCTCATAACACAGATTTAAGGCATCAACAAATCCTTCACCATTTTCCTGAAAATCCATTTGAAATTGACTCATGCCTCTCATTTCAGTCCAAGATTCTACCTTATTTAGCTAGATGGCTGAAAATTGCCTCTTAACTGGGCTTCTGGGTCCCACCTCCGCTCCTCTACACTCTGATCTCCACGGTCAATCCATTATCAAAAAATAAGTCATATAAATCATACCTCTTGTTGGGTCCCTCGACCAGCAAGGAAAAACCGCACTCCAGATGTACCGGTTGCAAGCAGTTTTATTCAGTCCTTCTTCCAAAACAGCAACTCTTCCCCCAGACAGCAACTCGAACTAACAGACGTCAAGTCGAACTCTCTGCTGGCAAGTCGAACTCTCTGCCGGCAACTTGAACTCTCTCTCTGCCGGCAACTTGAACTCTCTCTCTGCCGGCAACTCCAACTCTCTCTCCGACGACAACTCCAACTCTCTCTCGGACGGCAACTCGAACTAACTTCCTTCCAGGGCTTCTTCTCCTTTTATATCCCCTAGCTTAGCCAATCACCTAAAAGGTCAAGTCGTGGGCAGCGAGCCTCCAATCATGGTAAACATCACATGCCGGTCACGAGACCTGCATGCTTTTAGCAACCAGTCATACTTCCTTCCTGTAACCTTGGCAACCTGGAGGCTCTAGGAGGAAGCAGCAGCAGGATGCCATCTTTATTTCTCCCCACACCTCTCATCAAAACGGCTCAGTAGCGCCCTATCTCCTTCCAGATATGTAACATACCACCCCTGAGTCATTATGTATACATACAGTTATTTGTATACTATAGTTCTCTACCAATAGAATATAAGATTCAGGAAAGTTTGAATTTGTCCCTATTCCCCAGAAATCTAAACAGTGGTCACATGTAGTAGACACTCACTGAATATTTTGAATTAGTACATGAAAGTTACCTACAACTCCAATTTTGACTGTAGCTTCCTTTCTGAGTCATAGCTTAACTATGAAATGAGCATAACAGTGTGTACCTTGAAGGAATGTTTTAATAGGTAAGTGTTAGACTAAACATAGGGCAATATGAGAAGAAAAGCTCAAATAGGTAAGAAGTACTGTCATTTAACTGTTAATGATGAGCAAGAGATCCACCTCAATTGATTGCTCAAATTCAATTCCTTTGTTAACCTTTTGAGGGCCTTGAAAACCCTTCACCTGATTGGATTGGTTGTTCCATTGAATAAGTTTCAGATACAATTGTTGGGTATCATTGATGACAGGTACTGAGTTACTCTGAGCCTGACATTTTACCAGTTGGTTCGATAAGATAGTCCCTTCGGTTTATGAGGACAGCTGGATCTCACTGCAGAGTAGTATGTCAGTCTCTGCTTTATCACATGAGCAAAATAGGCCAGATCTCGGTTGCCACCCATAACCAGCCAAGCTCTAGAGAGGCTGGCTACACGCCACTGCCCCCAGCACCACTCAGCGTCTGAAATAGGGTTAGTGATGAGTGATGGAGAGGACAGAAATACCTTCTAGAAAAAGGAGGTTGGCATTTCTAGGGCAGGACATCAAGGCATTGCTGAAGAGGGCATCAGGTACCTTATTCTTCCCTCTAGGCCTCTGTTGCTAATAGCTATTTACCAGTTTGTAGAAGTCACTGACCGGTTAAAATGACCCTCTGATGGGGATGGGGTGCAGCTTCAGGGCAGAAGAAACACCTAGTGAGCCAAGGAAGAGCACTGGACTTGGAGAAATGAGCTTTGAGTTGCGAATTCAGAGCAAGCCAATGGTTTTGTGTAACACGCAGTCCCTAGGAAGACTCCAGCAGACTCAGACTCCAAGTTCCGTCATTCAGTGTTTGAACCATTTTCTTTATCAGAGGAAGCAGTTTCTCATCTATTCAACAAGATAGGACTTCCATGTCAAAGTGTGTGGGTAACTGGGATGTCATGTATCTGTCCTTCAACATCCACTCCCTTGCCTATAAAATGGGGTCATATCATATTTTCTCCCCTTGAAATTGCTATGAAGGTATAGAAAAGGGCTCTCTCATCCATAAGGTATTATTGCTACCACCTTTGTGTCCAAGGCTGAGGATGTGCATTAACATGCACAGGACTGCAATTCCTGTGGTAGGCAGGACCCAGTCTTCCTTTGTTCATAGTATCACTAGCATGTAAATAAACAGTTGGGAAATAAAAGACTGCCTACTACCATGTCTTTTCTTGTTGTTCCATTAACTACTTAGCTTATTAAATGCTTATTAATACTTATTAAACACATAGCTTTCCACCTTCAAGAATCACCTAGATAAGGAAAAGAGTCAGACTCATAATATAGGAAAACTGGCACGGACATCATGGTTTGTTTCTAGTGACAACCCTCAGACTTCTGTATCATAACCCTTCCTCCCTCTCCTCCTCCTCCTCCTCCTCCTCCTCCTCCTCCTCCTCCTCCTCCTCCTCCTCCTCTCCTCCTCTTTCTCCTCGTCTCTAGGACCATCTCCTTTAGGGTAGAGCTCATCTAAGAACTAGCTAATGAGCATGTTTCTTCTAGACACAGTGATTTAGGGTAGTAATGGTTATTTGGCCTCTGTGAGATCAAGGAGATGATGGAGAAATTGACTTCTTCATCCACTTGGCCATTGAGGTTCTCTCAACTGAGGCTGTAAGCAGAGTAGGGGAAAAGGAAAGAAAATCTAATCAACTCTCAGGACAACCTATCTGTCTCTAGATACGGGAAGTCTCAGACTGCCCAGCTACACCATGCAAGGAATTCAAGGTCCTCTGTTGATGCTGTCTTGAGTCAAGTTTCTATTACTTCCCATGGAAAGAATGCTGGATAACTTCTTGTTAGAAGATAATAGCAGAGGAAGCCAATGACTGTGTCTAAGAGCAATAACAAACATAGAAAACAGCTTCTCTTGAAGCCATTAAATTTCAACCAGGCAAACTCATACTGACCTTCTTTCCTGCAACCTAGGCTCTGTTCACTTCATGCCGTTGTTCTGATCTGGCATACACAACACTGAAGAAGAGAGACATATAGAAAGAACAGTCTTGGGTCTGGGGAGATGACTGTGCATGCTATGCCTTGTAACACCAGCATTTGGAGTCCACAGACAGATGGATCCCAAGAGCTCAGAGGCTAGCCATCTCCACCAAAACTGGAAACTTCCAGTTCAGTGAGAAACCCTGTCTCAAGAGATTAAGGGAAACAGTGGCAGGCCTCCAAATGTCTGCAAGGGCACACACATGGCATGGCAAGTCCATTTGCATGTGTGCTCTCACAAACACACAAAATACGGAAGTAGAAATGACAGTCTCTATGGCAGCAGTATTATTGTAGTATTAAATTGCTGAGTATTAACTATACTGCCTATTACAAAAAGCCTTTAAACTATTTAAGCTAAATAAACAGATTTAAATAGCAAATAAATCCTTGATGACCTTTCTACACAGTTTTCCACAGACCTAGGATTGAAGCCCTCAGGTGATAAATCCTGGTAGGAACTTTCAACCAAGTATTTATTTAATAAACTTTTACTCTGTCTCTTTACACGGTGTTCAGCCTACAAGACTTGGTCTCTGCCCTGGAGGAGCTGGCAAAGGGGAGAAGGAGGAGCAGAGAGAGAGACAATTAGCACAGAACAGAAGACAAGATGCAATTAAGCGCTAAATACTGGAAGTGACCGGGTAAAGTTGCAAAGAGGCCAATTTCAGCTCTGTAAGAGGCAGAAATTTCTGGTCGATGAACTTGTCCTTCAAGAATGGCACAAAGACAGCTCTCATCAAAATGCAGCTTAATACTGAACTTAAAATTTACTCCGTGTGTGCGTGTGTGTGTGTGCCACAACTTGTGTGTGTGTGGATCAGACAACTTATAAGTTGTCAGTTATTTCTTATCATGTAGGTTCCAGAGACTGAACTAAGGTTATCAGGCTTGAGGGTAAGTGCCTTTACCCACTGAGCAGTCTTAGCAGCCTTTAATACAGATTTTAAATAATACTACTAATAATAGAGTGGGAATCCTGTGTTTGAATGCTGGCCCTGTCAACTAGTCATGCAACTTTGGGCAAGTGCTTATGTTTCTTCATATATGAAATGGGCCTAAATATCACCCATCTTTCAGCCTCGTGAATATTGGAGATCCTGCAAACAAAGCGGGTAACAGGCCTGGGAACACAGAAGCAGCTCAGTGTCTGCAGGCATTAGCTGAACCTATGTTCATACTCCAACCTCCGCCATGTGGAAGCTCTGTGACTCTGGGTGAGTCATATAACTTACTTGAATGCCAATCATTATAATAATAACTATTAATATTGTTTTGTTCTACTACCAAGAACCCAATTAAGATGCTCAACAATCGCTAAGAAGGTTCTCAGCAAAGCATATGGTACAGGGTATTTAAGAAATAAATACGCAAGGCTGAGGAGATGTCTCAGCAGTGAAGTGTGCTAGGTTTTGCAGCATGTGAATCTGAGTTTGATACCCAAGAACCCAAGTTAACAAAAAAAAAGTCAAGCATAGTAGTTGCACTTATAATCCCAGAACTGAGGAGACAAAAACAGGCTGCTGTCTGGGGCTCACTGGCAAGCCACCCTTGACTACTTGGTGGGTTTTGTGGCAGTGAGAGACCCTGTCTCAAAGAAAAACGTTGGAGAACACCAAATGAACACCCAAGGTTGTCCTCTAGCCTCTACACATGAACAAACACGCACACACACACACACACACACACACAGAGAGAGAGAGAGAGACAGAGACAGAGACAGAGACAGAGAGAAAGAGAGACAGAAAGAGATCCCAAGCAATCAGGCCTAGTCTTCTTTCAGAAACTACTAATGAAGCACATAGTGATTTGAAGGTAATCTAGTGAATGAGCTCTTTGAAAAGGAATTCAATTAATAATAATAATATTATTACTTTGTATCCCCAGAGCTCCTAGAATGAATGCCCAAGAAGACATGTTTTATATTTTTTCTCAAAGTCTTGTTTCGATTTTAATTAATGTGCATGTGTATATATCTGTGTGTGGGCATGTACCATGATTGCAGGTGACCAGAGAGGCCAGAAGATGACATCAGATTCTCTGGAGCTGGAGGTACAGTGCCAACACAGGTGCTGAGGATCAAACTCACGGTCCTCTGTAATAGCAATACAGTTTGTTAACCCCTGAACCATTTCTCCAGCCTCAGCCATGTTTTGAAATGGGACTTACCACTTTCAGTGTAGAAAAGCAGTACATGGTAACTGAGGAGATATAAGAAATTTCATGTACATGTAAAGAAAATTCATGCCACTCACAACTTTTCAATCCACCCAACAGTGAAGACTGCATCACAGACTGGGACAGACCACTACTCTACAAAGTTGATAAGGTTAGCAGCCCCACACTATTTTCAGTAGTATGTGGGCTAGAGGTCAGGGTTCAAATCAGACCCTAGCTTAATGTTTCAGAAGAACCTGGAGACACAAAGAGATGTGATTAAGAATAAAAGAGATAGATAACATCAAGTGCTGACTGGGATGTGGAGAAACTGGAACTCCCACTGTATAATTGCTTCAGGGAAACCTGGAAATTTATATTCACAATAAAGATTTATTTGTGTCCACTAAGCCCCACTCCTAAGTATATGGCTCTTTTAGACTGAGTTGTGTATGTGTATCACCACTCTCCTCTGAGTTCAAAGATGACCTCCTAACTCACACGACCTAGGATGTGACTATGTTTGGACAGAGAGACTTTTTAAGAGGTGATTAAGGGTAAATGAGGTCAATGGAGTAGAATTCAATCTAATGTGGCAAATGTCTTGATGAAGAGAGATTAAGACAGAACACACAGAAGGAAGACCATCTGCAGACCAGGGAAGACGGCCATCTACAGACCAAGGAGAGAAACCTCAAGAAACCAACCCTGCTGACAACTTTTTGGCCTCAGACCTTTACCCTCAGAACTGTCAGAAAAAATATCTGTTAAGTCACCCAGTGTCTAGTGTTTGGTGTGGCAGACCTGGCAAACCAATATTATAGCCAAGCAAAAGAAGTGTTCACACTCACTAGCAAACTTGTGCAATAATGAACACAGTAGCTTTGTTTGCAGTATCCCAATTTCAGTATCTAATTTTATTTCTACTGTTGTGTTAAAAAATATCCTGACAATAAGCAACTTGGGGGAGAAAGAGTCTATATTCAGCTTACCACTCCAGGTTACGGTTCATGACCATAGGGAAGTCAATGCAGAAACTTGAAGCAGCTGGTTACATCACATCCTCAGTAAGAGCAGAGAGAAATGAATACATACATGCTTGTTTGTTTGTAATAAGGTTGATTTCTCTACTCACATACAGTACAGGACCCTCTGCCTAGGGAATGATGGACTGTGTCTTCCAAGATCAATTAAAACACTACCCCGCTAGACATGATGGCAGGTTAACCTACTGTACATAATGCTTCACTGAGATTGTCTTCTCAAGTGATTCTGAGTTATGTCAATTTGACAATTAAAGCTAACCAGTATATCACAAAGGACAGAAGGTATGAATTCCGGTGGAGGGGCTGTGGAAGGGAGCCAATGGGGAGGGTGGTATAAAGATAATTAAGATGTTTTGCATGAAATACATGAAGATTCTATTTTAAAATTACAAAAATAATAAATAAGTGCCTTGTCCAGATTATTTTTTTAAGCTAACCACTACAAACACAAATATCCACTGATTGGGGAATACAGAGAGAAATAAAGTCACTGTGATATATTCACACAAGGGACTACTATGTAGTAATGAAAAAGAACAAACAGGAAAGATGGATTTCATGAACCTTGTCATAAGAAAGAAACCAGATAAGAAAGTGCATGTTGTTTGATCCCATCTATACATTTCATGTAAAACTTCTACATTCTAGAAGTCAGAATAGGGGGTACCTTTGGAAAGACTGAAAGGTAACCTGTTGAAAATCAGAAATGCTTTAGTTCTTATTCTGGATTTTGGCAACATGCTGTAGATATATGTGAATGATCACTAGAGCTCTAAGAGTTACACTTTTTCTATCAAGGTCATGAAAATCATGTAAAATCAGAGGTGATATTTTCCCAGCCTTGGGGTTATTATTAGTTCCTTGAACTTTTATAGATGGTTAAATGGAAAACTTTAGATTACATATGTTTATAATAGTACAATAGATAATTGCAAATATATTCATTAAATGCATACCATTACATGCATTTTACCACAGTAAAAATGTTCTAACAAGAAAGCTGTATGTATCAGAGGTATGCCCTTGACTCTGTTGTACCTCTGTATATTAACATAAAACAGTCAAAATTACATCCCAGTACCTAGAAGACACAATCGTGATATGTACATTTCTTTTTTCCTTTTCTTTCCACAACCTCTTAACCCAGTGTAAAGCTGTGACTTTGAATGAAAAGCAGAGACCTCTTAACCCAGTGTAAAGCTGTGACTTTGAATGAAAAGCAGAGAAGTTTGGTTGAATTTCTTCTAGATTCTCCTTCTGCAAGGATTCTTTAGGATTTTATTTATCTTATAAGCTTAGCCAGCTATCTTCCCTGATGGTCCAGATGAAACCTGCAGGAGCCTCATATGAATGAACACATCACTGAACTCAAGGGAAGTTTGAAGATTCGGTGGCAAGACCTCCATTTCCAATGAGCAGCCCCTCTCCCTGGCTTGTTTTTGCTTGGTTGGCTGAAGATGTTTATTAGAAGGTCATAATTAACGTGGCAGGTGCCTTTGTTACATTCAAATAATAACAGCAGAGAAAGCAGACTTATAATTACTTGGGCTTTTTTGGGGCTCTAGTGGTGCTGCTGCTGATATTAAGTACAGAACATGACACCGGATTGTGTGCTCGGTATGGGGGTGATTCACATTCAGCTGGTGAAGATGCAGGCTTTGGAGGAGGGTACATAGAAAGTAGACTTGAGTTTAAACAAGAAAATAGGAACTACGATTAACTCCTAATGGCATATAAGTAGAGAGTGGGGCTGCTTCTCTCAGTATCTTTCCTCACAGGGATTGTCTCCAAGACCTCTCTCTCCCCTAAGTCACATTGTATTGTCTATTCTGTAACTGTTCGCTGATGCAGTCTGCTTCTGCTAATTGAGAAAAGTCAGGAGACTTACACTGGACTGGGACCTGCGCTAGGTTACATGTGGAAAACAGTGGACCTGGCAGCATCTAGCCCGGGATGGCCTCTCTCTTTTGTACGGACTGTCCCAAATGCAACTCCCACTGGAAGTAAACAGCACACAGAAATGCCCCGTGAGGGAAAAAATAATGCAAAACTAAGCTGCAAAGGTCAGGGGGTGCAGCTTAGATGGGCAGCGAAGGAGACTGTTTCAAGAGAATCATGCCGATCTCAGGCGTTTTTAAGGAACCGGCTGAATAACAAGCACAGGGTTGAGACATCAGTGACATCACAGAGGAGAGACAACGATGGAAGTTAACGCTGATACTGAGCAACTGAACAGCAACACTGATGGAGCCCAGTCCTTCCCCTCATCCACACCCACCAGCAGGCTACAGCGTGCACCACCTCTACTCACAAGGAAGGGACGGCGGTCTCTCCGAACAGATACCAGCTCGGGACAGGCAGAGGACAGGGAATGTCATGATCAGGCAATCTTCAAAAATGTTAAACCCCCAGCCCCCAAACAAGCCACAATTCTGGATGCACGAGGACAGGAAAGCAATTTTCTGTAACCTGGAGCGGACATGAAGCAAAATTGAAGGCAAATCCCAAGGCAGGTATTTGGCAGCTGAGAACAGGAGTTGGAAGGAAAGGAAGGGATGAGGGCATGGCGGAGGGCGGCTGAGGGCCGCTCAGCGCATCCATGTCCTTTCATTTAATCCTAGTCGAAGTCTGCAAGGAGCTCTTGCTCTGCACATCCTACAAGCAAGTAAACTGAGGCACAGAGGGGTCAAATGCCTTGACCAAGTGGTTAAGCGATCTGACCTTGGCTTTCTTTCAATCGATTAATCTCTACCACTAGCCACAGGACGAGTTAAACACTTTCTCCAGAGCGTTAGGAACCTCAAGAAAAGGCCAGTGATGCCAGAATTAAAGTACAGGCCTGCACCAGCTTAAAGAGGATTTAGGTCTAAGATAAGCCCCTAAGTAGTGTTCACTTGAGTGATCTGTGACTCACACCTAGCCACATGCATGGAGGCTCTTTCTTTTTACTGTTTGAGGATTTCACATATGTATATAACATATTTATCAAATCGGCCCTCTGGCCCCTCCCACCGCACACACCTTTAGACAGTACAGCTCCAATTTAAAAAGTGAATCATAGTTGAGGAGATGGTTCAGCAATTAAGAGCATGTACTGCTCTTACAGAGGATGGGAGTTTATTTCCCAGCACCCAGTGGCTTACAACGGCCTGTAACTCCAGCTCCACAGACTCTAACACCCTCTTCTGGTCTTACACATGTCCAGCCCCCATACACACACACACACACACACACACACACACACACACATATAATGAAAAATATATGAATAAGTAAAGAAAGAAGCATCAGAGGGGTCAAGTTACTTGCCTAAGAGAACCACACCTAAGTGTGGATTTGAGTCAGCTCTGTGGATTTGAATCAAGCTGTTTCATTCCGTGCACAGCCATACTGAAGAACAGCATAGCAATTAACAACTGTACTATTCTTATCTCTTTATATCTCTCTCGACACTCAGTTTATCAGAACGTCCTCTACTCACAGTGTGAAGAGCATCCAGCCACTGTTCTCAGTGCTCATACTGTAGCTGTTATAGTTAATATCAACTGTCAACTCGAAAGGATTTAAAACCACTTAGGAGACAAGCTTCTAGATATGCCTATAAGATTCTCTAGATCAAGTTGAGATGGGACAACCTGCCTTAACTGTAGGTGTTAGCATTCCACGTGCTGGTGTCTCAGACTGCATGAGAAGGAGAATGTGAGCGAAGCACCAGCATCCATCTTTGTTTCCTGTCTCTGTTTTGACTAGTCACCTGCCATTCCTGCCATCATGACTTTCCCACCATGGAGTGCTACATCCTCAAACCATAAGCCAAAATAAACTCTTCTTTCCTTAAGTTGTTTCTGTCAGGTATTTTGTCACAGCAACAAGAAAAATGACTAATAGGCCCAAAACCATTTGTCTCTGAATCGGAACAATGGTCTCCCCACTGCTCAGTCTGTGTGCATCTTTGCCCTGTTCTTCAAATACACATGGCAACCAGGATGGTTTTGTTGAGAAGTGATCAATTCATATTGCTCATTCACTCACTCAGAACAAATCCCAAGTCCCTCACAATAGCCCACAGAGCCTTGTGCGACCCAGCTGCCCTCCCCAACTCCCCTCCAGTCTCATCTTCCACACTCTTCTCTCTTCATTTTCTCTTTCCCAGTCCCCTCATCCCTGACCGTGCACATTCAAAATACACATCCCCTCATCTTATTGCCCCTGCTGTGCTGTATCTTACCCCATAATCCTTGACATGGCACAGAGTACCTCTGGTTTTAATTGTCACCATCCACCCCTTCACACTCAGCTCTGTGATGGAATGAAGAAAGGGGCTTTGTTTAGTTTGCTGCTTTATCTCAACATTTGGCACAGAGTAGGTACCAAACAAATACTTGATGAATGAATGCATGAATAAGTGAACCCCCAAAACAGCCAAATCAGATGGTGGAGACACGAGGTTACTCCTATTAAAGACTCCTATTGCAAGAGTAAAGAAGGAGGAGCCAGAGAGATGGCTTATAAGCGTTTACCAGACACACCTCATGACCTGAGTTTGATCCCTGGAATCAAGGTTAAAAAAAAAAAAAGAAATCCAGATATGGCAGCATGTATCTGTAGCCCCCAGTGCTCCTACAGTGAGCTGGAAGGTGGAAACAGAAGAATATCCCAGAATCTCAAGGGCCAGCTAGCCTGGAATATGCAGTTCAGCTCAGACAACCTGAGAGATCTTGCATCAGCAAGCTGGAGGAGAGAATCAACTCCCAAAAGTTGTTCTGAGTGCTGAGGTGCATGCCAGCACTCTCTCTCTCTCTCTCTCTCTCTCTCTCTCTCTCTCTCTCTCTCTCTTCTCTCTCACTGTCTTGCACACATACATACACTTACACACTAGATAAAAGAGTAAGAACAGATAAATTGTGCTCACAGAGTACCCACTGTGTACCGCACTGCAGCCGGGAAAGCAGCTCAGCTCCAACAGGCCTAACTCCCATTCCAGGCTTTGCCACTTGTAAGCTACTGACTTGGGAAAGTTGCCTACATGCTCCCAGCCTCGGCTGCATCTCCTATTCCCTATGAGTGATGACAGCATCTCTCTTGCAGAGTATATGGTGTAAGATGCTTTCCAAGTGTCCAATGCCTAGCAAGTGGCGATGAACATTAGTTATTTTGATTTTCACACTGCATGAGCTTCCTGAGTTGATAAGAACACCTTCCTCCTAATGTACACTCAAGAGAGACTTCCGAACTTTTGTTTTTTGCAGAAATGAGCTAGTGAAGAGAATTCTATGATACCAAATGACCTAAGTGAATATTCTTCTTTCATGTCCTCTTGACCTTTTATATCTAAACTTAGAAGTAATGAAGACTGAAGCCTGCACCTGAGTCACATGGACACGAAGCACCCTACAGCTTTATCTCTAATGCCAGGTGCTCGTGGCCTAAAGCAATTCTAGAATCTGTTTCCCCCGATAAGAAAATGATCAGCAGTTGCACTTTGTATAAATAGCATTTGGGTTTGACTGGCCATGGAAAAGGGCAGTTGCAAGAGTATTTGTTTGAGACACAGATATTTGATTGAAAGAAATGTTGTCCAATAGTTCAAGAAGGAAGGTCTTGAGATTAGCCATGATTCATTTGCTTTTCACAAAGATAGACTCCTGCTGTCAGCCCTTATATTTAATCCAGGAGCCCTGAGCTTGCATTTTAACACAGAATATGTTTCTCACATTCTGGCGTGGCTTGACTTGTCCATCAATGTCACCACCTCCTGAGCAAAAGGTAAATTACAGAACTTCTTATACCACTTAACTCCACTTATATGGATTGCACAGATGTGCATGCTTTTTTAAGTACTAGAAAGATATTCTAAAGATGCTGTTTAAACCACTGAAAGTGGTTAACTAGTTATTTAAGGGCTGTTGGGACACTGAATGACTTTTTTTGTTGCTGTTCTTTTCGGTATTATTTGAAACTTCTAAAATCCCTGCAAATGACCTTTGGCAAAGGAAAACAAACAAAAGTACTGTTTACATTGTCATCATCATCATCATTGTAATCATTATCACCGTTATCACTATCAACATCATTACCATCATCTTCTTCACCATCATCAATATCATCATCCCCATCATCATCATCGTCATCATCATCATCTTGGAAACATCACAGATTTAATCTGACTGTGGCCAGACCATCACACTCTCTTATTAAGAGTAGTGACACATGATATCTTCCCATGTAGGGACACCAATTGGGAGGTTAAGGAGTTGATCATTTACTTTTGTATTCACTGTAGTTATTTGAGCATCTGTCTTGACATCTTCAAATCCTTGATTGATATAGCAGATGGAGCAGGAGTCTGGGCTCACTTTCCATTTCTACCTCTGCTGATGGAGGTGAGCAGTTTTTGTGGGTCAAAGAACTGGGAGTCTGTTCAACAGTTTTAACTCCCTTGGTAATGAAGGCCGGGGGCACAAGAGACATCACTCCCAACCATGTGACCTAAAGATGGCTGTCAGTGCTCAAGTCAAAAGAGGGGAGCTTCCGTTCCATCCATTAGTATCTGCTAAGCTCTGTCGTAGACCTCAATGTGATCCAGAGAAAATGTCTGCCTTTAGGAGGCCCACAGTCAAATAAGGGAGTCAGGTAAATGATAGCAGTCCCCTGATGCTGAGGCCTGGAAGGATGGGTGAGTGGTTAAGAGCACTGGCTGCTTTTGGACCCAGGTCCAATTCCCATCATCTATAGCAGCTAACAATCATCTTTAACTCTAGTTCCAGGGGATCTGATATCCTTATGACCACCATGGGCAATGCATGCATGTAAAGCACTTACACACATGCTCACAAAACATACATGTAAATGCTTAATGGGGCAGGCCTTAACATGTGTGGCAGAATGCATGAGGTTCGTTGGGGTGGAGAGGTGTGTGAGGGCATGAATGGGGGAAGAAGTCTAAATGTGATTAAGAACTGCTGTATGAAATGCAGTTAAATTTTAAAAAAAATAAAATATTTTTTAATTAGAAAAAGGATGATACTAGGTGGTCTATAAACCAGATGCTGAAAATGTCTAAATCGAAGGTCACTGCATCATGAAATGAATACTTTTTTTCACATTTTCAAGGAGCTGTAAACATGCAGAATAGTGTGCAGTAAGGACCTTAGGTCCAGAAAGCCTAAAATACCATCTAACTCTCTGCAGAAAGGCCATTTATCCCTGGAAAGGCAGAGCCAGGCCAGGAGGCACATGGCTAAATATTCTCAGCATTTAGGAGGCTGAATCAGGAGGATTACAAGGTCAAGGCCAGACTTGGATCCATAACAAGCCTCTATCTTTAAAAAATTACTTCTTATCCCTGGAAGTACAGAGCAGGTAACACGGAAAGAGCACACGCGTGCAACATCGAAGCTAAAACATGAAGACCCAAGAGTCTACACAGATAAAAGTAAAAATACTCTGAGTCGGAGAAAAAGGCATGTGGCTGGAGCATTGTGGGGTAGGGAAGGAATATGCAAGGCACTAGAGAAAAGCCAAGGCCAGAGTATAGTTAACAATGGGGAATAGTGAGCTCGGAACTTGTTAATTTTATATATGTACACCTGTCTGTCATCTTTCTATGTTGTATCCTCAGTAGATAAGATGGGTGGATAGAAAGATGACAGATTGATAGGTGACAGATGATATATAGATAGATAGGTAGATAGATGGATAGATGATAGACAGTCTAATGTACTTTTGATTCTTAAATAATTCTAGACTCACAGGAAGTCACGAAGCAGTACATAGTGTTCTAGGAACCATTCACCCAGCTCTCCTGCAAGTGACATTTTATTTCTTATATAATCAAGAGGTTGACACTGGCTCAGCTGACCATGGAGTAGACCACTTGTGTTAGTTACTTTTCTCTTGCTATGATAAAACACCATGATCAGGAGGGACTTGCAGAAGAGGGTGTTTTGACTCATGGTTCCAGAGGGAGAATCCATTATGGTAGGGAAGCCTAAGAACTCACAGCTTCGATCACAAACACCTAGCAAAGAGAACATTGGAAGTGGGGTGAGACTATGAACTCTCAAACTCACAGGCCAGCAAAGCCACCTCCTAAGGGTTCCATGACCTTCCCAAACTTCCCTTTGATTGTTTCTCCTACTCCATTGAGGTGTTGGCTGTTACAGTGATCCTGGGTCCTGAGAACAGAAGAAAATCAATCCATTCTCCTTAGCAAGGTGCCTGGGTCTCCCAGGTGGACTGAACCTCTTCAGGAACATGGAGTCCAATTCTTACTAACAATAAAATATGAAATTTTTAAGTTCTAAGATAATTGTGATGATTAACCAAGTGAACTGAGAACCATTCAAAAATGCACACTGTTGAGCTAAAGTTAGTTGCTTTATGATTTAACCCAACAGCCTCAGGGTACATTAGAGCAGTAACGTAGTGGACAGAGGATAAACTCTTGAGTCAGCTTGAACGCAAACCCTGTGACCACCTGAGTGATTTAGGGAAGATTTCTTAACCCCTCCGAACCTCATTTGCATCATTTTTAACATGTGGATCATATTTGTGTCTACCCGATAGGGTTGTTTATAGCATAAAAGAATCATTTATATAAAATGCACAGAACAACATTCCCAAACCAGCACTGTAGTGAGTGAAATAATTTTTTCCATGAAATATGTTAGAAGCTGTAAGAATTAGATTCAAGATTTAGTAAATCACAATAGCATAAGATTACCTTTTCATTGGCCCATAATTTAAGGAACTATGCACAACCACTGAGAATCTGGGAGAAGCAACAGAAACATAATTTTTTTCCCAGAACAAGTCACATAAAGTCCCACAAAATCTTTGGAAGAACACACAAGCTGTTAAGATTCTGAAACTAGATTAAGATAAAAGCATCACAGTAAATGCTGAACATAACAAGGTTGGGACAGAAATGTTGTTTGTTTTTCATTAGAGCTGCAACAAGAATTAATCTACCTGACACAGAGTTACAGTGTTCTTCTTTACATATCAGTGGCTTAGCACAGCCCAGAAGAGTGAGCTGATAAGACCAAATGTCTCCTCCCTCCCCTCCCCTCCTCTCCTCTTCTCTCTTTCTCCTCCACTTCAAATCAAAGTCTGGTGAATAAGCTCAAATAGGCTATAGACTTCCATTTAAAAAGTAGATTCTCAGAGTTGGCAAAAACTCACTTAAACAAACACTGAAAAATATCAGCATTATAATCAGACTCTGGAGAGCAACAGACCTATTGAGGTATATCACAAGGCCAGGAGAAGTTGGACCTTTAATCCAGCACACATGGATGGCCTTCTCAAGTCTTAAACCAACTTGAAGGCAATGGGTGAAATCCTAAAGACCAACTGAAAGTCCTTACACAGCCTTCCAGCTCTAGGACGTTGGATCCAAGACCTGGAATTTGTACCATGAGCTTACTTGGGAGTACTAAAATAAGATGACCAGGGGTCTAATGGGGGTCTCAGCACTTGGGGTCAACCTGAGGGGCCTGAGGGGAACTCCACCGTGGGGGAAGGAACGAGTAGATGCAGAGTTAAGACACAAACTCTGGGAGCTGGACGAGAAGCAGGCCAAGCGAGTGGCACAGCAAGCTTGTTTATTGAATAGGTGCAAAAGCTCTTAGAAGTCTGGATAGCCAAAGACCTTATGAGGTGGTATCCAAAATACAGCCAATAGTAAGTTTCTCCCCAGGTAGGCAGGTTCTTTCCAGGTGCTGGCCAGAAGCTGGTCTCAGGACGAGGCAGAACAGAACGCCACACCCACAGGAGCCATTCCTTTATTCCTCCCTAGCAGGTGGCCTGGCTAGGCTCATCTTGCATTGTGCCCAACAGGGAGGGGTCCATAGCTCCTGAGTCAATGTCCCACCTGTGGTTATCAAATACTCTATATTTGCTGGAGATTACTTGCCTATGATGACCTCTTTGATTCCATGTGTGTCTTCTTCTTTAGGTTGGATCTGTACTGCTGGATCCCATAAATTCACTCATCTTTCTCTTGGGGACGTTCTGCCTCTTTTCAGAGGACTATGCTGCCTAGCTATGACACAATATCTATCCTTAGGTTATCCCTAACTCATTTATCAAGCCAGCCAAATGGCCATAGAGGCTTTGCAAAGTCCGAACGGCTCTATTAGAAACTCTTCCCTCTCTGAGGTAACCATTGCCCTCCCTTCCCTTTCACACCCTCCTGAAAGGACAAGCATTAAATTCTTATTTCATATTTATTGATCATGTACCTCTGCATCAATGCCATACATGGGCCATAGATATGGGGGTATTAGTTCTTCTGTAACTGCTGTAATAAATTGCCATGAGCAAAATGGCTAACAACAATAGAAATATGTGTCTACATCTTAGAGACCCGGAGTTCAAAATAATCTCTTAAGGTTAAGCAAGTACACACTCCCCTCAGAGGCTCCAAAGGAGGATCTTTCCCTACCTCTTGGGCTTGAAGCCTAAGGCTATATCCCTAAAGCGCAATGTCAGTGTCTTCAGGGTTCTTTCTGCCTTGATGGTCTAGGCCTCCTGCTCTCCCCTGTGAATAGGTTATCTCCCTTTGCTTCTCTCAGACAGTGACATTTGCTGTGTGACACTATTCCTGGGGCCATGTGGACAAACATATACTCACTCCCAACGGGGAATCAATGACAAAACAAAGTAAAGGCACCACCAAAGTCCAACTCAGTGAATCAGTGAGTTTTATTGGGGTTACTTACAAGGTCAGAAATGATGCAAAGACAGATGTATTACCAAAGCCCACCCCAGCATGGGTGACTGCTCATGCAAGCAGGAAACCAAGATCGCACTGCACAGAGGCAGCTAAACAGGTTAAAGAGCATCCTTTCCAGGTGCTGATCTCCCTTGTTGAGGCAGCTCAACCAGTCTGAGAGTGTCTCTCAGAAGTCGCAAGGGCATCAGTAAACTTAGGGAGGGAGAGGCCTAGTGAACCTGGTCAATTTCAGAGACTTCCTGAAAGTACTGAGTTCTTTACTTCCTAAATTTAAGGTGTTCCCAGGGGGATGGGATGCTTCACCTTCCCTCAAAATAGCCTGTCTACCTTTCTTTAGACATCCTGTTGTTTACAGAGCTTCCCTCCAAGACAGAAGATCTTATCTGGGAGGAATTGCTACATATTTGTTATTGTGTTCTGAATCCAATTGACTAACTCAGGAATTACCCCAAGATTCTTAATTTAATGATCTCTGCAAAAACCTTTTTTCCAAATAAGGTCACACTTACAGGTTCCATGCATCACAACCTGGCATCTTTGGAGGCTAATTATTCAGTCAACTTTAGTGGACAACAAGAGGTGACCAGAGAGGTGGGAATCCTTGTCAAATGCTTACTATGGGCCCCACTCTTCCCTCAAGAAAAGCTTCATGTGCTAAATATCATCATTCCCAGTCTATTAATGATGTATGCATTTGAAAAGTAAAAGCAATAGATCATGTGCATAGAAGTATCTTTTCAACATAGATGAAATAGAAATGAACAACCCAGACCTGTAAACACAAGTCCCATCACCACCATCTTCATCTGCAAAGTACTCTTGCCTTTCCAATCTCAGCTCAGTATTTAGGGGGCCTTTATCTACCACAGAGCGGGTTGTGTCACCTATTCAGAGTCCCGGTTTGTTTTTTACTTTTTGGTGTTGCTGTCTGTCTCAAAAGAATATGGTTCCCCTAAAGCAAAGATCACATATCAAGTAGGAGGTGTGGGGATGTGTGTTGGGGTACAAGCACTTTCTGAAAAATTCTTGACCTTGTGTCTCCTGCAATGTGAAGACCAGGAAGGCGAGCACCATGATGGAGAGGCACCTGATTTGTGGCAGGGTGGGGGCATGCTGTGATGGGAACCCAGCAAAGACCATAGTAGCTAAGAAGGAGATTTTTTCTAGTAAAGAGCAGATGCTGTGTGTTCAGGAAAGTTACCATGGTCTGGGATGGGGCTCAAGGGATTTGGGAAAGACAACTGTGTAGGATTAATAATAGTGAGAATGAATGAGACTTTGGAGGCTGTCAGTAGCTGGATTCTGAGTATCAGTGAGTCAGGCACTATTGGAGTGGGGGATGTCCGGTGAAGATGATAGAGATATCTGATTCTACTACATGGGACCACTGCTCTGAAACAGAACCTGCAGACCTCCCCCTGCCTCTTCTGGGATGGCACCCAGTGGTTTGTAGAACTTTTCATGCATCATTTAAGCAGGACCTCACTGCAAGTCTAAGTCTAGATGTAAGAAGGGAGCCCCATTTTGCAAAGAAGCAAAGGATGCTCAGAAAATGAGTGATCCCAGTTACTAAACGACCTGCTTCAAATGGACGACAGAATGTGGCATTTGTCCTTTATATTTTATCAAGCAAAGAAGTATCTCTGAAATCACAAGACACTTTGTAAAGCTTGACATATGTGCCTACTCTGCTTCCTTTGTGATCCTCTGAGGTGGATTAGGGGGGTGTCTCCACAAAGCACTGAGGAAACAGAGGCACAGATGAGGTACATGACTTGCCTAAACTCAGACAGCAAGTGACATAATTAAAGGCATGTGGCTGAGGACATAACACTAATAATAACATAATGAGTAGCTACTGTATATTACCAACAATATAATAAACCAGGCACTTTTCCAACATTCTTTCACCAAGTCCTTCAACCCTAGGATTCTGAATCTTTGTGTGTGTGTGTGTGTGTGTGTGTGTGTCTTTGGGGAGAGAGGAATATGATGTCAGTGACTGATATGCACAGCTGTGTATGGGTTCAAGCTCCCATACACATGTAGAGGCCAGAGAAGGACATCTGGTGTCCTGCTCTGTCACTCTCTACCTAATTCCCTTGAAATAAGGTCTCTCACTGAACCTGGAGTGAGCTGGTGGCCAGAAAGCCTCAGTGATTCTCCTGTCTCCTCCCTTCCCCCACAGTAATAAGGATATAAGCAAGTGTGGCCACGTCTGGCTTTTTACATAGGTTCTAGGGATTTGAACTCAGGTCCTAATGTTTGTGCAGCAAGTACCCTTATGCACGGAGCCATCTCCTCAAGCCCTTGGGTATCATTTTTTTGTGACAATTATATAAATGTGTCCAATTAGTCTTGGGGAGATGATGGATTTAAGAAAGACCGTTCTCAGTATGCAGGGCCAAAATCCTTGTCATTTATCATCAGATCGGATCTTGCCCATCCTGGAAGTGTTCAGAGCCACACCTCTCTCTCTCTCTCATACTTTACCAGTCTTTTTCTTTCTCCTTTGACAAACTTGCTAATCCCTTTTTCCCCTGCAACTGAGTGTCTGGTTCTGTACCTTGTCCTCCACCCATGCTCAAAAATCCTCTGAGACCCTGAACTCAGAAGGCGGCAACAGGCTGGGCTGATAGATCACAGTCCCAAAAGCCAGCTTGGTCTAGCGCTCTGCGAATAGAAACATGTCTTTAATTATGTCTGTTAACTCAGCACAGGGAGGGAGCCAGGCAGCAGATGATCCAAAGCTCCAAGCAGACAGCATTTTCAAGCTGTGCATCAATGCCATGGGTGCCCTTAATTCTATTTGTCACCTGCTAGACAGCTGCCTAGCCCTTGATGGAGCTATAGCAACTGACATCGTGCATTTAGGCAAAACCCGTCAGGTATCTATGTTTTGATTTCTTAACCTGCTGATGTCTGAAAGAAAAGCAAGGAAGTCTATTCTCCTGAGATCCAAGTTTGAGCATGCTGGGCTGAGAAGACTGAATTCACTTCTACTAAACACCTGTTGCATATTTTCGCATGACAGTTCTGCAATGAGACCATTTGAAAGTAGCATTTCATTAACTGGCAAGTTGGGAAAAATGGGCATTTTGTGCTTAGTGCTGCACCTGGTCTTGACCTCAAATTTTTAAAAAATGGAAATCCAACTGGGTGTGGTGGTCCATACCTATAAACCCAGAACTTAAGAGGCTAAAGCAGGATGATTTCCACATGTTCAAGGACAGACTGGGTTACGTAGTTAATTCTAGACCAGCAAAGACTATATATTGAGAAAAATGGCCACAATCTAGCTTTGTTTCATGGCTATATCCTGACTTACTTTAGTTCCTGGTACAGATAATATGTGTTCAGTAAATACTTGCAGGTTGGATGGACACACAGAAGAATGGATGGATGGGTGGATGGATGGATGGATGGGTGGACAGACCGATAGATGGATGGTGAATAAATAGAACCAAACAGTTGATAGTTATTATTCCTATGTGTGTTATTCTCTTTCTGCCCATCCAGGCCCTTGCTGTGTGACACTATTCCTGAGGAGGAAATATAAACAAACATCTAACTCACCCCAGACAGGGACTGATGACAGACTAAAGTAGCGATACCACCAAAGTCCAACTTGATGAACCAATTAATTTGGGGGGTTATTTACAGGAGTACAGGTGACCCATAGGCAGCTGCAGCTCTGAAAGCCACTCCAGCACCAGACTCATGAAAGCTGGAACCCTGGAACTCTCTACTCAACTTGCAAGCAGCTCAACAGGTCAGAGAATCACCTCTCCTCAACAGTCCTTACTGTTTGTCACACCTTGGGGAAGGAGGGACCTTGTGTATCCAATAAGTTTCAGGAACTTCCTGAGACTTCAACCCAAAGTGCCTTCACCTCTGGACACAAAGCCTACCTCCTACTTCAGATTATGAAGATGCCAAATGTCCACCTTCCGGGCCCCTGTCAGTCAGATGTGTCTACTGTGGAGTAGAACTAGAATTGTGAACACTAAAACACGGGGTGAAATCCATTCTGAAAATGTGTGTACTTGGCACATTCTTCCAACATCCGTGGGCACGAAGGACCACTGAGCTATCAGAACAACCATGTCCATGGCTGTGCTCTTGAGTGGTCCAGTTTCTAGAGCAATGTTGGAGATGATTCCCACCAACTAGGCTGAAAGGTGTTGTAAGTGTATATTGCTTACATACCCCTCTGAGGTAATCCCTGGCTTAGCTTCTGCTCCCTACAACTCAAGTCCCTCAGCATTCATCTCATCACTAAGAAATAAAAGACAGGATAGTGGGAGAGTGAAATGACACGCCCAGGGTCACAGCTAAGAGGCAGAGCCAGTTTACATGCCCAAGTCTAGAGATTACAAACTCAATGCTTTTCTACCTGTCTACACTGAGCTTCCCAAAAGAAACAGTCCAAATTAAACCACTTAGTTGTAGAGAATGCAAATTCATGTCTCTAGAGCAGTCACTAGTCTGTTCCAAGTCAGGCTTGCTGATACATGACTATAACCCCAGTTTCTATAGAAGGTGAGGCAGGAGGATCTTAGGTTTAAAGCCTGTCTAGGCTTCAAGGTGAGTTCAAGATTAGTCTAGGCAACTTACTAAGACTATACCTCAAAATAAAAACTAAAAAAACAAGCCCCAATGTAGTGGTGCTTGCTCAGCACTCCTGAGGCCCTGGGTTCAATCCCTAGAACTGCAAAAAAAGCAATCCTTCCCCTTGTCTACATAGTGAGTGACATGGACAAGTGGACACATGTGGGTCCACTGTGCAAGCCTTATTGTGAGTGCTCTGTAAAAGCCAGTCCAGCCATCTGGACCTCAGAGTTCTGGTTAAAAAGAGAAATCCATTTGTCCAGCATTAATCAAAAGAAGTCCTCAAACTCAGGCACAATGGACTCAATTTTTAATTGGGTTCAAGTCAAATAATTACTCAGCTGCCCATAAAATTCATTTTAACTTATTAAATGGAGCTTCCAAAATAGCATTGCTATGGAGTGTGGCCAGTTATGAGGGTAATTTGTCTGAAGGAAAATGCATTGGTCTGAAACCTGGATCCTTTTTGGTCCAGCAGCTGAAGGTCTTGGACAAGTGACTCAACCTCCCTGAACTGCAAGTTCCTTGCCTTTAAATGGATTTGATATTTATATCTGCTTCATGGAAGTGTCAAGGATATATAAGAGACATTTATGTAAGCTAGCACAGGGCCTAGTACAGAGAAGGTTCTGTATAACTTGTACAAGGAAACTCCCTTAAGATAGATATGGGAATCAAGTTGCTGAGTAAAATTGCATGGAACTGCCTTCAGCATTCTTGATTTATGTACCCTTTTGTTCCTAAAGGATTGCACCAATTTTCACAGCCCCTAGCAGTTTATAAAGCCAACTATTTTATAAAGGACTTTAACCAGATCTTTGCAAAATGGTATATGACACTGATCAATGCCTATCAGGAAACAAGCATAGACTGTCCTGCGAATGAATTCAAATGATCTGTCGACTGATAAAAGATTCTCACACGGGTCAATTACCATTAAAGGACCAAGGGCAGAGCAAAATATCAAAAGTCTGCCTTCCAGAAGACAAGTGACACATGTTCTCATTCACATGTGAAAAGTAAAAGAATCACTTTCAAGGAAATAGGAAGTGAACTGATGGACGTTTGAGACTAGGAGGGAAGCAGGGAGAAGGGAGGGACAGAAGTCGTATGAAGGATATCACAGTACAATGTTCTCTTCACTTTCAACTTGCTGCAACCTTCTCACCTGGGAAGGGAGTCTCAGCTGAGAAACCTTCTAGATCAGGTTGGCTTGTAGATGTGTTGGGGGGAAGCTGATTATTAATTAAGGTGGGAAGACCCACTATTGCATGGGCCGGGCCCTGACTGTTAGAGTGAGGAAAGCTGGCTGTGCAGAAACAACCAGCAAACAAGCCTTCATCTACTTATTCTCTCTCTGTTCTCGACTATCAGGCATGATGTTTGAGCTTCTGCCTTGACTTCCCACCAGTGAGGGGCTGTAACCTCAGACTGTAGACAGCATAAGCTCTTTATTCCCTAAGCTGTTTTCTGGTCAGGGTGTTTTATCACAGCAAAGAGATGAAACTGGGACCGAGGAATAAGTCCGCATCATAGCGTGACAGTTTATGGAATTTTGCTTTACATTATAAAGAACTAGGAGGGAGGAGTCCAAAGATTCTCATCACGAATTATAAATGTTTCCAGAAACAGACGTGTTAATGATTTGATCATCGTATGTTTTATATGTCTATTTCCTTACCACATTGCATTCCATCAGTATATACAATGACCATACGGCAATTAGAAATTTAAAGAGTTTGTCATCAGTGGGGGTGCAGAGTGACTCCACTGGTGACCCTTAAAACTTCAAAAGAGGACTGGAGCGATGGCTGGCTCAGTGGTAAAGAGCACTGGCTGCTCTGGCTCTAGCATTTGGCTCCTAGCATCCACATGGTGATTAATTCTAGTTCCAGTGGCTCCAACAGCCTTTTCTGCCCCCACCTCAGGCACTGAATAGCAGCAGAGCATTCACACACATGTGACCAAAATACTCATACTTATAAAATAAAATCAGATTAATTAAACATTTTTCATTGCAGAAGAGCTCAGCTTGCTCCCCATCAGGGCCTCCCCAGCTTCTGCCTGACATTGCCGAGAGACCCAGGCCCCTCCCTCCCTTTGGGACTCACCAGAACCTTGCCTGACTGGGAACCTCCAGTTGAAGGCAAAAAATTTTAGCATACTCTGTGGTAACAAAAAATGAGATTTTTGTTAAAGCAAATCATATAATTTGTTCGTTTATGAACAGTGTACCTAATTTTAAAACCAAAAGATTCATCAGTCAAATCCAATATCCCTTTGGTTTAGGAATTACTGAAGTCAAGATCTGTGCACAGAGGAGGGACGCCATGGGTTGACATGAATCACCACGAAGGAGAAACTGAGGCAGGCTGTAGATTTGCCTTTGCTTGAATTTCTAAAGCAAAATGCTTTAGTGAAGCAAGAAAAATTGAAATAGAACTCAGGATGAGTTTTCAGGCACACACTGTCCCTTCTAGAATGGCAAAGCTCTGTCCACTGAAATTACTCATATTTGCTGATCTGAGCTCTTCCTTTTTTTTTAAATTTCATACATCATTCCCCAAAGAGCTTTTTTAAAAACTTGGGAACCAAAGGTCTGTGTTCAAATTCTAACTGCATCACGTACAGCCAAAATCCTAGCATCTCTGACTGCACCAGATTTCTTACTCTCAGATTCAACCTTCACCCACTTTGCTTGTTCACATTATGTGATTATGGACATTTGAGTTAGTGAGTCTTCATTAAGGTTCTCTGAGAGCAGTCCAAGAAGCAGCTTCCTTCCAGTGTTCTGTCATGCCCACTGACTGAGAGAAAATGACTCTCCGTACCCAGGCCCCCAGCCTGTCAGTACAAGCTGAAACAGGGCCCAGTGTTGCCACATCTGGGCGACTTGTAAGAATACCATCAAAGGACCTATTGTGGATGCATATCACCCCAGGCTTCGAAGCTATGAATGGTGCACACCTGTTTGCACTTGATCCAAGTGAGTAAAGACACACCGTGCACTTGGGCCACCTGTTAATCCCATCAAGAGCGAGAGTATCTGCCTAATGCAATTTGTTTGGCAGGCTCCCAGCAGGGAATGCCAAGACTCCCTGAACATTAAATGTATTAATGTCCCCCCTTGGAAGAGATGTTCACTCTTAACCAATGTTCAATTCTTTGGCAGCAAGCTCTGGCCAGGAAATCTGTCCCTGCTGTGGAAGGAAAAGATCCAAGTGTTCAGCTGAGCGGTACCTCATGAATAATTTTAATTTCTTCTACAAAAGAGAAGCAAAAGGATTTGGTCAGTGTCACTGCCAGATGACTGCACACCAAGACTCTTTGAACCAATTGTTCTGACCTGGCAGAGGAGAACATCCGGTCCAGGGAGGTTGATGTTGAATGATTTATGTCTGTGGACAACAGATTCTGATGGTGAGGACAGATGAGGAAAGAAATCCGACTGCAAACTTCTAATTAATGTATGTTTTATTTATGCATATGAAACCTGAAATATTCATGGAGGCAAGTGAATGCATAATTGATGTACCCCATAGAAAATGTGTATTAAGGTGCATTTATAGGAAGTTCCGAATGTCCTCTGTCAATGATGTAAAAAGAGTTCTGCAGCTTCTGACAGCTTTGGAGCGCTCATTGTTGCCGGAAGTCTTGACATCTCTGTGCAATCTGGCAGCTGGTATCACAAGAATGTTCTTTGTAGTGTCATGTCTCTGGAATGTGCGCACCAGCTCTTCTTTCCTTTGGCGGGGAAACCAGAGCCAGGAGTACACCAACGAAGTGCACCTAACATGTGGAGGGCATTTTTCCAAGCCTGCTTCATTTAGTCTTAACAACAGTATCCATCCTATTGTTCTCATCCTAACTTATGCACAATGAACCAAGAAGCAGAAAGCTAAAGTCAAATGTTCAAGGTCATACAATGAAAGAATCAAGTATCTAGAGTGTAAACACCTATTCTTCACGAATCACAGCAATAATTGAAACAAGAGTCACTTGGGAATGATTAATAAAAGTAGTTGGTAATGAAAGAATGTGTGGGTGTGCATTCTGGAACATTAGTCAGAGAATGAGATCATACAGAAACCATTTAGCCACTCTGTGCGTTGGTTTCCTCATCTGTAACATGGGGTGATGAAAGTCCCTCTCTCCATGGGATTGCCATGGAGGTGAGAGAAAAATACACACAAAATTTTATCACTTGTGCAGGGTTTGGGAGACAGCTGAGTTGTTAAACACTAGCACAAGCATGAGAACCAGCGTTCTGATCCTCAGAACCCAGACAAAATACTAAGTGGAAGCAGAGGCCCACTTGTAATTTTAGCCTCAGAAGTCAGAGGCAGGAATCCTCTGGGCAAGCTGACTAGCAGGACTAGCTATATCAGAAATCTCTAGATTTGACTGAGAGACCTTGCCTCAATGAATAATGTGGAAGAGTGATCAAGGATGAGTCTACATATCAACCTCAGGCTTCCATATGCTTGTGCATGCATACCCACAACACAGAGGGGCCCATACACATATAAACATGCAAACAAACACACATGAACACACACGAAACAGAAAAAGAAAACTATATCTACTAAGAACATGATAAATTTCAAGTCTTACTATTATTATGATTCTTTATACAAGGCACCGAATTAGAAACTAAACAATATAAACAATATAATGGAGGCATAAACATTTAAGTTGATTATCGCCCTACAAGGTAGTAATTATTCATTTATCAGAACTTACAGGAACAGAGGAAACATAGAGAAATTCTTCTTGGAGAGATTAATGAAAATGTTGACTCTATGTGTGTGTGTGTGTGTGTACGTGTGTGTGTATGTGTGTATGCAAGAATATTTGCATATGTATGCATTTGCATTTGGAGGCCAGAGGTCAATGTCAGGTGTCTTCTTCAACCGCCTTATTTTTTGAGATAGGGTCTTTCACTGAACCTGGAGCTCACAGTTTCTGTTAGACTGCCTGGCCAGTGAGTTCACAGGGACTAGCCTTTCTCCAGTCACCTTCCAGCACTAGGGTTACAGCCACCACCATATCTGCCTTTTTTTAAATGACTTCTAGGGACTGGAACTCAGGTCTTCATGCTTATGTGGCAAGCACTTCACCGAGAGAGCCATCTCCCCAGCCTAGGTTTAGAAGATGAAAGTTAATCAAAACTGGACTGGAGAGATGGCTTAATGGGAAAGAGCACTGCTGCTCTTGCAGAGGACTCAGGTTTGGTTCCCACCACTTGCGTGGTAACTGAAAATTGTCCGTAACTCCAGTTCCAGGGGCTCTAACTCCCTCTCCTGGTCTCTGCAGCCACTAGATGCATGTAGTGTACTTACATTCACACAGGGAAGACACATATGCACATAAAAAATAAATCTTAAAATTTGTTTTTATGTTTAACAAAAGAAAAAGGAGAAGGGTGTCCCAAGTGGGGTTACAGCCTGTGCAAAGCCTGAGGATTTTCCCGAGGAAGGAAAGGAATTTTAATACAGTCTGAGCAGAGGCTCCACTGCTAACTGGGGAGTGATGGTTAGTAAGGCCAGAGAGGTCAGAGTGGTTCAGTCACTGCAGCAGACACAGCTGAAGCACAGCTCCTCTGATCTCCAGAAACACGCCTTTGCGTCCTCTGATGTGTCAGCATCTTTCTGCACTGGAGAGAAGAGCTTGAGGGTTTTTCTTGGCTTTTAACTTTTTTATGAAAAAGCTCAGCTCCAGACCTCAGAATTAGTCAGGCTAAATTTCCAAACCGTGTTAAAACAACCCTTCACACAAGTTCAGGTCTCCAACTTTTTACACCTAGGTAGTTCCAAAAGCCTTCTAACTAAATCTTCACGTATCTCCACATTCCTCCTCCTCCACTGTAGCCTCCAAAGTCTTTGCCTCACACTGTAGGGACAAAGCAGAGGCCATTTCCAATTAGACCTTTTAAGTTTTAATTGTCCCTCCCTGCTACATTCTGGGCACTAACATTTCAGCACGCATTCTGGTGCCAAAGCCAAAACCCCATGGACGGCAAGGTCTGAATTGTCCAATACAAACAATCCCCGTGGGACAAACAAGTTTGGGGCCAACCAATTCCAAGGTTGGACCAGCCAGCAGAGCCCGAGCAGCTGACCCTATAAAAGACTGACTGCACCCTTGAGTGGTGGGGCAGTTCCCTGATCTGGCTTTAGGGACTGCAACCCAGCTAGCTGCTTGATTTGCTTTGTTTGCCAATTATGTAAATAAATTTTCCTTTTTGCATCATAGTGGAGTTATGGGGTTTATTCCCGGTTTTCAGACACTACCAACGCCATCACATGACATGACTCTTACTGTCTCATCTGATTCACTAGAAACCCAAGGAAGTCCACTGTTTCCACAAGAGACACCAAATTCCTGCTATGGGCTCAAAGACCCGGCACAGTTCAGGTTCTGCATACATACTCAGCCTTACTCTGGACCCTTCCTTCTCCAGCCATTCTGGCATTCTCTCTCTTCTTGTATCCAGCCCATTACTTCACACTGCAGTCACTGCTCTTCTCTCTGCCTGGGAAGAAGCTCTGCCAATGACCCATCCATCCTCTAGTTAAATCTCCCCCATCTTCCCTAACTTAGTTGAAATATCACTTTGGGGTGGGGGGAATTTCTAACTCCTTGCACCAAGCTCAAAGCCCCTGTTCTCAAGCTCACAGGGCTTTTCTTATTACCACCAATAGCAGTTTAAATTACCCAGTGTTGATGGTTCCTCTTGATTTTCAACATGACTGAACTGAAAAGCAAGTAGAACATTCCTAAGACACACTTCTGGGTGTGTCCGTGAGGGCACTAAGGGGACAACATGCAATAAGCTGGGGTGTGGATGGAATAAAAAGGAAGAAAGGTGGAGCCTCAGGTCATGAGTGTCCTCTCTCTCTACTTCGTGGCTGTTGTGATGTGAGCTTCTCTGCTCTTCCACACCCTTCCCATCATCATGGACTGCAACCGTGAGGCAAAATGCATCTTTCCTCCTTTAAGATGCTTTGATAGATCTAACATACCAGAAATTATCATGTTCCTTTCCATAAAATCATAAAACACATCCGGTTTGACTCACTCAGTAACACCTCAGTGATTGGCACAGTGACTGACACGCAGTAGGCAATCAATCATAGATATATATTGAATAAAGGAATGAATGAATGTGTATTTCTAGTCTCCTAAATCCTGGAATCAATGAGTAGTATTTTTATTCATTGATTTAAAAAGTATTTACTGAGTGATTTTTAGGTGCTCAATATTATTCTAGGTGCTTCCTAAATATTAAAATCAAACACAGACCCTAACTCTTGAGTTTACATGCTGGCACATGGACACAGTAGGGCTAATCCTATACTAGATAAGCAAATCATTTGCTAAGTTGAAAAGTGTTATAGAAACAAGAAACACTACAGTGGAATGAGGCAGATGAGGAGCCCTAGCCAGGGAACGTGTCTGTGTGTGAAACAGGATAGGGAGGACAAAGCTCAATGTGAAGATGACACTGGAACTGCTCAATAAAGGAAAAGATGTATGCAGAATAATATTTGGAGGAAGAGCATTCTAGACAGTCTGGCAAAGACCAACAGAGAAAGTATCAGGTACATTCCAGGATTCCAGTGTGGCGGGAGCGAGAAATGGAGAGGGATTGCTGAAAAGGAACCAGAGAAGAAGGCACCAGATGCTGGAAGAATCTGGGTTTTACAGGATTTTAAGCAAAGGAAAAGCAATCAGATAACATGATTTGACTTATCCTGAGTGGTTGTGAGGAGAAGAGGCTGCGAGGGGAGAAAGAAGAAAGATTCCCAGTGTATTGGTCACTTTTCTATTGCTGTGATGGAAACACTGAGCAAGGGAACTTATAAAAGGAAGAATTTATTTAGTGTGGCAGGGAGGCATGGCGGCAGGGGTGGCTGGAGTAGGAGCAGAAGCTAAAGTGCTCACATCGTCAAGCAGGCACAGGAAGCAGTGCAACTGGAGATCCACAAGGCTTAAGAACCGTCCAAACCAGCCTCCAGTGACATGCTTCCTCCAGCATGGCCACACTTTCTAAGACCTCCCCAAACAGTGCCACCAACTGGGGACAAAATCCCCAAATACTTAGAGTCTATGGGGAAATGTTCTCATTCAAACCACC
Organism: Eospalax fontanierii; assembly: GCA_035773235.1. NCBI lineage: Eukaryota > Metazoa > Chordata > Mammalia > Rodentia > Spalacidae > Eospalax > Eospalax fontanierii. The sequence continues at coordinate 2,459,982 of JAJHUQ010000064.1, read as the reverse complement.
ACACAGACACCTTTGGGAAAGCTTTGTAGGGACCCCGATGAGGGGCAGAGGGGGACAGGAACCATTGGAGGAACAGTGGGTGTAGTGAAAGTCTATTGTATCTGGAAGTAAGGAAGGAAGAGAGGAAGGAAGGGAAGGATGGAGGAAGGGAGGGAGGGAGGGAGGGAGGGAGGGAAGGAATCATTTTCATACATCCAAAAAATATTTAAATAGATGGCTACATGGCATGAAAAAAAGAGGGAAATCAAGGAAGAATGTGAGAGCCGAAGCAGTGAGGTTGCTCTGCAAGGTGAGAGGGATGTGGCAGGGGCGGTGATGGCCTAGATTGGAGTTCATTGCATTAGAGACTCTGTCAAACATCTCCAGGGGGTGACGGGTGGCGCTGCTGTCCTAGAGTCTGAAAAAGTCCCATTCTGCAGCTCATATCCTTTTGTTCCTATCTGCAAAGTAAAACTCAGAAATGAAAAGGGAGAATGTTTAAAATGCATCAGAATATTCACTTAGATCTTACTTTTAAATGTGTCTTTTATAGAGTATTAAATTATAACATATATCTCCCTGAAAAATAGAAAGGTTTGAGAGAGAGAGAGAGAGAGAGAGAGAGAGAGAGAGAGAGAGAGAGAGAGAGAGATGGGAGGGAATATAAGAGACAACTCAGAAAGAGAAAATAACAAGGAAGAGAAGACTAGGAGGAAGGAGAAAAGGGGAGGAAGGAGGGAGGAAGGGAGGAAGACACCATTTTTATGCATTCAAGGGCAAAGAGACTATTTTTAAGGAAAAAGCAGTCTCAGGAGGGGTTGTGAAATGATAGCCACATAGATGTACTGAGTTTGTCTATTTCTCAAAACTAGGTGAGTGCTGATTAAGAAATGAACTTGACCAAAAATCCCAGAAGCTTCATTAGAGTTGAGTTCCTTTATCTGCCTTAGAGGCAACAGGTGCCCCCAGGTGCTCCCTGAAGCACCACAGTGCACAACAGCCTTTCAGAGAGAGAACAGAGAATGGAAGGCAGCCTCAGCTGCATGGAGGGACTCATAGGCTTAGCCAGAGCCTTGTCATAACATGCATTGTGTTAATCATCACAAAACCCTATGGGTGGGGATCAACCTCTTGTTGGCGAGGAAAGTAAAGCTTAGAAGACCTGTGTGGCTTCCCCAAGGTTATGTAACACTCAATTGGGAAGACTAGACAAAGACCCAATTATTTTCTGACTCCCTGGAAGGAGATTATGTGGTGTTGGTGAACTTCCCTGATCAGTAGATATCAGGAGAGATTGGTAGACGATACATGGCAGTTTTCTGGGAGCTTCGGAGGGATGGATTTTGGCAAGGCTACATATGGATGCTGAGTGAGTGCCGGGAACAGAATCCAATAGACCCACCCTGGACATCATCTACACAGTCTCAGCTGACCAGATCAGCTCCATGATGAGGCACCTTAGACAATGAGCTTAATTTATGTGTGAGTGTGTATGTGTGTACACGTCTCTCTGTGTGCCCACATGTGGGCATATATGTGGAGGCCAATGGTCAACAGTGGGTGTCTTCCCAAGTTACTCTCCACTTTGTTTTTGAGATAGAGTCACTTACTAAACCTGGAGCTCATGAATTTGGCTATACCATCTACCAACAAGCCCCAAAGATCCTCCTGTCTCCAACTCCCAGGCACTAGGATTAAAGACACAGATGCTAGGCCTGGTCCCTTCTTTAACATGAGTGCTTGGAGATATAACTCAGTTCCTCATGCTTACGGGGATAGGACTTTACTAACTTAGCCGTATCCCCAATCCCATGAACTCAAGTTCTGAAGAAAAAGATGATGTCTGATCTGTCACTATTGTGTTCTCAAGACTTGGCAAAAACCTTTTACCTCATATGGGGTAAATAAGATAGAGCAGTTCTGTGAATAAATGGGGCAAGATCTAGAATCACTAAGTCTTCTATTACACTTATTATAGTTGCAAAACCATGAATACTTTACTTTTAATGTGAGATTCCTGTATCTATGTTTATTAGGTGCCTGCCATGTGCAGAGCATTGGGCTGGAAAGTAGAGACTCATTAATTAGCACACATTCGCCTTCTGCCTTCACGAAGCTCACGTGCCAAAGTGTAGAGAGATCAAACCATTAATGCTACTACTAATCACTTAATGATGACTCCAGGTTTGGGAGGGGGTGGCCACTGGAAGGGAACTAGCAGAATGCTGAGACAAGCTGTCATAAAGAAAGACACTCTGTCACTGAGAGATGGGGAGAGGCTTGGTATGATCTCAGCTGGAACACTGAGAGCGATCGCTCACTTTGTCTTCCCCCAGGTTTTCTTTGTTCCTGTCTCCAGACATTCACTCTGCACTGGGAAGTCATGTTTCAGAATGGAGTTACATGGGTTCTTTCCCTCCTCCAAAGGATTGTCATCAGTGTCACAGCCAGGGTAGTGGCATTTGACAGAGTAACCCCATGCTGTCATTTGCCATCACAGAGC